>JAZDUH010000354.1:5752500-6395000 GCA_036419115.1 Scarus forsteni | reverse complement strand
ATGCAGTGAACAATACTTACCTAAGGTATGTTTGAAGAACACGAACACAGGACGACACACGACTCCTCACGTTTGGTTGTTTTGCTTTGCTGTTCTCCGCTGTGCTCTGCCCTGAATAACATCCGGTTCACAGGGCGTGATACTCAAAAACTCATCAGCCAATAGGAACGCGCCCCTCATAGAACCCGCCCACACGAGAGGTTTGTGTCAGAAGAATAACCAAAGAAGCTGGAATCAAAACCAAAAAACCGAGAAGCAAAACCAAAAAAGCTGGAATCAAAACCAAAAAACCGAGAAGCAAAACCAAAAAAGCTGGAATCAAAACCAAAAAACCAAGAAGCAAAACCAAAAGAGAGAGAGAAGAAAGAATGAAGCAATGGAAACAATTCAGAAAAAAAGTCAAACAGTTTTCACAATGAGTGATATTTTTTGCTTTTGACAAGAATTTTTTTGGTTGAGTACGTTTTATTTTTGATTAAATCCATTTTGTTCGTTTGAGTTTTAGAAAGTTTTGCTTTATTCTAGAAAGTTTTGCTTTATTCTAGAAAGCTTTGCTTTATTCTAGAAAGCTTTGCTTTATTCCATTGGCACAAATCTGATTCCATAGACTTCCAGTGTAACCTTATAATTCTACATATCCACTAAAGAACACAGGAAAGCCACCGGTTACACCTGTACACCTTTACATAGCAAAATGACAGCATGCATTTGAAATCCAAGAAGAAAATTCAGTTTACTTTTGTAACTTACCATATTTTGCTAAATAAAAATAAACACTTGTTTTGTTTAATTGCTGTGTCATTTCTATTTTTATTTCTTTGACACATACAAAAAAAGTTTAAACTGAGGAATCACAATTTGTGTGGAAAGTCTGAGATTTTAATTTTAGGCCTTATTTCCCAGCCCTACTTTCTATGCACTGGATCCAGAGATACTCTGCGAGTTAATGGCTGATAAACTACACAGAGGATTGTACTATCATAGTCTTAAGACACTACTTCTAGAAATATGGCTGCTACAGTACTCAGTGGAGCCCTACAGAAGCAGTTCAATGAATGAAGCTGTCCTGTGAGGGTAAGAAAGTTGTTGGGATAATGAAACATTCTACAACAGCTCCAGCAGTTTGTCACAATAACCAGGTACAACAAATAAACTACAGCATTGTTTGAAAGGGTGAAGCTGTCTAAATTCCAGTTATCAAGATCACAGCTGAGCTCCAGGTTTATGGCTGTCATATAAACGTGTTATCACCGGTGCTCTCTGATCAAACATACAGGAAGATGGCTGCTGGTGCTATGGGATCTTATTGAATATAACATCTGTTCCAACTCAAACCGTATGGTAAAAAAAAATTCAGTTGTAACATCCTGTTTATATCATCTGTATCAAGTTCATACAGTACACATCCACTTTCTCAGATAGCACAATAGATTTATGGATTCATTCATCAATAACAGAGTGTTCAACTGTAAAGGTGAACAGATGCCTCACTTGTGCTGTCACCCTGATCCTCCTCTTGCCTGCTGTCTGAAGCAGACAGCTCTACCTGATTGGTATTCAGTCATGTGATTCCATTCTGCTTCATTACTTCCGAAGGTCCTTGACAAATAATTTCCAAACAATGCTCCTCTGCATAATGCCAGAGCAACCATAATAGATACTTGGCCTCTCTAATGCATTACTACCAGATTGTGCAAAAGTGACATGCAACCAAACCTGTAGAGAAGAACAAAAAATACAAATAATAATTTGGGACTGTACCTTGGTTAAAAAAAACGACTGGAAGTCAATCAAAGACGATATTTTGTTAAAAGTTCTGTATCTGGGAAAAATGCCTCCTAAAGTTTAAGAATTTACAAGGCATACATGTACAGAGTGAGGCTGGTAACCAGCTAGAAAATGATTACAAGTGACTATGATTGTTAAACGTTTAGGTAAACATAAGTGCTTTTTAAAATGCTGCACATCAGTTGAATCTTTTACTTAAACAAACAGAAACAGAAAGAATTAAATAGGGTAGTACTTTACTTAAACCCTTTCCATGTCTGACAGGCCCCTGTCGTAATGCTGCGTTCCACTAACCTCGGAAAAAGGAGTGACATCATCTCTGACTTATCGGCGTTCCAGTTAAAGTCGGAAAAAAACATGCCGATCTATCAGGCTATTGTTAGCTGTTGTTAGCACGCCCTGTGTTGTTGTTCACAAATACCACATGAAGAATTTGATTATCACTATGGCATAGGGGTGAAACGAAATTTTCGTGCCATGAAATTCCGCGAAATAAAACATGATGAAATAAAAATCAAAGACGCTCGAAATAAAAGGACGAAATAAACCCTCCTCACCTCCCGTAGCAAAACACTCGCTTCAATATGGAGGAGGACGAAGCGGAGGAATTAGCTGACGCTCCTTCGTCAAATAAATCGGTTGTGTGGACCTATTTTGGCTTCCAGTGTAAAAGACGAGAGAACAGAGAGAAGATTGCGGAAAAAACAACAACCGTGTGCAAAATATGCCGCTACAGCTCGCCGTATACTGCGGGGAGAACAACCACCTGCAGATAGGCAGCGGCTGTACTGTGACGTCCATCGGACGTAATAATAAAGGTGACTCCGGCTTGCGAATATCAGCTTCTATTTCACAGTCACTGTGGGCTGTGACCACGCCAACTACAATTTTAATTCACGAACAAAACAGTGAGTAGTAATCTCTAGACCTCCTGCTATCGGCTCTCTCCCTCTTCGCTCAAACACACACAAAACTCTCCCCTTCTGAACTCTGACCTGCTCGCCCCGCCTACCTGGCCCCTTCACTGACCGTCAATTTATAGGAAACATTAAAATCCACATTGAACACAAAACAAACGGTAGAACTGCTCCACTATGTTTGTGTAAGTCTGCATAAAAAACAATATTTTATTTTTGCATCTACTGTTGAGTTGACAGAATTTGATCATACTTGAAGATCAGAAGTATATGCACTGTTATAGGCTAAATATTATAGTTCACAGTTCAGAAATTTATAGGTCTAAACTGCGGCTCTGAGGACTGCTATTTGTTTTCCTTTTCATTTAAGAATGTACTTATCCTGATTGTTACAACAGAGCACTTTTTATTGAGATTTAATGTTTGTATTTGCACTGTAGTCTAAATAAGGGGAAAAAACTACAATTTCGTTTTTTTTCAAAGAGCATTTATTTTGTACTGATGCAGCAATATTTTGTATGTCTGCATCAGGGATAAAATAAAGAAAATTAGATTTTTGCACAACTTCCTACTGTTGGGGATTTTCCTTCATCTTTATTTCGTATCGTGAGTATTTCGTATCGTGAGCCCTGTTTCGTATTTCGTATCGTTTCGTGAGTTGACCATTTCGTTACACCCCTACTATGGCAGCATTTTTGTAAATATAAGTCATATATAATATAAGTAACAATACTACGTATACAGCTGATCTAGAGCGACACACCCCAGTCAGAAGTGCAAATAAACTGATTATTACAGGAGTTAAATAACTGTTCACACTGGGGGCATCCATCTTTGATTGTCAACTCGGGGCTGGCGAGGTTTCACCGAGTTCCCAGAAGGAAATTCCGGCTTCGAGGAATGTTCCAGTTGCAGTTTCCTACTCGGAATTCGAAAATTCCTACTTCTGACTACAACTGGAACATACCAAAGACGTGACTGAAGCCAAAGTGTGTGTTTGTTGTGATAAATGCAGCTCGGACCTTCCTCAGAACTCTGCATTGCTTTACAACTTCTGTTTTCAACAACTTAAAGGATGCAAAGCGACGAGGTAATGTATCTCTTTCTAGTTAGCGGTAGTTTTTGATGTGTGACAACAAGCAATTTTCGGAAAACTTATTATCGTAGTTGCAGCTGGCTATATATCGCTACTTACAGCTCTGTGCTCTAAGACGTGTAATATAAATAATAAAATAATTAGGAGTGTCCCGATACAACTGTTTCACCTCCGATACGATACCGATATTGCAGCCTTGAGTATTGGCCGATACCGATATCAATCCGATACGATATCAGCAGGAATCATACAGACTTTTATTACCTATTTTGTGGTATGGACTGTTAGAAAAGGCTTGATCAGGTCAGATTACTCAAACAGAGAACAGTAGTCAGCAATAGTAGGTATGAGAAAAACTGACCCATTTGTTTTTAACCATTAGGTTAAATAAATTTTAACCTTAAACATAATATCCTACAGTTCAAACATGAATAAAAAATATTAGAAGACCCCGAAAAGTGACCTCAATAAATCAAACAAAAACATATTTCACCAACTGCAAAATAACCACTGTGTTGAACTTAAACATAAGCATATTCTACAACTGAATAAAATAAAAAATAAATATATTAGAATGGACTGCTTGTATAGGAGTGCTGATATCGGAGATTTAGGATGCAGGCCGATATAATCCGATATTTGTTTTTTTGACCGATATCCGATATCAATATTGGATCGGGACATCCCTAAAAATAATATAAATTTGCTCTAGTTTTAATTGTCTTGTTCCCGAAGTTGAGTATCTAGGCCAGTCTAGCCCTGTCAGACCCGACCGGAAGGCTAAGGAATAGCATTTATAGATAACCTATTTTGATGTTATAAAACTCACCTTAAAGTGTGTATTTCGATCAGGCATATATCTAAAAGTGAGACTTTTTTGTATTTACTTAGAAACTCCTCACAGTCTCTTTAAATAAACACATATGGTGTAAAACAGGCTACAACAAACATATACTATAGTGACCAATATTGTAAGCAACTTGACAGAAAAGAAGCCCAAAGTTGCTTACAATTAGCAAACTTGGCAGCACTGATCTATCACTAGTTTGTCTAATCTTAAATAGATATACACATAACAATAATTTGTTTATTCTATGAATTACAGTAACAATTCTCTTATTGATGTCTTCGACCAACATCCTGATGTCCCGCAAAACACATGCTTTACAGTCTTGTGAGAGGCAGTCTGCGTGTCCCATAAGAGGGGAGTTCAGACAGCTATCATGGTGGACAGAAGACAAAGGTTGTCTAAAGTTTGGCTTAATTTTACACAAAATGATGCAGCTTAATGTGTCTGAGGATGTGTAATTCAACCATGAAACACTTAGAACATGCTGAGACATTTATTGCTGCTGTAGAGCTTTTAATATCCATGCCATGTCATTTGTCTAGTATTGTTGACACATGAAAACCTGTAAAGGCCTACCATTTTCCACACAGAAAAATCTATAAGCTTTAACAAGAGGAATCACAAGGAATATGATACGTAACACCTACTTGAACAGGGATGCAATGCCCATAAGCAACATCTATATACTCATTGGAAACAAAATATCCCGACCAATAATGCATATCCTTGCTCTGAACATCCTCTGCTGAGATACTTTGGACCCCTGTTGGTGTTACTTTAATCACAGTTTTGTAACTGGTTTGGCAGCACAAAAACTATTGTTACAAGTCAAAATATTGAAGTATGGAGCATATCACTGTTAACATACGATAATGAGACAGACTAAGATCAGCTTCAGCAACAACATTATCAGCAACAGAGATTTAACACAATACAACTTAATTTAAGAAATATAACAAATAAGTACATATTTCCTTGGGGGTTCAAATAATTCGAAGACAGTCTCAATAAAAGCATTGCCAACCACTCATGAGTCCGTTTCTGGAGTTCTGAGCCTCTCTGATAAAAACGAAGAAGTTTTGATAAGCTTCCTACCAGGGCCCAAAGGATATCAGGTTGAAAAACATGAAAAGGCTCTGGCAGAGCAGCAGAGTATAAAAAAGTTAGACCTAAATCAAGTGTTACCTAATACAGAATGATCCTGAAAAGGGATAAGCATAATAAAGCTTAGAAATCAATGTGCAGCTTGAAAGAAAAGATACACAGTGCTGAGAAAAGCTGAAATTGAATAAAGTCAAGTAACTAAAGATGCAAAAAAAAAAAAAAAAGGCAAAAAGACCTTGATGCCACTTTCTGCTCTGCCTTTTTTGGCATTGATGTTTTGAAGTCAGCACTGAGGTATGGATCTGCTGTGTTTGCAAAAAAAAACTTCATTAGGATGAACAGAAGACGAGGGCCTGTTTGGGCACTTAACTTTTTTTCACTACCTATTAAAAATCTAGCTTCCAGCTCCCAAAACACCCCAAAGCTAATTTAATCACACATTCCAGGTTAACAATGTTCAGCAAGTTAAAAAGAGGCAAGCCTAACTTTGTAAAAATCACGCCATAACAAGATAAAACAATGAATGCCTTATTATGATACTCTATTAACATTGGTGTTGGTATGACAAATAAATATGACAGAGGACTTTTTATGAGTTATACATCAAACATTTCTTCCTGGTCTGTTTCACAGCATTGTACCTCCCCTGAACAATGTGAACTGTGTCCTCAACAGGACACCATTGTACCTCAGTGGGGTCATTTTTTTTTCCCTTGGGAAGCTATAGAATTGCTCACTTCCTATGTTCAGTGTGTGCCAGAGATGTGATGGAGAATTAACCCAACTGAACCTGCACTTTCTGTACAGATAATTATATTGCGATATAAAAATATCAGATAAACTAATCATATAAAAGTAAGACATCATATTAATTCATATTCTGCTGCCACTTGCCATTTTCATAGGTCAAACTAATTAATGCAATCGTTCACATTCTTCTCAATTGCTCTTCCAGGCTTGCCATCTGTTACAAATGGATCAGTTTATCCATCCCAAGGCTGCTCAAAGTTCACATGAGTTCAACCTCCTTTTGTCTTCCAATCGCTTGCTTTAATTGTAACACATCCCTGACACAGTTTAATGTCTTCACACAGACCAGTTTCATCTCTGTCACATTATCTGCTGGGACTGAAACGCCACAATTTCGGAGGATGGTTTGCAAATTAGGTCAGTCCCTTAGAGGTCCTCCAGAAGTATGACAGGCAGAGACATAATTTCAATCTGCAAAGAAAGACGACAACAGACCTTGTCCATAAATTTCTAACATTCCACTCCTTCTAGTTGACACTTTTAGTTATCTATTTATTCTTGTGAAGCACAACATGAAAACATTTCAACCAATACTGATAACCAGTAATTTCCTGCTTCTCATGGCTGATATCGATAATCGACAAGTTGATATTTTTATGTTTAATATTATCTTTTTGCATGTTGAAATCTTGATCCAATGAGTCGTCAAGCTTGCTGACTGGATTAACATCAGATGTCCACATGTCTGTGGTAAAAGTTACATGTAGTCTGTTCTTTAAGTGGTTTATATTATCAAGTTATGGATGTGGAAGGATACATCCAAGAAGAAGGGTCTGCTTGGGAGGGTGTAACGTGGCTCCAAATGTGCTATTAACTTGTGAAAACCTGGGCTCTCAACGACAGAAAAGGGCTGGTCGTCAGGTGCTATGAACTCCATCACTTTGTTGTGAATGGCTTAAGTATTTTCCCTGTCTCTTTAAAAGTTTTTCCATTTTTTTTAAAACCTCTAATGAATAGGGACATCCAAGCTCAAACAACCACACTGGTGAAGCCATGTTCACTTTTGGTCTGGCAGAGAGTAAGGTGAAATAGATGACATAACCAGCGCAACATGACTTGTTTTGGGGCTATGCAACCTGCAAACTATTTCCCTACTTTTATTAATTCATCAGATCTTTTTATGCGATAAAAATTACATATCAGGTCGATGAAAAATGACGTAATTTTTCCCAAAATCAGCCCGATATTATATTGGTCCGACAAATATTGTGCATCCCTATTTTAGTCCCCTCCTGGTCTAATGACCGGGGCAATGGGGGCTAAGCTGGTAGAGTTTTAATGTAAACTAGAGGGTCGAGGATTTTAGTCCAGCTCCTGCAGTCACATGTCAATGTGTCATTTAGCCAGAAACTTAACCCCAACTTGCCTCCATCACTGCACCAGTGATGTGTAAATTGGTATGAAAATAACTGTCAGGGATTAGCTCATACTGATGCACAACTTTAGCCTGGTACATACATAACTTTCTTTTTTAATATGAACTGCTTTTGAAACTTTGAGACTACACACGGGGATGAATAAAAACAGATTATACAGCTTTGTTCTTATAGTGTAGCAACAAGAAGATCAACAAAGCACACCACACCCCAACAGACTTGACAACTACTGTATCTACTCTTGTAGTCTTGTGCAGCCAAACATGACTTTGGTGTAAAAAAAAAACATGACCTGACCACAAGTGGGAGGAACTGAAGCTAAATGAAGCTAGAAGTTAGCATCCTAAATCATCCTAAAACTCCTCTCCTTGTCAAATTTGGTTATTATACAGCTTACAGGTGAAGTTGTATAGATGCTCATGTTTTGGCACAAATGAACAAGGTGGTCCTCCATTTCTGATGCTTATCCGACGTTATCCCTTACTTCTGTTGCCATGCTAAATCTGTTTTGCTTCCTGTAACGGTTTAATTGACAAAACACTTTTCTGTCCCCGACCACGTCACACATGTCAGGATTATTGTGACAATTAAGCATGTGTCATATTTATGATTTCAAGGCAGGCGGCCCCAATCCCCCCCATCCTGAGACGATCAGGGGTGATATAATCACTCTTAACACACCTCACATCACAGGAAATTCAAGTGAGATAATCTTTGGGACCACTATATAATTTGTCGTTGCTCAATTTGGTCAAAAGGGGAATCCAGGCCAAAGATCAGACCAGTTATCTTTTAGTGTGTGCCTCATTTTGCAAAGCACTTACAACCATCAATATGTGAATGTAGTGTGAATGGGTCAGTGTGACTTTTGGGGTAAAAGAAATTTGAGAAGCCAAATGAGATGAACTGCCATATACAGGCACAAGTCCATAACCATTAACCGGTGTGCTAAATGCACAAAAAGTATAAATCTGCAGCCAAGTGTCACTCAACAATGACAGGGTGACAATGAGAAGAAACAAGAGAGTGACACACTTTTACACTTTCCATATTTCCCAACCCCCACTCCCCCAACCCCTCACCAAACTCTACAATAAATGTATATATCTTGTATATCAGTTAACAATAGACCATTGTCAGCTGTGCTCTTTACCACATATTTCAATATATTCTTTTTTATTCATCTCTGAAGTTTTCTTCAAAGTGTACAAAATAGATCAATCAAAGGAGCATAGACACATAAAACTTCTAGAATTTCCAGATGAGACAACAGCCAATGTGACTGGTGCATAGGCAGAGTCAAGGACTAGATGTTGTTACATATATTTGTGGGGATTTTTCCAATTTTTATCTCTTTGTAGTTGCTGTTACTCCTAGGGTCCTATTTGACAGCACAAAGCACATTAACTACAGTGCATGGTGCTAGGCAGTTTGGGCATGTCAGTCTATGTTTTGCAGTTTTGAGGATTCATGTTCTTGGCAGGCAGCACAGTGGTGCAGCAGGAAGTGCGAGTGCCTTACAGCAACAAAGTTGCTGGTTTGATCCCCATGTTATCCCAATGCATGTGTAGATTCTCTCCAGACACTCCAGAGGCCCACATTACGAAGCGCGGTCAACTCATCCCCAGTAACACATCTATCCAGGATTGAGTAACCGCAACAATGGCAATCAGGATAATCGATAGCGCAACGTTATTAACAACACGGTAACTCAACCCCGTATTGTCCCATCAAGAGCCGTGAACGGGCACGCATAAGGGGAGGGCTCAGAGGCAGCTGACCAATCGTGATCATGAGCGGAAAACACGTTGAGAAGCGACCGAGCTCCATACTTCACATGTGAAGAGCAGCGTCTGATAACGTCAAAATGTTAGGATGAAAAAGTCAGTATAATGGAGAAAGGAAACACTGTAGCAGCTGTCAATCATAGACAAAATGTGTGGCGGACTGTGAAAATGCGCAAATTACTCATCATTGGCTAAATCTGACACTGATCACACTCATGAATCTCATGAAGCAATATACTGTGAAAATGTGTTGCATGTCTGATAATAATCACCACATTCCCTCAGATGTAATCCCTCAGTCGTGAGGAGGTCATGGGAGCAGATAAAAAGTAAATACAAAAGCACAACTGCGTCTGGGAGGTTGGTCTGTTTCATGTCATGCTGCATTTAAGATTTAAGTCGTCACCACAATGAAATCATAAAAACATACCAAGCTGATTTCTGACCCAAATTACCAATTTAATAATCAGCAAGAAAAAAAAACCCCTCAAACACATGAATGACATGATGGACATGATGAAATAATGTTTCACATAAGAATTACATCCCTTTTATTTGTCAAGCACTTTATGGTGCATTTAAATGTATGAAAGGCGCTATAGAAGTGAAGTTTATATAGCAGGCGATGCACAATAACAGTGTGACAGTTAGTGCACCGCTCCTGCGGGTCACACGGGGAATAAACGTCTCCATCTGTCACACAGGTAGATGATTCCGGGCCACAAGAACCAGTACATCTCATAGTGCGTCGTCAGGTTGATCTCGTGGGTCAAATCAGTATTGTGACACTCTTTCTCATCTTTAAGCTTGTCTCAAGAGTTGTGCGCCTCCTTCTATCGGGTTCAGGAGAAGAGGGCAGGCCATTGATTTGGAGAGGCTGATTGGCTAGTGCGAGGGTCATTTTGCAGGATCAGATTCAACCTCCAACTTATCCTGCTCCGGAGCAGGTTAGCCGTTCACAGTAAGTAACCATGGTTATCTACTAAGATAAGAAATGAACCGGCTTCATGCTATCGATAAATCAGTGTTAACCCTGAAGTTACCTAGCTAAGACATTAATCCTGCTTCGTGCTATAGGCCTCAGGCTTAACACAGACCAAAAACATGCTCATTAGGTTGATTTGTGACTCCAAATTGCCCTTAAATATGACTGAGCGTTAGGCCTGTCACGATAATCAATAAACCAAATAACCGAACGATAAATAAAAATGTCCTTGGTAAGGTTGCTGGCCTCGATAAACTGACACGTGCATGCGTGTTTGTTTTCCTCCTCTCTTTGTACCAAAGAGGCTGAATGAGAAGATGGCTCACTCTGTCCATCTTTCTTCACACCGGGGTACATGGATTCTATAGGGGACTTGGCGGACTTAAAGCAGAGAGAGCATCTGTCAGACATGCAATCTTTGGGGGGGGAGGCGGGGCCGCTCTCGCGTACACACACACAGAGAGCTGAAGTGAGCGTCCTAAAGAGTAATGAGTAAACAAACACTAATATGAATCATGGCTTGAAAGATACAGTTCTTAAGCCGGCTGTCACAGCCCCAGTGTGGGAATATTTTGGTATTAAACAGTATGAACAAGGTGTGAGCTCATGAACACCATAAAATGTCGCATTTGTTTTAAAGTAGTGGCGACCAAGCAGAAGAAGGGGACATGCAGCGGAGCCTTCGTCCTGACAGTCAGCGCTTACTGAGACATTTGGTCTGCAAAGTAAAAATAAATAAAACAGTGCAAAATGGTGCACGCTTACAGACAGTGTTGTTTGCTACATTGTAAAAGAAATGCAGCCCTTCAATACGGTTGAAAAGCCAGCAATTTTAAGAACGTTTGACAGATGGTATAGATTGACTGGGAGAAAGTCACAAACAATTCAGGAACTGTAGAAACTCCCTTTTAATCATTGTTTTTATTTGTGTGTTTGTTTTTGTTGGAGTTTCTTTTTCTCTTTACAGAGACAGGGTCTATTTTTTATTGTTTTTGATTAATATAATTATTATTTACATGCAATTTTTACTAAAAGGGAGTCCATTTCATTTTCATTGGGTTTTTTTTTTCCTAATTTTTTGTTTGTTAAATTTATTATAATGGTGGTTTAATTTATTTTATTTAAAGATCTTGACCTTCCAATTACAGTTAAATACTCTTAAGAAATTAAAGTTGCTTGCTATTGATATGGTGTACTCACTTTCTTATGACATTTATTGTAATAACATTTATGAAAAAATGAAAAAAAAATAATATTAGCAATAATATTGTTTTTCGTCAATAATTTTTTGGAAAATTATCGTCCAGCAAAATTTGTTATTGTGACATGCCTACTGAGCGTGAATGGTTGTCTGCTCTGAGCGGTTTGAATCAGTGTGTGATGGGTAGCTGGCATTTTGTTGTTTGCACAGTGTGTTTAGGCGTTGATCAGAATTTACATCACTCAAGAGAACTCACATAGAACCATGTATGCTATGTTAATGCTCAGATTCAAGTACTTCTTTTCAGTGATGCATCCAGGGCCTAAGAGATTATCCAAAAGGGCAGACAGACACAACAATGAAAACTATTCGTAAAACTGTCAGGATCAGTCATGTTTACATGTACGATTGACCTGTTTACCATACATCAATTAACTGTTGGCTTTAAGCTCATTATTTTCTAGTTTTCTTCCAGGAATCTTGGCCCCATTCTATTTTGTGTGAGTAAAACGCGCTGGACAGCCTTTTTTGTTTTGGTGTGTTTTTTTTTTATCTGTGAGCATAATTATTGGACACATTCTAGGTGAGATTCGTAAGTATGTATATAGATATATGAAATGTATGTCGGTATTATGTTTAAATCTTTAATTCTGTAAATTTTTTCTGGGTCCTGGGAGTGTGTCTCTACTTGATAAAATGTTCTGTTTGACCTTTCTGTTACAGGGGTGGGGGATAAAGTCACATTATGGGGGGAGAGAGAACAGACAGCAGATTAAGAATAGTCATGGCCTTTCACAAGTAAGTAGCACAAAACATGAATGAGATACAGAAACAAAACGGCAGAGTAAAGTAGCAGGTCACGCTGCCTTGTGCAGCAGTGCATGACATAATAAGGTGACGATTAGCATGTGTCTGTCAAATGGCTTGTCTAACACAAATGCTGCAACCTGTCCACCTATCAAATTAAAGGCTTTTTTTTTTATTAAAGTGAGAGTCTCTATGGCTTGATTGTATAGTACAAGTAAAAAAATGATTTTCCAGTTTTATGTGAATAATACATCTTGTATCTTCAGAGCTCTTCAACTCAAGAGGAAAGTTTATTTTTTCACAATTCAAAGACAAAGCATCAGCCTACACTCTGTTGGAGCTTTCAAAAACAGCACTGCCCACACTGACCTCATAGTTCAGGTTCTCAGGCCACAGCCGGCCCACTGCGAGGTGTAAATGAAAGTGAGTTTTTCAACAGAACAACCCTTACTTTGTGCTCCATTTTATCTAAATACCAACATCAACACAAAACAAAATCTTACAACCGTTGTCAAGACAGCACTTTGTCAAACTCAGTCCTGTTTTAGTTGTTACTGACAAAAGACGCAGGATTTCAAAAAGAGGTTTAGATTTTTTAAAAGTCTTTTGTTTGTGCTGGATTCTTAACGAGCCGGGTGAACCATGTTTTGCATCCAGAAGCAGAAAAATAAACTTCGCCCCAAAGAGAGTTGCCCCTGTGGTTTAAAAATGAGTTTTAAAATGCTGAGTTGTACTGAGAGTTGTAAAAAGAATCCCTTGTGATGATAATAATGGTCTCAAATAAGGTACTGCTCCAAGCAGTTGGGTCCATTCCAACTTTTTATGTTTCCTCAGAGGTAATACAGTTGAGCAGAAGCCATCTTGGGGATCTTCACTTTGAGAGTTTTGCCAGTTACATTAATAACCACAGCAAATATATCAGCAAAGCTTTTTGGCTATTCTTGGAGATTAAACTGTTTAAACTTTAAGCAGCCAAATGTGTTAGATGCCTTTTTGAAAAACAATGAGAATAATAAATTAATAAAATCTGCGGATGCAGTCATAGCTTAATTAGCTGAGAGCCAAAGAGGAGCCAGGTAAGCTCTACACCAGCGACACTCCCTATAATTACCCCTACACACATGGGACACATCTAAAGAGCTGGCATCATTCAGGTCTGCACTAAATCAAGTAAAGCACCATAGATAAAGTCCCCATGATGAGAAAACGACAGCACTCAATCACAGGAAAATAATAAATGCTGTTAGCAGAAACATCCCCACTGAGCTATACAACAATCAGATACCTGTCAAAGGAAATGATCTTTAAGAACACACAGCACAGCCATATTGTCATCCTGGTTGAGATTTTAAACAAAGACAAAATAACCTCACTTACAGGGTCTGTTATTGGGGCCAGCGCAATGTAATACTAATCTTTTCTCCGTTTTTTTTGGTTGAGAGCCATTATTCAATATTTATCTCAATATTTAAAAAAATCCATCAATGATACTTGTTTGATACCACAGCAACCAAAATACTAGTCATGGGCACCCAATACTGGTAAATATATTTTTATAAATATCAAAAAATGCAGGAAACTCATATATACTATTAAACTTTTAAACGCAGTGGGTGCATGCTGTTTAGGGCATATGTCAACTCCAGCTTGCATTAAGTTTTTAGTTGATGGAAGTTTCGGAAAGTTGGTGTTGTTTCCCCTTTGCTTCAAAATCACACAGACACAGGCATCCGACATTGTGCATTAGTCTATATGTGTCTGAAAATAAGCCACAATTTTGATCTGTCTCTTTCCTGCCCGCCCATATCACAGTTCTGACTACTTTGTTGTCATTTCTGCTGACTACCATAATGAAATGGTGAGTTCCTTGATTTACAGAACAAAAGAGGTGGAAACTGACAAGGAAATTGTTCAAAATTAAGACAAATAATACAGATTTCAGGGGCTTGTTGTTATTGATTCTCTGATCACACAGTGCCCAGCAGTATATTGGCAAATTAGAGTTACTTGAACACATTAACACACAAGTACTCATGTTTAAGGCAGCAAGGGCAACTGTGATGAAGAAAATGAAAGCTTTAGCACAGAGGAATACACCAGGCTTTACCCTACACCCCATTTGAAAATATATACAACTACCAGGGATGCAGGATATACTGCTGATAGCAAATATGCCAGTGTTTTCAAACTCATACCTGATACCAATATCAATACCGCTTATTTTTGTCAATAGCACAAAGCCTCCTCTTAACCACATTTGACCTGTTACTCTCATGGTAACAACCTAGGTGTGTCAGAAACTGGAGCACGAAAACTTACAGTTTATTCTATAATAAATTAGGTTAATTTTATTTAACCTTAATTTTAGTGCATTTATACATTTTGACAAAATTACATCCAAATTATGGGATGCATACGGACCATTTGCAAAGCTAATATGTCAGCTGGAAATATTGGCAAAAAAATGTCTTATCCGCTACCTTAAGACCGCTTTTTTGGCTGTCATCTGCCAATACCCACACTAGTCCAATTATATCGTGCACCCCACTAGAAATCTTAAAAGCTTCGCATATTTCTCATTTTCTCCTTCAAATGATGCTCATTTTAAGATATTTTATACATAAGAGATATTATACCCAGAATCTCACATAAACAGCATTATTATTTTAATTATTATAGTATTACAATATATGTCCAAGTGAAAAGTCACACAGTAAAGCTCTGATGTGTCTGAATGGCGGACTCAATCTAATTATTGTAAATACCGATCCTGCAGGTTTGTCTGATCTGGCAAACACACAATGACTTGATTTTCCCTCATGCATCGGGGGCACATGGAGAAAAGCCTGCTGTGCTCATGATAAGCTGTTCCATTCCACTGTTTGACTCCAACAAATGAGTCCTCAAAGACAAAGAAACAAGGAGCGAGCAGCAGCAAAACAGGATCCTTCATCCAGTCTGACCGGGCAACAAGTCGTCGCCTGATTTAACAGCCTTGACATTTAGGCAAACATATATCACGCAACTTCACTGTTGTATTGTTCTCACATCTCACGGGGAAAAGTGTGTTAACTGGGAAAACACAAAGGCTGCCTTTATTCCACTTACAATATAAATGTCAGTCATTACAAAGTTGTTATTTTAAACTATTTTATGTATCTTTTTAAATGCCATACATTTTTGGATGCCAGAGTGTCTTCAAGATTCTGTTGAATGAACAAACTGCCATTATGTAGCTCATTGTTAACCGTTTTAAATTTTGGGAGCCATTCAACAACTGGAGCAGATTTTATTGAATTTGATGTATTCTTATTTTATACAGCAGGATTTGTTATATCATAAAAAGTATCTGAACTAGAAATACAGTGTAACCAGATGAGGCCTACTCTGGACATGCAACATAAATCAACATAATAGTAAGTTAAAGTAGTAGTAATGCACGGTTCAACACCACTTAAGAACAGTGATATTGTTGTTTTGGATATAACTTGCTTTAACACATCCTATTTCTCTGTATATTGGCTCTGCTTTGTATGAGTCAAAATGCTGACATGAGGAGACTCCTGCCGGCAAGTAAATACCCTCCCACAATGCACTACGTTGTGTCTTATCAACACTTGCATGTCCTGCGTCATATGGTTACTTTATGCTACCACCAGAGAACAAATAATTAATGCAGAGTGGAAAACAAGCTTAGAGTACATCAGGACATTTTGACTGGCATCTTTAGAAAATCTGTGACTGATGTATGGTACTCGATTTTTTGTCTTGAGGAGATATACTGATACATAAAGATATGTTTAATGCTATCTCATAAAACTGTCAATGTGATGTGCCCAAATGTAACTCAAAAAGAGAATTTAGTTTGGTACAAACTTAAATATATATACAGTTGTCTGAAGATGAATTTTGTTTGTTTTACCAAAGATGCAACTTTGTAAAATATAATACCAGTTGGTATTGTATTTTTTAACGTTGGAAAGCCTGCTACGTCAAAGAGTTTACAAAGAGGTAAAACTTGTAAGGATGTAAGGCTTGTAAAGATGACCCATCAGGCAACACCAAAGTACAATACCAACTTGTGTTATTAAAGGGGAGAAAAATCGACCAAAATAACATTACCAAACTTTTATGTGAATGGAATACAGATAAAGCTGTTATTAAATCCTTGTTAAACCAGGAATGCTTTGTCAAGATTAAAAATCTCTTTCGAAGAGTGTCCTGTAAATGTCCTGTCCTGTAAAACAAATAAACAACCATAAAAAATAAAAAAAAAACTGAGTCACCCCTATTCTTCCTGTGTCTTTTGTCAAATCGCCTCAAACACTGACAGACCTTAAACAAATAACAGGAGTATGTACTGAACTATTTGGCACTGGATTAATGTGCTGCTCATCTACCAAATACCAAAACATTAGATTTTCAAACTTTAATATTATCAGGTATAGGATTAATCAATACTTGTTTTGATGAAGAGAATACAAAGGTTGATGTCCTTAGAAACTAAAATAAGGTAAGCTATATTTTCAGCTATAAAAAACTGCAGGCAAACTTTAACGCAAAGCCAAAATCGCCCAAAATTACTTGTACAGCTTCTGGTCCAAATCACTACCTGTTTTTTTTCCAATACATACAGACTGTATGGATTTGTCTGCAATTCTTGCTAAAGTCATTCTTCTTCTTCTCATGTGTCAAATTTACATAGTCCCTAAAGTTTTGGCTATCTCAGTGCCATTAAACATTGCAATATTCTGAATCATATTGTTAAAAAGTACAATGAAACTAAAAGTATGCACAGTGCCAGTCTGCAGAGCACTGTTTGTTGTTGAGGAGAAATGTCTTTCTTTTAGTTCAAGCCTCAGAAACATTGCAGCCACAGGATATAAAACCTCTGCATACAGGCTCTGTGTCTGCAACAAATGGGGCAAACCAAAGATCCATGACAGGACAGCGGGTAGTGAAACAACAAAAGCTTAAACAAACCACAGTGGGAGGAGTCAGTGCAATTCACAATGATCCAGAGCCAATAAAGAGTTTGTCTCCGCTTTGTTTTACACTGTGCTCTCTATTTGTCATCATTAGGCAGAGTCGTCCGATTGCTTTCATCAAGATTAACTGGGTGCTCTTGTGTCCCGATTTTTCATTCAACTGCTTACTTACAGTAACAAAATAAAATAAAACCATTGTCATGCATTACACTGCAGATCAAATGCATTTATTCTGTGGATGATTAATAAATTAATCAGTTGAAAGAGAGTTTTTGGCCCTGTGTTATTCAAACAAATAAATGCATGATCTTATCTTGTGAAAAACAAAATGATCCAAATGACCTACCAATTCATAATTGAACTGGATTTATAAATTTCATACTGCACACAGTTTTTAGTTATATAGTTTTACATAATAAGAAAGTCAAGTCAGGTCAAGCTATATTCATATTGCTAATGCTTTAAAGAGGGAAACAAAATGAGCTTCATCTTTAATCGGTCTCTTTTTGTGTTGAGAGTTTGTAACAGTTCAAAGAAACGTTAGGTCAGAAACTTAACTTTAAAAGCTAATGCAGACTAACAAAGACTCAACATTAATCAACTAGAAAAGCACTCGGAGAGCGCAGACCCCTGCCAGCACCACAGTCCTCACTCATAATGTGATTTTCACCATAAATATTAGTCCTACCTTTATTTCATTGAAATATTTAGATTCCTTGACCATGAAAACATACCATTAGCAATTGGATTCATAATGATATCTATTTTGGTTCAGTAGTTATTCACAAAAATCACATTTTTCGTCACTGTGGCCAGACGCTGATCCGGACCAACACCAAAATCAAATCAGTTCTTCCTTTTCCCATGCTGAACATTTCCTGAAAATGTAATCAAAATCCATCCATTACTTTTTTAGTTATTTTGTTCACAGACAGACGGACAGACTGTCCAATAGCAATATAGAAAGATTAAAGAATATCTGCTGGTACTGGCAGCTGATATATCAGCTACAGAACACCCAAATGCACCATAGTGCTTCATCTTAAAGCAACACATCTGGTTTGAGGGGATTTGAGCAGAGGCTAAATGAGTTTGAAAATATCAGAACATCAGATACCAGCAGCATCATCCAATTTTGTACATCCCTAACATCATCATGTGTGTAATGTATGATATGGTGTCTTCCACTCTGAAGGACATGTGAAAACCCATAAAAGGAGGGGAAAAAAACTTCAAACAGCTGTCTGTGACTTTGGAAATGCTGTCCTCTTTGCTTCAATAATGCAATCATGCCATACATCTCTGTCACCACATGGTCACACCCCTCTCCTGCAACCTTTACAGTCGCTCTCCCACACACACATTCCCTTCCTCTCAATCCCACACACACAACAAGGCCGCACACCTATCTAATGGAGAGAGTAGGGGTCCTGCATGGAGGATGTGAGGAGAATTTTAATGGGATTCTTCCTGTCCTGCCAGGCTCTGCTACTTTCCATTCACAATGCAGGCAGAGGTAATTGGTTTCACCTATCCAATGGGACCCCAGTGTGTTAATCCATATGCTGGTGTGTTTCTGTGTCGACCCTGATGAGTCGTAGGTAACTGATTGAGCCTTAATTTTAATTATGATTTTGGCCTCCCACAATAATCAAAATCAGTCAGGAATTTGGCCCTGAGTACAGCACAACAACCTCATAAGCATATGTTTCATTTATTTATAATCATTATCATCACATATAACTACTTCAATACATTTTACATGCTATCATCACTCATTTTGTCCATATATTCCTTTTTATGTTGAGAATGATGAAGTGTTGTCTTTGTTTGACAAGTGTGTAACATTAGAGCCACAGATAGAGAAGAGGGTTATCCTAAACCAAGAAGTCTCCTTATGAATGCTGACTTATCAACCTTATCTCTATTAGCAGACTTGTATTTTTAAGCCATAATTAATGTGAATGAAAACTCAAAATGCTAAAGAAATATTTACATCATTTGAACAAAATATGTGATTTATTAAAAAAAAAAGAGTTGACACTGTTCTCAACATCTAATGATTCTTTAACCATATAGGTCATTCCGAAACTAAAATACAGCATTGAGATCAATACATTTTTATCTTGTTTTATGTAAACAACAGAGATTTTAAGGTTTTCCAGTTTTTTAACTAAAATAAAAAAGAAATTCGAATTAAAGTTATAATTAGAATTATGGACAACAGTGCCGGCAGCTGTCTGAGAGGTGTTCTATGTAGGGGGAAGGTGGCATACTGCATTGTAAAATTGTGCCAAATGTGGAAGGGACTTCCTGGAAGAAAAATGAGTTGCTCTGAAGTTTTTCATTCAATTGTACATTCAACCCAACATAGGGTGAAGTGTGAATGCAGATGGCCAAGTTTTTTCAATTGGACTTTTCTCAGGTAAGTACCTTTCAACCACCTTGTACTTTTGAATTCAACAGCAAATAATCAGTATAATTCACTATTACAAGTCATCACAAGGGGTGATGACGTTCATCCTGTGTGACTGGCACAAAACAGAAAAGGAAGTCTTGACAGGATGAATAAAAACAACCACTGCTTTAGAAAAGTTAATCTGATTTCAAGTAGAGCTAACACTCAGATGTGCGTCTGGACATTTCAAAGTGTTGTTACCAATCACATCATTAAATTTCTGCAGTACAGCTGCTCAAAAACATTCACAACTGGGCCTGTTGTGTATACAAAGAGCTGTCCTCTGCTGCTGTTGGCTAATGAGCTAAAAAACTGCAACTTCCTTCCTCCTCTGATCATCATGAAATTAGTGATATTTGCTGCTCGATATTCACATCTTCATGCTATCATGCCCCTCTTATCTCTTTTGTCTATGCTATTGATATGATATGTAACATGTATCAATCGAGTTGAGGTTTATATTGTGATCATGGCTTAAAGCCATGCAGCTTTATCATACAGTATTTTATCATACCATATTACGAACACTGATTTGTGACTTGTATTTTTGCCATTACGTCCTGCCTACCGGCAACTCCCATGCCCCCCTGTGCCACTTCTCCCTCTGAAAGGGGCAAGTGTGAACAACCATGTCAGGAAATTTCCCGGGCTGACTAACCAGACATTAGCCCAGTAATATCAGGCTTGCTTGTCTAAAAATAGCTATCGTTTCATAGCTCTTTTTCCTGTAAAACTCACACCATTATGTAAAAAAAAAAACCTGCCCCTGTCGAGAGCAGTGAACCTTATCAGTAGCGTGAGTTTGTTCTCCTTAAAGGTGCAGCACAACCTTTAAGCCACTTCACTGACTCATATCAAGTACCTTATACAAGTAAACTTCAAAAATACTCAAATATCCCTGCAAAGCTCTCGGAAGTTATAGCTCAGGAACAACATTTCAAAAGTACTGCTTAAAACACTGCTTTCAGAAAAAACACTTACACACAACCCTAGGAGCATGCCTATGGTCCCTCCTAGTCTGGGTTAAACCCCCTTGAGCTCTGCTCCTGCATGTGATGCAGATGTGAAATCAGTGACTGTTCATATTTGTTTCTAAAGATCAGTCTAAATGTTGGTGATCATGGTTTTGGCAGCTCTAACTCAAACCTTGTGTTGAGTTGGAAAACCAGCCTTTAGATGAAGTTTGAGTTGCTATTGACTGCATCTCAGTGAAGCGAAACACATCAAAACTGCTCCGTGTGAAGGAAATGAGTAGTTGAAGGCATTTCACCACAGCACTTCTGCATTGCTAATGGGATCAAACTGCACGGTCAAACTACGCAACAAAGCCGCCCAGCACACTCACTTGATGAAGTAACTGGCTCCTTCGTCCGTGAAGCCCTCTTCCCATCCTCTCGGCAAATCTATAAGACGAACAAAAAAACAGACTGAAGGAGCCCGCCACAGACAAATGCCCCACTGCAGCACAGAAATGTCCCCTCGGTATCCTCCAAATCAGATTATTTGTGGCGTACCTGACCGTATCATATGTCCCGAGTTAACAGGTTCACCAGTGCGTGGATGTAGCCAAGTAGTGCTACGAGTTTTATCACTGCAAGAAAGACACCTGTTACTGGGAGATAATAAAACAAAGAAAAAGCAAACACAACACGGTATCTGCCCCGAGTGAGAGCTGGCGAAGTTTAACCCGGCTCACTTAATGAAGAAGACCCGTCCATCTCTACAAACTCCGTACGACCAGTGGTCAGGTAGGGTGTCCCGTCCGAGAGGTGCCGCCATGATCTCTCGTCTCCGGCTCGGCTCGTCCCCCCTCTCCCTCTCTCCGCTCACTTTCCCTGGGAGCCCAGTTAATACCACCACCGCTAGGGCGGCATAGCTTTTTTTTTTAAAGGGGAAGAATGCCAAAACTCAGGCCACTTACACGACGGTGTTTTTAAGTAATTTGAGCCCAGAAAAGGGCTAAAAGGCTTCCTCTAAGAGCAGTCTGGCGGATAATCGAAAAAAAGCCCAGACCTTTGCTGAATAAATGTAGCCCACTGAGAAAAGTATGCTTTAATAAGAGAGGGTGACTGGATCAAAGCTGGAATGTTGGACTGGCACTTTTCTGAACAATCATGTTTGACACATAAAAGACCCAAACATATTTCTAGGAGAAATTTTTATACTCTTAAAGGGGAGAATATAAGCTCAATGAGGGGTACTCAGGGTGTAACATGGCCAGTCAAGCATTGATTTTCAGACGTTTTGCTCACCTCATCAAATTATAATTTAAAGGCATATCATATTTACACTCATGCAAAATAGTTCCTCTAAGTTGTGTCACACGACTTTATTAGTGTTTATTTCTATCAACTAACACCTGTTAAAATTCACTATTCTCTGTAGTGATCCATGAACATCAGGGATGTACGATATTTTCAAAGCAATATCAGTATCCACAGATAATTGCCTATAAAGTTTGTATCTGCATGAACATTTCTGCAAATGACAGCCAATATTTAACAATTAGACAATGGCCATAAATATTCCATATAGCCTGTTGAGTGTTTTTTGGCAGCATGTAAGAATGTGCTATAATGGTTTACTTCATAATCACTGCTGTTCACCTTGATCAACTCAATGTATAATGTAGTTGTATAATTGTACAATGTATAATTTTGTTAAAAACAAAATTATGTATTTCTGTCATTATTTTTCTGACACAGGTGGACCGTGAACATGACAGGAACAAGTTGGCTTGAGGGAGGCGAGGGTTTGAGGTCTTGTAAAGAACTATCCTTTACAATATTAGTATCAGCAATAACGAGAAGCCTATATAGGAAAAAATCCAGCAAATCCTTACTGCAAAAAGCTTGATTTGTTTAATAAATGAAGTTGCACCTATATAATGAATTATGTACACAAATAAGTGATGGGGTGAATCCAGAATTCACGTTTGTTGTCATGTTGTCTGATTCCCAAGACACACTAGTTTTACCTGTGCCTCTCTGTGTCATTTGAGAACCACTGGCCTAAAGATTTTATTGTACAGAGACAGAACAAAATGCTCATAGCGTAGCTATTAGCACATTTAGGACAATCTGGTTACACATAGAAAAACCTTCTATATTTTTCTGGTGGATAATGTGCAAGAAAAAAATAATAATTTAAATGTTATGAGGCTTTAATGGATAAAGGCTACATTAAACACGAGTAGCTTTGTGTGCCTACGGCAGATTTGAAATGCCATCATTATGTCTAGTTTCCATCCTTGCATGTTTTATCAGTCATATTGATTTTATTGTATCTTATACTTTAGCTGTATGAATTAGTCTCCAAATCCATCTTAAAATCCTGCCTATTGTTGTTATTACTACAGTTAAATATTACAACTGCTAAGCACTTGGAAAATCCATAAATGATTTCAATATTACATTTAATCTTTTGTCAGTCACTTTTCTACTTTCCTGCAGAGCAATTTTAACTACAATAGAAATGTACTTTATAAAGTTTGACTGGTTGATTGATTATGCCCATTAAAGCACTGAAGACTGTTTATTTCTAAAGTAATGGTATGTAAGTTGAGTGGCTGGTAGGTGGGGGCCGGGGCAGAGCTAGGAATCATAATTGGGGCTTAGGCCCTTCATGGTTATTGGTTTTAGCTCCTCTTACCTTGAATGATTTTAAAAGCTCTAGACTTTTTAGCCCAAACTGCTAGGTTAATCTAAAAAGAATACGATTTCAGAGTCAGCATTTGTTCATTTGATGGCCCTCATCTGCATTCATCTTCTTAAATGATTAAACTGGAAACCTGGAAAACAACCATAATTTACTTAGAATATTGAGCAAAATGAAATACATACATGGCTTTACAGCCTTATTAATGATGTGCTCCTTGAACAACACATTTTAAATGCCTTAACAAAATGTATACTTGAATCTATATATATGTAGTATATCTTAAGATAGTGGGATATATGAGCAGATCTTGAGGAAACAACCAAAATGTTTCATAAGGAAAACAGTCAAATAAAATGTATGAATGTATATCTGTTCATTAATTTTTGGAGTATTTTATACTCTTTCAGTGTCTTGAAACAAACGAACTCATACTTAACAATTTTTTAAGTAGTCCTGTGCATGTTAATAAATGTGTATGTCTCCAGAGTCTAGCATGGCAGTACACAGAAATGATTGTATGGTTTGTTGTAAATTGCACTGGAAGCTTATATGAAGTTGTCCCCTTCAGTGCAGTCACGCTTTGAGGACGGAGAGTCTGTCTGGCTTTGACACATTATAATAATGCTTGCATTGCACCAAATAGACTTGCTCAATTTACCAATGCTGTCCATAAATCTAACTTGTGCTTTGTGTTCAATGTCAAAGCCCAGTGTTGGCACAGGAGTTATTGCTGATCAGTGGACGCAAGGTGAAGGTTTAACTTCAACAGCCAGTGCACTCTTCTTTAAATCAGAGTTCATTTTGGGAGCTATTTTACTATTTAGTCAAGTGTTTAGTCAAAATGGTTATTTTTTTTAGCAACATTTGAGTCATTTCCCCCCCTCAACAGTTTTAATAATAACAAAATGCTGCTATTGGAGCATACAAAGTCTGTTCATGTTCATTTACACTTGTAGTCTGAGACTGTACTTTAAATGTAATTAATGAGTGAAATTGTCCATTGGATATGACTGCAAAACAGTCACTTTGATACACCATGAGCATTTTCATTACTTCAGTCATCTGTGGCAGTTTGAAGGTCCTCACTCAGTGTCCATGTGTGTGTGTGTGTGTGTGTGTGTGTGTGTGTGTGTGTGTGTGTGTGTGTGTGTGTATGTCTGTGAGTGTGAGTGGCTGTGTGTTGAATGTGGATTGTGAGGTTGGCCAGAGTTTTTAATTTATTTTGTATCCCCTGACACGTATCCATTTGTGTTCTTGCATGTACAGTGCCTTGTGCTAAATTTTAGGTATGAAAAGTGCTTTAAAAATAAAGTCTAACTGATTGGTTGATTGATAAACTGATGAGATTACATGCCAAATTTAGATTAAGTACTTTTACTTTTACTGGAGAATTTTTCTGAGTTGGTTAGTGTTTTAATAGGCCCTGATTAATACACCATTTGGAACCTCTCTTTATTGAAACCAATATCAGTACTTGCAATTTAAATGTCCAACCTCCCACCCCAAACTTTTTTGTCGTATCTTATTCGGTTGACAAGTAGTAGTAATGGCTACTACGATGCAGTAATACTAAGTAAGAATGTAAAAATTACAAGCAATTATTGAGAAAATAAATGGCTACAACACCACACTTTGATTTCACAGCCAATATTCTGATTTTCTGGTAATGGCGCATTCAAGCTACTGCAAAATTATGGTGCAATGATAAGATTACTGTACGTTAATTCAATTTTAAAGTAGTCTGTGATTTCACAGAATATTTCGACAATTTCATAACTTTACTGTGATTTCACAGTAATGTTAGGCTGAGCTACTGTACAATTACCGGTACTTATTGTGAAACAATTTTATAGCATAAAGCTGTGAATTTACAGTACTTAACAATTTTAGAAATATGATGTATCTGAGCTGTTGTGAGAACACAGCAATTTACTGTTATTTTCATAGATGTTTAGAAATGTAAAAAGAAAAAAAAATGCATCGTGTCCAGACAGTTCTTGTAAGACAAACAAAACAACATCAACATTTTCTACCACGGTCATCACATCTGAAACAATACTTCTTTTACCTGTATTGGCAGAGTTTTATTAAGCTTGGGGCAATAATGAATAGCCCACAGGACAGAGAAGGCAGAGGACACTGGTCATGTTTGACTTTTATTAAGTTAACTGCACCTCAATCAGGCACTGAAATCTGTGTTGTGATTTGGTTAGGCAGTGTTGGATGTGTTGGTACTTGTATTGCATTGCTATAGTTTGCATTGCCATCTCTTATTTTTAGTCACATTTTACGTTTCGAAAATTAAACATGAAACATGATGTGCTCATCCAGTGATGGCATCTGGTAAAAAACACAAGGAAAAGAAAAGAAAACCTTGTAAAACAATCATGCAGGGGCATGCAGGAAAACCTCCTGTCAGGTGTAGATTACAGTAAATGTGCCCCCTCTAAAAGGACAACACTACTGTATCAGCAAGCGGGGACCAACAAACATCAGTCAACATAATAAATATTTCATCTGTGATTCCCTTTTGGGGAGGCTTTGTTTTAACCTTCTCTAGTGGTTTAAGGCAGCGCTCTTCAAAGACAGTAGGAGATAAAATGTTTCCTCCAAGAGAAATGCTGAAGAGAGCTGCTGTTCAGAAAGCTTTTCACCGAAAACCTTCTAAAGCATTATCTCCTTGACGGAAGAGACGAAGAATAAAAGGATCCTCTTGCTTTGATATGTTTCTGACGTTTTATATATTGTCTCTGGTCATATAGGGAACAGAATAACAGAAGATTTTTTGAGTATGTAAGATGAAAAGCTAAACAACAAAGCAGAGAAACATGACAAGTGCACATACTTCCTGATATAGCACAATGGGAAACAGAGATTCTTGATAAATCTATAAATTACATGAATACTTGCATGAGATAACGACTTTAACATCTATTTGACATCCCAAAGAAGGCTCTCCATCACTATTAGCCTATTAGCATAATACGTTGTAAAATTCGTTTACCCCCATATATGTTTATTTTCTGTCTTCAGCCTGAAAAGAGGGCACCAGATATATGTTATTCATGAAATGCATTCGCCCCAATTTGTGCACAGCACTCACATACTGTTCTGCATTTGGGAAATCAATGTTCTACAAATGAGCAGAAAGTAGAGGAGATCTGAACAGGCATCGATACATACAAACTGTCAGGATCAATCAGTTGTGCTATTGATATATCTGCTCTTACATTTAAAGTCATTTGGCACACCATTAACTTGTTGTGTTCTGCAAACAGTCTGCAGAATGAAGCACATCACGCATACTGCAGTGTAATCATTTTGTATCCCCACTCAATTGCTGTTATTTGACCTTGCTATGATTTATTATCATCCCCACCTCACACACAACCACACACACTCACATACATACACACTCCTAATTCTAAATTAACACAAACACACACATAGTTGATGCAGTCCGGTGCAGCTCTGCAGTACACTCTCCACTGCTGCTGCTGCTGCGGCTGCCGCTGCTGCTGCTGATTCCTGCCTCTCCGCTGCCAGAGGCTCACAATGCAGCAAGGTGACTCAATGTTATTGTCTTCTCCTCAGAGAGCCTCCTCCTTCTGAATCACAGTGTACTGAAGGTGCTGAAAATGTAATAAAGATTCTCTCATGCCCTTCTGTCTTTCATTTATTCAGTCTGGAACAGTTTGGCTCCTATAATCTGCCTGTGAGATGCCCACAAAGAAAATCAATAACATCTTTTACTAAAATTGATTTTTTTTCCCCAAACGGCCCCTCAACCTGGGCAGAGTAATGGACAGAGTTGAGTTTAGACCCTCTTAATGGTTGCTAAAGTCTTCCTGAAATAATTAAGAATGATGACAAGTGCAGATGCTCTGCCAAATTCATTAAATATGGTATATATTTTGGAAGAATCTTAATTATATCCCCAAGCTATCATTTAAAATAAAGTGTGGTGGACATAATGCTCAGTACAGAAACCTGCTTTAAAGGTCCCATATCAAACTTTATTTTAACATGTTAATTCTGGTCCTGCATGCCCCATTTATGCTAAAAATCCATTTAGATGTATGATTATAGTCTGCCTATCCCCTCTGTTTCAGCCCTGTTCAGAGATGGCCCTGGAAAAAGCTTCCAAGGGTTGTGCTCTCATGTTTACTGGCTGTACAGACATGCCAAAATATTTTCTTTCCACTGGAGCTGCCCGTGTATCTGAACAAACACCTCAGGGAGTGTATTGAATCAGGGCAGCATATCATGTTTTGTGGAACAGGAGTGATATTTCTTATATTAGAAAAGCTGAGGACGTATATCAATGTTTACAAATCATGAAAAAGTGCGCTTTGCATTTTATGTGACCTGTAAGTGAAACATGTTGCTCTACTCAGAACAATTAATGTTTTTGCAGGAGAATTAAAACTTGCAAGAAACTTTGTCTAACAAGCAGTGTTGTGAAAGTTGTTTAAAAATGTAATGAAAGATATACTACTCATTATACCTTAAAAGGTAAGGTTTATTTATTTTTGATGATAAAAAAGCTCCTTTTTTAAGTCACTAATTTCTTTTCTCTTTTCCAAAGCTGATCTAAGGGATATTATAGAGTTACTGTAATCAAAAATGTTCTTTGCAGACTCACAGACTCAAAAAGGTGATGCCTCAATATGGATGATTTTAAAATACTGTTGTGTAGTGTAGTGTAATGTAGTGTAGTTTAGTTTCGTGTAGTGTAGTGTAGTTTAGTGTAGCGTAGCTTCTTAGTTTAGTGTAGTGTAGTGTAGTGTAGTGTAGTGTAGTGTAGTGTAGTGTAATGTAGTGTAGTTTAGTTTCGTGTAGTGTAGTGTAGTGTAGCTTAGTGTAGCGTAGCTTCTTAGTTTAGTGTAGTGTAGTGTAGTGTAGTGTAGTGAAATGTAATGCTGTATGAAAGTCAGCTCACTCCTTTCTTTCACCATCTTCCATGCTGCAATAAACTGTTTGGTCAGTAACTACATGTACACGTAATAATGATAACAATCCACTCTTAAATGAAGCATTAGCTTGATTAACAATTGTATTATTATTACTATTTTACAAGTTGTAATCCTTTGCTTTACTATTTGGAAAAGGAACATATTGTAGTAAGACTGTATAAAAGGTGTCAAGTTACCTCCTAACACTTAAATAATGTTGAATATGAGCTAAGGTCTAACCAAATTATTATGCAATAGAGTAATATTAGACATTAGCTCCTACCAATTACTCAGCATATTTTGTCATCAAATAATTGTTGATTAAAGGACATGCTTGAGCTTACCCATCTGTTATTGCTTTCTTTCACTTTCTCTGAGTTGTAATCCATGACAGTGACTAATTGCCTTCCAGCTCATTGAACTATCACACTGACACCTGCAGGGCAGGGATGTTATATTTAGTTGGGGCCTAACTGATCCAGATAAAAATTGGATTCACTGTCCTGCTGCACCTGCCAAGCCCCATAAATAGTCTTTTTGGATCTTTAGCACTCACAGATTCAGCAGAATGCCAATGTTTTTATAACTCTTGCAGCAAATTTATGCCCTCTATCCAACAGCAGCTGCTGAAACAAGTAGGGATGTCATTAAAGCAGTTTATATCTTTTCCCAAATATGTGGTTTATAATAAAACTTAATGAACAGAACAATTTGGTTTATAAACAGGTTTTAGTTGGTCTTAATCAGGCATTACTTATTGCCTGGCCTCCAACACACTAAACATAAAACTACAGCTCTATATCTAGCCTTTATCATGTTGTCTCCAGTGATGTACAGAGAGCATCTTATTTGCACTATCTCGCATGGTCACACTTACAGAGAGCAGCAGTCTAAGGCTTAGTGTCCTGGATACTTGACATGTGGGATTGAACCGTCAAGTCTGCGATAAGTGGATGACCCACTGTGACTCCTGAGCCACAGCCAAACAATGATTAATCGGTCACTGGGAGGTTTTTTTTAACCTGTTACTGTAGGCTGTGTGCAGGTCATGAGGCCATATGCTAGCTTAGCTTACCAACTTTTCATCTCCGATGTGTCACAATTTATGTGCAACTTAATGACAAACTAGAACAGAGAAGATGTAATCAGAACTTTTTCATAGCAGTGGTTCAAAAGAGTCAGTTATGTGCAATTATTTGAAAAGGAGGAGAAAAGATACTCTTCTTTACCCCTGTACTAATAAGCTTTACATAAAAAGTGTTGACTTTTTGTGGGTGGTTTCCAGTGAAAACAAACAACATTATTTGGTTCCCTTGTGAGTCCTGAGAAAATTTATGACATCAACCCCCATACAACACAGCACACAATGGCTCAACATAACTGCTCAATCCACAAAAGAAAAAGAACATATTACCAGCAGACTGCTTTGCACACTGTGCTAAAGGCTCTTTAAAACTTTAAAACCAAATCATTCAAAACCAACAATACGGCTGAAAAAAGCAGATATGCATTAAGCTGAATTCATTCAATAAATAATTAAACTTCACACTATGAGCACATTTCTGACAAAAATGAAGTATGTTTTCAGAGCATCTTTTCTGTGGCTTAAACAGTGAATTTACAAACATTTAATCATATCATAGATTTAGCAACACTTCTGACCGTTCATTTCCTTTACCTCATCTTAGGAAGACAATACATACATGTACACCAGACTATCATCCTCAGAATTGTACAAAAGCACCCATTTTTCATTCAATGAATCAATGTGGAGAAAAAACTAGTGATGGATCTTTCCTGCTGCAAGAAGGAGGTGTACAACGATCTCAAAGTGCAGCCGTGAGGGTCTCTGTGAGATAAGTGTATTAGCACGGTGGGCAGAGCTGAGGATAGAGGTGAAAATTCAGACCTATTAGTCACAGGATGTTACATCCCAAGCTGAGCAAAAATTGAGGTTTTACACAACTTTCAGGGTGTTTTGTGCATTTTATGCTCAACAGATATTTCCATTTTCACTTTATGTAATAGTATACATTTTTCACAATACATTTATCTGAAGGCTGTTGCTATATGCTTCACTTCAGACAGATGTTTACATACAAAAAAAATGATAGATATGATTTGTTGCTTTCAAAAAATATGCACTCATATGCATGTAAATATCTAAATTTTGAATGCACAGGATTAATAGTGAAATATTGACATTGGCATATAATAGCGTAATCCATGGTAAATTGTACTGGTTGATCTAAAAATTTCTGCTGATATACTGGTTATACATGTTGGTCACATAACATGTATATTGCCTGTAAAATCAGCAATACCCTAATTTCCACTTTATTACCACTGGATGTCTATATCCAAAATACAAAATATGGTAAAACAAAATATGGCTGTTATCACCCTTTTATTTTACATTATAAAGAAATGACTTGCATAATATAAGTAAGACGAAGAGATTAACCCTTTAACAACCAGCTCAACTGTTTGGCAGCAGTAATCAATAAGGTCAGAAATATTTATTGTTAAAAAGATAAACAGAGCAAATCAAGTCATGTTTCCATTAACATTTCAGAGAATTGAGAAAACTACAAACAAACAAAAAAAAACAAACAGATTTTTCCTTGGTGTGGGATTTAAAAATTTTTAAAAAGCTTACAGTTGATTACGTGATGACAAAAAAAATGCAGAAATTTCAAGGACAAAACACACAACTAAAATATTTTGCATGAATTCCAGATAAATATGTAAACATACTGTATGTGTGCATTTGTGTGTGTGTGTGTGTATATATATATATACATACATACATACATACATACATGTATATATATATATATATATATATATATATATAGATAGATAGATATATAGATATATAGATATATAGATATAGATAGATAGATAGATAGATAGATAGATATATGTATATATATGTATATATTTATATTTATCATAATTATGATGGTAGCTTTTTAAACTTTTAAATCCCTCACAAAGAAAATATCGTGTCTTATGGTTTGTTTGCATTTTTTTATGTATCCTAAAACTTGACAGAAACAAACAATGACATATTATGTTTTGTTTTGTTTTTTGACAAATTAAATATTCCCGAATTTGAAGACTTCTGCCAGACAGTTGAGCTGGTAATTTTAGGGTTAAAGTATGAAGATACAGGATGTGTTGATTATCATACAAACTAAATAGATAGTTATTGCTAACTTTGTGTAAATGTCATTTAAGTAGTTTTTTTAATGTTACAAAGCAAAAAGAGGGTGCAAGGGAAAAAGAAAGGAGAGAGAAAAATAAAAGAAAAGAAAAATTTAGGGAATAAAAGACAACCCATCTACATCTCTAACCTCATTTGATACTGGTTAGAATATACAAAGTGAACATATACAGTACAATTCTTTTTAAAAAACATTTTAAGCCCAGCAGATAGTGGTGATTTAAGACCATCTCTTCTCTGTATTTTCTGACCTGACCTTCACTCTATAAATTATACTAATCGACTCTATCAGAGAATGAAGACGTCACCGCCCACCTGCTCTGTCGTCAGGTCGCCACGTACGATTAGGTGCAGCCCAACTTGCTGGTACATATGACGGAGAGCTCAAGCGACCAATAGGGTTGACGCCACCACGCACTCATCCTAAAGTGCTGACTAGCAAGCTAATTCCCTTCATAGCTCCAGCTGAGAGGAAGCGACGGGAGGAAAGCAGACCAGATGAGAGACAGGAGTGATAATAAAGTGAGTTTACGTCTGACACGTTTGTATTATACGCTGTGGTTCATTGTTTGACTTTAGCTTCACAGTCATGGATGTGTTACATTAGCCCCGCTGCTCCGACTGACAGCTTGCATCATTAGCTAAGGTGCTTGACTCTCATTAGCCTGATCTGTCAGTGTGCTAAAGCTAAAACTATCAGCCTCTGAGCTCGGCTGTAATGTCCTGTCATGATGACAGGCTAAAACAGTTCTGAATGAACAATAGAAATTAACAGTAATAAATAAGAAAGACACACTTAAAACCAGTCGCGCATACGTGTGATACCTAGGTTGTTCATTTTGACATAGTTGTTCATTTTGACATAGTTGTTTTATTTTGCCAGTACTGTAATCCATCTTTATTATTACCATTGTTTTGATGTACAGATGTGTTGGAGCCGGGCCCTTCTCACCTGCTGGCTTCTGCTGCTGGTCCAGCTGCTGTGTTCAGAGGCAGTACCCATCAGCATCGACAAGACAAAAGTCAAAGAGCCAGAAAAAGCGAATGAAGAGCCTCCAGCTAGTGTAGTAAGTGGACACAACATGTTCCCTATTCTGCACATAGTTTGTTCATTTACTGGTTCAATACTAGACAGGCCTCAGGACTCAGCACCTCCTCAGTGAGAAGTTGTGCTACAAATATCTGAAAGATTTCAGCCACCCCAGGTTATTTAAAAATCAACACAGCTCCAGATGTTGAGGTATTAATGTGGGTTATTCACACAAGTAAAGTAAGGTTTTTAGGTTTCACTTCAAGGTTAGAATGGACATTAGTGCAAGTTTTGATTGTATGAATAGTTTCACATCTGAAAGCCTTGAACACCTGGAGGATGTTATCATTTTGCAGAAGACAGTAATCAGGTTTGCAGACGTTCATGACAAAAACATGTTATCATCAACACCTGATCCAATGAGCTGCTCTGCTGGTTAGCTAACATGCAGCCCTGTAAAACCACATATTACATCAGCTGAACCGGAAAGCTCTCAACTACGAATGTCTTTCTCAACTACGAATGTCTTTCTTAACTTCAATTTGCAGGGCTACTTAAAAATGCTGTTGCTGTCTAACTGCTATGTATTTTAGTTGTTACTTTTGACATTGATTTTGTAAATGAAATTACCTGTCAAATGTTGCAGGACACTGGACTCCACTATGACCGCTACCTCAGAGAAGTCATTGATTTTCTAGAAAAAGATCAACACTTCAGAGAAAAGCTCCACAATACAGACATGGAAGACATTAAGGTACCCATTCTTGTCTATTTTTGTCTGCAAGTTTCTCCTCGCCCTGATTAAATATTAAATCAGTAATCTGACAAATTCTGCTCTTTTGTTGAGAGTTAGATGACTTAGCTGGCAATGCAGAAACACAGTGTCTCCTGTTTTTACTGAGTTTTTGATCAGTAAAACCATTTAAGTCAAATTTACTGAAAATTTAGATTATTGCGTTGATACTTTTTTTTTTTTTAATGTATACTTTTGGGCATTTTGTGCCTTTATTGATAGGAGAGAGACAGTGGATAGGCTTGTGAAAGGGGGTGAGAGAGTAGGGGAAGACACTCTGCAAACTGGTCACAGGCAGGATTCGAACCTGGACCAGCAGAAGCAAGTACATGGGGTGCTAACCACTACGCCAAACCAGCACCCCAGCGTTGATACTTTTAAATTCATTGTTCTTTAGTAACATTCACTAGGTACAACCAACAAATCCTCAATGTCACTGACTATTTCACAATTCATTTAAAACAGCAAGGTAAGCTGGCCAAAGAGCTGGACTTTGTAAGTCATCACGTCAGAACAAAACTGGACGAGTTGAAGAGGCAGGAAGTAAACCGACTCCGAACACTGATTAAGGCCAAACAAGACATCGAAGGAGGAAATGGTATGTTGAGCAACAAAACAACTTCCTCAGATTTACTTCCTTGTTATAATTTTAAATGCCCATCTGTAGAAATAATTGGAAATGTGCACACTGCAGGGAGGATATATATGCATCGTTTTTCTTAAATGTCTATAATTCTTCCTTGTATAGATATAGCTGTGGACCACCAGGCCCTGCTGAAACAGTTTGAGCACTTGAACCACATGAACCCACATACATTTGAAGTAGATGACCTGGATCGCCTCATCAAATCGGTAAATGTCTATATTCCTTCATTTCCTAAACTAAGGTTATGTTTTCACTCTGAGTCTCTTTGCAACAAAATAATGCCTGAAGCAACTTGTTACAGGGTGCATGTTTGCAAAGATAAGTGCTGCAGTTGTTAGAAATTACCACAACAAAATGCAAAATGCCTTAGTTTAAACCATCCAGGAAAGCAGATGCATGACCATACCTTTTTATTTGTTTTTATGTTGAGGGCATCAGTGCTTTCTGGGTCAGAATCAGAAATGCTTCAACACTTCCGTGAGAATCTTTGTTTTTGTAGTTTTCTTAAAACACCATACAGCAGTCCAGAAAATAAAAATAGAGGGGCACTTGATGGCCTTGTGGTTATGTCAGCACACCCATGTGCAGAGGACGGTGTCCACAATGCAAGCAGCCTGGCCTCTTATCCACCTTTGGCCTCCTTCTTTCATGCCATTACCTTTATCCTCACTTTACAAATCTGTTCAGTATGCTACTCTATCTATAATCTACAAAAGACAGAAGAAGCCCAGAGATTGACCTGAAAAGGCTTCACTATGTTTATTCCATGTGTGATTAATTCAACTTAATTTACTGCTTTTAAATTTTCAGCTAGAATAGTCAGAAGTGAATTTGCAATTGAATAAGCTTAGTCAGGTGTCTTTCTGCATGTATGAATGTTCAAAACCAGCATTATTTTTCATAGATTTTAATGACTTCATGTTTTCCAGCATTGAGTTTAACAAACAAATACTTTGTAGTTGAATGAGCTGTCGGAGGATGTACAAAAGTCTGTCTCATTTATGCTTGTTAGAGGATGAGGAAGATAACAGAAGTGTCTTTCCATTAATGCAGTATAGTACATAGCCCCTTTAACAGCAATGCCTGTCTTAAATGTATTATTTATTCTGCACATCTCAAAGGTTACAAGACACAAAAAAGGCTGTTGTAAGATATTTTAGCAGAGAAGAAAGAAATATCTAATAGACCAGCTGCTGAGATCAAATATAACTACACTCTAGGCTATTGATCCACTCATTATTAGTAAATCAGAGGGAGCTGAAAACAAGATGAGATGGTATATATTTGTTTATCTATGTGAGAGAAAATCTTACTTGAATCTATTTTTTTCCAGTGTGAGTGGGCCCTATTTACTGTGCTTTTAGGTTTTTAGCATCCAAAATCTTTTAAAGGGACTTTGAGGAGTTTCTAAGTAATTGCAAAAAAGTCTCACTTTTAGATATATGCCTGATCGAAATACACACTTTAAGATGAGCTTTATAGCATCAAAAAAGGTTATCTACAAAGGCTATTCCTTAGCTTCTTGGTTGGGTCGGACAGGACAGGGCTGGACTGGACTGGCCTGGATACTCAACTTCGGGAACAAGACAATTAAAACTAGAGCAAATTTATATTATTCGGACACGTCTTAGAGCACCGGGCTGTAAGCAGCGATATATAGCCGGCTACAAAACTACAATACTAAGTTTTTCAAAACTTGCTTGTTGTCACACATCAAAAACTACCACTATGTAACTAGAAAGAGATACATTACCTCGTTGCTTTGCATCCTGTAAGTTGTTGAAAAAAGAAGTTGTAAAGCAATGCAGAGTTCTGAGGAAGGTCCGGGCTACAACACAACAAACACACGCTTTGGCTTCAGTAACGTCTTTTGGTGCGTTCCAGTTGTAGTCAGAAGTAGGAATTTCCAGGTTTCGAGTAGGAAAACTGCAACTAGAACGACCCCCGAAGTCAGAATTTCCTTCTGGGAACTCGGTGAAACCTCGTAACCCCCGAGTTGACAATCGAAGATGGATGCCCCCAGCGTGAACAGTTATTTAGCTCCTGTAATAATCAATTTATTTGCACTTCTGACTGGGGTGTGTCGCTCTAGATCAGCTGTATACATAGTATTGTTAGACTTATATTTACAAAAATGCTGCCATAGTGATAATCACATTCTTCATGTGATATTTGTGAACAACAATGCAGGGCGTGCTAACAACAGCTAACAATAGCCTGGTAGATCGGCATGTTTTTTTCTGACTTCAACTGGAACGCTGATAAGTCGGAGATGATAAGTCAGTTCCGAGGTTACTGGAACGCAGCATTACGACAGTCGCCGCGTGTGCTCATGGGTAGCAGAGTCTTAGTGTCGCCAGTAATAGATTCTTCTCACAGTCCCTTTAATAACGGTTGTGTGAGCTCTTTGTTTTATAGTTTAGTTTCTGAATCAAATCATGATGAGATAAGGACACACATGGAGAATGTGTAAGAAAGATTAACTGGATGATGCAGTGCACTAAAAACAACAGAAACATGGAATGGGACCTGTGCAAGTTTCCCAGTCAGTGTGAATAAAGATAATGTGACTTTAGTTAATAATCTATGGGACAGTGTTCACTATGATGGATTGCTGATCTCAAGTAATGCTGAAGTTTGTTTTAACACAAAAATGACTTGACAGGAAATTAATTGAGCCTCTAAGGGAGGCAGCATCTCAAAGCCCAATATTTTTTTGTCCTACATGCTGCATTCATGCATCATCCGCAGAGGAGGGTGCCAGCATGAACATGTGCAGCAGCTTATAAACATATACAACATGAATAATTTATCTGATACATGTTCTTATTAACAGCCCTTTAAATCTCTGTACTTCACACTTAGGCCACTAAAGATCTAGAAAACTTTGACAAGGAGAGACACGATGAGTTCAAGAGGTACGAAATGATGAAAGAGCATGACAGAAGGGAACACCTGAAGACCCTAAATGAGGAAGAGAGGAAGAAAGAGGAGGAGCACTATGAGGAGATGAAGAAGAAGCATGCAGATCATCCAAAAGTCAACCACCCGGTAAGCCTTGTACAGGCAGGGGAGAAAACCCACCAAATCAAATTCATTTCATTATCTTTACTTATGGATTGATTGATATAAACTCTTCCATCTATTTTACAACTGTGTTCAACACTTTGTGCTATTATTCATTTTATTTTATTTTTCCAGGACAGCAACAGGATTTTTAAAAATGAAAGTATGAAAGAAGTTTTACAGAGAATTCTAAAAATGATGCCTTCGTTTCACAGGGTAGCCAAAACCAATTGAAGGAGGTGTGGGAGGAAGCTGATGGCCTTGACCCTGAAGACTTTGACCCCAAGACATTTTTCAACCTGCATGGTGAGACCTTGGGGTGCTTTTGTCAAGGATAGCATACAGTATTTAACACTGCTTTGGTTTTGCCTTTTGTGAGGTTTTAAGGAAGCTGAGCCTAAAATGTGAAGTAAAGACGATGTTGACACTCAATGTTCAGGCAGTTTTGTCACTGGGGATGTCACAAGCAGAGTATCTGGCATGGTTATCTTATGTCGCCTGCATGCTGTTGAATGAGTTCCCTAATTCTCCTTTACCTGTAAAGGGATTTTATCCAGCCGTGTACAACTGCCTCTGGAGAAATAGAAAAGTCTCCATGCTGTGGCAAAAGCCTGAGGTCAGGAAATCCAGTACTCTCATTGCCTCAGTGGCCTCATCATTGCTCGGTTGGATGCCATGCTCTACCAGTGTGGCATCTTACTACTGCTTCATTGTCAGTTTAAGCCCAGTTGTGCATGGTAGCAGGCCAATTGCAGAGTTTAGCCTGAACAATGAATGCAGAGTTGATGAAAATATGGTGCGGAGCTGAACTGACCAATCACCACAGAGTAAACCAATCAGAGCGAATATTGAAGGCAGACTTAAAGGCAGCTTTTATCTGTGTTTTATAGATTGAAATTTATTTTAAAAAGTGTATTCTTTACGCTGCAGACACCAATGGGGATGGCTTTTTTGATGAACAGGAGCTGGAGGCATTGTTCACCAAAGAGGTGAGGCACCTTTCCATAAATGTGTTCTGTTTTAGAGATTTATTTTTTGCACTGACCGACCTCTGCTTTTTTAGCTTGAAAAAATCTATGACCCCACCAATGAAGAGGACGATATGGTGGAGATGGAGGAAGAGAGGCTACGTATGAGAGAGCATGTTATGAATGAGGTACAGTGAGTAACTCCATTGGTATTGTTCATGTGCTCTGTACTCATGTACATATAAAAACACGCTTCCTTCACTGTAAATTCTTTGCTTCTGTCTTGATCTTACCTCAGGTGGATTCCAACAAAGACAGGCTGGTCTCGTTAGATGAGTTCCTGATTGCCACGAAGAAAAAAGAATTTTTGGAGCCAGATAGCTGGGAGGTATGATCATGCCTCCTCATTAAATATTAACTCTTAAAGAAAAACATTTGACCAGTACAACATGATGAAAAAAGGGCCGAGTGTCAGCGTATCCAATCATTTGTGTTCCTCAGACTCTGGAGCAGAATCAGGCATACACAGATGAGGAGATGAGGGAGTTTGAGGAGCACCTCGCACAGCAAGAACAAGATCTCCAATTGAAGGCTGTAGACCTCCAGAAGCAGAGAGACGAGCTGGAGAGACAACAGGAGCAGCTTAACGCACAAAAAATTGAGCTGCAACAGGTATAAAGTTGTGCATCGTTACTTTAAAAGCTTCAGGTAATTTCAGGCTTTGCTACATCGACTTTACTGTAAAGCCCAGTTCAGGCCAAAGATACATGACCCAACAAGACCATGACAGGACAAAGCAGCAGTAACAAGCAGTTCCAGCGTAGTTATAGCTGGGGTGTTAATGCTGTTGAGTTACCAACAGCTGGTTTGAAAACGTGAGGCATGTTAATAACCACCATCGAGCTCCTCTGAGCTCAGAGAGGATGTCACAAAGGTGTCGAATCTGATCTTTCCCTCATCAAACCATCGGTGATGTTGAGAAAGTGAATTGTATGATATAATTTATGAGGTTTTCGTTATGGAAAGAATCACTCAATGAGGCTTCAACAGTCTAAATTTGACGACATCTGGAAGCCATGGAAGATTTATATTTCCCTGAAATGCCCCTCTTTTGTTTAAGGCTCTTCTTTTTCATTTATCTATTAATTTTTTTTCTTTCCCTTTGTTAATGGTCTGGATATAAAGACGCACTGGATATTTTTTTTGTGTAACGGTAATGTTTAAACAGAAAGCATCCCACGTTCATGTTTGTGTTGTATGGAAAAAATAAGTTTTTTGGCGCTGGGGTCAGGCAGCAAGCATAAGATGTATGCCCAAATGATGTACCACGTCTGGTTTTGAATGTCTGACCTTGATTGTCAATATTAAAAAAAAAAAGTGAATAAAAGAAAGCCTAATGTTCCCAAGACTGTGACCGTGTGCACTGTTGGCTACAAAGTGCTTATTGACGGTTATGACTCAGTGTCATTATCAGCTGTTCCCTCAGTGAGAGAGAGGTCTTGGTACTCAGTGTCTGATGATTTTATGCCCAGTCAGTTTAAATTAAAACATCCTCTTGTGTGTTGACAGCCTAATCAGATACGACACCAGCTTCTCTAAACAACAAAACTGCTTTGGGGGAAAACTGTGAGATACTGACAAAAGTTGGGATATGTCTGACCTCAAGCTTGAGGCAAAGCTGTTACGTGTGTTTAGATAAAATTTTTTATGAAGTGGCGCAAGACATAAACGGCTGATTGGTTGATTGAAGCTTGCAGTGTGAATTGGTGTTAATGTATATTGTACACCACAAGTTATATATGCAAAATTTTCAAGAAGGGCATGAAAAGTTGTGATGGAAACTGAAGCACAAAGAATTTTTTCATCGTAGTGATGTAAGCTGACAGGCTTCAGAACATTTCACAGCAGTCTGTCTCAGTTTGAATTTGGCAACAGTGAATATGAAAAATCCTTCATATTTAAATCTTATGCTATAAGTAAATTAGAAAATACTCTAGACTAAAGGGTCTCATGCTGATGGCTTTAAAAATATGTTATGAACCTTTATGAATCTCTTGTTGCAGGCGGTTGAACACATGGAGCGGCTGAAATCTCAGAAAGTAGAGCCTCCTGCAGAGGTGCACGGTGAGTGTTCATTGACACATCTGGTTTGTCTTATGATTTTGATTTTACAAACCAACCTCTGAGAGCACAAAACTGATTATGTGTTTCAGTTGAAGGCCAGGCAGTACCAGAGGTACATGCAGTTGAAGATCAATTGCATCATGAACCAGAAGCCCAACAAGCCCATCAACCTCCAGCTCATGATACACCTCAGGAACATCATGAACCTCAACACCAAGACCAGCAAGGACTCCCTCAGACACACCAGGATCTGCCCCCAGGACACCAAGAGGCAGCACAGGTCCTGAATAACCTGCCATAACGGTGCTGTGTGAACTCTCTCGAGCAGACTTTAGCAGCAGCTCCCCCTCAGCGAGTAGAGGAGCTTTATCCAGAGTTTTATGTCTCATCAGGCATCACTCTGGAGCTTTGGAGGACTCTAATATTTGATGATGAAGGACAGCGGCACAAACGGAACCCCAGCTGAATGACACCAGTGTTTGGTTAATTTAAAAAAGTCATCTGTGGATTGTGTAACACAATTACAAATATCAAACAAAGGACACACATTTTAAACTACAAACTTTTCCACAAGCTATGAAAAAAAAAGAATGTTTGGTGATGCAGTTTTACAAAAATCATCATTTTGTTAAGCTGTGTTTACCTGCTGTTTGAAGTACAGAACCTCTTGAAATAACATGCACGCTGCCTGAGTGAGGCTTTAAAGGGAGTATGGTGTAAAAAAACATCTTTAGTTTCATCTTTCTTTGTTTCTGTTTTCTGACAAATTACAGAGATTAGCTTATATTTGTGAACAGCTGTAAATGATCTTTTAAAAAAACTGCTTCAGACATTTAAAATATAGTGAAAGAGGGGATTTTTTAAGATTTTCTATTCCTGCATTCTGCACAGGGGAGTGTTAAGACCAGGCAGGAGAGACTTCATTTTACACTCAAGGATAAAAAAAACAAGATAGAATTTTAAAATATTGAGAATAATGCTGAGATATTATTTTGATAAATTAAGTCAGAATACTACAAATAATTCAGAGGAATGATTTGATTTTTTTTTCCTTTAACATTTTATTCATTCTAGAAATTGTATTTCAACTTCGGTGTTGATGTCTTGACTCTTTATTCAACTTTATCACCTTGCACTGCAGATGAATCAGCCTGAAATAATGTCGATCAATCCGACCCATAACGACTGAGCAGCCCGAAGTGGTACGGCTCAGTTAGCTTCCTGAAAACATGGGAGCTATGAGCAAGACAACAAGAGGAGGCGACTGCTCAGGCAGAGAGTAGCATAGCATTCTTTAACAAATGAAACAAAAAATAAACGACACTACAAACTTCTCTGTAGGAAAAATATTTTTGCTCTTTTTCCAACATGTTTTTCTGAGAGTTCGTTGAATAAAGTGGCTCATGATCTGTCTTTTACACGGCAACAACAGCACCTGCCCACTTAATTATCTGATTGGCCCGTTGTGAATGTGATTGACAGAACGATTGTCCAATCTCGTGATGGATACGCTTTCAAAAGGTTCTGCACATTCCCAAACACACGAGTGGAAGACTAAAATGATGGCATATTCTCTGAACATATTTCTGAGTTGTATTCTGATTGAAATTCCCAGCATTTCTCCATCATTCAAATTTAAGTATGGATGCAGTCAGGTAGAAGTCTAATTCAACGTCAGATCTTTGTAGGATTTTATTTCTGCTGTATTCAGGCCCTGCTGCAACTCTATATTTAGGTCTTTAGCTCGTACCCTCCAGTAAGTTTTAGTTGCTCTGACAGTTTTTTTTAGTGTACTTTGTTGAAGCTGATCATTGTTGCTGTCATATCCTGTCTGCTGTTTACTTTCTATTCTGTAGAAAATGTGCTCTGCCTAATCAGAAACAGGATGACAGACACAAGCTGTTTGAAAGCTGCCCACATGTTTTTATCGTTATAAAAACCTTAAGAAAAAAAAAAGAAAAGTGAGAGATATGATTCTGTTAAACACTAGGCCTAACTTCATCACCACTAAAATTCCTCCGATGATATAAAATGAGTCATTTGCAGAAATGCAGCCCCAATATGAATATTTTGCTCTATAAACACGAATGGCATTTGGTTATAATTTGGTTTTTTATGCACTGAATGTGTTTATAGACTTTATTTATGAGGTGATATTACTGATCATGATTTGGTTGTTTATAGAAATAGCACTATTGTCAGGAAGTTATCATTTGCCATTACAGTGTTGGTGTTTCCTCTGGTGTCTCTCATCAGGTGTGTAATGTAAGCTTATTATGGATTTGTTCAGGTACTTTTGTTTTTGACCTGCATAGAGCAAATTCAGTAAAAGAGATGAAGCTGTTCTCAGCACTGAGTCTTTATAGTCAGAGATTGGCATTCAGGCAACGTCATTGTATTTTGGTATCAGACGTGTTATTTCATCTTAATTTCGACAACAAAGTTGCATGGCACCCCCAAATATGACCTTTACTGTGTTACTGCTCTGCTTCTCAAGCTGCTATTTTTCAGACAATGTGTTTTTTTAAGCTAGCAGAGGGAGGCCTCATTTTCATCCAGTGTAGTAATAACGTGTCTGCCTTATTGTGGATTTCATTTTTTAAAATCTTGAACGGAAAACATTTTTTGGGCTTCATTGGTTTTCTGTGTGCCAAATAATCTTTTGAGACAAACTGCTTCATATTTTGCACAAAAAGTACAGATGGAGCTGCTGGATAAAATACGGTCTTTGACAAACCTGTACACCTCAGTTCATGACAATAAATCAGTTCTGACCTTTCAGTTTGTGTAATCAATGGATCCCTCATTAAACTAGAAAGCACTTGGTGAGCGCAAACCTCCACAAAGGTAGCTCACATATAACTGTTACATCTATAACCAATAGTTCCATGATTCAGTTACCATCATAATTTGATTCATTTTTGCAGCCATCCAGACACATATACGAATCACCACCAAAATCTAATAATTTCTAAGTTGGGCCATTACTACGACGGCGTATTAGGGCCACTTGAAGAAATAAAAAAATAAATGAAAACTCGAAAATCTTCGAGAAAAAACTTGAAATTTTTGAGTTTATAAAGTCACAAATTTACGACTTTATAAAGTCACAAATTTATGACTTTATAAAGTTGCAAATTTGCGACTTTGTAAACTCGAAAATTTGATATAAACTCATATTTCGGGTCAATAACTCATCAATAAAGCAACGTAGTTCCAAACCCAACCCTTCATTTTAATCATTCTGATGAAGACTGTGAGCTACAACCTTGTTTTCCCCCAAACGAGCCAGAAAGCTTCACTTTGTCTCAATGAGCTGCCGCTAATTGATGGCTCGGCGGCTTAGGGACCAATGGCAAGTTAATAAATCGGAGTCCAGTGTGAATGGAAATTGAATAACTTCACCATGTCTTCAAAATCACAGCACACATAAATAACTGTAGGTTGTTCAGAGTACATGTCATAGTTTTTTTAAGAATTGTAATTAAAATATTTCACAGGCTTTTTTGTATTGAAAATAAAGCAATCAAAGTTATGAATTCTACCAAGGAAATGATTATAAAACAAGAATGATCACCCCCTCTACCTTAAAGTACAGCTCTTACTTCAGAAAAAAAGCTTTTGATTTGATTTAAATTCTTTTTTATATATTGAACTGTGTGAATTCATATGTAGCCTAATGACAATAATTACTGTACTAACTGTATTATTGCAGACTGTACTGACACCAAACTTATACTAATGATCTAACATTTCCTCTCGCTTATACAACAACTATACAACAGAAGCTATCAACATGACTATAAAAACTTTAATAACTGTGCTGTTGTTGACAGTAGAAACACCAAACCCAGCCTGATGATCCAGCATCTCTTCTAGTTTATACTACAGTACTTATTTAAGAGATACAGGTTTTAAGGTCATTTAGCCTATGTAGTTTTTTTTTTATTATTGACATAAATTCATTAACAGGCAGAGGCGGATCTAGTCATATGGGGGCCCAAGGCAAACCCAGTCATTGGGGCCCTTCCCTGTACTGAGCTGATACATTTTTTAATTACTTTTAGTATTTTTCCCAACTTATGGAATGGGTGCAGACAAAAAATAAACAAGGAAATTACAGCTATCAAACAAGAAGAGGGGAAAAGGGGGCAGAAGCAGAAGAAATGGAGGGTAGTAAATAAAATAAAAAATAACCAACATTAAATTAGATTAAAATAATATGAAAAGCAAACAGGGTCAATAACTCAGTATTTCACTGGTTTTCAGCATGCTGATACATTTGTATTGTTATTTTAATCTTGTACCAGGTAACATAATGAAACTAAATGATTTTCCTTAAATTCTGTAATTTAGTTCAATTTTGACAGAAGGCAAGTGTGTTAATTAGTCCTGCTGTTGAAATCTGTTACAGTTATCTGACAGCTTAAGTTACAAGTTACATACCCATGTTTATATGTCCTCCACATCCAGGGAATAAAATTTATCACCAAAAAAAGATTTTGACTCTAAATGTTTTTGATTACGGATCCCCTAATAAGAAGTTTATGGTGCATGACCAAAATTATCCAGTGCATGGGCCGTAAGCTTTTTATACTAAGTGTCATATAGTTTGAAAAGTTATGAATTAAAGTATTTTACAGGATATCATGATTGAAAATAAAGCCAATGACATCAAATGTATGAGGTCTACTGACAAATTGATTATAAAATATGGATGTTGATCTCCTCTACTTCAAACTACAGCGTGTGAATTAAGACTAAAATAATAATAACTTCTCTGAATCAAAGAAAACTTTAGTAATACTTTTTTGTGAGATGTTTGAGGGGCCCTGGACATCTTGGGGCCCCAGGCAATTGCCTATGCCTAATGGTAAGTATGCCCCTGATTACAACTGCAGTTTTTAGCTGATAGTATTTGCCAAGATTTTTTTTTTTTTTTTTTTTACCTTTATTTTGATTAAAGATTTAAGATTCGAGAGTTTTGATGTGATTGTATTGGAATGTGTGGAACTAAATAAACAAAGAGGTGAGAAATCATATTTTGACCATATGACTTTATCTCAGAAATCAAGAGTACTGGTTGATAATGTCAATTTAAAGAACTGCAAAGTTTGATCCTCTTTTATGTGACATGTTTCTGAAAATATATAGGCCTAATATTTTTTTAAGTTATAATTTAGTTTAATCTACCTTTTCATAATCAAGTAAAATGACATGAAGTTTGAAATATTGGCTAACATGTTTGTAATTAGAGACATTTCATTTCACAGTAGAGACTGTTAAATGTTTGTAGAAATAAAAACTACAGACTTTAAATCTGACTTCACTCATGACCTGCTCTGGCACCGTACCCACGCCGCAGCGCTTCACGAGTCGTCATGGAAACGATCCCGAGGTATATAAGGCCGTGGAACCCCGAATTCTCCCCTGTTGCACTTGAGCTTTGATGCTGACCTGCAACACTTCGCTGCTAGCTTGCTAACTTTTGGAAAGCGCTCAGGAGAAGTTGGAGAAAACCCTCTACAGACGTTTTGGATCGATTGTTTCATGGATTGGAAAGCTGACGAGACCGGAAATGACCATCCCCAGAGACCCCGAGGACAGAGGACGACCAGTGGCGATGGCTGACATTCGCCTGGTGACCAACGGAGGTAAGACAGGTTTTACTATTGTCTAATAAAGAAGTTCACTCAGACATTTATACAAGAGAAATGTTATTATCATTGACTTGTTAAATTTTCAAGGCTCATCAGCTTAGAAACAGTCAAACTTTAACTTTCAAAGGCCGTTTCCACCATTTAATGTGTGAAGTTAAAAACTAAAGCAGGATTGTGTAAAACTGTTTTTCACTGAACTTTTCTCAGTGAAAATTAAATTTTTGAAGCCATAGTCTTTAAAAGTGGCGGGAAAAACTGGAGGGAATTATCTGTAAAGTATTGTTTTAAAAACACATCTATTTTGACTTGAGGACATCAAATGATCCTGAATTTGCACTGTTATTATGGGACAAAGATGGCGTCGGGAAGAATTACAAAAAATGCTCAGATGTTTGTTTCTGTCACCATGGAGACGATAGAACTATGGATTTAAGCAGGTGATGGTTCCTCTATGATGCAAGCTTTTGTTTGTATCATTTTGTGCTGATTTTAGCTGATCATAAAAGGCTTTTCGCATAAGTTTGAATATTAATCAATGAACCCATGAGCAGATATTTACAAAAGAATAACAACAGCCACAGATCATAGCTGCTGAACACATGTAAAAAGAAAATGAGGCCTAACATCAGTGCTTTTGTGATAATCACGAATATGATATAAGCCTATATTTTCACTCTTTACTGTCAAACTTGATGTAATTTTGCCATATTTTTAAAGGTAGATCAAACTAAGCTGATACCTTAAGAATATTATATATTTTCAGTAACATGTCACAAAAGAGGATCAAACTTTAAAGCTCCTTTCATTTACATTATCAATCAGTACTCTTGATGTCTGTGACAAAGTCATAGATCTTGGTCAAAATATGAATTCATACCTCATTGTTTATTTAGTTCCACATATTCCATCAAACAATCACATTAAAATCCTTAATCTGTACTCAGAATCAAGCATGTTCAGATGACAGACTGCAGGAGTCTTTGATTATTGTTTTAATAACATATTTCCAGCTCTGTCACAGTGTACATACTTCATTTTTCAGCAAAGTGTCTCAGTATTTGACCCGATGGAAGTAAACTGTGACTCCGGTGCTGTATTTATGTTCAACTTCTGCATCACAAGCTCATCACTGAGAAAAATGTGCTTTAGGACCTGACATTGTTTTGAGAGTTTTGCATGAAAGAGTGAATGACATTTACAAACTGTGCCAAAGAAGAGACAAATGTTGAATGTATTGTCAAAAGAGCCCTTATCTAATAAATACAGATTATAAAACTTGAATTAAGGGTTTAGTAAATGCAGAAATTCTTTCATTTGAATAACAAACACAACACCTGATCAAAAAGTAAACAGGCGTTTTTGTGTTACGGTAAAAGTTTGTCAGTCTTTTTCTTTTTTAATTTGTTGTTTTAGTTCCACATATTCAGTGTCACAAGAGAAACATTAGTTGTTGGTATTGTGTACTCAAACATTTTGTTTTTCCCTGCAGGAGCTGGCGTCCCTGAGGTCAACTTGGCTGTCCAGTATGAAGGGAACCAGAACCTCCCCGTCTTTGTCCCTGACCAGGTGGTAGGTGAGTATGGAGGTGAGTATGGAGGTGCTTTTGCTGGTGCAGGTGGAGACATTCCTCCTGTTTTTGACCTGGAGGATTTTGATGATGTCGAACACATCATGGACCTCTCTGACCCGGAGGACGATGACGACTACAGTGTTATCATGGACCTCTTTGACCCGGAGGACGATGACGACTACAGTGTTATCATGGACCTCTCTGACTCGGAAGACGATGACGACAGCAGTGTGTGGAGTGACTGGAGTGATCTGAGTTCAGTCTCTGGATATGGGTCCATGTCTGAGTCTGAGGAGGAGGAGGAAGATGATGAAGGTGAGGACGTCAGATCCAGCTCCCCTCTGGACCAGGAGTTCCAACCAGACCACTTTTGGCAGGGCTGGCGCCAGGTGGATCCATCAGCGGTTGTCTCCCCTCTTGTCCAAGCTGGACTCCCTTCTGCAGGCCCTCTTGTCCCCACTCATAGTCCAGCTGGACCTGCTGTCCCCGATGACGACAGCAGTGTGTGGAGTGACTGCACTGATCTGAGTTTAGACTCTGAATATGGGTCCATGTCTGAGTCTGAGGAGGAGGAGGAAGATGATGAAGGTGAGGACGTCAGACCTGACTCCCCTCTGGACCAGGAGTTCCCACCAGACCACTTTTGGCAGGGCTGGCGCCAGGTGGATCCATCAGCGGTCGTCTCCCCTCTTGTCCAAGCTGGACTCCCTTCTGCAGGCCCTCTTGTCCCCACTCATGGACCTGCTGTCCCTGCTGACCCCCCTGTCTCTGCTGGACCTGTCGGAGAAGAGCCTACTCCGTCCACCTCAGGCCTGGGTTCTTCTACAAAGAGGAGCAGGGAGGAGAGCCCTGCAGCACAGCAGAGTGCAAAGAGGCAGAGGAGGGACAATGGACAGCCGTCCACCTCCTCAGGACTCTGCTCCTTTCCTGTCAGAGGATCCTGGCCAGCTCCTTATGATGGCAAGGACTCTGACGACAGCGACTCAGATTAAAAAAGAGGAGCCGTCTGACATATTTGGTCCAAACTTTGTGAGCAAGAGGACCTGATAAAGCCCCAGCTCACTGCACTCTGCACCAGATGTTTTTACACTTCTCTGTGTTATTTGTTTGTATTTACGATTGTTTTTTTTTTTTTTTCAGATTTAAGAGGTAAGTTCAAACATTTTGTAACTTTAGTGCACTGTTTCAGTAGATTCAGACCTACTAACTCTTTTATGCAGTTGATTTTAGGAGGCATGGATGGTTATTGCAAACAAAGGTAAGGACAAAGTCTTTTTCTTTTCTCTTTTATGTGTTTGAACAAGTGTGCTCCATTATTTATCAGTGTTAGAGATGGAAATGTTTGAGCAGCAAAACGCAGTCGTTACTCTTCAGTGTACAGTTGATTTACTCAACCCACAAGCCACAGTGGCTGGTAAATTGACAGTGATTCTTAAAACTCAGCAATAAAACTCAAGATTACACTGTGTGGGATAACAAAGTTTTCATTTTATTGATTACAGGCCATTTGAAGGAAAATTGTGGCTTAACCCCTGAGTGACACACACTGGCTTTCTCTATGGAGGATGAGATTTGGAATAAAAAGTAAATCAAGCCAAATAGAACCAAATAGGAAAACCTTTAACAGTTAAATTGAAATATAATTAATATAATAATATAATTAATTTATATTAAAAGAAAACTTCATATAACTTTTTATATTAAAAGAAAACTTTTGTCTCATGCAGTTTCCTTGGATACTTAAACAGTACAATATAGACAGCAGAAGAAACTGTCTTGTTTGATGCAGTGTGACTCAAACGGTGCTGTAGCTTAGCCAACGCTTAGTTGTCTTGGTAATAAAAAAGTTCCTCTGAATGTACTCATTTATGTACTCTTACCTTTTTAAAGCCATTTCAGAAAAAAAGGCTGTTTAATCAAAATAAAGCTAAAAAAAACCTCAGCAAATACTATATGCTGAAAACTGCAGTTGTAACAGATGGCTGACTAAGGGGAGAATATGATGTGAAAAAACTTTTGACAAAGTTTCCCTGCACTGTAAAACAGTGATTTGATAATGCAGTTTTAATGCATATTTACTCTTAGTTACAGTTTCATTTTAATTTAATTCATTTAAATTTATTTTTGTGTCTCCATGCCAAGGTGGAGATGGACGACTCCACATGAACTGAAGATGTTTACAGCCCAGGAGAGAAGAATTGATGCGGTGGTCACCTTTCCTTCTGAGGAGGAGAGACAGAGCTGAGGAGGACAGAGACAGAGCTGAGGAGGAGAGACAGAGCTGAGGAGGACAGAGACAGAGCTGAGGAGGAGAGGCAGAGCTGAGGAGGAGAGACAGAGGTGAGGAGGACAGAGACAGAGCTGAGGAGGACAGAGACAGAGCTGAGGAGGAGAGGCAGAACTGAGGAGGAGAGACAGAGCTGAGGAGGAGAGACAGAGGTGAGGAGGACAGAGACAGAGCTGAGGAGGACAGAGACAGAGCTGAGGAGGAGCGGCAGAGTTGAGGAGGAGAGACAGAGCTGAGGAGGACAGAGACAGCTGAGGAGGAGAGGCAGAGTTGAGGAGGAGGGACAGAGCTGAGGAGGAGAGGCAGAGTTGAGGAGGACAGAGATAGAGCTGAGGAGGACAGAGACAGAGCTGAGGAGGAGAGGCAGAGCCGAGGAGGAGAGACAGAGCTGAGGAGAGGCAGAGCTGAGGAGGACAGAGACAGAGCTGAGGAGGACAGAGACAGAGCTGAGGAGGACAGAGACAGCTGAGGAGGAGGGACAGAGCTGAGGAGGAGAGAGACAGAGCTGAGGAGGAGAGACAGAGCTGAGGATGACAGAGACAGAGCTGAGGAGGAGAGACAGAGCTGAGGAGGAGAGAGACAGAGCTGAGGAGGACAGAGACAGAGCTGAGGAGGACAGAGACAGAGCTGAGGAGGTGAGACAGAGCTGAGGCAGAGAGACAGAGCTGAGGAGGAGAGAGACAGAGCTGAGGATGACAGAGACAGAGCTGAGGAGGAGCGGCAGAGTTGAGGAGGAGAGACAGAGCTGAGGAGGACAGAGACAGAGCTGAGGAGGAGAGGCAGAGCTGAGGAGGAGAGACAGAGCTGAGGAGAGGCAGAGCTGAGGAGGACAGAGACAGAGCTGAGGAGGAGAGGCAGAGCTGAGGAGGAGAGAGACAGAGCTGAGGAGGAGAGACAGAGCTGAGGAGGAGAGGCAGAGCTGAGGAGGAGAGACAGAGCTGAGGAGGAGAGGCAGAGCTGAGGAGGACAGAGACAGAGCTGAGGAGGAGAGGCAGAGCTGAGGAGGACAGAGACAGAGCTGAGGAGGACAGAGACAGAGCTGAGGAGGAGAGGCAGAGCTGAGGAGGAGAGGCAGAGCTGAGGAGGACAGAGACAGAGCTGAGGAGGACAGAGACAGAGCTGAGGAGGACAGAGACAGAGCTGAGGAGGAGAGACAGAGCTGAGGAGGAGAGAAGAACTGAGGAGGAGAGACAGAGCTGAGGAGGACAGAGACAGAGCTGAGGAGGACAGAGACAGAGCTGAGGAGGACAGAAACAGAGCTGAGGAGGACAGAAACAGAGCTGAGGAGGAGAGAGACAGAGCTGAGGAGGACAGAGACAGAGCTGAGGAGAGAGAGACAGAGCTGAGGAGGAGAGGTAGAGCTGAGGAGGAGAGACAGAGCTGAGGAGGAGAGGCAGAGCTGAGGAGGAGAGGCAGAGCTGAGGAGGGGAGAGACAGAGCTGAGGAAGAGAGAGAGAGAGCTGAGGAGGAGAGAGACAGCTGAGGAGGAGAGGCAGAGCTGAGGAGGACAGAGACAGAGCTGAGGAGGAGAGGTAGAGCTGAGGAGGAGAGACAGAGCTGAGGAGGAGAGGCAGAGCTGAGGAGGAGAGACAGAGCAGCTGAGGAGGACAGACAGAGCTGAGGAGGACAGAGACAGAGCTGAGGAGGAGAGAGACAGCTGAGGAGGAGAGGCAGAGCTGAGGAGGAGAGAGACAGAGCTGAGGAGGAGAGGCAGAGCTGCGGAGGACAGAGACAGAGTTGAGGAGGACAGAGACAGAGCTGAGGAGGAGAGAGACAAAGCTGAGGAGGAGAGACAGAGCTGAGGAGGAGAGACAGAGCTGAGGAGGGCAGAGACAGAGCTGAGGAGGACAGAGACAGAGCTGAGGAGGTGAGACAGAGCTGAGGTGGAGAGAGACAGAGCTGAAGAAGAGAGACAGCTGATGGAGGTGTGTGTGTCTGTCTGGACAAAGTTTATTTCCTTTATATTCTATAAACATCAGATTTAGACTTTTACTAAAGCTGACCAATGTCCTTTGCTTGTTTTTTTTTTATTCCCAGAAAATGAGAGAGCTGAGGAGGAGAGACAGAGCTGAGGAGGACAAAGACAGTGCTGAGGAGGACAGAGACAGAGCTGAGGAGGAGAGGCAGAGTTGAGGAGGAGAGAGACAGAGCTGAGGAGGAGAGACAGAGCTGAGGAGGACAAAGACAGTGCTGAGGAGGACAGAGACAGAGCTGAGGAGGAGAGGCAGAGTTGAGGAGGAGAGAGACAGAGCTGAGGAGGACAAAGACAGTGCTGAGGAGGACAGAGACAGAGCTGAGGAGGAGAGGCAGAGTTGAGGAGGAGAGAGACAGAGCTGAGGAGGAGAGGCAGGGCTGAGGAGGACAGAGACAGAGCTGAGGAGGACAGAGACAGAGCTGAGGAGGACAGAGACAGAGCTGAGGAGGAGAAGCAGAGCTGAGGAGGAGAGACAGAGCTGAGGAGGAGAGGCAGAGCTGAGGAGGAGAGACAGAGCTGAGGAGGAGAGGCAGAGCTGAGGAGGACAGAGACAGAGCTGAGGAGGACAGAGACAGAGCTGAGGAGGAGAAGCAGAGCTGAGGAGGAGAGACAGAGCTGAGGAGGAGAGGCAGAGCTGAGGAGGACAGAGACAGAGCTGAGGAGGACAAAGACAGAGCTGAGGAGGACAGAGACAGAGCTGAGGAGGATAGACAGAGCTGAGGAGGAGAGGCAGAGCTGAGGAGGACAGAGAGAGAGCTGAGGAGGTGAGACAGAGCTGATAGAGGTCTCTGTGTGTGTGTGTGTGGGGGGGGGGGGTCACGTCATCAGGGAGTCTTTGTTACTACTTTGTTTCAATTCTCATAAGAAAAACATCAACAAAAAGAAAACAACTTGTTGTAGCCAATGTTGGTGCGTGTCACGGTGTGTGTGAATGTGGGTGTGGGTGCGTGTACCTTGGTGTGATGTGTGCATTGACAGCAGTCCTGTGGCTGTTATGTCACCTGCGCACCTGGGCACAGGTGGAGGGGATAATTAAGCTGTGGACGGCAGAGCCGGGGAAGCACAGAGAGAGGGGAATTAGGCATGAGGGAAGCCACACAGTTTTTCAACCGTACAAGTGTGTGAAAGTTTTGGAGCTTAGTAGATCTTTTTTAGATCGTAAAAGACTTGTTTTTTGTATGTGTTTATCAAGATGAAATAAACAAACAAAATGGATTCAACAGAGCGCATCTCTTTGGTTTTACGAGTTGGAAATGCCTTCCCAGTTCCCCTCGAGCGGCTTTTTTTTGTAGATCGATAGCCATTACACTCTGTCTAACCAAATTAAAATTACAAACAAACAGCACTCCTAACCTAGTGAGTCTAACAACATAAATTCTAAGAGTGAATGTGTGTAATATTCGGGTCTAACCCTGGCCCCAAATAGCAGCGCGTGCCGCACAACACAGAGCTCAAGTGGAGCACAGCCTAACAGAGATTTCTAAAGCAGAAAATGATCTCCCGAGCGAAGGCGGTCCAGGCTCTTATACTGCGCCCATCTCCCCGATTGGCCAGCGCTCCTGCTCTTCAGCCAATCAGCCTCTCCTCGCAGGGCGCACCTAAGGGGACGCACCAATCCCACAGCTTCACTCACACACACGCTCATACTCACACTCACAAAAGGTTATTTTACACACAGGGGAGGGATGCGACCGCAGCCGTAACAACCAGCAAAAAAGATGAACAATGATGATGCCTACAAACTTTATCAGGAAAAATACACATCACATGTGAGTCAGGTTTTAGGATTTATTCAGCAATATATTTTCACCAGCTACTTATACTCTTTTTTTTTCCAAAGCCTGGATTGCATTTAAAAGTGGATTATTAACACAGACTAAAATGAAGCATTTAATTTTGGAAAAAAAAGTGTAAATCTTATGTGAAAATCTTGTGTGAATCGATTTTTTTCTCCCTCCCCTTTTGGCTTGATGCTAATGAGTAAAATTAACATCCTGTTTTTTTTCTTTTCAGTTAGAAAATTTGAATCTGGGCATTTTAGTGTAATAAACCACATCTGTTTTGACTGCTTTTTGCTCTGCAGTGCAAGAAATGCATTCATTTTTCTCAGTTTAGATCAAAAACTGTCTTCATTTTTGTGTGCAGGAATTGTGTTTTAATAGTGTAAATAAGTTATCTCCCCCCAAGGAATACATAATGTTATCCAAAACATATTGTAACAAGCAGATGTTTTTACCCTGAAAGAAAGAAAGAAAGATAGATAGATAGATAGATAGATAGATAGATAGATAGATAGATAGATAGATAGATAGATAGATAGAAACTTTATTTCCTGTCACAAGTGACAGAAATTCATTTTTGACAGGCTCCTTTACACATTTTTAAAAGGGACATTACAAAAACAAACAAAGGTGATTATCAGCATTAACAGATAGGAAAAAAATTAGCAGACATTTACAGCAGGTATTTAACTGTAGAAAATGTCCATAAATATCTCCTATATTGCCTATATTATTGAAGTATTTACAAATGTACCATTATAGTTTACCTCATCATCACTGAGTTTCCACTTTATTAAACCAAAACTCAGATTTATGAAAATATAAATTGTCGTTTTTTCAACACATCTGTCTTAAACACAAATGGCTTGTCACAATTAAAGAGACAGGCCAATTTAGTTAAATATAGACTTTGTGTTCTTCACTAGAAATATCAGCAGTGACCATCAAAAAATTGGGAATATCAGTGGAAATCCACTTCCATGCACCTTTACTTCCTTCCTGTACTCTCAGTTACATCCATCTATCTATCCACATTATCACTTTCAGCATTGCGGGGGGCTGGAGCCTATCCCAGCTGACATTAGGAGATAGGTGGGCTACACCCTGAACCAGTTGCCAGCCAATCCCAGGGCCACATAGAGAGATAGGTGTTAACACACCTAGTTCGATCTTGCAGTCTTCTTGCTGTGAGGCACGTGCACTAACCTCCTGCAGTTATATTTAGTCGTGGCTGTTCCATTTGCTTGCTTTACTAATCTTTGCTCATTTTTGAATCCACTTAACACATTGACGACTTTATTGACACATTTCTAAATATAATCATTTTATTTTTCATTCAGAGCCGAACATGCGTCAAAGGAACAGCTCGATGGACGGCCCTGACGGCAGCCAGCTGTTTGAAGACACCAGTGGAGCCACACTTGGACCACAGATGGGGCACAGGTGGGAGATATTTTAGCCATTTTTACCACTACAGCTCGATGTGACGCACAGCACCACAATATCATACCCCATACAAACTGAGTGATGAGGCATGGCTGAGTATAAGTAGGCTTTTCAGCTGATTGGAGGTGGGGTTTGTGGCGTGGTCCCGCTCCCGAACCTAAGTTAATACATTAACTTCATTTCAGTTGGACCGACGGCGAAGCGGGTCTGGCGTCGCCACTGTTAGCCGATCAGAGCAGAGCCGATTGTGGGCGAGGATTTACCTTTCTCGACGTGTCTTCACCAGCTCAGTTTACAATGCTAACGATGCGTGGCTAACTTATGCTAAAATCTATTGACCGAGCCTACCTGTTCTGACCAACAACGTTCAGTCATTAGCCAGTACAGGCACAAACTAACCAGAGTTATTCAGCAGACATCTCCCACTGTAGTAAACAAAGCTGTTACCTGTTCAACAGAAATTCAGCTGTCTCAGCGTCAGTTTTCAGTCCCAAATCATTCTGCAGCTTTTTCCACCGGTCGTTCGATTCTCCAATGTTGAGTCTCCGTTGGGACCTGTATTGCTCATATTTCTTCCTTACTTCGGCCTTTTCCTTGAAACTTTACGTTTCCTTCCCTTCGATGTGGAGGGTAACAGAAGCAGCCTCCCGGTTTCGGTGCTGGTCTTCTCTGGCTTCATGACGCTTCAGTAGCTGTGCAGCTAGCTGCTCACTGGTACATGAGGGAGGTAGTGGGGAGGGGAAGGGATTGGATGGACTCACAGACCAATCCGAACCGTGGGGAACGGCGGTTCGGATTGGTCAACTATTATGCCGCTTTGCAGCAGATATACTGAATGGATTTTTTTTTAATTCTTTTTGGTCTTTAGATTGTGTAGATTGGACCTTAGGACCATAACGGCCTTATAAACGGTGTTATTAAGATGTACCAAGCTTCCAAATCGTAGACCATAGCTTTAACTTGGCCAGTCTTTTGTTTTACCTATCACAGCTTTTCTGAAACATGCTGTAGGCATCTAATTCAAAATGAGTCAATATTTGCATGACACAATGAAGTTGATCAGTTTGAACATTCAATATTTTAATTTAATTTACAAATACTTACATTCTGTTTTTTTGTGTTTCACACAACCTGCCACCTCCGTTAAAACAACTTGAGGAGTTCTGATTTTTTTTGTTTGTCATTTAGTCCATAATAAAAATGTATATCTTTCCCATTTCACAGGTTTTTTTTGTTTTTTTTTATCAGTATCTAAAAAGTGCCTCCCTTCACCTGATCAGCCTTGAGCCAATATTCCTTCAATGTTATCCCTTTGTGGTTTAGATGGAGGTTTTGCCATTGGTAGACAAATTTTTTGGTTAATCACACCCCTCTCCAGAATCTGTATTCTCACCAACAACATAAGAAATGACTTAAAAAAAATCTAACTACTTGTAACTTAAACTTGAACTTAAATTCTATTACTGGACTAGACCTATCTGTTTCCATAATAACTTTAATAATTTATTTTAATTACATGGTTTATCTCTTATGTAAAGAGATTAAAAATACATGAGGTATTTTCAGAATTGAATTAAATATTAAAGAGTTGTTATTTATACCAAGACAGACCATGATTACATTTTTATGAAGCAAAAACAGGAAAACGTATTCAAAAAAGGTCATTGAGCACCCCCATGAAGCTGCAATGGAATGATGAGGTTGATTTTAGAAGCAGAAGGGGGTTGACTGTAAGATTGCAGTCTAATCACAATAATATGAATACTTTGGGTCACCCCTACTTTTTACATTTCCAGTCAGCATGGACTTGTAAAGAAGCTCAGCTGAGGACTCAAACGTGTTAGCTTATGCTAAAAAACGGTGCCTTAATAACCTGAAACTTTATCATCAGTTGTTTTCATTGTTTGGGATCTGTTTCGAGTAAAGTCCCACTCTGATGGTTATACTTTAAGAGAAAGTAAGTTTCAGGCACATACATTTTGAAGTAGCTGCTAAGAATCTCATGATGTGGGCCAGGGATGGGCAACTTGGATTATAAGGTGGGCCGACTTTCATATCACACTGCTGGTATAGAATTGATGCCAACCACTTCAGTATCAGTTTTATCAGATCTGGACTGCATACCTTTATTAAATTAAAGACAAACACTACAAACTTCTCTATAATAAGGATATTTTTGCTCTTCTTCCAGCATGTGTTGACAAGTTGTTGTTTATTTTCATAAAGTGGCTCAGATTCTGTAGTGCAGTAGCACCCGCCAACTTCATCATCTAAGACCTTGAGATTTTTTCATGACTTTGGAGAAACAACTTGAAAACCACTGCCCTCCTGCATAAATACTTGACTCCTGATATTTTAAATGTTGCTATTATTAGTGTCCTGATTTAGAAACATCCTTCAAATAGACAATTGATCTTAAGTCTTGTGAGGATTCCCCCTTCTTTGAACTGTTTTTACCTCCCTGGAGTCATTTCGTGATCCTCTGCCTTCTCTGTTGCACAGGGAGTACATGGTCTGCAGCTACACACCTGTCTGCTATTACCTTATCACCTTTACCTACAAAGCCAGCTCGTGGACACCTCTCCTTTGCCAGTAGATTTCCACAACTGCAGTGGTTTGTTGGCTGTCTATCTTCAGCTCTATACCTTTACCGTGACTGAGCTAAGCCTTTTCATCTCCCATTAGGAGTTTTTTGCCATTGTGCATACTCTGTGTGTTTTTTGGTTTATCACTCCTATACTTACCATGTGCCTCTGCTCCTTTTCTCCACAGTGTCTCCACGAGCCCTCACCACGCCAACCACCTTTAAACTCACCTTCCACATGAACCCAGGACTTCCCCCTTAATCCCCTCACCCGGTCTTCCTGCACTAATAAATTTGCCCTCAGCTCTCCTCTTTTGGGTCCAACACTAAAAACATCGGGTTCATACCTTAACAAATCTGTCATCAAATTCATCACATGGTACAAGAAAGTTTTAATATTTAAATAATGGTAAGATTTTTAAATCTGTGAAATATTCTCAGAGTAGGCTTGTTATTTTTCTATTTTCAAAGTTTCATTTAAATGTTTGTGTTTATCAGCCTTAAATGCTCTCCTTCCATCACATTGTTGCAGGATTTCTGCAGTCATCCACATTTATTTCATTTTCTTTTCTTTCTCTAGCACTTCCAAAGAAGTCTTGTTGAATGCTCCTGTGAAAAGATCCATCATGTCCTGATGAACATCATCCATTTCAGCAAGTGGGGCGAATCTACCACCTATACTTATCCAAAAATCCTCACCAATCTTCCCATGTTGGAGTTTTCCAAGTTCACATTTCAGATTAAATTGTTGAAATGAGAGTTTGTCTACATTAAATCACTGATGTTTTTACCATTAAATGTTGGGAAATAATGGCTGAATATTAGGTCTTTTTTTTTTGCCTTTATGCCTCAAGTATTTTGATTATTATTACACAAAGCACCACAGGCCTTGTAGAACAGAAAACTATTGAGTTCCAAAAGTTGAGTAATAGTTGTTTGTGGTCCACTTATTAACAAAAAAAGAACCTTTAAATAAGCTGCAGCTGAAGGGCTCAATGGGACTTGAGGGTGATAGTGTCATACTATCATACTGTTAACCTTTTTTTATGTTTTAATCAAAATGAAAAACTCTTTTTTAATGACAAGCTTCAGAGATGATTGGGTATAACAAACAAAATACTTTGAGCTGTTCACAAATGATTTCCTTCTTTAGTATTTGAGTTGTTTTCGTTTTCTTGATGGTTTTTCTTCTGCGAATTGAAACAAAGAGGTAACAAAAACTCCCTGATGACGTGTGAGGAGCGTCTCCAGTCCACCAGCACAGAAGAGACAGTTGAGAGCAAATGTCTTCTGTGCAGGTCGGTGCAGGGGAGCTCCTCATCGCTGGGCCGCTGGCTGAGGAGGGGGCAGGAGGATCATTTCATTGGTTCATGTTTACTGTCCGCTGCTCTTGAAAAGAGAGACAAGTAAAAGCATGTTATTACATTTATTTGCACATTTCAAAATGATTGTCCAAGGTATTGACATAAAATCTACAGCTGCATTCAACACTTCTTAAGACCTCTTGAGTCATTTTAAGGCCACGCTACTTCTTCTCTTTCTAACTGCTTACATTTACAAAACAGCTCTGCTCAATGCTTACTGTAAGATAACAAAACTCAACGCTGATGAGATACTCTGATGTATGTGGAGGAACAAAGAGAAAATGAGCTGAATAATGAACCCAATGAAAGCTTTCACAAGAATTAAAACCCAGCATCTGACCAAAAAGAGATCAAACTAACTGAAGTTTGAAAACAGAATTTTTAACAGTACTATACGTTAGAAGAAAAGCTCTCAGAATCACTCAGAGTCAGAAAGAAGCTCATCACATTACACAGTTTGATTTTTAATTAAGACCTTTTTTTATCAAAACAATAGAACTGAAATATTATCAATATTATAATTTCAATATTTTAAGATGCTCCAGCTCTCTGGCATCACATTGAACCTTAACTGTGACTCCTGTTAGCATACATTGAGCTAGAAGTGGTCATAAATGTCAAAGTATAGCTTCATTAATGTCAAACTTTTATCTATTCTCAAAAGACAAAATGTCTCCAGAATTTTCATTAAACTTCAGCTGTAATCTACTGTGAGCTTCCATGGTATAGACTAGTGCTGAACAATTAATTGCAAATTACATTAAATCGCAATATTGCTTGTTGCAATTTTCAAATCTCAGAAGGTTCAATATTTTTAGCCCAAAATGTGTTGAACATTTTGGCATTGTGATGTAGTTTTTTGCAATTTCATCCCTATTTTTTAACCTCTATTCATACACTTTTTTTTCCCACTTTTGGACCATTTTTACCTTTTTTTAACCCTGTTTTTACAACTTTATGCCTATTTTGCCCCCATTCATCTTTTTTGACCACTGTCAGAACCATTTTTGGAATTTTTACATGTTTTTTTTACATTTAATTTCAAATTGAATTCCCAATTTTGCTGCCATATCAATTTTCCTAAGCAACTTTTGGATTTTTTTTTTGCCAATTGTTCCCTTTTTTGCAATTTCATACCTATTTTGCACCTATTTATCAACCTTTTTCCACTTTCATACCATTTTTACCCAGTTTTTACAATGTCATACCTATTTTGCTTCTGTTCTTCGCTTCTCCACTTTTTCTCAAATCTTTTATCCTTAGATTGATTTAATGTCATATTGGTTTTACTATAAAAAAAGATCTACTGCTAGTGTTTGTTTAAGAACACATAAGATGAGGAACATTGAAACAATTGCAGAGTGAATCGCCATATTGGGGAAAAACTATAACTAAGAGGAAGTATGGTACATTGAAAACTGCATCAACAAATCAATGATTAACAGTTCAGGGAAATGTTGTCAAAGTTTTTTTCAAATCAAACCCTTCCCTTAGTCAGCCATCTATTACAACCAGGGGCGGATCTAGTCATATGGGGGCCCAAGGCAAACCCAGTCATTGGGGCCCTTCCCTGTACTGAGCTGATACATTTTTTAATTATTTTTAGTAATTTTCCCAACTTATGGAATGGGTGCAGACAAAAAATAAACAAGGAAATTACAGATATCAAACAGAAGAGGGGAAAAAGGAGCAGAAGCAGAAAAAATGGAGGGTAGTAAATAAAATAAAAAATAACCAACATTAAATTAGATTATAATAATAATATGAAAAGCAAACAGGGTCAATAACTCAGTATTTCACTGGTTTTCAGCATGCTGATACATTTGTATTGTTATTTTTAATCTTGTACCAGGTAACATAATGAAACTAAATGATTTTCCTTAAATTCTGTAATTTAGTTCAATTTTGACAGAAGGCAAGTGTGTTAATTAGTCCTGCTGTTGAAATCTGTTACAGTTATCTGACAGCTTAAGTTACAAGTTACATACCCATGTTTATATGTCATCCAGGGAATAAAATTTATCACCAAAAAAAGATTTTGACTCTAAATGTTTTTGATTACGGATCCCCTAATAAGAAGTTTATGGTGCATGACCAAAATTATCCAGTGCATGGGCCGTAAGCTTTTTATACTAAGTGTCATATAGTTTGAAAAGTTATGAATTAAAGTATTTTACAGGATATCATGATTGAAAATAAAGCCAATGACATCAAATGTATGAGGTCTACTGACAAATTGATTATAAAATATGGATGTTGATCTCCTCTACTTCAAACTACAGCGTGTGAATTAAGACTAAAATAATAACTTCTCTGAATCAAAGAAAACTAGTAATACTTTTTTGTGAGATGTTTGAGGGGCCCTGGACATCTTGGGGCCCCAGGCAATTGCCTGTGTTTGCCTAATGGTAAGTACGCCCCTGTTAACAGGCAATAACAACTGTAATAACTTTACTGTTGTTGACTGTTGACACCAAAACCAAATAACACATCTCTTGCAGTTTATACTACAGCTCTGATTTTGATAGAAATAGTTTGTAATCTAATCTATAACTATTACTTTTCTAAATAATGACTGTAATTACTGTACTGTTGTTGACTGAAGTGGCACCAAACTCAGCCTGGTGATCAAACTGCAACTACAACTTTATACAGTATAGATAGATAGATAGATAGATAGATAGATCGATAGATAGATCGATAGATAGATAGATCGATAGATCGATCGATAGATAGATAGATAGATAGATAGATAGATAGATAGATAGATATGTAGGTAGTAAAGTAAAAGAGATGTTTGATCACCAGGCTGGGTTTGGTGTGCTTACAGTCAACAACAGTTAAGTTACTACAGTTCTGATATTCATACCTATTTATGAATCTACTTTTCTATATAAAAGCCATATGATTGAATTTAAACATATTTATCTCGCGTAGAGCTCTATTATAAACTAGAAGATATGTCTGATCATCAGGCTGGCTTTGGTGCCACTACAGTCAACAACAGTAAAGTTATTGCAGTTTTTAAAGTCATTACCTATTAATAAATACACAGTACAATATGTCAATAATAATAATTTAAAAAAAAACATGACATTAAAACCCATATTTCTTAAATAACCTAAATCTTAAGAAACTATGACATGTACTATAAACAACCCATGGTCATTTATGCGTGCTGTGATTATGAAGACGTTATATGTTCTTATGGGAAGATTTTTTTCTCTAAGATTTTTGAGTTTTCATCTATTTTTTTATTTCTTCAAGTAATACGCCGTCGTACATTACCAACATCTCCTGAAAATTTGGGCAAAATCTGTCTGGTAGTTTCTGCATAAAAAACTGACAAACAAACACACACATATACCGTCAAACACATTTTAAGCCGGGGTAATAAGCCAGACCAGAAAAAAGTTACCACTTTTCTCCAGCAGAGGGCGACATGTTTTCCTTCATCCATCTATCTCATTTTGTTAGAAGGGTTTCAGATTTTTTTCTTCACTGATAATCGCTGCTATAAATGCAATCCAGGCTTTTGAGGAGAGTATAAACAGCTGGTTAAAATACATTGCTGAATAAATCCTAAAAACCGACTCACATGTGATGTGTATTTTTCCTGATATAGTCTGTCGGCATCATCGTTCATCTTTTTCACTGGTGTTAAAAAAAGCTAACTAAAGATCGCAAAAATCGTCATTATCATAGAATCGCAATTTTAAACTGAATCGTCTACTAAAAAATCGTAAAAAAATTGAATTGTGAGAAAAGTGAATTGTCCCAGCCCTAACAAATTTAGCGTATCATGATTTACTTTTTCAGGCATTTTTGTACATTTTATTGGACTTTTATTTTGGTTAACTGCTTACTAACTTGTAATACCATTTGAGACCCATTAGACGTCTAAAAAAACACAGCAGACACTGAAATGGCACAAAACACTGATGCAGAAAACCATTATCAATAAACGAAAGGTAATAGAACACAACTTTATTGAAACAGTCTCAACCAATAACAGCGTACAAAGAGGTGACGACCAAAGAGATGACGAAGAGAGATGAGAGGGTAAAAACCAAACCGAAGAACATTTAATGCCTTTATGAAAAGAATGTTGGACAGCACAGGGCAGAAAATAATCATTCTCATGGAATCAGATCGACAGTGGCAGGGTATTTTTTTGCATTTATTTTGTACAAAAAATAAATTAATGAAATCTTTCAAGTTTACAGGAATATCTATATGTTGTTTTATATCACACAGATTTGCTGATAATCCTACATGTGGTGAAGTTCAGCATTTTGTGTTCAAACAATTACAGGATCCAGACAGACTGAAGCAGGCTGACTCTGATAAGAAGGCTGGGGTTTAAAAAAAATAAGATAACCAATGAGAAGAGAAATGTTGTTAAAAAAGTGAGCTGGGGAGAACACATTCATAAATCCTGAATGTTAAACGTGGCGCAACTTGACGGTCCTTCAAATCCTTCAGGATCGCATCACTTGAGCGTTTCCTCGAGACAAACCGCGAGGGCCTTGGGCAGCTCCACGCTTGTAGTTTTGCTGATATCCCTCCTTGAAAAATAACATTAGAAATGTACAATTATTCAAGAAAAAAACTCTCTCCCAGATCAATTAAACTGGTTTTTAATACCAAACTCAATCATGGATGATTACAAACTACATGGTCTTACGTTACCAAACCATAAGCAGATCAGTGAGGAGAGGATCACTCACCCGCTGGTAGCTGGTGTTGGGATAATCCCGAGATGTGTGAAATTGGGTTTGACCATAGCCACCACTGCTGGGAGCGTTTGAAAAAGGAGGGCGATAGGTTTCATATCCTCCTAATGACAAAAATATATATATTTAGTAAATCAGGAAGATATGCATAATGGGAACAATGACAAGCAAATCCAAAACATGTGTTGTCATTCAAACTGAACCAAAAAACTTCCTCAACACTTTTAACCCTTCTATATACCTCTGAATCCATTGGATGAGCCCCGATACCCGTTCATCACACCTCTGGGGTTTCTGGGTCCCCCCCTTGGCACAGCCCTGCTGTTGTAGAATGACTGTCCTGACTGTCCAAACCCTGCTCCAGGAGAGGCCTCCTCATGACCCCCTGCTGAGGGCAGGACCTGCTCTTGGGCCTGGAATCCACTGACAACTACAAAGAAACAAACATGACAAGATGACTTCTCCTGTCAGATGCAGGTCTGTCGGACAGATTAAATATCAAACTAGAAAAGCACTCGGAGAGCGCAGACCTCCGCCAGCGCCACAGTCCTCACCCATATTGTGATTTTCATCATAAATATTAGTCCTACTTGTATTTCATCTAAATATTTAGATTCCTTGACCATGAAGACATACCATTAGCAACTGGATTCATAATGATATCTATTTTAGTTCAGTAGTTATTCACAAAAATTGCATTTTTTCGTCATGGCGGATCCAGACGCTGATCCAGATCACTCTCAAATTCTAATCATCTGTTCCTTGACATTTCCTGAAAATTTAATCGAAATCCTTCCATAACTTTTTGAGTTATCTTGCTAACAGAGAAACAAACAAACAAACAAAAAAAAAACAGACACCACCAATAACATAACCTCCTGGCTGTGGTAAACATTCTGGTAGAAAACATTTTTTCACTGATCCACAAAACACAAAGTGTATCTAATGCAGGGTTCCCACTCTTTTCTACAAATCATTTTCTAGGACTTTTCCAGGACTCCTTGTTCAAAGATGCTTTGATTGTCTGACACATGGAGAAATAGTCCTTGGTCGTCCCTGATTCTGTGAACTGCTCGATCTCCAGGACATGCATGATTGATGCTTTCCACTCACCTGACTGTAGGGCCTCCTGTGGGATGTCTGGCTGCTCCACAGAACCGTCCGACTGGCTGCTGAAGCTGGCTCCGTAGCTACCGGGGAACTGACTGGGCTGCTTCAGAGGATCCACTTGGTCTGCTTGGCCATCACTGGCTGAAGGTACAGGTGCGTTCATGTTGAAAACCTGAAGAGGAAAACAAAGTTCTCAGTGTTTCTGTCTTAACTAATAAATTCATCAAAACCTGTATATATATATTTGAAATATCCAGGCACACAGATGTAGAGTTTGGAACTGAATTATAACCTGCAGTTACCTGTAAAAATACTCTAACAACATTTCTGCTGTACTTAATGTCCTTAAACAAACATTCAATATCTTACTGAAAAGGTATGGGAGCTGATCGTTTTCATCAGCATGCATGTAATACATCATAATCTGGTCTCTGTCATATGGTTTAATCTGAGACAGACAGGAAGCAGACTGCTTTAACTGACTGGAGGGAGCTGCATTGACATTGATGCCTTCAGTATGGGAGGGCTTGGAGACATTGGGGGGGCAGAGGACAGGGGACAAGGGGCTGGGGACGGCTCAGATAATAGACATCGAGACCTGGGGAGGGAGGGGGGAATTCAGAACAAGGAAACAACAAGGGTTACAGAGAGATTGCAGCATTTAGCTTTAAATGTACTTTTCTTAATTTTTTTACACATGCTGGATCACAAACTTCAGACGCCTCCCTCTCAATGCAATAAACACCATGACTCTTCAGAGAGCCAATGCAGTCAAAAGAAAACCTTGTACTACTCTTTCTTCAAGAATCTCAAGAACATGTTCCAAATAGCCATTTCCTGAAGTCTGTCTGCTCTCCTTACTTGCGAGGATTCCTGTGGTCCAGACACTGCACTTGTCTGAGGAAGTCTGGACTCTGAAAGGGCTGAAAACAGAAAGAAAGCAAACACCTTAACTACTTTATCTTTTTTTTAAATATATATATATGCAAACAGCAGTGAAATTCAGAGAATACTGCACAGCATCTGTTGAAAGTGGAGTTGAATTCACTGGCACTCACTCAAAGGGCAGCCCATCTGCTGCAGGTCAACTGTCTGCACAGGCTTCATTGGCTGAGCAGACACTATGGCAGGATCCAGAGCCTGACCGTCAAACTCCAACACAGAGTCCTAGGAGAATCAGAGGAGAGGGAATGTACTGCTTGGGCAGGAACAAGAACAGAAAAGTACAGGCTAACTTACCAACCGTTTTACAGAGCTGATTCATGACCCTGTTCTGAGTCGTATTCTTTTACTTAAGTATCTTTCAAAATCTTTAAACTAAACTTTCTACATCTCAGAGGACAGATAAAAGCAGGTTAAATCTTGATGACAGCTCCTGGTATGGGCAATACATTAAGATAACCTATCTATGTTTAAACAAGACGGGGTGATCAATAACTGATTATTGATATGGTAAGAGCCATCTTATTGCTTCTTACTGATCTTAGAATAATATTTTTTAGAGTACATGCTGACTCTGGCTGAAAATAAATGTTTCTGTGTGACATGTGCTTGATAATGAACCCGAGCTCGTCCTTATCTTTACAGAAAAAAGGGTATATTTGTAGAGGTGTGAACAAATATTGATACAGCAATATATCGCGTTATTTTAACTTTCAATATAATATCGATATTTCAAATCTTAATATCGATTAAAAAAAATAATAATAAAAACTCAGATTTTATCAGAGTTGGAAATAAAATACAACTTATAAATATGCATGCACAGTGTTTCCTGTTCTACTCTCTGCAATCAAATTAAATGTAAAGTTATTGGATGTTAAAAGTATGTGAACAAAATACACATGATTCTGGGTAAGTAGCCTCCACATTGATTTACATTCTGAACCAGCCTTTACACGGAGCCATAATCAGAGTAGGTTATTTACTAGCCCATATCTCAGTTATTGATCACACCATCTGCTTCTGTTGATGTATCATGAGTGTCATCCTGTTCTGTCGGCTCTGACGCACAGACCGGATGTTTACTGTTGACGTGCTGCAGCAGTGTCGACGTGCTATCATGCTAAGCTACGTGCTAAGCTAACTCCGTTTGACATCAGACACACTGCACTGTGTTTTCTTTTCGTCCCTTCTTGTAGTGACCACACACTTGGGACACACTCTGCCATTTCTTCTGTGGACTCTCTCCTTTCTGTCCCTCTCTTTTCTCTTCCTTCATGATTTTAAAAGCCGCGCAGCAGCGGAGGTAGCAGGCGCGTTGTGCCACAGAAATGACCGTCCGTGTCAAACAGCGTGCACTGTATAGTAGTCCAGATATATATTTTATATGTATAATTATATATTAAACGAGGCTTTGGGGCACACAATTTGCCTCGAAGATATTTTGTAATAGAATAATCGAGATTATTCGAGAAATCGTTTCAGCTCTACTTTCAATACATTATTACAGGGTAAACAAGAATGACTTTTTGCAACATCAGTTTAAGTGACTTGATGCTCTCTATGTATTCAGGTTAAGAGTATGTAACACTGCATATGACATATTTCAAAAACAATAAATATGGAAAAATTGTTTTCAAATAGTTTTGACTTGACTTGTACTTTCAGTTTTATGTAATATTGTGTGATTTACACATACACCACCTCTAGTTTTTTCTTAGATAACTGTAGATATTGTAATATATCAAAATATTGTGATATCATGATATATCGTGGTATTTTTGTATCGTGGCCCAAGTATCGTATCATGAGGTTCTTTGCCAGTACTCAACCCTATATATTTATGTATTACAGTTCAACTAACAAAATATCTGAATATCCTTCTTAGTTCCTATTGCCCAGCCCTAAACAGACCCAGGCTGAACACTCAAGTGCATGCTGTGATCTTTTTCCTACCTGCATGAAGTTGTACGTCCCCTGCATCTGAGCCATAAGGTCCTGCACGGCCTGCTTTCTAACCACTGGATCACAGACTGGAGAGGGGGCGGCATTATTCACAGTAACAGTTGGTTCTGCTGCCACATGGGCAGGTGCTTGATGCTGGAGGGAGTTCACCATCTACTCGAAAAATGGAACAATGACAAACACAAAGCTAATGTGAGGATATCGCACGGCTTTATTATGAGTACAGCATGATCTTTTGATGGCAAAAGTCTGAATTTGCTACAGTAAATAAGAGCAGTCATTTTACATAACACAACAATGCTTTCTTCCACATATTGTGTAAAAATTACACTCTTGCAGCTTTTCTGTGTATTCAGTTGAAAATCAAGCCAGTCATAGTGAATCCTCTGAGTAGTTGTTGCTAATTTAGCGGTGAAAAATATGCTAGACTCGTTTTGGATTCACACTGCTGTTGTCCAGGTGGACAAGAGAAAACATATTGAGAGGCCCATCTGGTGTGTCAGGTTAGTGATGACCAAAAATAATAAGGTCAAAATAGTTTAAGTTTGCCTGTAAGATTCTGAATTAACTGTTCTTTAAATCTCATTTAACCCGCCTGACAATAGGGGTGCAGTTGTTTACTAGCTTTTTTTTCTTTGAATTCAACTGGAATCGTTTCTGTGTTGATGCACTAAAAGCACCAAGTTAGTTTGCTTGTACAGTGTGAAGAAAAAACCTGGCAAAGAGCCTGATTCTGACTCTGAAAAATGCATAGCAGCTTAAAAGAGATTACTGCAGCATACCTGAGCCTCTGCTGTCCACTCCTCCACTTGGTCCTTGTTTGTACTGCTGTACGCAGTTTCTGGAATGAACTGTCTGTTTATGAACTATGATGAAGACAACATACAGAAAATGTAATACAATAATAAAAGAAACAACAGAAGCCTTGTGATTTTTTATAAAGTAAATACTCCTGAATCTTACCTCTGTAGTTTCCACTTGAACAGGCTCAGTGTATTTTTCAGAGACTGTTCCCTCTACAGAAAAGAGACAAATTAAAGGACTGTTTTCTGTCTCAGTTTAACATATTTATCTTCAACCGTTTATCTTATTTCATTCAGTGAGTTTTTAGTTACCAGGTTCTGATGGCTGCACCTCAGACTTGGACTCAGCCACCACAGTCTGCTCCACTTGTTCCTCTTCCTCCTCACATGTCCCGTTCTGATGAGCTTGTGCTCTGTCAAAGTAACCACTCTGCAGCACTTTGTCCAAAGTTTCCTTCAATGACTTGTCTGACAAACAAAACATGAAAAAACAGCCAAACAGGTAACATTAGAGAAGATGCCTCTGCCATGTACTTGTGTTTATATAAACTTCCAATCAAAATCTTAAGAGCAGCTAAAAAACTACAAAACCTAGCATTCTGCACTGTTGGATCTTGGGAAAATTTTAAGTAGAGCTTCATAATGCAAAAAGAAGAAATGAGAGCAAGACATAAAATATTCTGAGTAAGCAATTTATCGCAACATTAAACTGAAATAGGCTGTTCATCAGCTGATCTAAAGTTTAAGACCATAGCAAAAAGAAACCAAAAACCACAAAACAGAAATAAAAGTGTCAAAAGGGACAAAGTAATGAGTAGCTCCACAGTTCTTCTTGATCACTTTGTGTGCTTAATGTGTGCATTTCCAAAAGGCTAGAGGGAACGTTGCTCCAAGTGGTGAAATTTGGCTTCACAAAGAGCATCCACTGTCAGATGCTGATGTCTTTTTTGTAAACTTCCCTTGCTCTCCATCCCCAGATATTCTCAATTTGATTTAGATCAGGGGAGCACGCAAAAGAGTCCAAAGAGTGACGTCCTGGATGAAGAAGTCTGTTGTCAGGTGGGAATTGTGAACTGCAGCATTTTCCTGTTGAAAACCAAATCATTACCACAAAGACATGGGCCCTCAGTCATGAGGGATGGCCGCTGTAACATCTTCACATAGCCAGCTGCTGTTTGATGCCCCTACACAACCTGAAGCTCCTTTGTTCCATTGAAGGAAAAAAAAAAGTTCTTCCCCCTTTTAATGTCTCAGGTTTGGTGCTCCATGGTAAAGTCCAAACTGGCAATTTTATGGCGCTGAAGGAAACATGGACTTTGAAGACATTTTTCTTTATTGAGCCCTTCCCTCTCATATGCCATCTGATTGTTATTGGACTGCAGTCAGCACCAGTAACAACCTTAATTTGGGCCGAGAATCATCCAGCTCAACAGTCCTACCACATTCAAAGACAGAAAGCTTTTTGCCTTTGGCATCATCAGTGATCATGGCAGTGTGAATACCTGTCATCACATGGAATCCAAATTTTGCTTTTAAAGGCTGTGTTCTGATTTTTTTGATCAGCTGACAAAAGCATGCTTGAATTTAAATTCAGTTTTCAAGAAATTACCTGCCCAAAAATGTTGTTTCTCACCTCTATTTCTTCTTTTTTGCATTTCTAAGTTCCACTTACAAGTTCCACTAAGTTCCACTTTTTTGCATTTCTGAAGATCCAACAGTGAAAAATGCAAATTCTTGCAAATTTTCAACTGGTCTTAAACTTAGATGGAAGTGTTGATGGATTGTGTGGTGGGGGCTACAGCAGCTAAAATACTTACATGTGGTCCCTGCAACAGCTTTGTCTCGGCCCTCCAGCAGTTCCCACAAGTGCAGTGATGCCTCTTCATACTGATCAGTCAACCTGCAAGTTATATTACAGGGTTAACACACAACCAGGTAGGCTGGCACTTTAATGTTCTGTTGTTGTTACTGTTGACACTGATGATAAATTATTTACATGTGTGAGAGCTGGACAAGGACAGAAATAGACAACAAAAGAAGGAATGTACAAAGTTTAGGTTGGGCTCATTGACTTGGGCTAAATCAATACTTTCATTACTCTGATATTGAGATCATCCTTATCTAGAACAATGTTTCACAGTTTGTCCTGTGAAGTTCATATCAACAAATTAATTTACCAGGTTGTCTTATTGGGAAACCACAACTGTGCAACAAAATCTGTAGGGTCTAACTGCTCAAGGTCAGAGCTGTTCCTGTGACTTGGGTCTTTTTGCCCATATCTGCCTTTCTGTCATTTCCAGCCCTTCCTCTTTTTAAACTAACCAGACCAAATGCTGTAGCTCACTCTGCTCCTCACTTAAATTATGGTGCTTTTCCATTTCATATATATGCTCAACTCAACTCTGCAAAGTTTGATACAGCCTGCTGTTTTCCATGACAGTCTAGACTGTATCAGTACCTCTTAGAGGCAGGCTGGCCGTCATAGTGTGGCTCCGTGAAATTACAGTAGCATCGCCACAACAACAAAGGAGGAAACAGAGGCAACAGAGCTGCTGGACCCTCTGCAGCCATTTTTCACAGTTCGATGAAGAACTTTATTGGGTGGACATTTGCAAGCAGCGAAACATGCTTGAAGAGGAGAGTTATAGGATATGGCCAAAAGAGTTCAACCTGACATGCTGCACAATAAAAGTTTAATCTCCATGATTTAAAATTAATCATTTCATCATAACTGAAATCAACCTGCACTACTTAAAGTGTGAGTTCATTTTGGGTGACTATGCAGAAAAAGAGGACACAAAAAGACATGATGCATGAAACAGGCTGTTGTCTCTCCAGCACTGAGTGTGCTGGAAGAAAGCCATATCCCAGCACACTTTGTGCTGTGTGGCTGTGGCCAACTTCATCTGCAGTGTTCGGATATTACCAGGATTTTTCTTGTGTTATTATTGTTATTTTATTTGATTATAATCATATTTTTTTTACATTTTAATTATTTTGTATCAATATTTATCTAATACTTATTTATATTTTTTGTTTACATCTTTTTTTATATATCTTTTTATCTACTTTTTCAAATGGCTAATGGAATTCTTATTTACCTGAGTGAGTTTCCCAAATGGCTTAAGAAAGTTCTATCTAATCTAATCTAATGTAATCTAACGATAACTTGTATATATTATCATTCTGAACATCAGATGCGCCCGAACACATACCTAACATCGTAGTTCCTGTCAGGTCCCACCAGTTTGTAAAACTCATCGAGGGATGTGAGGTCAGCATCAGTGAGCAGAGGGGACCCGCTGGTATCTGGCCGTTTGAGGTCCTGCCTGACGCTGTCATCTCCCAGCTGGTCCAATAAAAACTGAAGCTCCAAAACTGTCTTCAGGCGCCGCTGTTCCATCTCCTCCCGCTGCAGCTGTTCTCGTCTTGCAGATTTCTTGACTGCCTTCTGAACCTGAATATGTAATCATCAGAGGTGTATCGCAGCTTCATTCCAGGCTTTCCACATGCAACATGGAATATAAAATGTCAATAAGCATTATCTTAAACTATGTCTCCGAGTGTTGATGATCACTCTGACAGACTTAACTATTTAAACTAATGAGACTGTTTGGAAAAAGTCAGTATTTATCAGTTTTTGTCATTTTCATTTGATAAGGGGTACCATATAGCCTACTGGCATCATCAGTGGGGAAGGTCCTGATATAAGATACCTCCCAAAAAATCAGTAAGGAGAAATGGAGAACAGAGTTGCTTGATGCTTTACTCAATAATGCTTTCAAAAAACATTTTGATCTGGTAATTTTTTAAAAAAGAAATACAACCCCAAAACCAGTGAAGTTGGCACGTTGTGTAAATCATAAATAAAAACAGAATACAATGATTTGCAAATCCTTTTCAACTTATATTTAATTGAATACACAGCAAAGACAAGATATTTAATGTTCGAACTGAGAAACGTTATTTTCTTTTGCAAATAATCATCAACTTAGAATTTAATGGCAGCAACACGTTGCAAAAAAGTTGGTACAGGGGCATTTTTACCACAGTGTTACATCCCCTTTCCTTTTGACAACACTCAGTAAACCTTTGTGAACTGAGGAGACCAATTTTTGAAGCTTTTCAGGTGGAATTCTTTCCCATTCTTGCTTGATGTACAGCTTAAGTTGTTCCAACAGTCCGGGGTCTCCATTGTTGTATTTTACGCTTCATAATGCGCCACACATGTTCAATGGGGGACAGGTCTGGACGAATGGCAGGCCAGTCTAGTACCCGCACTCTTTTACTATGAAGCCACGCTGTTGTAACACGTGCAGAATGTGGCTTGGCATTGTCTTGCTGAAATAAGCAGGGGCGTCCATGAAAAAGCCGTCGCTTGGATGGCAACATATGTTGCTCCAAAACCTGTATGTACCTTTCAGCATTAATGGTGCCTTCACAGATGTGTAAGTTACCCATGCCTTGGGCACTAATACACCCCCATACCATCACAGATACTGGCTTTTGAACTTTGCGCCTATAACAGTCCAGATGGTTCTTTTCCTCTTTGGTCCGGAGGACACGACGACCACAGTTTCCAAAAACAGTTTGAAATGTGGACTCGTCAGACCACAGAACACTTTTCCACTTTGCATCAGTCCATCTTAGATGAGCGCCAGCGAAGCCGGCGGCGTTTCTGGGTGTTGTTGATAAATGGCTTTGGCTTTGCATAGTAGAGTTTTAACTTGCACTTACAGATGTAGACGAACTGTAGTTACTGACAGTGGTTTTCTGAAGTGTTCCTGAGCCCATGTGGTGATATCCTTTACACAGTGATGCCGGTTTTTGATGCAGTACCGCCTGAGGGATCGAAGGTCACCGGCAGTCAGTGCTGGTTTTGGGCCTTGTCGTTTTCGTGCAGTAATTTCTCCAGATTCTCTGAACCTTTTGATGATATTACGGACCGTAGATGATGAAATCCCTAAATTCCTTGCAATAGCTCGTTGAGAAATGTGTTTCTTAAACTGTTGGACAATTTGCTCACGCATTTGTTCACAAAGTGATGACCCTCGCCCCATCCTTGTTTGTGAATGACTGAGCATTTCAGGGAAGCTGCTTTTATACCCAATCATGGCACCCACCTGTTCCCAATTAGCCTGTTCACCTGTGGGATGTTCCAAATAAGTGTTTGATGAGCATTCCTCAACTTTCTCAGTCTTTTTTGCCACTTGTGCCAGCTTTTTTGAAGCATGTTGCAGGCATCAAATTCCAAATGAGCTGATATTTGCAAAAAATAACAAAGTTTACCAGTTTGAACGTTCAGTATCTTGTCTTTGCTGTGTATTCAATTGAATATAAGTTGAAAGGGATTTTCAAATCATTGTATTTTGTTTTTATTTACGAGTTCCACAACGTGCCAACTTCACTGGTTTTGGGGTTGTAGAAGTGAATCCTTGACAAAGATGGTGAATCCAGACACACCTCCTGACTTAATGCATGAAAGCTCTTCTGCAGTTCTCGAGCAAACTCGAGGTTGTTGGTGATCTCTTGGTACTTCGACAGAGCATCCTTCAGGAGAAAGATGAAAAGAAAATGACTTCATTGTACAAAACAAAATGAAAGTGAACAAAATACACACACAGATAAACCCTAACATGATGGTTGTAATTCAACAGCCAAAAAGGTAAAGATGTCCTTTCTTACCAGCTGGTCTTGGTTCAGGTTTTCTCCTTTATTCTTCTTTGCCTGGTAGTCATCCAGTTTTGACTGGAATTAATGAAGGAAAATATTAATCCAGCTAAGATAAAATCACAGCAATAGATATACAAAAAGAACATTTGTCTGCCAAAAAAATAAGTTATTCACTAAAAAAGTTAAATAAGAGAGTTCTCATTAGCACTCTGTTTTAATATGGAAAAATTAAATGAGTCAGTAAGGATCTTTCTCTTTCCAGAAAGACGTGATGGCCATAAACACAGGTCTAAACCAGTGCCTTTTCAGACAATAAATTACACTAATAATGGTTTGATTGACAATTACATAATTTATATCAAATGCTATCAAAAGTCACCAAAGACTTTAAAAAAACACAGGTCATGCTTGGGCTCAAATGAGAAGAAAACAATGACAGTTCATTATTAAATCATAATTCTTATTATTGTCAAATTGAGAAATACCTTCTTCTTCTCCATGTTGCGAACCTTCTTTTCAACCACACCAAGAACCTGCTTCATAGTCTCACAATGACTTCCATTTCCAAGGTCTGTGATGGCAGACTGGGCAGCACTGTTGCCAACCGTTGCTGAAGGCATCTGCAGGGGGACAACAAGTGATTAAAAAAATACATAATAATGCTTCTTTGTGAATCTTTGGTCTGCAGTGGAAGTTGTATATACAGGCCAATGCAAATTTATTTTAGCACAAAAAGCACAGAGCATGATAAATTTTTTTTGTAAAAAAAAAAAACCTGGAGGGCATCCACCAAAGAAAACAGAAAAAATACTAAGCTAATATTAAACTAGCAACTAAAGCTTTAAGTCAGTCAACGTTAGGCTTACATGTAGAGACTACATACAGAATTTGAAGCAAAACAGTCTTAAATTTCCTTGGCCAGAATGTTTAAATTACCTACTTATACAGAAAATCCCTTGTCTCCATATTTGTCTATCATACTTTAACACCTTATTTACAATGATTTTTTTAATCTTTTCTCTGTTTGCATTGCTTCTCTGAGTAAATCATTATATTTGAAGAGCCATTTGACAAGCTCATTTGTATTGTTTTGGTCTCTTTTGCACATAACTTAAAAAAATATTTTGTTTTTCTTTTAAAAGTGGGTCCTTATGGGGCTTCATTCCTTTGGGTACAATATTAGGGGGCTTTAAGGAATAAAGGGCTAAAGGTGCTGCACTACTAACAGGATCTTAATATTTGACAATTACCAAGCACTGTCATCTAGTCTATAGACACCATCACATTTAAAGATGGGCATGACAATTATGGTTTAAACTAATCAACACACCCTAAAAACAATTATGGGATGGAACTATCATTTCAGATTCAACATACTTAGCAGTCAATAACATTATGGTGGACTATAAATCAAGTTTTATATAAATTTTTTTTTTTTTAAATCCCCAAAGTGAACATAAAAGGCAGATATAACTGAAAAATAGTTAAGTAGAAAATTAATTCACATTCAAATTCATTATTCAAATGCATCACAAGGCCTGCAATTACAGCATGAGTGAAAAAGTAAAAAACTGGATCTTACAAAAACTTCAGTTCACTGGTAAAATAAAAAATAAATAAAGGTAAAACATAAATGATCAAGAACAATGATGTCGTTTTCTTATATAGTTGGGACATGTCCATGCAGTGCAACAGACTGATTCGTCGATCGAAACTCATTGGAGGTCTAAATGTAATGGCTGAAAATCAAACCAGACCCACACCAACAACAGTGCCTGGGTCGGGGGAGGTGGTCCTGACGTGATGGTGCAGACCATCCCGTCTTTGATGGGAGATCTAGAGCGGACAAAAGCGATTTTGTTTGCCCTGGATAACAGCACAGAAGTGAAGTTCAGACACAACCCCTGATTAAAGTGATACCCACACACACCGCTCTGTTTTATCTGAGCAGAGGAAGTTGGCAGAAGTGAAAATGTGGGCCTTGAAGTCAAAGTTAAAAACCTTAGCTCACTTTGAGGCACAGGCTAAGCTCATGACAGATGCTAGAAATGACCAAATAACGACGAGTCAAGCCACATCGGTCGGTGTAATAAGCTTATCTTTCAAGCTTTGTACGCCTGACAGTATAAAAAGGCTTTCATGTAAACGTTTGCCTGCCCCTAAGCTTGAATTTTATAAGCGGTGAACTGTGCTCCTAATCTCCTTGTCCTATTGTTAGCCGAGGAGCTAGCTTGTCGACAATGTTCCACGGCCAATGCACCTGATGTTACAGTTTAACAAGTGACCGTGTTAGCTGGTGACAGTTGGCAGGATACTATGAGACTGTCGTAACTACCTCAGTACTAGTGTCCCGGCAAATAATACATCTTAGCTTTTCCTATCAGTCATGTAAAAATGTGCATCAATCTTGTCGCCAGAGAATATTTCAAACAGGAGCATTCTTTAAGATGCTTATTGTTTTCAGTGTCGACATAAACCCACAGGCACATACGGCTCAAAGCCACCAGCTAACACGGTCACCCCTCTACGACAGAACACCGGATGATAGTTAAAACAGTATGCATTAACCGTTATTTACGCCTCATATACGGACCGTCATCTTTCGACGTTTCTAACGGAAAATACCCGACAGCCTCAGCCACCATCAGCAGGGCAGTCGCCTCGAGCACCGAGCATTTCACACAGTAATTATGACAAAGGTGAACACACACTGTCCCGTATCTCATACCTTTATACTCTTTGTCTTCAAAGAGATTTCCTCGCCTGTGTTTGATGTCAGCTGTACGACAGCCTTCTGAATATTTCACTTTTTAGTGTTATATGTCAGAAGGATGCTCAGGCACTCGCCAGCCAATGGCTCACTAGCTACTGCTGAGCAAACGGTAACGGCTACAAGGACCCCAAGGATGACCTCAACATGCCTGTCTGTAATGCACTCTTAACTGGAAATAATAATAAACGTATTATTTTATTGGACCTGATGTTATTGCTCGTGTGTAATTCAACCCCTCTATCTATTCCCACACATTCTTAATGTTTCTTAAACTGAAATGATTGATCCAATTTTTGTCAAAATGTGTGATAATAGTAAATTATAATAGTAATAATACATGCAAACATTGATCTAATTATGGGAAGAATCAGGTAATTGTATTCATCTGTTTTAACAGTTTGAAAATGCACAGTTGAAAATGTATCGCAAACAAAAATCTTGTTTACATAATTCTGCCTGTGGTTGGAATTACTTCTGCAAGGACATGACCTAAAACAAACCCTTTACTGTTTCTTTTTTCCCTTTGCCAGGTTTACATGTGTTTTTTCCTTTCAGTTTTATAGCTCCAAGTATATACTCCAAGTTTGCCTCACTAACAATCCCATTCATATAATTTGCACTGCAATGTAAAGTGAACAGTGAATACCCACCTTTAGTTTTGTCTGAAATCTTGGTAAGCATGGTAATACCCAATGTGATGTAGTGCAAAAACTATTCCAACATGCTTTGTGAAAAGTCGAGAACATAGATAGTCACTTAAATCTGCAAAATAAACTATCATGAACTGCAGATCTAAACATTGATAAGCAAAGACTGATATGTAGCTGCTCTCAGATAGACAGAAAGAGCAACGACAGTAACAACTAATAAATGTGGTCTGAAGCAACTATCATAATTTGCACCCCACTCACCCCACCCCCCAAAAAAATATATATATAAATATAACATTGTGTTAAATAAGTATGACAATTTTAAATAAACAATACAGGAAGACATGAAGATTATTTTTAAGTTATTTCTAAAATTATTTTTCATCTTTCCATGGATATATTACATATATTATTAATATATTACATAATTAACTAATGGCTATTAGATCATTGTCAGCAGACACAGTGGTCTGTACAAGTAATTTTGAAATCTGTCAGTGGGTGCACGACCAGTTTACTTTGTTCAACTCTAAAAAAGGAATAAGGAGTGAATTTGTGACACAGACACTGTTACTGTTGCCAACTGTGATTTCCTGCAGCACTGAATCTGTTCTAGGATTCTTTTCAGCCACATTGCCCATCTTCAAAAACTTCATTACGCAGTTTGACATCAGATTCAAAGAAAAGAAAATAATCAAATTAAACTGATTGTTTGGTTTATCAGTGTGCATGTAATCACACTCATTTTATGACAGGCAACATGTCAGAAGAGCAAACTATTAAACTGAGCTTTTAGGAGAAGACTTAAGCTGGTTGGAGAAAGAGCTAAAATTGATAGAGAGGCCTCTTGTGATCAACAAAAGCAAGAAGACTAACTTAACTGTACTGCTTATTTATTTTAACAGTCCTTTTTATCTGCTTCTACACCAAAGATCAACAGTGAGTCATGTGCTTTACATATAAAATACTGTCGTGTCAAGTTTTTAAGACCTTGTCATGCCTTGTGTCTTGTTATACCTGTTGTTATGGCATGTCATGATTGTTAATTCTTGTTTGTAAATCATTTAATTTGAATGTGTTGTAATACATATATTAGTGCTGCCAGACGATTAAAAAATTAATCTAATTAATTACCGGATTTATAATTACTTAATCTAATTAATCACATTTTAATCTCATATCTGCTTAAAGTACCCAAATAAAGAATTTGAATTCTAGGATATTATAAAATTGTAGTGCATGACTAATCAAATTAATACACTAAGAAGTGAAGATTTGTAAATCCACATTTTTATTGGTGACTAAATAAAACCAAAGTCAGGGCAACTTGTCCAGGAAATTCTAAGCTCAATCAGGCAACTCAAATTACACTTTAAGTGTGTTTCATAAATCAAATTCAGAATAAGAAAAAGGTCGAGGACATCCAACAAAACAATTAGGCCTGATGCATTATTAAAGAATGTAGTACAAATATAGATAAATTAATTTAAAAATAAAATAAGACTAAGTCTTAAATATGCCATTCCTGTTGTCACCTGGGCTTTGTTTGGTTTGACTAGAGACGCATGTGTGAAGTGACGTGCCACTGCCATGTACGGGTCCTCCAGCTGGCCAATATTAAAATGTTTGTGTGCTATGATTAATCTTGCAATTAATTTTTATAACGCATTAATTTGCAGTGTAATTAATTAATCTAATTAATGCACTAAAGTGACAGCCTTAATATATACATAGATGCAATTTGTGTTGTTTCTCTTGCTGTCTTTAAATCAGATCTTTCTGAAGTGTTGTCATACATTCAGCTTCAACTGTATTGTCCCCTCAGGGGTGTTTGCTTTGCAGCCAGGTAAAAAGACATTAAAACACAGTCACACCTTAGTCACAGAAACCAAATTATTATGGTACATAAACACCTGAGTGCATAAACCAGGGAAAACATCAGAAGGTTCATCAAACCTTATTGTTAGATCTGGTTGTCCTGACGTCTCATTTAAAAGCAATGTTATCTGAAACATTAGACATTTGGTTCGCTGTTCCTGGGAGATGACAAATAAATAAAGACGTAAACTTAACAGGAAACAAGAACATGTACAAAAACAAGGCATAGTAGGTATTACTAAGCCATTATGCAAGACATAAATGCTTGATGGTTTTTAGTGCTTATAGCACCTCATCACTTCTCCTCTCTGTTGTGTGCTTCAAATATTCCAACTCGACTCCATTGCTTGATTGTGATTGTGCTAATGACAATGACAATGAGAGTTTACAAAATGTGATTTGACTGAGTTGTGTTTGAAAGCAATGACCTCTATTTACAAATACTCTGAGAATCCTCTCTGAAAAAGTTAAAGAAGGAGTCTTACAAAGCCAATACTTTTTCCTGCTTTTATAATCAACCACAGATTATGGAAGAAAAAGGTTTTCAACAGATAACCACAACAATGCCTCTCTGCCTTGATGTCAATTTTTCGCTTAGCTTGTGCTAAAATACAGTGTTTATTATGATCTTTCAGGAGAATCAGTAACCAGGAAAAATCTCTTTACTAGTTTAATGATAGCTGAACAAAATAATTTTACCAAAAAAAAAAAAGTCATGTGTAGTAATTACATAAAATGACCAGTAGATGGCAAAGATGTCTCAACTTACAGAGGGGAGAGCTATGCAGTGAAGTAAAACCAAGTCATCTCCATCAGATAGTCCTCAAATGTATTTATGTATTAAAACAACCTGTGTATGTAGTCTTATATCTACTCTGTACTTCACAATTGGAAAAAAAAAAGCTTCTAAATTAAGCATGTGAAGATGTGCATAATAGTATAAAAAAAACACAAACAAAAAGAGCAGGATTTCATGTATTCATTTTTTGTTGTTTCTTCAATGTATGGACAAAGTGCCAGAAATGAGCCAAAGCCTTTTTCAGTATAAAAAGGGTGGTAATTTTCAATTTCAAGGCCATGTCTTTAATTATGACACTTTCAGTGCTAAATAAAGCTAAATAGCTTGCTAAACCAGGACATGATGAAGTACAATATAGTTTATATTTTGGGCAGTTGGACAAAACATTTATGTAGCATAAATGTTCTTATTTCAACTTCAGCTTTTTAGTTCTGTACTATTGTGATTTAAAAAAAGAATGCACCTTTTTTACACTGCACATCATCGGGTAAATTTAACCTGCAGCATGAATACCTCAGCCTTCATAGTTTCTGACCTTAACATTGAACTCAAACACTTAAATTCAACACCTCCTTTATGATCCCCGTCTGGCTCATAGTCTCCTGGCGGGTAAAAGTAGTGAGGTGGGGGTGGTGGACATCCAGCTTTTTTTTTTTTTTTCTTATGTGGCTGTCTGACTAATGGCCGTACATCCTTCAGTGCTCCTCTCCTGCAGCCCATCTGACTGGATTAAATATGTGCAGAGGATTTATTGACTGAAAAACCACAAGAGCCCCCCCAAAAAAACTTCACCTCCAGACCACTTGTAGTGAGGCAGGAAAGCACAGGAATTCATCCTCAGTTCCACATATATGTTTTTATTCTCTTATTAAATATGTATTTATCTTAACATGTTTTTATGTATGAACTTTTCTTGCACCCGTCTCATCACATCGTTTTTCTTACTTTGTTTGATTTAAGATGCATTATTGCAGAGGTGAAACAAGGCTGTTGGGTGTTTACAGGCTTATTTTGGGGGCAGGCTGAGGGGCTTTTTCCACCCACAGCCTCAACTCATTTATTTGGCCAACATTAATAATTCATGGCCCACATGTATAACAGACAGATAACAAGCATCTCCACTTAACTGCCACCATTATCGTTATTACAGCGGAAGAATTGGATTCACCAACTTGCAATTAGGGATTTATGCAACTGAGGTTTTGATTTTGGAGAGCGCTTCAAGGGTGGGTTTGTTTACAATAAAGGCTTCGGGGGTGAACAATAACATGTTTGTTTTCTCCTTTGCATTTTCTCACTGCTGTGTGTTTCTGATAGAAAAACAGAAAAGCCTTTAGTTTCCTTTGATAACAATATGTTTTCATGATGACATTATTTAGAGGTTTAAACACAACTGTTGAGACTTGACAATGTATTTCAGAGGAAACTTAATGAATACATTGCATAAAAAACATTTTTCTGTTTTTCAGGGTTCATTATCACTCAAAATGACCCAAAACTAAAATTAATCTGGATAAATACAGCATGATTTATTTGCAACTTAATTCATTTTTTTGCATGTGGTGATCATGTACCAAAGGAATTTAACAGAGATTAAAGTCAAAGTTTAAAAAACTATATACACACCAAAAAACAATTTATGTGCATACTAATGAGAGCCTCCTAGTTTTAAGTGGGTAACATGCAGGTTAAAATTAACAATGTGGTTTAACTGTTAAATCTGTATCTAGTATGAGTCTGACATAAAGTTTCAGTAAATGACTCTGTGAAGGGCTGACCCACATTATCTCCAGTAAAGAGATGCAAAGAGATGTTTTATCACATTTAAACATTATCTTTCCATTCAAACATGAAGTGTACAGAATAACTCTCAGTTTCAAATTTGTGTGATTTAACATTTGTGATTTAATGTTTCATTATCTTTATCCAGACCATCTTACAGTATATTCATCACAGGCAGAAAACTTGATTTTCAAAAATAACTTTTTTATCAAATGGAAAGAAAGAATATAATTTCAAAGTTAATGAAAACTGTCTTTGTAACTGCTAGCTGGTTTTCATTCTTCTCATTGGTTTAGGTAGTATAGCACACACTAACAGACATGGACCATGAGCACTGATTTATTAAAACAAAGTGAAAATCATGAAAAAATTGAGATACAAGGTGCCTTGCAGCTTAGATATCCATTATTCTATAAATCGTTGGTCAAATACAGAGTGCATAAACAAACAATAAATCACACGAAGTGTAAAAATGCATTTTAACAAATACCTTTTATCCTATATTCTACCTTATGGGAAATAACAACTCAGTGGTTATATCACATTATTCAGGTGGATGTTCTTATATACTTTAGCCTTCTATTATACTTAAACAAGTATTTGTTTGACCCATCACTTTCCAGCACGTCTTTGTTGCATGGCACAGCGAGGTGAATTTAAAATACTTAATTCTTTTAAGTGAGATCCATAGACTTCTACTTTTACATTACTTTAGTAAAATTAGATTAAAGTAACCATACTTTAACATGTAAAGAGTGTTTTTATTCTTCCCTCTCCTGTCTGTGTGTCTTGTAGGTGAAGTTTTTATATTAGCTGTCTGCAGACTTCTGCTGCTCTCACACATGTGCTTTTATTTTCAGTGCTCAGTGCTGAACATGAAATAAATCAATAATAAAGACAAACGAAGGATAGATGCCAACCTTTAAGTATGTGAAATGAAAACAAGAAGTAGGTAGACGAGGTCAACTTTGACCTCTGACTTCCTGCTCTGCTTGCGTGACTAAAGTTGGCTCCTGAAGCCCAAACCTCAGCGCTGGGTGAGCCTGAACCTGGTCGGCTCGGTGACAAGAATCCAACATACAAAGTGATCTTATCTGACAGCATGAAACCAGAGCAGGACTGGCAGCGCCGTCCAACAGAGCCTCGCTCAGAGGGCATCATGGGAACTCTGGTGAAGCCAGCTAAGGGATGAGACACCAGCAAAGGTTCATGGACTCTGGATCACCTTTGAATCTTGACTGGGTTTGAAATCTGTCAGTCAAGCATTGACAGCTCTCCAGTTTAGTCATCAGACCAGTAAAATACCATGACTTCAAACACTGCAATGTTTTATGTATGGATGGAGACATAAATAAAGCAAGCCGTTCATTTCTTATTTTTGCAGCTGAAGTATTGTCTTTATATATTAAGACACAATTAAAATAAATCATTGTGCTACATGATTTTAACAATATCAGAATACTACAAAAACAATACTAATGTAAATATCTGTGGAAAATTAAAAAAATAAACATACAACATTTTGCAAAAGTCTTCATAAAACAGCCACTCAAGGACATGATGTGAAATAAGCTGTTATGTAAGGTTGATGAATTTGCCAAAAGGTCCAATTAAGATCAAAATAAAAGAAATGACATTCTTATGAGAAATCAGTCGAAGATGTCAGGTTCAAGATGGGCAGATGTTAGATTTGAGTAGATTATCAGTGTATTTGACAGGAGATGAGTACTTCTCCTTAAAATATTCTGTGGTTTGGGTTAAAACTCGATCCATTTTTCTGTAAAACAGATGAAATGTGTCATGTTTACTCTGAATTTAGATTCAGATCAATTTGGATGAAAATTTAAACCCAGACACGGTGCCAAATAACCTCCACTGTGTGTGTTTCAGAGTAACAGGAGACTTTTGGACTTCCACTGTTACCTCGAGTGAAATCTAACCCCGCTGCAAAACCAAAACAAAAGTGATGTGGAGATAATAATACAGCATGCCTCATCCAAGCAAGTCAAAGTGGAAACATACTTGGGTGAAGTCTGACTGTGAAGATGGTATCAACCACGAACTGTGAGCGGCCACAAAAATGTCTGACCTCCTTCAATATCAGAGAAACTTCAACACTTTGTTTTGTAATAAAGAAATTTGGGAAAGTTGTGACTCTTTGAAAAACTTAGAGAACTTTAAGGTCGGGATAAAATACATCTTTGAATAATGTATATTCAAGTCCAGTTTTAATATTTGATTTGTCTTGTTTGAGTTGTTTTGGTAAAAAAGAGGTCAATGACCAGGGAGGGGATTGCTCATTTTTGTTTTAACTGCCTATAGGGCTGCTTTGGTCTATTAGTGCAACCAACAATTGAAACGTTGAGGATTAGAGCCTAGCTTTGGCTGTCCCAAGTCAATGTCTCCTTGGGCAATAAATTGAACCAAAGTTGCTCCCACTGCCGTGTTAGTGATATATAGATGGAGATAAAAGAGCATGGATATGAAAGCAAATTCTAATGGACAACCTACACAGAAACTTCAGTCGTCAGTGAGTGAATGTGAGTGTGGATGGCTGTGGTGTAAAAGCGCCCAAATCCATTCAACGATTGGCCATTTACCTGGAATAAACATCACAAATACATCAGTTCAGCTGCATGGACATAGTGGTGGCAGAAAAAAACTATGAAATAAAATGGGAGTGGAAAGTAATTGTAATTAAGTTGTTTATTGTGCATCTCGGTACTTTTTAAAGTATGTGTTTTTAAGGATATATTATGTTTGGTGGCTCCCATAAAAATATGAACAAGGGTAAACCTGTCAAAGCTTTCCATCAAATTTAGTTGTTACAGAGTACCAAAATTTTGACTTTAGTTTAACTGATTGAAATGATAGGTCTATTGGCTTGATACAGTGTGTCTTTGGTTGTAATAGTAACAACAGATACTGAAAACAGAAAATTTCACAACAGATGACTTGATTAGGTTTTCATTAAAGACATATCAGAGAAGTATCTTCCTTGGAGGTACACATCATGTTTTAACATCTGTCAAGACTAAAACCAACAAAGTCATTTTGTATTTGCAGTACATCAGTCATTTACATAAAAACTTAAAAACCTTAGTACTCTATGTCCTGCAAATGAATGCAGAATGCATAACTTTTTGAGCTGACATTTGAGCACCATGACTTTTTCTTTGGTACGGATGCTGGGGTGCATAGCACGTCCAAAATAACAATTTAGTCAGTTTAGTTGACTGGTTGACGCTCTCGGTAGACAGTGAGGTGGGCTACAGCTCAGGAAACTTCAGCTCATTGTGAAGGGTAAATTTCATAGTAAAAAACTATTCTTCTGCCAAACAAATGAAAAAGCTCCAGACAGTGTCTGAGAGTCAAAAATTCTGTGATAAGTATTGACAACAAGCTAACTTTCTGTCACCAGTTAGGGTCTGCCCAACAAACTGTCATCATTGTGTTAAACACTGAACTGTCAATTAATGTCATTATAGATTCTACTTTGAGATGAAAGTCCTTATTGAAACCACTAATGATGCTGTTATCAATGGAACTGGTACAACCATTTAGTACTGTAAAAAAATCACCTCTACACAACTGCTCATTACAGTTTATCACCAGACTCTACTTTTTCATCATATGTTTAAAGTTGCACTTAAACATATCATGATGTTTGATTGATATTTGCCTAATCATTCCACCAATTAGACCTCCAAGGGCACATGTAGAGCAAAACACACTTCTGAATTAAATTAACAAAAAATATGTGCTAATAGCATGTCTTCAGAGCACTTCCTAAGAACAGGGGTGGCTGTTAAACCACAGTAAATATTAAAGTACTGTAGTGGAAAACTGAAGCTATGTGCACTTCTTTAGAGGAGTGAGATCACAGGTCATGAGGCTTTATAGCCTATTCCAAGCAGAGCTGAAACAGAAGAGTTTATGTGCATGCCAAAATCCATTTTTTGGGTGGATTTTTAGGCAAAGAAGTCCTAAAAACATTCTCAACACATTTATAAACTCACTGAGAAGTAAAACACATGATATTAAGCACAACATAATGTTATGTCTCTTTATTTAACCAGCTTCTATCCTGCCAATTTCAACATGAATTCCAATAGTGGATGAATACATTTATAACCGAGACTTGAATTATGCGTTTGTCATGGCAGTTTGAGTGGAGGGCAAGATGACTGACCCACAGTGGCAGAAATAAGCTGACAGTTTCTTATTCAACCAATAAATCAAGGTATTGCATTTAACTTTAACATGATGTATAATGCTGATATATTTTTTACATTTAACTTATCAGACAACCAGTGTTTGATGTAAAGGAAGTGTCTTATTCAAAAAGAAAATGTTGCCTCAATAATATTCAATAAAAGATTCAACTAGAAAAGCACTCGGAGAGCGCAGACCTCCGCCAGCGCCGCAGTCCTCTCCCATATTGTGATTTTCACCATAAATATTAGTCCCACCTTTATTTTATCGAAATATTTAGATTCCTTGACCATGAAAACACACCATTAGCAATTGGATTCATAATTACCTCTGCCAAGGAGGTTATGTTTTCAGGAGAGTTTGTTTGTCCGTCCATCTGTCCATCTGTCTGTCTGTGAACAAAATAACTCAAAAAGTTATGGATTGATTTTGATAAAATTTTCAGGAAATGTTCAGCATGGGAAAAGGAAGAACTGATTCGATTTTGGTGTTGATCTGGATCAGCGTCTGGCCGCCATGACGAAAAATGTGATTTTTGTGAATAACTACTGAACTAAAATAGATATCATTATGAATCCAATTGCTAATGGTATGTTTTCATGATCAAGGAATCTAATTTTTTTTTTTTTTTTAAATGTATATTTTTGGGCATTTTGTGCCTTTATTGATAGGAGAGAGACAGTGGATAGGCTTGTGAAAGGGGGATAGAGAGTAGGGGAAGACACTCTGCAAACTGGTCACAGGCGGGATTCGAACCTGGACAGGCAGAAGCATGTACATGGGGTGCTAACCACTCTGCCAAACCAGCGCCCTGGAATCTAAATATTTAGATGAAATAAAGGTAGGACTAATATTTATGGTGAAAATCACAATATGGGTGAGGACTGTGGCACTGGCGGAGGTCTGCGCTCTCCGAGTGCTTTCTAGTGATATCTATTTTAGTTCAGTAGTTATTCACAAAATTCACATTTTTCGTCATGGCGGCCAGACGCTGATCCAGATCAACACCAAAATCGAATCAGTTCTTCCTTTTCCCATGCTGAACATTTCCTGAAAATTTCATCAAAATCCATCCATAACTTTTTGAGTTATTTTGTTCACAGCCGGATGGACGGACGGGCGGACGGACAAACAAACTCTCCCAAAAAAAATAACCTCCTTGGCGGAGGTAATAAACACAAATGTTAGTTTTAAGGAGATCTTATAGAAAAGGGTTTAAATCTCCATCCAAATCAATAACAGGTCAAAACACACAGTACCTTCATGAGAAATATTATACCTATTTTTCATATGGTTGAGTTGAAACAAACAAGTGCCAGCCTGGACAATGACAATTGCACAACTGTTTTAAGTGAGTTTTAACAGAAAACTCATATATATGCAGGATGTTTCCTATGAGCTTTCAAACAACATCAGGACACACATGCAGCCCATGTCTGGTTTACATCCGAAGCAAAAGTGTCTGTCATGACTCCCGTGTATCCCAGAATTCCCTGTGCTTCTGGTGAGACGTTAGCACAAAAATGGAGAGTATCTGGACCCTGTCAGCGTCTCCTTGAAGAGCTCAATTATACAGAGCAGCTTAATTAGATCAACTCTGACTGCTATTTCAAATGACGGGAATAACATGGAGCTGTGTGTTGGTCGTATCCACCCATCTTTTGCTGCCATAGTGCTGTCAGAGCGTTGTGTACAATGTTGTCCAGCTCTGTGTCTGTCATGTCTGAGGCTGGTAATGGAGAGGGCGTTGTCACGGTGATTGGAAGGCTGACGTGGCAGGTGCTCTGCGGATGATCTGGGGTCACAGTCTGGATTGAGCCTGAAGAGCTTTTAGGGGAAAAGGGAGGCCTTTGACATTATACACAAGGCCTCCGTCACATTATGTGGATTTATTTAGAGCAAGCTGCACCTTTATGGTATACCACAATACACGCACATACAAACATGGGAAGGCAAAGAGCAACAATAATTACACCAGATCACCAAAAAAATACAAGACCACAAGTACATCACAAGTTATTTGTGTATTTTCAGTTATTTGTGTAAATTGTATGAGCTTATTTATGCAGTTTTATGAAATGTATGGAGGCTCTTATTGCATAATTTGCTTTTAAGTAACATGTTGTGGGACAGTGGATGAAAAATAGTTATTGGCTGTAATCTTGCACATACAATGTCTTAGTCTTGTACCTTTTGAGCAGACATTTCTTATTTTTTGTTAAACAGTTATCCTGTTTAATAGACTATGATTACCAGGTCTGTAATCAACCAAAGAGAAATGAGCTGGTTTGAAATTATTCCTACACAGGAACCAATCATTGTTGGCAGCAATAACAAATATAAAAAAATTAAAAAAACAACTTGCATATGTTTCTTTAAAACAAAACCAATGTAGGCCCACAAAGGAAGAGAGCATGCATGTCTGTGTGGCACACAAAAGACAAGTGGTCACTTTTTTATTTCAAAAGCCATTTCAGAAGGAAATTCACTTAAAAACTGATGTAGGATGAAGATTTTCAGTTATACTCATAGTTCTGTTGGATTTCAATTGTTGTTGCTCATTTGTGAGTGTGTGTGCATGTCTGTATGTGACAAGTGAACACATTGGAGTACTTGGATTTGTAACATGGCTGTTCGTGCTCTGCAGAGATAAAGCAGCAGTGTTTGGGGAACGTGGTTACTGTAGCAGAGCAGATCTTGACCGTTCTATGATAAAATCCATAAAGAGTACAACCCGATGTAAGGTGAGAAGCTACAATGTGAGGAAAGGGGAAGGGATCAACTGATTATCGAGACCATCACTCAGTTATTCTAGGGTCAAAGTACACGATTTATGAATGATTACGGGGGATTAGGAACCCATCAGCCACAACAATCAGTTATTTCATCTCATGTAGTGTGTCATAAAGACCGTCAATAACAGACCAGTCTGGGACACCTAATGACTCCACAACCGAAAGTCTAGCAGGTTTGATTATTGCCCTGCCTCCTATGATTTGTCCTACATTGGACAATGGCCAGTGAGAGCACAGATAGCTCTGCATGTGTGATCAACATGGGTGTGAACAAACTGAGGTTTGTACTTTAAGAGCTGTGTGACAGGGAAACACTTTAAGCTCTGAAAAACTGCATCCCTGCCCTTGTAAAAAGTTGTAGAGGAACAACCACAGACTGTAAAATGGGAAATATTGAGGAGAAACAGCAGATGCAACATGGTGAGTGACTGCTTGCATTTATCAACAAAGTAAGAGCAACATTACATTTGTAAATACAAACCAAAGTTCTGTACTCTAAATACAACCTGTTTGTTTGCCACCTTCAGCGTTGCCCCTCCCTCATCTAATGTTGTCATGTCAGTCATTAATGCAGTAAGTTCCAGTCATAAAGTCTGTAGGTCTGCTGTGCAAGTCACAGCACAAATTTAGGGTTTTGAAATTGTCTAACCTGACATTGTGAACATCATTACCTACAAAAAACTTATGTCTAACCTTGGCATTAACCAACCAAAATCAGCCACAGCTTGACCAATCATTCTGCTGCTGTCATTCAAAAATATCTTTTCTCTTCAACCCCCACAGTAAATCTGTTGTTTCAGTGTGATTTCAACAATCCTCCTCCACCCAAGTAATCTCCAGTGGATTTCAACAGTGTCCACGTCCAGCTACAGACTGCAAAAAATATTTGACCAAACCAGAGTGAAATCAGCTGTTTGGTTACTGAAGGGGGCTGCTAAATTCATTCCTTGTATACACAATTTTTATAATTTCAATTTTTAAAGTTTTTTTCAAAAATCTTTTACAGCCTTACCCTTATTCCCCTTCTCCCACCCCAAATAACAAGGATCAGCATATCTCCATTGTTGCTTTACAATAAACACATGGCTCACACAGTAAAAGTGTAAAGAATGGCTATTGTTACAGTCCAAAAACATGCCCTGTTTAAGGAGATATTTATCCATTTGTTCCTGCATCCTACACAACATTCTTTAAGCTATATTGCCCAGTTCTGTCACCTTGTTTGGACAACCAGGTTCTCTGTGTTTTTGCCAGTTCCTTTGAATGATCTGACATCCAGTCAGGATAGTAGTCTGTATCCAGTAGGTTTTTGTTCTGAACAAGGCAGATAAGACTTGACATTCACCACAAATATAAAACTTATAAAACACCATGGGGCAAGACCACAGTACATATATGAATAAACCTTCATCAACACAACATTTCCTTTTTTGGGGAGGGGGGGGCATTTTGTGCCTTTATTGATAGGAGAGAGACAGTGGATAGGCTTGTGAAAGGGGGTGAGAGAGTAGGGGAAGACACTCTGCAAACTGGTCACAGGCGGGATTCGAACCTGGACTGACAGAAGTATGTATATGGGACGTGCATGGTTGCTAACCACTGCGCCAAACCAGCACCCCATCAACACAACATTTCAAGCAGACTGTGAGTAGTCTAAAGAATGTACTTTACTTGGTGTCCAGTAAATGCCTTGCAAAATTTGGATGGCATCCACCTCGCCTTTAGATCCCTGAACATAGAACGTAGATTACAAAACAGTTGTACCCCATTCCTGTTCCTCATATGAAGCCCCAAATCTCTTTCTCAGGCATCTCATAGGGCTGTAACACTTCTATTTCCTCAACAATCCATAAGCGCCCTGTAATATAAGCTGCCTCGTGACATTTTTCAAAAACCTCTATAATTGAATCTTCCTGTTCTGCTGAGCTTTGAGAATTTGAACTAGATTTTGATGAACATTGCAATACATGGCACAACTGAAGGTACTTCCAGAATTAATTCAAGGACAAGTTCCACTTCAAGCCATTAAACTATTTAAGAATATTGGTATCATAGATATTGCCTAATATAGTTCAACCCAGTCCTTCCGAATAAACCCTTGGACACAATGTTGAAAATGCTGCTTCAAACATCTAATCTACCACACCTCAGCTTGGACAGTAGTATGACAAATAGTGGCCTTGTAACAATCCACCATGTCCTTCACTTTGCATAAATTTACATCCTTTATAAAGCCAAATGAAATAATTATGGGAAAAACACCCTAAGGAATGACATTTAGTTTTTCAGTTCAAAACTGTTGTTCTAAATTATCCTGTAAATATGTTTGTTTCTGCTGTAAAGACTGTCTTAACATGCACTGTGTATGTATCTGTCAGGGCCCCTACAGTCGGTTTCAAACGAAAAAGCCAAACAACTGCATTTTTCTGTATTCCTGCATTGGTTCATCAACACAGATGGCTGCTGCTTTATCAAGCTCCCCAGGAGTCTATTCCTCATTATTTTACAAAGATTTTCAAATTTGTACATATATGGAATAATGAAATGGATCATCATTGGAAAATATAATGGGTTGCAGCTTTGTACATTGTTCTTGGCCTACTCGCATCTAGTATTCCTCCATCACCACCTCCAATTGATAACACGAGGGTCCTTTGCAAACTTCTTACACAGAGTCCAAACTGAGCAATATTGTTAAAGAGGACATATCATGCTTGTTTCTCCTTTTCACTATGCCAGACTAGGATGCCTGTAAAGCATTTCTGCCCTCAGTACAAGTCATTTAGTTCCTTCATTGCCCCACAATAGCGTTCTCAAAATCCTCATTTTAGGCCATTATGAAGCTCTTGTTGAAACACTCGGATCTGAGGATGACCTAAAGTTACCTCGCAACGTCACAGCCCTTTGTGGTCTGATTGGTCAATTCTATCGGGGGCTGAGCCAGCCTGTCCTTCTTCTTCTACTGTTTTTTCCGGCAGGCTCAAAGCAGCGACTGCGTATTGAGTCCCCCTACAGGCCAGAGCTGGTAATGAGTGGGTGTGAGCTAGGGATCTATATACTGCTGCTGGTGGATGTGTTCCTTGGTGACGGTTTTGTGGCTAACGGACATCACAGAAGAGGAAGTGTTTTATCAGATTACTCCAATAAAAAGAAAAGTACCTCGTGTCGTCACGACGTTTGAAATCCCGCAGACATCTCGCAATGACCTATTTTCAGAGGCATCAAATCTCGTTCTGGGATATCAGAAAAAATACAATATCTAATTTTTTGAAAATTAAGGGGGTGTAAGGTCTTGTTTTCAAATTTATTATATTATATGTAAGTATTAAATCATGCTCCTGCATGCTCATGATATGTCTCCTTTAAATATTGACTTTTATGACTGATGTTTCCCCTTGTAAACAGTTAAAAAGTCTTTTGATTGAGAATCAATTTTGAAGTACTTTACACTGCTGCATAATGAACTCAGAGGCTCATTAATACAGGACTCAGAGAGCTACACAAGGCCCCTGTTTTTGGTATTAAAGGAACTTATTTTAGAAGTTATTGCTCTTCTTTGTCTGTCAATAATCTGTCCGTGTGTCACTTGTTTCCCCTGTGAGACCTTGCTCAAAAGACTGGCAAAATATCTAAAAATAATCCCTGACTGTACAATAAGTACTTTATTCAAAAATTACCCTTGAAACATTTGTAGGCGTTCAGGGAGCGATAGTAAAACAGGGAAATTGAGAAAGAAAGAGAGATGGAGGTTTGGAGACAGTGTGTGACTGACATCTGAGGCCAACAGTTCATTATGTAGTTAAAGCTGCAGATCAAGTGGTATTGGTGGTGGTGTGACCATGCATTCATTGTGAGGCAGCCTTATGTTTCATCAGGTAGAGAAAAACAAGCCACAGAAAATTGAGCTTGGCTGCGCTCCCAACTTCAACAATTTAATTACACTGGTTTATTAAAACTGGAGCATAGATAAAGAGTGCACATACACTCAAAGCTGATGATAGAAAAGAGCTTTTAAAGGGCGGCTCCATCCTAAACACCAACCCTGACGCGAATGCTCTTGTGATTATGGACCAACATGTGTGTGAGCTGACTTTCTCAAATTTTGATCAAGTTACGTTAAGGACTTAAAAAGTTTAAGCAAAAAAGCTTTTTAAATGAGGAAAAAAATTAAACTAAAAATACTCTCATTTGGGTGAGTGACGTACTTTGGTCAAATCTTTGGGCTGTGATGTGTTTTTTGCCTAATTAAGCCATAAAACAGACATAAACCATCATGGCAAGAAGGAGCAAAAATAGGCTCAGGAAAACTAATGCAGTACCAAGCCCACACAAATGACTGCTGAAGTTGACTAAATAAACCCTCCATGCTAATGTGATGGCTGGTTTTAAACAAAGTAAACAATTCCACTTTATTTATAGCATCTCTTTATTTTGTGTATTTGTTCACCAGTTTAACTTTGCATAAGCCTCCAGATAGTGTGCACTTTGTCATTTTCTACCTAATGTCAGACTCTGACCCTCCTGTTTCCATCCTTTGCATGCAATGGAAGAGACTGCACTGATGCTGCAGTGCTCAAGCTGAGGCCTTAAAGCTCCATCATTGAACTGCATCATTACTGTTATTCTGTATCTCAACACGAACACGCCAATTTCAATATGGCATGAAATTCACTCAATGCAAATGTAAACATAGTTAATGTTTAGGTTACTAGATCTTATTAACAGTCACTATTCTGTCTTAGAGACAAACAGCTTTAAACTTTTAGCAGCTTCCTTGCAATTATAGTGAATAGACAATGGGTATCTGTAGTGGTGTCTGTGGTAATGGCAAATGCTGACTAATTCATACTGTACCACAGTGGTCCTTGACCTTTTTTGTACCACGGCCAATTTTCATGTAATACAATAAGATAGCAGACTGGCCTTTGCAGGGCAGCAAAACAACAAGGAGGATGACAAACGATGACACACACAAGATCTGAGAGAGCCATGGGCTTGTTTCTTAACCCCAAATAAAGCAGCATTCATGAGGGCTCACTCTGTTTTTATCAGCTGATTGACAACGTCAATTAGGAACACTGTTGAGATAGTGCCCAAATGTTTCAGTGACTCACTGTACCATTACAAGAGGGCTGGCAGGCATGATATGCCTTCAGTCAAAGCTGATCTAATTAGTCGATTACTTAGTAATGACTCATAAATAATTAAGAGATCAAATAATGGGGCATTCATCTTACATCTAAACTTAATAATAATAATGATACATTTTATCTAAAAACGTCTTTCAAGACACTCAAATACATAAAAAAAAAACAAAAAAACAAAGGTATTGTAGAGAGTGCTGGTTTGGTGAAGTGGTGCGCAGTTAGGCACATCCCATATGTGCCCTGGCTGGCCTGGATTAGAGTGCTGCGCGAGGTCCATTTGTAGAGTGTCCTTCTCTATCTTTGGATAGACTACAAATTTAAACATTTTTGAAAGTGCAATAATGTGTTATGACTTAAATTCAGTTCTATAGTTAGAATAATTATTCTAATGATGAGACTGATTGCTTAATATTATCTTCAATATCCTTCTGTTTGTTATTTTATATCAACTGTTTGGTTTCATAGAGCAAACTTCCATTGTGCCCATTGAGTATATATAAGTAAACATATTGGTGGGTCAGGGGGTGCACGTCTGTGTTCCTCAGGGTAGGAACAGAGCTGTGGTTCTGGTTTCAAACACAATGTTACTGCCACAGGAGGAACACAGAGAGCTTCAGAGAATGCAGACTCGCCTGTCAGTGAAATAAAGCCGAGCGGTGCAGATCGCCAGCAGGGCTTGTTTCCCCCTGTCAGAGAAGAGTAGAGACCATGAACAGCGTAAATACAGCACTTCCTCCTCCTCCTGGTTTTCATTCTAGGTCCTCCTCTACTTTGTGCATCTCTAACCAGATCTTGTGCTGACAAAAATGTACACAAAAATATCACCACACAGCCAATCAGGCAGGATAGGGGCGTCCAATAATGAACAATGTCTCTTAAAGGAAAAGAAACACAGTCCAGTCACACACTGACATAAATAAACAAAAGCTATCTTTGCATATTTAATTTAAGTTTGTGAATGCATCTTTAGATGACAAAAGGCAGATATCCCAACCATTGTTAGATGGAATTTTGCTTCAGTGTACTTGAGGACAAAAGCGTGCAGGACAAAGTAATTACAGCGACCTTCCCAATGCAATCAAAGAGTTCAGTGTCCTCAAGCAGTTCTTTGTTCCACAGGACCATCTTAAGTGCTCGTGTTTGCTGCTTGTTCAAAAAAACAAACAAAGACAAGCAGAGCTGGAACAGTGATTAGAGAAATCAACAAAAATCCTCAACAGGACATGAGCACATGGGCCTCTGGGCCAGATCAGGTTCTTTGGAAAGGGTGAGTCAATGAGGTTAAAGGACAAGGGGTGAGTGTGAGGGGAGGAGGGAGAGAGCAGAGGTGTGAACCCTGAGCCAACCGAGCGGCCACTCTTGGTTCAGTTTACCAAATCCGTCATGGGAACATCACTTCTATTTTCTTTTCATTACGAGACCAATCTCCTCACAATCCTTCCAAACAACTGTGGAATAACAGCTTATTTGCTCTGTGTGGCCTCGGCCCGCAGGATCCTCTTTGTTGTTTCGCTCAGCGTTCAGAAAGGTGGAAACAATCTCCTCGCTCAACGTTAAATCTCTTTTTCTGCCAGTGGACACGTGATGCCAAAACAAAAACCAACTCATAAATAAGTATAACATAACTGATGTTCATGGAAGGTAAATTACTATCTAAAATATAAACAATATCAGTGTTTATGAATGAAAATGGAACAGGCAGCAAGTAAGAATCATCAGAGTCAGTCTGGACTAGTGTTTCCTGAACACGCCAACAAAAACATGCATTTGACTGAGTAGCAGGGATCTTCTCTGGGATGGTTAGATGCCTCCCTGGGGATCAAATGAACCAAACAGCAAAGACCAGTGTTGTGTCAAGATGAAAGGCTGTGGTAATATCTGTGATATTGGGATTTGACCTCGAACTAATCAGTTTATCTTTGACTCAGAGAGGACATTTTTGCAACATTTAAGAAAAAAATATCCCTCAAACTACTCTTGAGAAATGTTAAAAAGCAAGGGATAAATACTAGACCCACTGACTATTGACTATATCTGATTATATCTCTGCGACTGGTTAGCACTAATGAGGAAGCACTCCTGTCATGATCTCAAAGCAGAGATAAGCCTGCTAAGAATGACACCAATGACGAAGATAATGAAGATAAGCTGCCAATGTTGTGCAGAATAACTTGTCTTCTCCGTGCAGATGGCAGTAAGCAGGATTAAATGTCACCAACAATGCAGACATTTGCAAGTAGAAGAGATGTACATGGAAAAAAGCAGCAGAACTGAAAGCTGATTTGCAAAGTGTCAAAGTGGCTGAAATGACAGACTCTCACAAATTGCATTTCATCTGGAAATCATAACGTTTGTTTCTGTTTGCTTCTGCTATGCCCGAGTAGCTCAAAGTTCAGTGTGTTTTTATTTACTCTTTTGAGCAGTGTTGTATCCAGGGCCTTTTCATTTTAAAAGTTGAAATCAGAACTATTGCACTACTGAAAATTTGAGAGCAAGGCATCCATTCATTTTCTATCTTGTTTATCTCTTTCAGGGTCGTGGGGGGCTAAAGCCTATCCCAGCTGTCATTGGGCGAGAGGAGGGGGTACACCCTGAACCGGTTGCCAGTCGATCGCATGGCAACATAGAGAGACAGACAACCATTCACACTCACACTCATACCTAAGGGCACTTTATAGTCACCAATCATCCTAATAAGCATGTTTTTGGTCTGTGCGAGGAAGCCGCAGTGCCTGGAGAGAACCCATGCATTCACGGGGCGAGCATGCAAACTTCACAAAGAAAAGCCCTGTCTGACAGGGGGAACAAACCAGGGACCTTCTTGCTGTAAGGCACGTGCACTACCTGCTGTACCACCATGCTGCCCATAAGGGTAATACAGTATCATTCAAACTATGGGGTGTGGATGTTACCTTCACTTGTTCTTTTGCCAATTGAAATTTCATGAGTACCACCGTCTTTTGTCAAAACTAGTTGGACATTAGATGATCAAAATAGATGCACAGGCTGATGTACTGTACATACTTTACATGTTTAAGAGGCTACTTGGCATGGATCTGAATGTGGTGTGCCTTGAGATTTAGACTTGCCTTTTGGTGCCCTGTTCATGATTAGTTTGAACATGAATGGGCTGGTATATGTATGTTGTGTAGAAAAATGTCATTATGATCTAATTTTTTTGGCAGCTGCTTGCAGACACTATTGATGAAACATCACAACATAAAGAAAATACAATATGGTTTTCTGTACAGTTTCGAGACTCCCAAAGCACAAACAGAGTGGAACATTTGTGCCCAGTTGGAAGACGGGAGCAGAATTTTTCCTGTCTTACTTTATTTGGCTGGACAGGTGAGTGATGCATAATGCCACAGCTTGGCACGTTTGTGCTCAGCTCAGCTCTTTCTCCACCTAATTGTCCTCCCCACATGAAGCCTGTTAAAGATCAGAACTGACAGTGTATGTGTGCGGCAAACACACAATTACTCTCTGTATATGCGTGAAGCACTTCAGGGTCTGTTTAGAGTTTCCCTCAGGAGTTGTTTAAGATGTGTTTAACTGTTCAGATGGCCCTGGCTTTGAGGATGGCTGGAGTGGGTACTATTGGAATATCAAAGAAGATGATGAAGATGATGAAGATGATGATAGCAGATATCAGTTACAAAACAGCAGAAGGCTTCAGTGTAAGAGTGTGTTATGTTCAAGGTGACATAGGATCAGTCACAGATGTGATGACATGTTTTAGTACTGATTTATAACTACATTTAATGAGACAAGTTTTCAAACTCTTTTGTTGGAGGAAGACTTTAAACAAAACTCCAAAGATGAAGATCTACAAAAGTTTGTTGCTCCCCATGTGTAGTAAGAAAAATGTTGGAGTCCAAGTTTACACAATAGCAATGTAGGAGAAATGTAGGTTCAATCAGTTAATATTGTGATGGGTATTCAAAAAGTTTGATAATAAATTCAACTATACAAGTTTTCACTGTTTTCTCCCTCAACATAACTCTCCATGGATATAAATCCAATAGAGTCTGTTTCTCCACAAGACCTGCAACGCAACCACAAATGAGAACAGTCACCATGACACAAGAGTTTTAGCCTACTATAAAACTGTAGGAAAAGTCAAGTAATAGCAACTAAAATCAAGTTCTTGTTTTTTTCTTCTTGTTTTTAACTATAAAAAACAGCAAGCAAACTCCTGCATATCATTATTATTGCACAATAACATTATTAACATTTTCATACCAAAATGTGACCAATACATTTGTGTAAGTCACAAAATGTGCAGGGAGCTGCCTACAATTTTGGATAGACTTATTTATCATCCATGCACTCACAGAGAAGGCCATAGGTGAAGTACAGTAGATCTATGGGCCCTTACAAATTGCAATTTAAGAAATCAAAGCTCATCTCAGCACTGCAGCATTAGCCCTCTTGCAAACTTTAGCCTCCCTGGCTTTAAAGGTGAGAAAAAAATGTTGCAGGTCTTGGTATGACACAGACCAAGACACAGATTAGCACAAACTTTCACTGAAGTGTTTTACTGTTTCCCATAAGGTACTGTTTGTACCTTTATGGGGACGCTCACGGTTTTGTCTTTGGGAACATGTAGTTTGTTAAAAATGTTCATTTTTAACATATTTTTGAAAGCTGAAATCCATCTGATAGTGGACTAAGAGAGTAATCAAAATAAGCACAAAATAAGCACATTTAGACCTGGACAAAAATAGCCACATATGAAAATATAAAAATTAGCAAAAAAAAGATATTCTCCTTGAGACTGTGTGGGAGTTAAACACAATTTTTCTCATAAAAATCAGGGACATGATGTGCAAAAACGGACAAAAAGGGACGGATGCTGGAAAAAAATGTGTTTTTCTTGATAAGAATTATGTTTTTGTGGTCTGCTTAGTTGGTTCAGTTTGTTATCTGATAATTTAATAACATTTTAAAGGCTACATAGCACATTTGAAATTTGATACTGACTTGAATCCACATGGATTTATCACTGAACAATCTTGTGTTTCCTCCAGTGAGATTGGGATCAAAAACTCAGTAAACTGGTTTACTGTTAGAAGTAAATTAAATAACAGTCAAGTATGGTTATGATGTACTTTAGGTGCCTTGTTTGCTGAAATGTGCACCACACATCTTTGCCCGGAGTCCTTGGGATGGTTTCCTGCTATAATAGCATGTGTGAAAAAGAAGAAAATGAACGGCTCATTTTGGGAATCACGTTAACACCAGAGTGGAACTGGAAAATGTCTGTTTTGAAAAATAAATCCAGGACTTATCTTATGGGAGAATCAAAGGGATGTTTGGAACGTTATGTTGGCAATTACAGTCTGTGGACTGTGGTGTTATTCAGCTATTTAGTGTGCAGCCAGACGCTCTGTATGCCTTCGTTTCTTGTCTGGGTCTTGCTTTTAATGTAACTGCAATCAACCACAACAAGATTTTTGAGGCCCAACGTTCATCCCTCAGAAATCCCACCAAACGTGAGTGGTACTGGAATTCCGGAGCACCATGCCAACCGTGAAGCCTCCCTGCCTCTCACAAGGGCTGCACGGAGGGGCAATTTTCCTCCAACTGAACTTCCTAAAGCTGCCTCACCTGGAACCAATCTGTAACACAATCGAAGGGTCCTAACTTGAAAGCCCATTCCTTCCCTTTGATAGTCTCTTCTTGGTAGCCTGCACGGCACTGGAAACAGGCCTTTTGTAATCTGCAGATACAAAAAAGCCGGGGATTAAGATGAGTATCCAGCCATCAAAGTGAATTATGCAAATAAAGCAAAACAAAGTTCAGATACTCTCTATTTCGCTCCGTCTTTGTTCTGGTATGACAGAGGAATTGAGCTACGTAGATCTGGAAATTTCCAGTTTCGATTGTATTGTCTCTGCTCAGCTGGGTCATGCATTGTTGTTTTTCCCTTTTACTTTTGGTATGATACAACAAGTGACACAGTGTGGACATATGTCTTTTCCCCTTACAGAGACAGGTGTTTGACAAGAAAAGTTTTCTCACTCACAGTAGCTGAAAATTTCCCCCACCAGCTCTCACAACTCTTCTAAATGGCAAAGGGAGCAATTAAAGTTTAATAGCTGTCCATTAGGGCTCCTGGGAAATCTAGTCTTGAGTCAACATGCCAAAGCTTATTTCCTTCCTTCACTTCTTCCTCTCCCGCAAGCAAAATTGTATCATACGGTTACTGGTGTAGTTTGTGGCTGCACTGTAACATGATTCTTCCCTGAACTTTAGGGACACTTTACATGAAATAACAAAAGGTAACAAAAGGAAAACCAAGTCTTTTATACCATAATCATGCAGGGTAAGGCTAATAGAATCCTCATTTTTCTGAGGGATTTAAAACGGGAAGGAGTTATTTTGGTGCACAATACTCTGACTCACTTATTGACTGGCTCATTCATGTGATTGCAATTCAGTGATTAGCTGAAATTGAATCAGCAGTAGAGGAGCAGAGGACATGGGTGTTGGTAAAGCATGAAATGAAAAGGACATTTGTTCGGGGAGCCTTCTTGTCCCTAGGAAGTCACAGTCCCTGACTTTGATGGTCACAAAGTCACAAGTTGATGTCGACACTCGGCCAACAGTCTGCCCTTTGCTTCTTTGCACAGAAGTCCAGCCAAAACATAAACTCCTTTCTCTCCAACATAATCCACTTCATCCTGTCAGCCTTTCATGTTTTTCACTCTCACATGCAAAGCTCTTTTCACCCAGTACATCTGTCATCTTCTCTCACTGGACAAATATTTCTGATGTCTGGTCAAACTTCTGTTCAATGGCCATCAATGGTGTCACATCTGTGTCTTTAAATCTGGAAACAGTTATACGTCATGGAGTAATTACGTTATCACAAATGTGACTCAGTGTGTTAGCATAGGTAGCTGATTGTATGTTAGTCCGCCTTGAGGTTTTAAAAATTAACAGTACTGAAAGGTCTAAAGGTAAAATTAAAAAAAGGTATGAAAATGTAGAATTTCAAAGTAACTGCTGCAATGTTTTTTTGAGTTTTAGGTCTAGTTCATAATTACTAGATGAGAGAAAACTATGTGAAATCTCAGTCAGGATTCAAACCCTGGCCAGCAGAAACACATGTGCCCAGCTGCTCACCACTGCACCACCAAACCAACACTACAGAAGCTTTAAAAGCTATGCCAAACTGTACGCACAGAACTTGGCCTTACCACACCTGACCTCAAACTAACTGTTAAGAAAGACAGATGAGATAACTGCTTTGATTTAGTTTATAACAGAACAAAAACATTGTTTTGTTCACTGAAAAATGTGTTTAATGTCAGCAGTTCAAAGTTTTCAATTTTGAGTGACCTTTTCAACATGTTGGCTTTGGTCCTAAATGTCTCAAGAATATCTTTTAAAAAATGTATGTTAAAAACTCTAATAAGATACTCATTTATAAGTCTCTATAAACTCCTCTGTTTTATCCCTGTTCAGAACAACTGGTTTTGTGTAAACCCCCATGAGATGTGTCTGACCATGCCCCTCTATGTAGCTTTGCTTTTTTAGGCTGTGCTCTTATTGGGTTTGTGAGAATGCCCGTAAAGGCAGCCCATATATATATTATATTTTTTTGTCTTGACGTTATGTTGCTGAATGACATATTTTGACTGGTCACATGACCACATGTATTTAGCACACCATGTATGCTTGATGACTGAGCTGAGGGAACCTGAGGAAGCTACCCAAACACAATGTTAGCTCACAATTGAGTCTAGGTGAAGTCATTTTTCAGTGTGTGGCAGCTTTTTCAGTTTCTGAAGGATTTTTTACTTGTGTTTCATGCAAAATCAACAACAGTGCAACGGTGAGACAACAAGAAAAATACCAGGGGAACTGCCAAAAGTAGCAAAATTAGTAGGTCATAGGTAAAGCCCCAGTCACACATGGCTCATGGCACACATGGCGATTCTGCGCGATTGTCATAATCCTGATGAAACGTGTTTTGGTCGTGGTGCATGCCCTACTTGGTCTGGATCACCGTTGTATAGTCCTGGATGAACAGCAAGGAACGTGGAAGGATCCCAACAGTTTTGAACTGTTCAAAATGTCGTGGAGAATCGCCGCTCTCAGTGTAGTGGGATGGAAGCCTAATGCAGTCCGAAGGCGGACGGTATGTGTGTGGCATGTACGGAGCTCAATTGAGACGATCGTGGCTCAATCCTGAAAGCTTTCTGAGGCCGACTGACAAGGATATATCAGTTTGTGCCCCGACTGTGTCCCGTTCAAGACGGCGCAAGCGACAGGGCTCAGTCGGGGCTTATGTGACGCGAACTGAGCTCCAGCGGAGCTGACGTCATGTCAGCGGGATGGAAATTCCTTGAATCCTCGTCATATCGTTGTATTAACCTAACTTGAGCGAAACGAATGCCCCTGAAGTGCTGTAGAAGCGTTGCTGACAGTGTATTCACGGGGTGTGTCCAGGGTTGAGACAGTCATTTCATCTCGTATTATAGCGATCACACCAGCCTTGCGAATTGTGCACAGTCGGGCACAATCGCTATGAAAAACGGGAATGTGTGACTGTGGCATAAGTACGCAGTTAATATTTTGCATTTTGAAAGATTATACACCCTCCCTCCAATACACCTAATGTCCTCCTACTGTTTTGTTAATGGCTCGGGGCCACTTGCTCAGGATGGCAAGCTTTGTGCAGAGCTTAGACAAGAGAAGCATGGTGAACTGACCAAAGGGAGGATGCCTTTGACATAAAGAACCCTAACAGAGCTTTGGACAGAGTAGGTGTCAAGCAGGTGCTTTGAACATTTGTAAACGTGAACATACTCTCGTAGTCATCAAAACCAAACACATGTATCTAAGTTAAAGCATATATATCCATTACAAAAAAGCCTACAGTCTATACTTGAACTGCTGCTTTGACCGGATCCTGAGGGAGACTATTCCTGTTGGCATCTGCAAACATTTTAAAGAGGTCATAAGGGGTTACTGTGGGAGTCAGACTGTACATTATTTTTTTTATTGTGCGCCAACCAGGAAAACCACTGAAGCCACCACAGTTTGAAATATTTAGAGCCTTAAGGTCCGGATTTAGACCGCCAACATACAAACTGTATCAACTTCAGAAAATTCCTCTAAAGGTGTATTTCAGTGTACCAGAAAGCTATTTTAGGAGGAATAAATCCATTCAAATTCAGAGGTGCTTTCTAAAATGTAGAAGCATAATGCCCGTAAAACCCTTAAAGTGACCTCTGCAACTGAACAGATGCATTTACCTAGACCATTTTAATTATAAATTAAGTTTAAATATATATCTTACTTGAGGGGTGTTTCTTCAGCCTAGTCCACACATCGGTGGACACATTTTCAAAACTGCAGTGTTCCTCCATTGCTTTAACACATGTAAAGTTTAAGAAATACTTACATCCACATGATGGATATTCATCATTCACACTAAAGTTAAGTAACATGGCGTGAAAGTGTTCATGATATTTTTCTACAATAACTGTTTCATTTTCAGATTCATTCTACCATATCTAAGTCAGACCATTGCAGTGCTCTTAACTAATGACTGGTTATGCAGCATTAAAAGGCATTCTTCTTGTTTCTTTGCATCCAAAAGCCAAAACACACAGAAAAAGCTTCATTTACAGAAAAAAATATAAAAATTTCATCACGGCATTATCTCAGTTCTTGGATTTTTCACTCACTTAGAAAAATATGTGTGGGATATGACACATCTACTCTCTGGATAAAATTATTATTACTCATATCATTAGAACTGCAAATTGCTGTGTTGCAGAACATCCATCAAGGAGTCTACAAGGTTTCCTTTGTCAACATCCACATCCAGACCTACAACAGACTTGATCACCAAGTTGTTCTTTAACACTATTTTTAAATTGCTGTAGAAAAGAAATATCTTTGGCTAATTCTGCAGAGATAATGATTTATCTTTTTTATTCTAAAAATGAATACACCTGAATTTGCTGTCATAAAGTCCAGGTAGAAACCTCAAACAAAAGAGCATGGTTAAGAGGCTCCATTAAATCTACTGGATGTTCTTTCTTGCTAGCACACAAATTGTAATGCATGAACATTAGAAGTTCCACTTGTGTTTAATATGAGAAATCAAGTAGAAATAGGTTTACAAAAGGCCATCAACCTAATTTTTTTTTCAAAATCTAAGACTTTCATTTCGAAATCCAAAGCAAAATTACTTTTGAGATGATCCTAAATATAGAATCTAGTTGTTACTTTTAGAAATGATTGTTTATAAAGTTTGTGCACCACATTTACCCCAAGGCAGTTTCTAATGTCAATTCTTTTGTGGGCATAGAAATACAGAGAAATGAAAACATAATATACTTTTCATATGAAATATCTTCAAGTCCAAAGGTTCATGAATTAATCGTGGTACATATTCAAAAAAAAGTCTTGAGTGTTCATTTTGTATCATTTACAACAGACTTCTGTAATCTCTTGCTTGAAAAAGTAAGACAGTTCATTTCAGTGTTTGATTGAATCACTTCTGGTCAGTGTGATCCAAGTCTCTGCTCTCTGCTGGTAAGATCAGACTCCTTCATGTTTGACTTGCACGACCCCAGCCTCAGTAAACAACACATGCAGCTTTAATTGGAATCACTTGGTCCCCCTGCAGCAGGATGAACAGAGCTTTGTTTGCAGCATGGCAGCTCCAAGAACCTGACATTCACAAACAACGTATACCGCACACATCTCCATAGATAACACATGAATGTCTCATGCTTCCTGTACGTTTGTATTCACATGGAGACCTCTGGGTCAAAGCCGCATTTTGGGGGGTATGTTAGCTGAAAGATCTAAAACTAAGAGGCTACTTTCTGAATTAAAAAAGAAACTTCAGGACTTGGGTTGCTGTTGCAGAGTAAAAAAATAAGACTGTTTCATAAAAATGGAAGATTTTAATTGGTTAAAAAGGCTAAACTAACACATTTGCCAGGGAAAGCAATTCAAGGCCTCTAAAAATAAAGAATTCAGTGATACAAGTTTCCATGACTAACTCCAGTGGCATGCATTTATCCACAAACACTTGTTTTTCATTATTGTGTGTACTGTAATGTTGAAATTTCTCTCAGATTGAACTGATGCACGATCTAAAAGGTAACTCATACAGCACAAGATATGATAAAAAGTGAACAGAATACAAAGCAGATTAGCCTATAAAAAGACAAAAGGCCAGCTTCAAAGTGGAAGAATACTTTCAACAAGACATCCCTAAGTACATGCAATTTAATGAAATGACAAAACACTGCAAATGTGCACATTCTGCAAACACATAGGAACTTTTTTTCCTTCGAATTCTTTAGAAAATACTTCAACAAGAACAAGTATTTTTAATGTCATTTACATACTCTATTGCAGCTATACTATACACTACATACTGTATATGCCTAAATGGGGATTATGGTGTCGACTTCCTCTATCACAAAGTGTATGGCGATAACATGTTATTATGAATTGGGGTCATACAAATAAAGATTGACTGATTCATTGAGATTGATAATGGTATGGGTGAGAACATACATCAGTGGAGAACAAAGGATATTTGACAACCAGTAAAGTGGACAAGATTCGATGGTTATGATTCTTTTAGGCGTTTGCTAGGTCTTTTCCCCTTAATAATGGTGGGAAAAGGTGGATAGAGTTAGAAAAGGGGCGAGAGAGGGGAAGATGTGGGAAATAGGCTGAAGGCTGGAATTGAACCTGGGCCAGTGTATGAGGCATAGGCCTCAATGAATGCAATCAATGGTAAGTGGCCAGACTGAGCTAAAAGCACTCCATGATAAATAAGATACGATAACGAAAATCCCTGGAACCCTCCCAAAAAAACACCCTAAATGGGTGCATTTCATAAATATTTAATTGTTCTTTAAAGTACTATATTAAGCTCCTTTTATGAGTGGTTTTGAAACAGACTAAATGAGAATCAAACGAGAACATTTACACAATCTATTCTATTGTTATGCTGTCAGGGGATTAGGTTTCAGTCAAAAAGATGATTGGCTTGCGTTATTTTTTACATATTTTATTTTATACAAAGGATGTCTAAGGAGTGAGATAACAAGACACTGAATTAAATCCTTCACAGAAGCTTCACACTCCTGTTCTTTACTTAACAAAGATCTTAACATAGTGTAAATTTGAAAAGGTCTTCCCTTTTCCTCACTGTATTTGATCAAGTTAATTTAAGTCCAGTTGCTCTGCTAAAAAAACAGGAAAACAAAAAAACATGGCACTAGATTACTTCACTGGTGTTAAAAGCCTTGTCATAAATGTTGCAACATATGATATGCTACCAAAGCACATGTGTTTATGTGTTTGAATGCCAAATGTTCTTCTGTCAGTCTTTATCACTTACACGTCTTTCTAATTGACTAATTGCACATTTGGATCCACTGTCACATTATAAGGAGGAAAGGCCTCAAGACCGACTTACAGACAGTATTGTGCATCAGAAATAGTCATGTGCATTCCTTTGACTTCCTCGTGTGGATAAATGACCATCTAAAGGAAGAAGTCTCTGCCTCTCTGCCAGTGTCCTCCTAAATTGAATAAAGAACATGACTCTGATTAAGATGCAGTCTGAAAGGACCCTTTTTTCTTGCAGGAAATTCCATGATATTAGTGCAGTGAGTGAGACAGTTCCCTGTTTTTTCCTGAGTGTGGACCTTTGCTAAAAAAGGTCACTTTGGTTTTAGTGTGTAGGTTCTTAAAGTCTCAGTGGTTCCTCAGTTTTAAGATTAATCACAATCAATGTTGTCGATTCCTGTCAGGTGAGATCAGCTCAACTGGTGATAACAAGGTTTGATATTTAACCTGCTAACCTAAGTTCAATGATCAGATATCTTCCATTCTGCTTTATAATATAGTTGGTTCATAATTAGTGTGACAAAGTTTAAAACAGGTGAGAAAATCTGCCATAAAATAAGAGTGCTTTAACAAATAATGGTATTCATTTTTTTCCCACCAGTTAACACACACAAAGTGAATGGAGAGAAAAGAATTCTGAATCAAAATAAAATTTGATGTGACCACACTTTGCCTCCAAAACAGCATCAATTATTCAAGGAACACATGCTCACAGTTTCTAAAGGAACTCTGCAGGCAGGTTGTTGTAAACATCTTGGAGAACTAACCACAGATCTTTCCTCATCCGTCTGAGCACCTGCTGCCATTTTACTGCACCCCAGTTCCCATGTTTTCACGTACAGATGAGTTGTTTGGCCACAATTCTCCCACTGGTTTTGAGCTGATGGCACAGCTGGGCATCTACTGATTCTGAAGGAAGGTAGCATGTGGAGTCCGTCATCTGCTACACTTAGCTTCCAAGGCCTATCACTGCATGTGTCTCAACATTGCTCTATTTTGTGCTGCTGCAAAAGTGCTTGAACAGCACATTATGAGGCCCCTCAGTGTTTTTAAATATTGCCTAAGAGACACTCTGTTAATGTCTTATGATTACATGCTGAACTTAGTCTATCACAATCTCATCTCGGTAGCAGAGTTTGGCTGTTATCTACCTGGCTTTAAGCTGCCCACACAGCTGTTTCTCTTTCAGTTAATGACTGTTTCAAAGTATGAAAATGAGGATAATTAGTTTGTTCTTTTTGTGAATTATCAAAAACAATTCACATGTATAATTTTTAAAGAAATCATACTTTACAGCATTTTTTCACACCTGTCTAACACTTCAGCGTGGCTTAAATTATTTTCAAAGAGCAGGTCCATAAAAACAAAGAAAAAGCATTTGGTTCTGCAGTCATCATTTATGTCTGAACCCAACTGAGGTAAGAGATAAAAAATGCAAAATGGGGATGGCAGGGGGATTTCCTGAAGCAGATGTTTAGCTACTAAACCAGTATTTTTATGAGAAACATAAGCCCCATGTCACTGATCATAATGATATACTGTAAAAGCACGGATCAGTCTGTGTTAGACAAGATTTAGTTTGAATTTTTGAAAATGGCTTGCAAAATGCTCTTCACAACGTTAGCCCTGTGATGTTCTTTTGTTTCCACTGCACTTGCAACATTCTTGTTTCTTCGTACAGTTGTTGGTGGCTCCTCCATTTGATTTAGACAAATTTAATAAAGTGATGTCCTGACATCTGTTCACATGTTCAGCAGCAGCCCTAACCTCTGCCCTCTTCTCTGATCCTCCCACATGCTGCCTTAGCCCTCCTCTCAGGAGTCTTAGTGATGTCCTCCCGCCTGAGTTCGTAGGTCACAGCGATGACAGCGAGCACCTTGCTGTGAGACCTCTCTCTGCTCAACAAAATAAATACAGGAGGGGTCTGCTTCAGCAACCCCCTGCATACAGCCACCCTGGCCTGCTCGACTGAGGCTCAGGGATGAAACACAAAGGATGCACACGATCCTGCCCTCTCTAATCCAAATACTGTCAGAGTCAAAGGTTGAGCTTAGAGATCAGTCCACTTTTATCCTACTGACATTGTTTTCAGAACAGGGCTGTTTAAAGGGGAAAACTTGACTGCATGTTTTTCTTTAGCTTGACTTTAGTTAGAGGAGCTTTTCATCATGACCTCTCTTTTCTCTCTGCTCACACATGAACAGCAAGTATGCCTCTGTCCAGCTCAGGGTCTGAATCTGTCATTCTTAATGATATTACATAATTATGTTGCTGCTCCTGTGAGGAATTCTTTACTGGTCATGAAACAAATGAACGTAATAATGTTATTTCCAAAATAAAGTAGAAAGGCAAACAGGACAGTCAGTCCGTTATCATTATTAATGTTACATACTGTGTTTGAATCACGTACTGCAGCTGCATGTCAGAAGAAGTGAGTGCGTGAAATCAATGACAAGAAACAAATGCACAATATCTATCACAGGAGTCTTTTCTTTTCAGCAACTCAAATGAAAGCGCACCTATTACAGCAATCCATGTATGAATGTTTATGACTGTCAAAAAACAAAAACCTGAACTAAAAATATTACAGGGTGTGGTGTGTGATGGGACATCAAACATAGGAAAAAATCTGGACGTGGTTACTGACCTTAATCCAATTAATCCAGTTTCATATAAGGGTTAACACAAATAAAATACTCTCAATACTTACAGATCAACAGGAAAATAAATTATACAGCCTGATCGTATAATCATCTCTTAGTCAGTTTTCAGTTCTGAGATTAATTTGGTAACTGCAGTAACAAAATACGAGTTATGCAATATAAGACCAAGAAAGTTTCCAAATTAAAGACAATTCTTAGAATTGACTTATCAATGAAACTCAGTCTTATCTTTAAAAATGAAAAGAAATATTACATCCTTTTTGGCAGCAGGACTCCTAAACACAAAGAAACCAATAGCATAAAGGATGAGCATCGAATGAAATCAGCAGTTGAAAACAAAATTGTTACATTTTATCAAACAAGAATTGCTTAAATGAATATATTCAATTTTCTTCTCTGTGGAACATTCAAATAAAACACTTTTTTTCTGCAACTTCTTGTACTAACTTACTGTGGCTAATTTTGCTCCCCCTACTCCAGTATCCTCCCCCATGTTTCAATATGACAAACACACAACAACTTAAAAGTTGTTTCAATTTGAAGATAAAAATACATAATGTCTTTAAACTGATAAGTTTGCAGAGTCACATAAAAGCTTATATTTAAAAATAAACACATTTAATAGCTATGGAAGTTTTATGTTAATGTTTGTGGGGAAAAAATCATCTTTTAGTGTTCACGTAGACAAAGCTTCTCTGCATCCAAAATGCATACCTCTCCACCTTTACATAACAAGATTAAAGCATGCTCTTACATTTCTACAAAAAAAATCAACTTTCCTGTCAAAAAGTATTTTTATTATATTAAAGCAATACTTTTTGTAACTGTGTGTTATCTATATTTCTTTTATTCTTTGACGTAAAAAAATCAAGATGAAAATCAAGGATCAAAATTTTGTATATAATTATATAATTATATATATGTATATATATATATATATATATATATATATATATATATATATATATATATATATATATCTATATCTATATATATATATATATATATATATATATACATATACATATATATATACATATATATATATATATATATATATATATACATATATATATACATATATATATATATATATATATATACATATATATATATATATATATATACATATATATATATATATATACATATATATATATACATATATATATATATATATATACATATATATATATATATATACATATATATATACATATATATATATATATATATATATATATATATAATATATATATATATATATATATATCATATATATATATATATATATATATATAATATATATATATATATATATATATATTTAAACCCAATCACCCGGCTCCTCCAAATTCAGGGTTGTTGTATTTGCACAAGTTTTTAATCATTTACGCATTTTGTTCCTTAACGGCAGGAACAAAACGAATACGCACACTTTTAAAAATGGGTCCCAGAGTGGATATATCTGAAAATGCCAGCTGAGAATTTCCATGTGGACATCAAATATGGATAGTTTCAACAACAATGACATCATAGGCCCACCTCTCCCTGAAACCACATGCGCAAAACCCTGACACAAAAGAAAAAATAGCAGACAACAGCAGTGCCATGTGTGTGCTACAGAAGCTTCGGAGCTCGTTTTGGCTTTTATAGCAAAATCTACTGCTCCTCTCCAGCCACTATGATCAACAAGAAGTCACGGAGAAAAGCATTCGGCAGAGTTTAATTCACTTTTCTCGTGATGTGTATGCATGGTCTATGTCTTCTTCTCTGGTTTTGGTGTATGTCTGCAGCAGCGTTGCAGCGCCACTTACAGGCCTGTTATATGTGCAACAGCTTTTTCAGTGTTCTCATGTGGACAGACACAAAAACTTCTTGGAAATGAAAATGCTTTTGTCTCCGTGTGGGTAGGGCATGGAGGAATGACAGCAGCTTCCTAAAAAACTAAGGGCCATATTCTCAAAAGAACTGCACTGCTAAACCTGTGCAAATGACGGAAAAAATAGCATGTAATCCACAAAACATACACAAAGTGTGAAATGCACGCAAACTGCACACAAACTGCACTGCTACTCCTCCCTGCGCTAGTCCAATTTGCATGCATGTAAATTAGGAAATATTCATAAATGCAGCGCAAAATTGCCCCTATATATGCAAATAAGCCTCATTGCAAATATCACCTAATCCACAAAGACCAGCGCTAATTGCCACAGGCAGTAAAGAGGTGCTATTTAACGCCAGTGAGACGCATGTATTAAATCTGCATAATTTCTCTTTCTCCCTCTCTAACTCTCTCTCTCTTGCTCAAAATGATGGCAAATTGCACTGAGTTGGTGGTAACTGTGGAGCAGAGCCTTTATAAGGGCTGTCATGCCAGGACTCTCCGGTAATCCTGGCAGTAGTAAGTGTAGCCAGGAGAGGGCACCGTGGCAGGTGAGATGGCAGACATGGCACGCGCGCACAAGAAAGGATTTATCGGAGGAGAGTATCACTTTTTGATTTAAGTAACAATTAAATCTTTTGCAGATAGCAGTTGCCAAGCTGTATGATCCTTGCACAATGAGATGACACCAAGGATGACAGTTATATGCTATTGTGTTCATCTCTGCGACCATTCTACCATTTCTAAGGTAGGGGTCTGTTAAAAACCCCTATGACCCCTTGTTTAAGGCACTAAAACAGGGCAGACTGGATGAGCTAATTCTGCGCAAATAACGATGCTATTGGCAGGAGCAATCCATTCTTTGTGGGTCTGACTCTAAGAGTTATGGCTAAAAAGGCTCATCAAAAGTAGCTTTCATGCTAAATATCCCACCCATGCAAGCAGCACTGCAAAGAGGGGCCACTGGGCCCTGAGGGTCTTTGCTGCAGTCTTTTACAGTGACCCTTGGGGCAAATGTGATACTTACTGCCAGCAAGGCAAGAAATTAAGAGCTGGTCTCCTTTAAATGGTAGTATGGTCTTACTCTGGTGGTCCACAATTCATCTTACCATGATGTAGCAGCAGAAGTGCATTCAGCTAAGGAAAATTAAGCTAATGGAGACTGAGGTTAGTTCAAGTTGAAGGTTTGATAACCAGTTTTTCAAATAAATGTCTTGTTTTAAAAAAAAAAAAAGTATCTAAAAAAGCTCTGAATTTAAAATAAGGGACAAAGAAGATGCAGAGCATGTGAGTAAGATATCACTCCACTAGATTAAAGGAGAGCCAACAGAACCACATTAAAGGTCACAGCATCAGCCAACACTTCAGCATCTGGACGCTAACAAAGACAGGCTGGTAGGGAGGGGGAGAACAAATTGCTGTACATTTGTGTAATTTATTCAGAATACAGCGTCCTCTAGATTGCAGCCTGCAACCTATTTGCACAGCATTATCTCCCAGAAGTGCTTGGCGTGGAGCGAGGTGCCTGTGCTGTTCTTCACAAGTACCCTTATACTGGTGCTCACAAAGATCACGTGTCTCTGCTGTTTGAAAAGTCTGGACTAATGTTGTCATATTGGCAGTATCTCACTGCAGCTTGTAATAAAAACTTTAAAGAAACCAATTTTACTACCATATTGCCTCATAATAAAAGTTAAATCGCTTTTTGTACATGATAACTTGTTTTATGATAATGTATTGTTAGACACAGTATACACGCACTAGCACATTTTAAATCACAGCTATCACATTTGTTGCTGACAGCAGTTTCATTACCATGTTAAGGGGTGATTACTTTGAGGATTTCTGCAGACATATTTGTGGCTGTGGTTTGCAGAGATTGTGAAGCCCAAATGAAAACCTCCCTTTAAGCTTCCTGCCCAACAGAGCCAGCATGTGACTGCTTATGGGAGCTAAATTATAGGTAGGGGCACACACACCAGGTCACAGAGGTTACCAAACATGCAGAATATTAGCTGGTTAAATACCAGTGGGGATTGCTAAATAGCGACGACTTTGATTCATAGCAATGACTTTTTCTGTCTCATACATCCTCCATGAGTTTTTGTTATTCAGGGGCAGCACTTGCAAACTACTGGATGCAATGAAACGTGAATGCAATAGACTAAACAGTGATGGACAAAGCACCTCATCCTACATCAGTTGTACAAATTTGAAAACAAACTATCTCATGATGAACTGTAGCATTTATGCATGTGTGTCTGCCCAGGAAGAATCAGCTGGAAGAGCTGTAGTACACCTCATCTCATAGGGAAACTGGGCTGTAGATACATTGGTACCAGGCTGAAGAGAAACAAAGTTAATTTCATTACATTTTGTTCATAAAAATTACACCAAAGATCCCATCTCTGTGACTGCTTTGATGAACGAAAAACCAGAGATAAATTCACTATAAGGTCTTGTGCTTATACACTTTTTTCCTGACTGCACTTGACATAGTTTTAAATACATTTGACTTTGCACAATGTGTGAAACCGGAGGACAGTCAAGGCACACAAGAGAGCTCAACTTCCTGATGTGGAATGATTCAATTCAGGCATAGGAACTAATTAAATACCTATGAATTATCAAAAGATGCATTATAGGTACTGCTTTGACATCAAAACGTAAATGAGCAAAGAACACTGAGTTAATGCTACTAAAAAAAAACTCAGCTTCGGCAGTTTCTTGCAGGAACAGCATTGCAGTGTCATTGATTACCCTCCAGTTTAGTGATCATAAGGCATGCTCAATTTAGACTACTTCCTGGGTAACTTGTCTTAAACTAAGCAGGATGCATTAAATCTTAGCTTGCATTAAGTCAGCTTCAAATTCATCTGCATGGGAACATCCCTGAAATGAGACAAGTTAATTAGCATGTGTGAATTGAAACAAGTGTTTTTTTCTACTTCACTCTAAGCCAGTCAGAAAAACCCTGAGAACCTCCAGAATTTACCTGCTGGGTTGTATGTAAGAATGTAAACAGAAGGGTTTTTTCCCCCCAGAATTGACTCCTGTTGACCCCTTTGTATTTTCTCTCTCCGTACCCCTTCATTCAGTGACATGAAGTTTTTGACAAAAATTGACCAAGATTTATGAGTAGAAAAGGCTTTAGACATGCAAATACATACACAGCTAAGTAGCACCCCTTTTAGATTTTCTGTACTTACTTTGTCTGTAATCATATTTTTACACAAGCTAAGTCTGATATCAGTCTTAGATACAATATTATTTACCTGCCACACCAACCCCCATGAATCACTGACATGTTTTTTTATAGAAATGTTTATAGATTTATTTAATTCCCTTGTCTTTCATATTGTTGTTGTTATTGTAGCTTTTGTAGCTTGTCAAGAAAAAAAAAGGTCAGATCAGTCAGGATTGTAGTCTTGGTTGAATAAAAAAAAACAGACTTTACTGCAGATCTGTGTTTCCACCCTCTAAACTTCAGTGCTGGGGAATCATTTATCACAATTAAGTATTTCTACTAACTGTCTAGATTCAGCCACACTTAAACTGCAAGAGCTCAGAAAGTGAATCAGGCCAGCAGGAAAATCAAAGTCAGTCTGACTTCACTAACATTCACACTCTCACACACCTCCCATGTGCGTCCTGTGTGTGCCAGCTGAGTGTGCTCTGAATCTGATGAAGCAGGGTTTTCTCTAAAGTGATCATATCAGTAAAGGAAGGATCTCAACATCAGGACCAGATTCTGGAGGTACAGACACACATGGGAAGCAGATTCCAATTAACTTTTATCTGTGACTTTTGTGTGGGTTCTGGATGGACTGGGTAATATCCACAGTCTCTTTGTCAGTTCTGGTGAGCCTGAGAGTTCATTTGTGTGGAGAAAAAGACAAAGAAAATAACCTTGAAATGACTAAATGCAGAAATGTTTGTACACACAGAAAATTCCAGGGCAGGGGCACTATCTATAAAAAATGTTGGAAAATGACCTTCGGGCAGATATTTTATATAAAGAGTTCATTATGTCAAAATTCAAGTTCAAGGCTTTTTAACACACAATTCCAGCTGTCAATGGGGACAGCCCTGCACTCAGTCACAGAAAGCAAACAACCCACGCCTATACGAAATCTAAAGTCAAATCTAGAGAGTGATGTATTTGGACTGCAGAAAGAACAGCAAGAAAACCCAAAGGGACAGCATGTAAACTCCATACAGATAGGCCTTCTTGCAATGGGGCAACAGTGCTAACTAGTCAATTTTCACGGAAATCGTACATGGGGCTTGGGCGGCTGCTGGCAATTTTTCATCACAATCCAGCTGGTGGCATCCTCACATCACATTTCTGGGTTTCTGGAAGTCATCATATTTCTGGAAGTCAAATTTAGGCATCACAATGCAGCCAGCACAATGATGCAATGAAATAGTTAGGTCATAGAGAAAGCAATAGACTTTATGCATGTGTTTTAGTCATGTGTTACCTGATCAGCTGATGATCATCACCTGGCACCTGACCTTAACCTGTGTTCTTGATATACCTGGTGGTGTTTCCCCTCTCTAACAGACTTATGCTGCGTTCACACCGCAAGCGGCCCAGCTACCAAAATTGCGTCGCCCACTGACGTAGCGTCACACGTCCATAAATACCTCTATTGGTCACCGTTGCAGTCGGCCGTCACTCGGTGACGTCACGCCCGCTCGAGTTTCACCGCGATCATATGATATATCACATAATAGGATATATAAGCGGACATTATTCCAGCTGTATCCTTTTCACTCACTTATCAAACACAAAACACTGCAGCTGATTCCCTGCAGCAGCATTATCTGTGAGTTTACCGCGGTCCATCTAGGCAGAACTAATGTCCTCACTGAGATTAGTTCCGCCTAGACGCAACTCATCCGCCCTGTAGTCCGGATGAATAACTGTCTGTCTCGGGTACCGTCACACATACACACACCTCTGATTGACTGTTGCTGCACAGCCACGCACGACATCGCCTGAATAGATTAACTTTTTTTTACTTTGACATCGCGCGACAAGCTATGTGGTAGTGTGACAAGCGGCTGTTGCGTCGCGGGAGGGTTAGCCCCGCCCCATCGCGGCTGTACATTGACTTTGCATGGAGAGTGATCGCCGAGGTAGTACAAGTAGCGTGCGGTGTGAACGCAGCATAATGTCTACAAACACTTTATAAATGGGTGTGCTGTTAAATTGAGCTCCGAAGTCCTTAATTCACACACACGCACACACACACACACACACACACCCACACACACAGACCACAGAGATCAAATACCAGAAACTGTGTCAAACTTCCAAGGGAGAGAGAGAGAGAGTGCAATCAAAGTCACAGGTGTTTTAATTTCACAGACTTTTCTTAATTTCTTGCTTCTTGAATGTGTCGAACAACAGCTTATATCTCACAAACTGTAAAAGCTACGTGAATGATAAACATACCATGTGCGTCGGACAAGTCTTGGGATCGTGAATATGTAATTTTTATGAAGATAGTGTGAGAAATAACAGAATTATCGTGATTTCAAAACAGTCAGTCCCAAAGAAGGAGAAAGTTTCAGATTACAATAGCAGTCTATGGGAGATCGTCATGAACTTTGGGAATAACAGCTGGGTCTCAATCATTTTTGGAAACAGTTAGGGCTTCAAAATTTGGTTTATATGAGGCCCAGGACCCCAGACCCATTTCCTGTAAAAAAACTTTTCACAACCAATGTATCGTCTTGGTGTTATCGCAAAATGTTCAGGGTTTTTTCAGGTTCAATTTCTGCTTCCCCCCCCCACTCTGAGTGATGTAATTCTCCACTGAAGAGGGCACATTTTCTTGAGATTTTGGCCGACGCAGGGTAGATTTGAAGACTTGCTGACCAAGATACATGAACCCTATCGTCATATTGAATACAATCCTCAAGAGAGGAGAAGAACGGCTGCATTTGTAAGTTTGAATGAACCTTCTAGGTGAAAGTATGGCGAAGCAGCAGTGGTTCGAAAAACTGGATTTTTTTGGTGCGTTCGAGGAGCCTCCCCATTCATTTTCAATGGGACTTTTTTTTTGCAGTTTTTTGCGAATAATTTGGCCAAATTTTCGCGAAATAATGATTAAAAGTCATAGCACATCGATCGGGACTGAGCCACACCTTTTGATATATAATTAGTGGGCTTTTTCTCAAAGCCCTAGGACAAGTAGCGAATCAAAAAACTGGATGGAAGATGAAGAAAAAAAATATAATAAAGAAACACACGAGAGAAGACGAGCCCCAAACTACTACACCATCATGCAGACCTTATTGGTTTTGCAAAAAATAATCAGACATGTTTTGAGATCAGGTATTATTTGTGGGCCAACAATAACCAGTGTGCTAACATTGGCTTTCTGCGATCAACATAAACTAACAAAAACATCTGCCCCTTTATTTGAGTCAATCATTGTGATCTATTTTAAGTGGATGGAACCTCATGTTTCGTAGTCTGTCGTCAGATAGTATTTGTGTGTTTGTGCGTGAGATGACACCCTAACCTGCCACTTCACTTGTTAAATCTTGATGTGTTGGCCCCACTTTCCCTCAGAACTGCCTCAATACTCTGTGTTCTAGATACAAGAAGGTTCTGAAAACATTCTTCAGAGATTCAATCATATAGTTGTAGCTCATCAATAAGGCAATCTCCTGATTAACTGTATCCCATGTGTGTTCTACTGGAATGGGATCTGGTGACTGTGGAGGACCCTGGAGTACAGTGAACTCAATGTCATGTCCAAGAAATCCGTCTGTGACGATTTGATGTGGACCATTGTCCTCCTGCTACATTATTACACCACAGCAATCTTGCAGGACAAATACATTCATTCGAATACCTCTTCTTTTATTGCCTGAAGACAAAAATGAACCAAAGAATTTTTTGATGACCTCAAGATAAATAGGAGCAGTAACCACCACCCATAACACTGTCAAATATACTGTTCCTAAGCACCTTCCTTGCTCTATTCCGTTACTTAATTTTTTCTTTGCTTCTGTTTATTACATTTTTGCACTTCACATCTGATATTTGATGTTTAGTTTTAGTGGCTCAGTATTTACCTTCCATTGTCTCTTGGGTGTGGTTAATATAGACTATTTGCAGGCCTCTACCACTCCAATATGTTTTCATTTGCATTCTGTTTCTATACATGTGTAATATAAATGAATGCATTAAAAAATGAAACAACCTGAACTTTAAAGACAGGGCAGAATGGATCCATGCTGTCATGATGCTTATATGAAACTCTGACCCTACAATTTGAATGTTGCAGCAGATAACAAAACTCATCCACATTTCTCCCAATATGCTGTGGTCCAATTTTTGTGATGTACCAGTGTAGCTTCAGGTTTTTATTCTTAGCTGATGCAGTTGTGCCCAGTTTGGTCCTCTGATGCTGTAGCTTATCCACTTCTACATTTAACAGAAATTGTTTTCTGTATAGTTTTAAAGAGTAGGAACCCGGGTTGCTGTTGCCTTTCATGCCTAGAACTACTCTGGCCATTTTGTGCATCATATCAGCAATCTTGCAGAGGAGTGCGAGTCTACCTATTCTTCTATCTCTGAACAATACTCTGCAGAAGGTGCCAGATGTTAAATGCTCGAGCAGGAAGTGAAGCAGATGTTTCACTGGCACATTGTGCAGTGGAGGCACACACTCTGCACCACGATAACACACATCGACCAAAAATACGAGGCAGAGACGGAGTAAGAACAGATGATTTTTCCATCTTTACCTCCTGGGGCATTTTTTATTAAAAGCAAGAGGAGTGCCACCACTGGGGTCTTCTGCCTTTTTCCCTTCTTCATTTAATTTGATCAAAAAATCTGCTGACAGAGTTAGAGACCTCTTCAGTGAGTGATTTCAGCAGCTTATAAATGCGCTATAAGACTCTCATGCCATCCTCCACGAGGAAACCTCCAGTCAAATGGTTCAAAGATGTGTGAGGTGTATTTTCTCTACTGTTCAGTGAAGGGTTGATGAGACAGAATAGATGTTTTTTCCTCACAAACTGACAAGAGCATGACATGGACAAACAAAACAATATGTTGAAAAAATGAACAAAGCATCAGCTGAGACTAAAAAGACAACACAGTGGAAAATAATCTATGAACCACTGTTAGGAGGAGCCAATTCCACTCCTTCTAAACAAATTGACAATAAACAATCAAAAAGGTATGTATAATCAATTCATAAGTATATCCAACCTCTAGATTGATTCATCATGAAGACACTATCTGCGAAAAGGTCATGCAAGAAAGAGATTTAGGCATCATAATATGATGATTTAAATCAAGAAAACAATAAATATTACTTGGTTTATGAATAATTTATAAATAATCAATTAATGTGGTATATATGATAGTTAAACTGATGTTTTTATGACGCAGTTATATTAATACTGTGTAAGTGTAAAGCATTACCAAACACTGCTATGTATATTGTGGCCATTGTTTTTTTTATTCATTTTGTGTAATGGTGCTGAATTTCCATCTTATTTGGAAAGATGTGCAAATAAAATTGTAAAAACAGTTGAGGATCAAGTGTCCTCATATTTTGGTAAGTTATTCATGTACAATAATGTGTACTGTAAATATTTTTGTATACATTTTCTGTAACTTTGGTTGCCAAAAACAAAGAATTATTCCTAAAAAAAAATCAGGATTTTTTTCATGTTCTGTCATGAAACATTTCTACCAGACATTCAAATCCTTTATATATCCATGAAGAATTGCATTTTGATATTATTCATCACACACCGGGCTATACCTGTCCTCAGTGCCATATCTACAGAAAGCACTCACACAAAAGCCAGTCAGTCCAAAGTTAGACTGAATAATACAGCATCGTGCAAATACGAGAACCACTGCAGAAAAGTGTTTACAAGCCAATAAAACTTTAGTTTTATAAGAGCACAGCTCACTGGGATCAGCTACAGTGTGTTGATACAAATCATTTAAAGGTTAGCACTATGTAGAACATTCTGGAGTGAGTATGATGTGTTAATGGTAAAACTTTATTGGTTTGAACTAAGCACACAACAAGCAGTGTCAGAGACGGACACAGGGTTTGTCTGAGGAATATGGGAATAATTATTCCAGTGTATAACGAAACTTTGTGTGTGCTGGTTTATGTTACAAACCTAAACTCCCCTGCTGTGACCATTTGTGACTTCACTGAAAAATACTGAAATAATAAATCCAAAGGTTGCTCATAAGTTTTCATTGTGCTGAATTTATTATTGCACTCAGTATTTCAGTTTCTGCAGATTGTTCTCAGTTGTGTCTGCTCTTATTGAAGCCATTTTTCAAAAACAGTGCCACTAGAGCATTGACTTTATATATGACAACTTGAAGCTAATGTGTTGGTTTTATGGAGTACAGAGGGAGACATCCACTTGTACGTTCCTGTGTTAAATGCACTGACTGAAGCAAGATGCCGAATATAAAAGTTAAGCTCATTGTCTCACAAAAGTTCTGGAGCTTAATTGCATTTTATATAGAACTCATGGGATGAGTTATGTACAGCTTTTACACTGAAATGCCTGCAGTGATCAAAACTTGACTAAGCCTTTATGGTTTACTATATAGACATTAGTAGAGTACTTAAACTACCCTGTATATGACCAACAGATTTATAAACATTGGTTTATATTACATACAACCAATGCTTTCTGTATATTTGTTGAATGGTTCTGTTTGATGTTCTATATCTGCTCTATATTTTTTCTGTTTATTGCATTTAATTTGCCTTTTTAAATAACAGAATAAACGATACAAATAAAAAAGTAAGTTTCTGTATTTAAAAACCATATTCAATTATCTAACTCCTAAAAATATTTTGATAAATCTGAAAAAAAAATCAACCTTACTTCCATATTATGGAGGTAATCAAACATCTGATTAATTTCCTTATTCATATGGGTTTAGAATGTTTGTCACTTAATAAAGGCAACTGAAATGATTTTCCAACAAGCTGACATTATGTTTTGTGGGCCAATAGCCTGATAAACAGTCTGTTTACCGTTGAATGAATACAAAAAAAGCTCATAAGTCATAATAACACAATGCCTCTCATCTCACCTCAATAGGTCATCTTGTTACTGTCTCCTCTAATCAACTTCTTCTTCACTTCTCTCCTATAGGCTCAATAGTTAGTGGTTGAATGATGATCAGCTGTTAATTATCAATCAATCAATCAATTACTTTATTGTTATAGATTCCACTGGTGATTATAAACTTCATGCTTATTTTGTGATTATTTTGTGCATGTCCTCACCCACCTGTCCTGATTCCTTCAACTCATAAGTTTGTCCACAACCTTGACACTGGAGGTGAAGAAGACTAGACAGTAGTGCTATCATTGCGCAGAAACATACTGTCTAGTACAACTACATGTCCATGTGTCAGTTCCCTTCATTCACCCTGTCTTTGAAGAGTTTTAACTATGAGAGGGGATTTTTTCTGCTGCTCCCTGTCTCTGATGACAGAAGCTATTTGACCCAAAAAATGACAACGCAACTACAAAGCTACTGGGCAATGTAATTAAGCTACTTACAACAAAATTTCTAGTTATATTACATCACCAGGTTTATAGCACATAACTCCCAGAGCAAGGACAGTGGCGCACGGGAAACCATGTGCACTGAAAGAAAGCTTTTCCTGTTTGTAAGGAAATCATCTTTAAGCTGAAAAAAACAGACTGAAATTATGTTCAACAACTGTAATATACAAAGCTATACTTCTTTAGATAATCAACTGAACCACTCTGTTTGCCCCTGGTTGGGATGAGATCAATGTTTGGTGCGAAAGACACAAAACAAGAGCGAACAAGACAAGCACTCACCCAAGCATCCAAGCTGAGACCTCCGCAAGCACCACAGTCCTCACCCATATTGTGATTTTCACCATAAATATTAGTCCTACCTTCATTTCATCTAAATGTTTACATTCCTCGACCATGAAAACACACAAATATGCACGAATGCCGAAATGGTCCCATCTTGCAATGATAAAGAGTTGTTAAAAAAACTCCTGGATCCAGACGGTGATCCAGATCACTCTCAAAATTTAATCATTTGTTCCTTGTCCCAATCTGGACATTTCCTGAAAATTTAATTGAAATCCATCCATAAGTTTTTGAGTTATATTGCTAACAGAGAAACAAACAAACAAACAAACAAACAGACACTGGCAGTAGCGTCACCTCCTTGGCGGTGGTAACTACCTGAGGCTGTCAAATGTTGCAGTAGTGTTGGTGCTCGTGTTGGTGCTTTGCAAATCTGACCCTGAAAGGGAGCCCATTGCTAAGATACTGAGCATGTATCAGTCAAACTCAGTATAAAAGCTGTTTCCATTTAATTCACGGATGATGATGTGCAGTGTACATGACCCTGAACTGATTAGTTGTTTGCATTTCAAACATCGAAGGAGAAACATAGGCGTATATTTAAGGCATTTTCACTCTTGATGAACAGACCACAGCAAGTATTGTTATATCTTTCTATCATTCCCTTGGCCCACATGAAGCAGGCCATGCAGCATATTTAAGGCCATGTTTTGTTTGTTCTCCGGTTTGTGTCATTAAATGAGCGATTCACAGGATTCAACTATAATCCCAAAATCAGTGCCAGTGGCTCAACAGACTTTTTCTGAACTTTATGCTTTGGACTTCCCTCTCGGCTTCAATGAAGAGAAATAGTTTGTAATATACAGGATGTTACATGCGGTAACAATGAAAAAAGTAAAGAAATTAAAAGTTTAGAGTTATAAAAACAAGAATAAATAAAAATAAATTAAAGTTAAAACAAAATGAGAAATTAATATTAAGGAATGTAAGAGAAAATGGTTTTAAAAAAGAGGAATTTACTGGAAATGTACAAAGAAGTATTTATTGCCGCCACTAAGAGTAAGTGAACAATTTTGAGTTCTGAAGTCCACAACGACTCAGCTCAAGTGCAGGACTGTTATTTCACTCTGAAAAACAGTGTAATAGGATCTGACAGGAGGGCAATCTGTGCTCCAGTCAGATGCTCTGCAGAACTACACGTCACAAAGAAAAAACAGAACTTAGGTCATTTTTACACTGTAAAAAAACAGAGAAAGTACTCCAGACTAATTACAGATGTTTGGTAAGCTGGCAGAGCAGTCATTATTTTACCAGGTAGCAGGGCTGACACTATACATTATTTATATATCTGAACTTAGTCATCCAATCAAATGATCAAAACTGACTATTGATACGTTTACGGATGCAAAGAAAATGGCAGTCCTATATTGGGCACTTCGTTATTTCTACATAAATACTGTATATCATATGTTGTGGGTTCGACAATTTCTAAACCCAAAAATACTATATGTATGACAAAAATTGTGTGTGTGTATATATATATATATAGATATACATATATATATATATATATATATATGTATAAATAAATATGATAAAATCTCCCCTATCTAACAGACAGAAAGTCTAAAACCAAAGAAACTTTACATCATCAGTCATATTCAAACATAAAGATGTCTTCATTGCCAGTCCCACTGACTTTTTCAAAGGTTGCTGATATATTTGTGCAATTGAGACAATGCACAGAAGTTTACCTACAATGACTGATAGTTAAAAACATGAAAATAAGAGATTTAAGGTGGGCACAACTTTTACATCTGTTTGCTGTTAACAAAATAACTTTTTGAGAATTTAAGCTCCCTATAGAGTAAACAACATGTTTGAAAAGTGAAGAAAGAAAAGCAACGCGGGCACACCATTCCAACATCACCACCTCCAACATCACAACCCCAACATCACAAACCGGGACTAACAACAACAACAACAACAACAACAACAACAACAACAACAACAAAAAAAAAAAAGGGAGTCATGAATTATGCCTTACATGGAACAAAGGATTGGACTCTGCCTTACGTGGAACAAAGGATTGGTCATAATATGTCAAATACAGACACTAAAAGAGAGTCAAGAATTATGTCATACTTCTGTAAATGAATAAAAAATTATAACAATTTGTTAATATGTGGAAAAGAGGAGACTAAATACTAAATATTGAGAAAATGGGGACGGGACTAGATAAGCTCTGCTTCTCCCGTCTTCCCTTTCGGACATGTACATTTGATCAACTATTGACGATGTGTGATGCTGTATAAATGTGTTGACGTGACCGAAATAAATAAATAAATAAATAAATAAATAAAAAAGAAGATTTAGTCTGAACATTTCAAACAGATTATCTTCTGGTCAAGACTTGAGTTATTGTCAGTGGCTCTTCCAGTTAAAAATCTTTTAAGTAAGCATCAGAATGGGCATCTAGATAAATGAAATCAGCAGAAACATTGACTCAATTGATAAAAATGACTTTTTGTCCATGTTGTTGTGGAGTGTTATCTCTGAACACTCCACATCAACATGTGATGGAAAAAACACATGAAACTAACACACATATGACCACTGTTTTAAAATGTTTCGGGGGGTTTTCATAGACTAAGATGTCCAAACAGGCTCTGTGATGATGGAATGTCTCTTTTATGTGAAATTAAATAAGATCAGATTGTGGGCCTCTCTCCTTCCTTTTCCGCTTTCCGTTTTATGTTCATTTCCATCCTCGAACAAAGCCCACTCTCCACGCTGTATTAATGCCCATCAAAGGCCTCAATCAAGTCGCTTTGCCAGAGGGGAAAGAGAACTGCAGAGGCTAAAGTTTAATGTTGTCAGAGCAGTGAGGATGTGGGCTCGCGTCTCCTCTGTGTCCTCATGTTTTCTTTTAACCCCAACATTCACAAATATCTCACAAGGAGCCATTAGAGGAAAAAACATGTGAAAAACAGCACACACTGAAGGGTTATTTCAAGGCCACTGACTGTGACAACAGTCTTAGCCATTGTGCAGGTCGGACAATGTGTGCATGCATGACATTTTGAGAGGAAATTTCAGAAAATAAAACATAATTACACACGGCTTCCCGAAAAATTAGTCATGGCTGTGAGTCAATGGGCTCTTAGTTCAGAAGTTTCCGGCAAAGAGAAACATATATGGAGAAGATGACAACTGTCTGCTGACATTTGGTCTTCATGACAAACTTGTTAACCCTCACTATTGTACAGCTTGTATGAAGTATGCATTAAAAAAAAACGTGGAGTTGTTTTTCTTTTTGCAATATTGTCTCTTTGTTGTAAACCATGAGCATACATCTGTAATAAAGGGCACAATAAGGCACTCAAAGATATGAATAATCATAATATCATTGTCATAAGGGTAAACTGTCTTTACACTGGGATGAAACATACCTTTTTTTTTACACTTTCTTAATTTTATTTATTTATTTGAGAAAAGAATATTTGTCTCACCATAGAAAGAAATTTAAACAGAAACTTTAGAAAGCATTCAAATATCAGGGTCATGTATAGAAGCGTTAACACAAAGTCCAGCTAAATCTGAAATTATGCTATTTTATAATTAAAAGTCATGGATTATATGATATATAATACTGGATTCTTTCATTCAAAAATCTTAACACTATCATTGACATTTAGACTTCTGTCATGCCCTAAATATTATAATAGAAAAGACCATATGACCACCGCTCATATTTTAAAATGTGAAAAGTAATAAACAATGAGTTATACTGTTAAATTATTATTTTTTTAAAGTTCAATGATGAAATTTTTAGTGGCGTGTAAAAATTTGAGCCTAGGTTATGAACTGAACAGAAATGATTAAAAACTATTTAAAAGGTCAGAAAGGCACTTATTTGAAGCAATTTTTTTAACCTAATTTTTCATGTTGTTGTTTTATCCATGTTTAAAGCTTTTTGTCTTCTTTTAACAGATTTTTTTAATAATAAATAACTAGTTTTTTTGATGAAGGTGTGGCTTCGGCAATTGTCATGTTGGTCAGTGTAGTGGTGGGTCCCACAGTAGGGCCCACCACAATTTAGCAGTGCCTCTGTCAGCATTAGGAGATAAGCTAACTGGCTTAAAATGTTAATTATCTATACAGGAATATGACGATTTCTGCCAATGTTTACTGCTTCTTCATCTGACTCAATGGCTATCGGCAAAATACACCAAGACTGTGGAATCAAAGACATATCAACCTCAGCTGAAGTTCTTGTTTCTTTTAACCGTCAACATCACATAAACCTTGAGCTTTTCAGATCTGATTATAGTTTTGTGTTACCCACTTGAGAAAAATGTGGGAAAGTGGTTTTATGTCTTTTTAAACACTTTGTCGAGACTGTGTCAGAGAACCCTGCAAACCTGTTGTTTATTAATAAGAATTAATCTTAACATAAAAGTTTGAGCTCTTGAAAGAAAAATTCAGCTTGACATTGCAGATGGGGATCAAACAAGTTTTATTCATACATAAAAATCTCTTTAGAAGCTTGAGAACATGAACACAGAATGTGAGGGAGAACTACAAAAAGCTCACAAGGGCTGCTTAATTGTAAATTTTCAGGCACAAATTGCATAAAACAATGTATAAGCAATGATTTTACAGATACTGTGCTTTAATTCTAAAGGGTTTGTTTCTAACACAGACAGACTGTCACAATGACAGTACAAGGCCACGTCTGAACAGAAGGGTCTTGTATTTCTACAAATTAAAGAAAAATGTGTATGGCATTATTGACTTAAACTAGATCAGAGATGTTGGCACATTGACAAAAATATAATATTTGAAGCTTCCTTTTTTGTGTCTTTAACATCCTAATTCATAGTTGAGCGTCTGATTTAAATTAAACATCATATAATATAAACTGGTTATCTCAATTATGCAATCATAAGAACAATAATGCTCATTTGATTCCTCGAAATTATGGATAAGAAATTTGTAGCTTCAGTTCTTAGAGGTGTTTGTGTTTCTGGAATATGAAATTGTAAATATCTTAAAAATTAAAAATGTCAGAAAATACAATATGAAACAGTTTTATCTCCAGTGGTCTGTTTTCATAGCGTGTTCTTTAAAATTTGCAGAGTGAGTCCATTTGTCTCTACTGAGGAGAATGAAAACAATCAGTTCAATGTTTGTTGTTTAATGTGGATGTTAACAATGAAATCTAATATGTAACATCTGCCATCAGTAAGTCTTACCAAAAGAATCTGGTAGAAAAATATGAAGCCAGTGACTCTTTTTCTGTGCGTGTAAGAATGTGCATGCATGTACCCGTTTGTATGTGTGTGTGTTTTTAATGCTGCTTTATTCACTGCAGGTGTTCCCACTGTTAAAGGGAAACATTTCATTGGCCGGACCAGAAAGCTAACACACACATAAATAACTTTAAAAAATGAGCAGCTCAGTGTTCAGACCATCCTGTGCTGGTTCTTATAATAAAGCAATTACTGCTACTAAAAGTAGGGACACTTCCATCTGCAAAATAAAAGAGATCAAATAATGCTTGGTGTGGAGGCATGCACCGCACTCTAAACATGCCAGAGCCAATCTAAAACACAGTATACTGCATCTTTATTTACAAGAGTTCAAGACTACTAGCAGCTAAATCGAATCAGTCAACAGGCAAAAGAGCATGCAACGTTTCATAAAGTGTGTGCCCTGCTGGGTCTCATAGAACTTTATGATGAACACTACAAATGAAACTTTAGATATATACACAAAATCCTAATGAATTAGCTCTGAGACAGGTTATTTACTGAGGAGGTGCAGTCTGTGTCTTAATGATATCACTAGATAATAGCTATGAAAGTAGAGTACTGGTATTGGCAGATTAGAATATTTCTTTAGATATTTACAGAGGAGAAACTGTCCTAAATACTAGCAGAATAAATGGATTCAGCATAATAAAAATTTGTTGAAATTACCAATGTTTTGTTTTGCTCATTTTTTTTAAGTTTGCTTGAAATGGACACTAAATCCTGAAACTGTGTCTTCAGTTTATTGTTACTTAATGTCTATATTTGAGGAGGAACATAAATATTATTTAGTTATGCATGACTCTTAAATTTGCTTGCATCTCACATCATGTAATTTTCAAAATAATTTTTGCCGATACTGATGCATAAACTATTTTTGAGACGAATACCAAGTCTCCACTATGACAGAATGAATCTGTTAATTTCATTGTGAAGGTCCATCTTTTTGAGACAGTTTTGTAACACACCAAAAACATTTGATTCCATAGTAAATGTGTTTTAACGTAAAAAAAATCACCACATAAGTAAAGCAGCATGGTACATCTGTGAATTCTGTTGCTATTACGGTGGACGTACGAAAAATATTTTTCCAGTATGTTAACCCTGTAAAGCCAGTTGTATCATAGTTGATACATACTTTTATAATACCTCTATCTACTCAATATGATCAACAAATTACAAAAAAAACATCTGGATACAATCAGATAAATGACAAAAATGTCCTCGAATGGGTTATCAGTTGCCAAAAATACCTAATGTATCAAATGAGATATGAAAAATCTATATGTTGAATTTTATGGACATTTTGATTTTTATGGATTTTAGGAGAACGTGAAACAAACATTTCAGCTCCAAAAAATGAGAATTTTCTTGCTATAATCTATGGTCTTGGGCCTTAAAGGGTTAAGCCGATAAATAGACTATGAATATCAGCAGAAATGTTCATATCTGCTGATTCATAACTTACCCTGTTATTAATTCTTACTTATTAATACACAAAACAAGAAAGTCCACAGCTTGAGAAAATCAAGAAGATGTACTGGAGTGAAGGGGGAGGTTACGAGGATGATATAATTATAACATAATTGTATCCATGTCACATGTCAAAATTTTTGTATCACCAAAAACAGCAAGAAATCAAACAAATTTACACTTTGTGCAATAGTGAAATAAAAAGATAACTCATTTTCACAAGATACTGTGATTAATTTTACATTTCCCTTGTATGTTTAATGGGTTTGTATCTGTGTGAAGATAACATAGTCATGCTTGAATACTCGGAATTTGAATCTGATTGTATAATACGTATTTGTAGATATTTTCTGTGTATTTGCATTTAAACAATTTACTGTGAGACTAAACTTGTTCAAAGAAAAAAATGCTGCTAAAATCAACACAATCTTGTGGCTCAAGTGAGGAAGTTATTGGGGAAAACTGGGGATCTGAAAGAATTAAAAAGTTTTTTTTGCTGTTTTAAAGATTCATTGTCACTCTATAAAAATTATGATATTCTAGAGAGGACTTGGTGCTGTTTACAACTTATAAAATGCATTTATATCAGCTTAAATGAGTTTAGAAATAGTGGAATAGACAGAAAGCTTCAAAATCCAGGATTGTTCCTCTCTTCAAGGGTGTGAGAGCCAAATCAAATTTACTGGCATCAATGTAATGAAGTATCTTTTGCTGTAGTTTTACTGTAAAGTGTAGTTTTTAAGATTTTAGAATATACTTCTGTGTATTTTTAGTGGCATATTTTACTTTGCTCCAAAGCAGTCAAACAGTAAAATAAAAGCAAATAACGTTTCTAAGCCTCTGTCAGTTGTAAAAAAACTTTTTTTTTTCTAATAGGATGCCATACAATACAATACACACACACACACACACACACACACACACACACACACACACACACACACACACACACACACACACACGCATAATGTGATTCCTTCCTCTTTACACAAGATGTTGAAGCTTTAGATTTAACTAATGATCTTGCACAGGAAGCAAAAGTTGGATTTTACCTTATAACTTTATCTGCCATCAAAATAAGTACTCTGTGCATTAAACAAATTTTTAGTAGAATTGTAGACAGGTCATTCCATTTTAGCCTCAACATATGTATCAAAACTTTTACTGAAGCATTAAATTCTTGTGTTCTTTCCAGCCCTGGCTCCATGTGGCGGAGAAAAAGTACATGGAAATCCAGAATCAAATGCAAAACAGCAGATCTGCTTGATTGTCAGTGCAAAATAAAATGAAAATCCTCTGGTATTAAAAGTGAAGGTGAGGCTGTGAAAAAAAGACTGAGTATTATTACACCGCAGATGATTATCTTACAACGTCTCACGGCTAAGAATAGCACAGACATGAGTATACTTTCTCCAGCAGGTTGAAGACAGGGCGAGTAATCATTAAGTCTGGTTCAGAGCCATAAATCCAGCTGCTGACATATGGAGAGGATGAGATATTTGTTTGACTGCATTACATGAAACATAAACTGTTGTAGGGTCATTTATCTCTCCCTCAGAGACACTTGAGGCCAAGTGTGAGCCAGTCTTTTCTCATTACATCAGACGTGTCAGTATGGACACCTCTCAGTCTGATGGACGTCATTTAAAGTCGTACGGTGTAAATGAAAGGAACTCTGCTCCTTTTCCCCTCTCGCTTTCTCACTTCTCTCTCACACACGTGTTCTTGTATGTGAGCATGCATGAGTCCACAACTATGTGTTTTTGCAGTGTTCGTGTGCACACTAGAGCTTTAAGCTGTGATCTGAAACTTTTTCTGTTAGCTGCTAATAAACTGTGCCGGTGTGTGCAGTTTATGTGAGGCTCATTCTGCTCATCTTCAGCAGGAGATGGAGTAATCGTGCTTCCCTATTTATAAGTTAGGGGTGGTGACCTGCCAATAATTACGAACAAATTTGATATTCTACCTTCACTTGGTAGGTGTTGGGGGGTTATTTCAGACCCCATGTACAGATATAAGACCTAAATTCAAGAAATAAGGTATTTTTGTTTTTAAATTAGAGGAGTTGGTGCTGTAGTGGAATGGTATCTACTTCTATCTTTGAAATTCAATTTTTTTTTCGATCAACAATTTAACCAATTAAGGTGAATATGTTGTAAAATCCTGAAAACACACTTCTGTGATCTTATGGCACATTGTCCTTATAGATGTCACATTAAATCTGGAGAACAGCATTAGTTATAAACTCATCAAGTAAGTGTCATGCCCTCTATATCAAATTTAAATCAAGAGTTATATGGGTATGATTTATGCACTCATTGGTTGATTTGTTAGCTCACTGGTCTGGAAAAATATAAATTTCATTCGGTTTTGAGTGTGATACGATGTCAGTGGATGGAAAGACAAGTTTAATGTTAACTATGTTAAATTACACCATCCCTCTCAATTAGATTAAATTAAATAAAGCGAAGGCAAATTATTTCAAGAATCAATTATCCAACTGTAATAACATTAATCTGTCCCACATGTCCACTAACTTTAAAACGTTCTAATCACTGGCTCTTTCTTAATTCTTGTGTGCACAGGGCTGGAAATGACAGAAACTGTTCAGACATTTTTTGAAGCATCGGTTAAAATTCAGAGGCCTAATTGGGACACAATGGGACAAAGACAAACAAACAGCATTAGCAGTGATGCTAAGCTATGGCAAAATGATAATTGCTGATATTTTGATTAATATTAAGATCAAGATAATAAAGATGATCACTTACTTTGCAGCATCTATATCATGTGCATCCTTACTTTTAATTATTCTGAATGTTTGCTTAAAAAAGGAGAATATAAAACAAATATAAAAATGTACCTGCAAAAAATTGAATAAATATTTAAACAAAATCACAAGCAAAATTAGCACTGATAATTTATCTCCTACAGATTTTTTTTATACTTTTGAGCTTTTACGCAGTTCAGTGTTGTCTAGAGTCAAATTCACACTTTTGGTTATACTTAACTTAAAATAAGTTAAATAAATTAACACTTTTTGCAGTAAAAATCAACACTAAAATATTCAACTCTAGTATTCCAACACTACTTTTTGCTGTAATATTGCAGTAATTATGCAATGCAGGTTAACTTGTTGTCAAAGTTGTAACTAAAATTTGAACTTAGTCAGTGCAGCATTTACACACCTATTCATTTATAATGGCAACTAAGATAAACAATAAAGCTTATTAAGACACTTGGTGTTTCTGGCCTTAAAAATTGCTCATGTGTAGGCTCTTTCTAAATCATAATATTAACAAACTCTAATATTGATACACGTCTGTTATGTTTTTACATTGATGTCATAGTGGGTTAACTACTGTTTCAAGGCGGTAATAAAGTCGATATTAATGAGAGGAACGCGGCTTTGATTATCGGAACATGAAGCAAAATAATTTCACTAAAAACAACCCACAAAGCTAATAAAAAAATATAAAACCGAATCAATGTGGCGTCAACTACAGTCAAAAGTACGGTAAATGGAAGTTAACAAAAAAGTATTTACTGTTGGATCGTTTATTTTAATTAAATGCAGAAGCTGCATGCGTCTGAAAGCGTCATTTCATGCGCTTAAACGAGGTAATAAAAAGGCAATATTTTGGAGCAGACATTTAAATTCTTACACATTCTGCAAGAAATGTTACATTATTATCAGGCGAAGCATTTGACGTGCTTCTCAAAAACTTAAAATCATTCACTTCAACTAAAAAAAGCACAAAAACGACATTATAGTCCTGGAGGCTGAAACGTAAAAGACGCTTCGTCCAAAAAAAATAATAAAACGTGTGAAAATATTTGAAGACTCTTTTATAACTATAATTTCAGTAAATTAAAGCAAGTACTCCCGGGATGGGTTTAATCTGAAATTCTCTCTAAATTCAAAATCTAACAAAACAACTGAAAACGAAATCTGGTCGCTTGAATTACTGCGCGCCAGGGCCGACCATGGATGCATGGATTGATGGATGAAATATATATAAGCTGCGAATAAAATCAGCATCCAATGTAATTATAAGAATTAAAAATCCGTTTTAAGCATCTCACACTTTCATTCAGGAGCCACAATCTCTCAGTATGGACGATTTGTCCTCGATGAACCACTGTGAATGATGCGTAAAATTGTGCCCTCTCCGCCCCAGTGCCACCACTCATAGGCTGCATTCATATCCAAATTACATTAATGTCATGTGTTAAGCCCCCCTCCCCTCTTTTGTTTTTTTTTAACAAACTTTTTCCTCTTTTTTTCCAGCTAATAAACGATCTAACCCTCTCCTGTCATCAGCAGAATCACTCAGGAGAGGCCAGCAGATCGCTGTCCCGTGATCCTCTGAGGAAAAAGACGCGGTTTGTGTAACTCTGCTCCAACCTGAAGGGGAGTTTAGACTGTTTGGTCAACGACAGTGGTTCCTGGAAAAGATCTGAATCGTTTTATAACCAAACCCAGCTGCGCCCTAGTGTCTACATGTGTGTGTGTTCGCGTGGATGAGGTAGAGGAAGAGGAGAGCAGAGAGGAGGGGGGGCGTCTGCGCTTCCCTTAGCAAGAGAAAGAGAGAGAGAAAGGGGAAAAAAAGTTTGGGTCTCTTTCTCCTATTGACTCGTTTTTGAGGCATGAACGCCGAGTCTTGCGTTTCATACAGCGATATGACATCCATGGATTCATATTATAGCCCCACTGCAGCGCCAGGTAGGGATCATCACCAGCACACGGACCACTTTAGGACATTCCCAAACTCTGACACCAAATACAGCCCCACTGCCTTCCTGCCCAACAAAGGTCAGGCGTACGGAGAGAAGTCCCGGAGCCCCTTCCAGCAGCAGCAGCAGCAGGAGTGCCAGTCATTGGATGCCGTCGCAGCTGGGCAAGGCACTTTCAGCAAATACCACCTCTTCATGCAGAGGTCCTCTTGCAAAACACCCCCCGAGGAGGGCAAACTGCACCAGGAGAGCGGACACAACGGAGCGCTTATCTCGTGCTATGGTGAGTGGAGAGCACTTGAGAGGGATTTGATTTGTTTGAACGCTCCAACACAAGAATGGAGGTTTTATTTCCTCCTTAAAAATCAGAGGGCAGGATGTGTTCACTCTTCAGCTTTATGTCTGATAATTTCTTCTACTTCTCAGTATCAGCCAATCATAACCTCAGACAAAAACTTTTTAGTTTTGATGCGTAAAATGGCAACTTTGGTTCCATGGGAGATTTCTCTCCCGATGAATCCTCACTTACAATCTGCATTACATCTATATTTAAACACCTTCATCATATCTCTCTCGTCTTCACTGAGATGTGAGACCTCTGTGCATGAAAATCCTCACCAAACTTTCCCCAGGTCAGCGCGGCTCTCACCGACTTGGAGCAGGAGTAATGTGCGTAACGCAGTTAAGAGGAGCCATAATCTTTCCGACTATCAAATTGTCCCTTTGGCCATCAAAATTAAATTAGGGCGCATTTAATGCGATAATCTGCATTACAATCCTTAATATTGGAGCTGAGTCGGACAATTGAATTAGCAGGTTTTCAGATGGTGCGCACAGTGAGCTCCAAACTGATAATATTGTCATTTCATTGCGCTCCCTGATTGGCTCCAATTAGTTTTAATTGCGTGGGGCAGCGCTGTAATGAGGGAATGATGAGGGGGAATAAAACTTTGACCCTCGTTAGGCTGCCGGCTACTTTGAAGAGCACTTAATACTATTTTTTTTCACACCAGAAGAAAAACCTTCCTGCTTGAGACGCACAATCATGTTAAGTCGGTAAGAGGATTTGTCTGTCAAAACTAAGAGAGAGAGAATGCTTTGTGAACTTTTTCTTGATTTGAATACTGCACACCCCTCCTGCCCCTATCACACCATATTTACAAATCCACACTCATGAACATAAGGTGATTAGTTTTTGATAGGCCTATCATAACTTTCTTTGCTAAATCTTATTTAGGGCCATAACACGTTGGTCTGGGTCTGAGCGATTTGGTTAAATTGTCGAATTGTAATTTTGACTTTTAGGGTTATTTCGATTGGATTTATAGTGACAAAGGAAATTACATTTTTCATTAATTATGAAATATATTACAATTACTGGTAAAATATAAATGACTGTTATGCACCAAAACGAATATAAATTATTGGGCTACATAGACTGCAAAACAACAACTCTGCTGCAAAATAGTTGAAATTGAACACACGTGACAAATAACAAATCCTTCTCCTGGCGCCTTCAGAATCTGCCACTGAGCCATACTGATACTTTAATAGAAGATACCATTAACTGTTCAGCTCCAGCTCTGGATTCAGCCACACCTTAAAATGGAAGTAAAACGTGTGGCAAAGAAAAATAACAATATACAATCAGATGACATAACATTATCACAGTTTCCAAAACTACATTTGGGAATTAACAATTTGTCCAAACCCATTAGTGGGTTCTTCACTCCCACAGTCCTGTTTGAGGTCATTGATATTATTTTCTTGTTCTTGTTCAACATGCTCTTACTGCTGTTTCTTACGTTTGCGTTGCTAATATTTTTGTTGTTTATTTTTCTGTTCATGTAAAGCACATTGTCAGCGTCGCAAACTGCTGTACAAATATAGTTGATACGCTTATTAAAACCGATGACACGTGAACGTGTCAGTCAAATTCTGGAGCTTAAAAACTCTCTCTGTGTACTTCTTATTTCTCTGTGTGCTATTAGCATTAGGAAGTAGCTATTCTGTCCACTTTTAGGCCCAATTCACTGAAATACGTCATTACATCAGCTAAAATACAGTTAATGGCAATATTTGACCCTAAAAATACTGACTCTTGACAAGTTGAAAACAATAATGACTTTAAAGGTAACAAATAAATGATTTGATTTCCGGGTCATCATTTGCATCTCTTTGGTCTGCACGCGCAGACTGTCCTCGTGTTGAAAAAAACGTGAACAGTTTCTGGAAAAAAGCCTCAAGAAATGAAATTATAACGACTGAAATTAAAACAAAAAATAACCTTTGTCTAAAAGAAAAGGAAGGAGAGTTAACTTTTAATAATCCAAGGCGTTTATAGTTTTTTTAACATCGGCTTTTAATATCTTAGGCTCCTTTAACCCGGATGTAAGTCTGCTTAACCTATAGCCTATTTAATGTTTAAATTGTCCACAGAAATATTGGGAAAAATAAAAATAAACGTCTAAAATTAAGGACCTCCTTAAAATATCACAAAGACTTTACAAAGTTTGATTGATTTGGATTTTAAACTTAACCTGCTGAAAACTTTGAGTGGCCTATATTAAGACCCATTCATTATCTCCGAGTCTTTTTCCTGCTCTTCAGGTTAAAAACGTTGCAACGGGATTGGCAGTGAGAGATGGGATCAAAACAGCTCAGTGTTTCGAGCAGAGGAGCCTTCCATTAATCTGACTCAGATGTCTGCTTCTCTGATTTCCCTGAACATACTCACAGGGCCCTTCAAACAAACGGCCTCAATCAAGAGTAATCCTCTCTTTAGATACAGAAATGATGTGGATTGTTTCAGTTCTTCAACATAATTTATCCCTAACTCATTTTATCCTTAAAGAAATTGTCTCTGCAAGGGCATGAAGACACCACAGATACACAAAAACAGCACGAGAAATAAAGAGATGCAGAAAATCCAAAGCTTAGGTGAAAAAACAAACCAAGTCAGAGACTGAGACGGTTCACACAGCCCATCCAAGTGCACTGGGTCACAAAAGTGCCATGAATTAGGTCAAATAGTTCGTAATACTATTTAACCAAACTAAAGAGAGGAATAAATAGCTGATGTCTAATCAAGACAAATAATCTAAAACTGTAATCCGAGCATCTGACCAAGCAACACACACACGAGGTACATAAAAGAGCAAGGAGGAGAAACATGAATCTGATGTTTAAACTGCAAAACTTCAACAGACATGCGTGGGGGCTCATGGGTGTTTTCTTCATAATTGTGACTGACTGCAGGTTGGAGTGAACCATCTTTGTTCTGACTTTAATCTCTGGCTGACTGAACATGAATTACATACAGCAATAAAAATTGCCAAATTCATGAGCCAAGCAGAAATATGATAAATGATCCCTGATGTGTTCATTGGAAAATCCTTCAGCATTTTACTTCCTACCTTACCTCTTCGTCTAATCTCTGTCATGATGGCAGATTACTTCAGAATGTGTTGTTTTACTTTGTGGTTTGATGCGGTCAGTCAAATGTGATATGATGACGGCTATACCAGCTGCCAAATACTACAGAGAATTTTTCTCCAGCTTTGATGAAAACAACACCCACCAAAAGATACTTCTTCTAATCAAAAACTAACCTGTAAAAGAGCTGAAAAACAATCTGTACAAGGAAGGAGTGTTGCTACTGGTATTTAATTTGGAGTAAAACGTGAATCATGAGATGACATCCTGTTAAATATAATCTTTAAAATGTTTTAATCATCTGGAATATTTCAGATTGATCACCCTGAAGGCTAATATGAACATCGGCATCCACAAAAACAAATTCTACATTTATGAAAAAACAACAATTAACATTTTGAAGCGGATGCAGCGATGAAAAAAGGCAGTTTAAATGAGTTTTGACTGTATGTTTTTTATAACATGGCCTTAAATTGTCCTTAATTTAAACAAGACTCGACTCAAAAATAATAAATGCATCAAAGCTGATTTTGATCCTAAGATTTGAGGTTTCACAAAGAAGTGGTTTTTCCTTTGGGTCCGTTGATGTTTTATTGGAAAAAATAAAAAAATATTTAACCACACTTGTATTAAATAAAATCCCCAGATTTTATTCAATTTTATTCTTGCTATCTGGACTGAATATTGTCAAATGTTTTAAATAGAAAAATGGGTTCAATTATTATTACCAACATTATTTATGGATGGTTTTGGGAGCGGACATTATTCTCCTCAACATCTAAAGCTGTTAAATTGTACACTGCTTACCACAGAGCAGACAGAGAAAAAAAATTAAAATTAAGTATCAAGAATAAATCCTTCTTACAAAGGTATTATCTCAATTATATTTAAAGACTCTAAGTGGCCCATACTTACATGAAAAATGACTAATTTGGCACAGTGACACCAGAGGGTGAGGTTGATCTCATTTTAGCCCCTCAAATCTTGAAAACAGTAAACATAATTATCTGTATTTATTTTTATGCTGTCCAGCAGGGTCTTGCTTTTAATCCTTTGCAAACTTTCATAACATCACACATCATGACACTTAATTTAATCAGTCTTTTAGAGAAATACCAGGATCACTTTTATTCCTAAAATCAAACTCGGCAGTCATTTGTAATCTGTAGCTGTCCAATAAATGCAGTGAGGTCCATGAATGCATGTTTCTTTTTAAAGTGTAAAACAGATGCTGTTGTCTCACATCAAAGTCGTAAAAAAAACGCAAAAGACGTTTACTAAAATTCACGCTGTTCACATAAATAGAAGCTGATAAATTTACTGTATCAGCATAAACAACTGAAATGCAGGGGGACTGTTCTGGTGAAGAAGGAGGGCCCCGACGACCATCCAACAGTCTCTTGATGGTCTTAAAGCAGTCACCTCGTGGTCTTTGTGATCCTCAAGAGAGACTACATATGCCTCTGCTTTTGACGTGTCCGTGTCTTTGCCTGTCTGATGGGTTGTGACCTTTGGCTCGGCTTCCTGCCCTCGTCTGTTTGGAGAGCGGGCCGAGCCTCCCTTCGAGCAGGCAGCAGAGAAAATCCATTGGAAACCCCCGTTTAGACCGTGATGTCGAAGCAGAGCGCTGTGCAACATTTGGGATCCAGTTTTACACAGTAAACATTTAACGACACCAGGGTTTAGAACAGCGCAGTGCTGGTGCACAGCTCTTAAATTATAGGCCTAATTGTTGTGGGATTATGCCTTTTGTCACTTTTTGTCATTTAAAGCAAATGGCTGTGCAGTGCAATGACAAATTTGTACAAATGGTGTACTCTGAACATACAGCCACTTTGAACCATAATTCATTTCTTTGGCGAAGCCAGAATTCTGGCAAATTCTATAGTTTGCAAATGTAGATACTTTTCCCCTGCAGATACATTTAAGGATAGACATTGGCAAATTTAGGTATGATCACTCCAGATTGTGGATTTTATGGCCCTTTTTGTTCCTTCAGCATGTTTACACCAGTGCAACCACTTCAGCTCCTCGCACTGGTTGCCTGTGCTGATTGGTTGAAGCAGGGAGTAATGAGAAACAGCTACAGCCCAGGCGAGAGAGACGCGGCACACTTCAGCACATCAGTGACATGAGTGGAGGTGACAAGGACTCAGGATCATTTTACCTTTTACCTTCAAGTCTGGCTCAGCAATTTACATTAGGCTCACTTTGCATGGCCAAGACAGACAAAGAGGAAGATCAAGAAAGAGAGAGAGAGGGGGCGGCATGTGGAGCAAAAGGTTCTGATAGTGTAGGACTGGTGTTTTTGTCAATGCGTCATGTAAACTTAATACAGAAACAACCATGGGACTGAACTGTGCTGACAGACAGGTTTGGATTCAGTCCTTCTACATGTGGTGCATGACCTTGTACTGCTTTATTCACATCACTTCATTCACTTCGAGTTAAAGCTATGTTCGATTTTTCTTGCCATTTCGAATCATTTTCTTGCGTATAACAAAGTCATGCCAACTGTTTTTAAATATTCCATTTCTAGAGGTACCACCCTAAGTCTGACTGTTTAAAAATCAGACATCAGCACATCGAACACAATGTAATTTTACCATCACATGGACAAAACAGTTTATAATAGGCCAAGCAATTTATTATCTATCAAATAAGTATTTTCAGTTGCCTTTTTAAACTTCACATCATTTATATCTTGTTTCAGCCAAGATGTTCCACAAGGGTCATTATAGGTCCATTATTCTCCATTTACATGCTTCCTCTGGGTCCAATTAGTAATCAAAACCAACAATAACACTGATATGCTGATGGCACTCTGTCCATAATAATTAGGGACAGGTGAGATTTTATTGATACCAATGCCATTATATATTCTGCCAGGAGCTGTGGTGCAAAAAAGAAGTTATATTGATTCCTTTAGATAGTGTTTAGCCGGAACAAAATTGATTCCTGTTTCTATTGTTTTCCTGGCAGCTTATTAAGCAGCACGAAATCTTTAACCCTTGTGAAAAATATAAATTCAGCTGCAAATATTTTGGATTCAGAATTTCACTTTGTTAACCAGATTAAGGATGTTGTTTTAATCAAATCAAAATAATCTCCAAAATGACGCACATATGGTTAGTGCTTTTTCATTTATTCTGTCTTGGGCTCTGTAATTCTTCTCTGGTTTACTGCAGCATTACCTTCATCGTTTTCAATTTGTGCAAAATGCTGCAGCAAGGCTTATATCCTCTTGAAAAAAATAAGAACACATCATTTCCATTCTGGCATCATATTGGCTTGCAGTGAACTTCCCTGCCATCTTAAAAGTTTATTATTAACCTTTGAGCTCTTCATCATCATTATAAATTATTCTTAATGATAATCCTTCTTGATAAAACTGCGTGCTTTCACAGTTTTATAGTAATGTTCTTGATTGTTAAGCAAAAATGTTCGTCATTTAACAATTTTTAAAACAATACTTAAAAACTAATACATGACATCTCTGACATGCCTTAATATGCAGTATAATTGCACTAACATACTTTTAAGTGGGACAATGTAAAAATGTCTTGGTGTGCCCCAGCCACTTCAGTCCTGCACATTTGTATCTTCACTTTTCTGACCCTGAATTCTCATTCTGTGTGCATACTGCTCAGAATTTTCCTGTAAAGTAGTAACCACATGCTTTCTCACAAACACGCTCATAAATTCATTTTTCCCACTGTGATGGAATGTTTCAGCATTTTAATTGAACAACCAAAAATGTGAGCAGATTTTTTTTGTGTTTTCGCTCCAAGATGAGAGAGAAACATCGCTCAGAGAGCAGCAGGGCGGGGAGAGTCACAGAGGGGGAGACAGTGTGTGTGAGGGGCGATTTATCAGTCTGAGGCTTTATGGGTTCTTTTTTTTTAGTCTCTGTCGGCAGAATATGATTTCAAAGTTAGACTCTACCTATAAAAATGTATATGATGAAACAGAAAAAACAATGCACTGATTATTGCCGTCAGCCTGTTATCATCCGTCACCGCACCACAGAATCCACAGCATGGGCTCCGCGTGTGTACGTCTGTAAATTACGTGAGTGTATTGTCTCAAAAGGCTGTGATGAACACATCTGACACCACGTCAAACAGGCGCAGTGTGAAGCTATTCATAGTGGTGTCATTTGTGCTTTCGGAGGGGATGAGGTAAGATTTCAAAGAACAGAGAGACAGGGGATCCATGACCACTTCTTCATTTCAGGGGCAAAATCCAAATTTATATTCCATGTGCTCAGAAAGTGACCGACTGGGAAGGTTGTGAGTGGTCATCTTGACTACAGGAGGCCTAACATTACCTCTAAAGGTAAATATTTGATATAAAAGTGATGCTTTCATTGTGTTAAAGGACACGTTTTTGAAAATGAAATGCAAAAAAAACATACATTTTAACAAGTCCAATATATAATTTATTCTACATATCTCAGAAGAAGGAAATATTTTACTATATCTGGTTGAGTGAGACATTTAAGTTGGACTAATGAATGCAGTAAAAAAGGAAAACAGTCAAATAATTCCAACATTTGGAGCCACAAAACAGAATTGTTGCCCTGGGAATGAAATGAATGACTATTTCAACATCGACTAGTCATTGACTATTTGGTCGACTAGTCAACTAGTCAAAACCTTTTCTTTGCCCCTACAATTAACTTATTGGCAGTATTATTGGATCATCGTGATGATATTATGTCATATGAATAATAAGAATCATTACTGTAATTGTTATTATTACTCTTTAACTCTTTCATTTGACCATGCTCATCTAAACTGAAAATGTGCAGATTAGATTTTGATATAGCCAAACTTTCCTTAAGCACCAAACATAAATATTATCTAAACATGGATGATTTTGTTCTGCTCTAATGCATGGTAACCCCAGTTAGTATATCAATATGAGTAGACTGTTTTACTGTTTAGTGGTAAGAGCAGAGGAAGAAGAGGATAAGAGCTAAAGAAACCACTGCAGGGCTTTATTTTTGGCTTTTTCAGAGACAAAGTGATTTGTGAATGTCATTTTCAAAGCCCCTTCTCTTTTAATGCTTGTGCAGTACTGACATGTTTTGATACCAAGAGGCTGCTAATTTGAAAAAAGATAATTTAACACAAGTTTGTTAAACTGTAGCTGAGTGAGAACAGAAGGAAGAGAACTGAGGGGGAGTTACATTGTCACATAGGGAGAGCTAAAACGAGACCTTTGTCTGTAGTAAATAGAGAGAAAGTTTAGTTTTGTCAGTGTAAACAGCAATCTGCCCTCTGCTGCAGCTGTAGAAGGAGACGCTTTTTAATTAGCCACAACTTCAGCTCCATTAGCCCTGAAACTTTGCCATTGTGCTTCCCGGCACGATGGAGACTGATGTGAGGATGTGTTGCTCCTTTATCATCAGTGCAGATGACGAAATATACAGAAAGCACGGTTTAGGACGTGGTAGGCACAGAGGTGATGTTGTCTGTTGCTGCTGTGATGTGGTCGCTAGTTGATGATGCTGATCCAACAAAGATATACAACAATTTAACATCCACACATTACACTAAAATTATGGATTACATAAATTAACGGCTACTGGATGATAAAAGCAGATTGTGAACATTTACACTGTCAAAATTTATGTCGACTGTGCTGGTTTGGCGGAGTGGTTAGCAACCAGGCACGTCCCATGTACTTGCCTCTGCCAGTCCAGGTTCGAATCCTGCCTGTGACCAGTTTGCAGAGTGTCTTCCCTACTCTCTCACCCCCTTTCACAAGCCTATCCACTGTCTCTCTCCTATCAATAAAGGCACAAAATGCCAAAAAAATACATAAAAAAAAAAAAAAGAAGGTATGTCGACGATTCGTTGCCTCCGTACTGGTCATGAGACTCTAAGTGTGACTTTAAATAAAAATTCAGTAGTGAGATTATTGCCTTCTTTTAGCAGGGTGTATTTTTTTTTTTAACTTTTATTGGGCTTCTTTCTTTTTTCCTTTTTATAAACTAATATGTTCATTGATATTACTTACTGTACTAACATATGGTCACAACATCGAAGCTATGCTCCAGAGAAATTTAACCAACGAAGCAACAGCAATACAAAAAAATAATAATTTGGTACATCACAGCTATTATTTACACTTGACACTAGGGATGTCCTGATCAGGGTTTTTTTGCCCCTAATCCTGATGATTTCTTAAATATGAGTATCTGCTGATATTGAGTCCAGATCAAATACTTTATTTGTCAAGAGCATAAAGTTGTACACAGACTTTGTTGACCAGATTTAGTTCCTTTTTAAAAAGTAATGCTGCCCATATCTAATTCCATTAAACTGAGTCCAACTAAACTTACTTCATTAATGAAAAACTCATGAAGAAAATTTCTCAGAATGGTTTATGATCTAATTTTTGGAGATCTTTAAGCTGTGAGCAGGCCTGCTATGAGACCTTAAAATGGCCCTAATGAGTCTGATGCTGTGTTATGACAGCAGCCCTCGTGCTCAGCCAGTTCAGACAGGTATGCAGTTTACACTTTGATCCCTCATATTGTCCATTCCCTATTTCATAATTCTTGCATTGTCACACAGAATGACATGAACCTGTATATGTCTGTGTTGAACCTCCAAGCAGTCATGTAATGTTTTAGATCACCTCACATGTTGAGTCGGACCTTGCTCCGGTAAAGCTGTGTCTGCATTGTGTTGTCGAGAGGGCAGGGCATACCAAGGATGTAAGGTTTCTAAAAGACAAAACCAGCCTCTATTCTCCGCTACAAATGCCTTTTCTGAATTTTTTGACCTTGATTCTGTCTCTAGGATATTTATTCTTCTTTTTAAATTCTAAAGTTTTTCATTTTGTCACTGCAGCATTTCCCTTTTCCATTCTGAATTTGGAACATCATTGCCGATAAAGCTCTTTCATACAATAATAAAGATAATGAAAATAATAAAAAAATAAACATAGAAAATAAAGTACAATTCAAAAATGAAATGGAAATTTAAGTTATAATAATAAAAATGTAAAAAAGTAAAATTGTTATAGTTACAGTTGAAAGAAAATGAACATAAGGTTACTCTCTAAATAACTGACTATGACCTTTCTGTGAAAATGATCACAAATTACTTGCCTTTGGAGCAATTTTTCTGAAAAAAAAAACATTTTTTTTATATATATATATAAAGTCTCATAGGAAAAGTTAGAAGCTAACAGCATTGTAGATTTTAATACAGCAAAGTTGTACAACACAAATGTGATAAGGATCAAGGTGACCAGATGACCTTTAGAGCTAAAGCTGCTTAAAAAACTAGAGAGCACTGTGAGAGCCCAAACCTCCACCAAGGTAGCTCAAATAATGCTGTTACATCCATAAGCAATAGTTCCATGATAAAGTGACCATCATAATATGATTCCTTGACCCTGAAAACCCACGCCTAGCACTCAGAATCATGTTGATTTCATTAGTTAGACGGTTAATAAGCAAAAATGATTGTCTGCTAATGGTGGTTAGCAGGATCAGCACCAATCTGATCATTTGTAAGTTGGGCCATTACCAACATGTCATGAAAGTTTCAGGAGAATCTGTCCTGCGATTTTTGTGTAATCTTGCTAACAACCAAACAAACAAGCAAACATACATTTGGGGCAAAAACATAACCTCCTTGGCTGAGGTAAATATTAAAGGAAAGTGTGGAGCTCTTACACTGCCAATTAACTAAATGCACAACAATTCAAAACTGACACACAACGCGTGCGCAGTGGCAATTTGATGGACATTAAACAGAGCTAAAACAGAGACTGTTTGACTTGTATCAGCAGGTCAATACAAACAAGACTCTAAATGACAGGTTATGGTGTCCTGTCACTGCTGAACAAACTTGGAAGTATGTTACAAACTCCTCTGTTCCCCTCTTGTCACAAGAGGCCAGAACATCAATTTACCCTGTACAAAATACAATGTTCAAGTATAAAAGTACAATGGTTATGAGTATCTAAATACAAATGGACATCTACTAAATTTAAAAGACAATTTTAAGACATATCGTGTCATGTTGCTGGGGCAGTATATGCTTAGTTCTTTATATTTATTAAGCAGCATTTCCCTGTTTTATCTGATATCATGTCAGTGCATTATGGAAGGTTAAGGTGACAATGTTTTACTGCTTCACATGCTATTTTGGGTAGTTTTACTTATGATAACTTGGTAAATTAAATCTTGGGATTTTAGGTAAATTTGCAGAGTTAAAAAAGGTTAAAACCAGGGGACAACCCTTACCACACATCTACAGCACCAAGAGCATCTGTCTTTGGCATGACAACAAACAATCCAGCTGCTTCATGCACAGACTGTCATAAACAATAATTTCACATTGTGATGTATCTTGTATTGTTTATGATTGATCTTTTTCATGTGATGTGACAGTGATGTGAGGATCGAGATATATAGATACATACTTGGATCAGTATACTTTATAATTTGTATCTCATTAGGAGTTACTTTTAATGCTACATAACATATTTTTCTAAAATTGCTTGAGCAAGTATCTATGTCTTAGCCTTTATCAGTCTGCAGTCAACAGAAACTTATCCACCATATAAAGCTTAATTTTTTAATCTCAATCCTTATTCAAAGTCAGTTCAACAACTCCTGAAACATACCTAAATAAATACTTAGCTCATACATTTCCTTCTGTCAGTTTTCTCTTTCCTCTTCCAATCTGTCTCTGCTGTTTATGTTCCCCTCTGTCTCTGAAATTTCTGCTCCAGTTTAAGCAACATGTTGTTAATCTCAGTCAGTCGCCGTGTGTGGAGTGTAATTTATAGTGTTTCCTCTTAACACGGGGAGCTGACCCCAGTCCTCCCAGTCAATAAAGAAGCAGGGAAGGTGCCCTGTCGCTTTACAGCCAGTTAAATTACACTTTGAAGTTTTGCCCCCTCGTTTTGGACTGTGAACTAATAGCTCTCCACACTGAACGTCTGACCCTCAACATTATTCTGGTGCTTATTTCCACATGGGAAGAGCTTCAGTAAATTAAAAACGAGGCGCGGTGGTTGGCCTTAAATCACTCCTTATTTTAATTTTTATGTCAATGCCAACAATGACACACAGCCCTGTAGAAATAAGAATACAGGGATTTATAGGCAGCGTGTGAAAGTGTAGACTTTTATACAAACTGCTGTGTTGATCTTCAGTGGGTGGTGACACTATTTCATAAGAGTAAATGACTGCTCAGTCTGTTTTTCAGGCACTTCTTGTGAATTTGAACATTCTCAGTGACTCTGACTTTCCTTAAAAATGTGCACTGCAACTGGAACAGATGCTGACTGCTGGATTCATTGCTGTAAAAATAGAACATTATGTTAGTGCAGCCCGGGACATTCTGCATGGCAAAATTATCCCACAGTAAAAGAGAAATAGAGCAAAACTTCTTTGCATTTGTTGTGAGATATACTTGAGTTTAAGCAATACAAGCACATTAAATAGTTCAGGTGTTAAATGTTTTATGTGTGCTGGTTTCTCCTTGGTGTGACATTTCCATACAATGTTGTTATTACTGTTTAAATGAGCGTTGTGCAGTGGTTGACACTCATCAAAATTTTGCTGGTTTAAATATTACTAACTGGACTATTCAAATGCTTACACATACACTCATAATTACTCTCTCACTGTGCTGCCACTTTAAACAACACCGAGGATTAAAGCCCTGCCGTTACAAAGAGTGATGGACAAATATGATGACCTGCACCCATCTATACCGGTGCTTGCCATGTCCACCAGATAGTGAACCAACACGAGGACTCGGGAACATTTCAACAATTGTTTTAATAACTGTTTTTCACCAAGCTCATTATGTCTCTGAAAAGGGTTTTAATAAAGAAACATCAGCAGTGAATGCCCACTAACACCAGTTAACATGTTACAGTTGCTAGGGCTAGGTGATATTACCGAATCTCAGTATCACGATTAATTAAAGCTCTTACCTCGATTACGATTAATGGAAGATTATTTTTTACTATGCTGGACCAAATTAGTGGTGATAGCAACGGTTGTCAAAACGGTCTTCCTGCAGTATTTACACTTAACTTTTATCTGCATGATGTCCTCTGCACAGAATCCAAAATGTGCCCAGACAATGGAGAAATATTTTTCTTGGCTACAAGGTCCTCTGACAGATTGGTGCTTGTCTCTTCCATGTTGGCAGACTGTCCTTCACCCTTGGCAAAAGTGAATGCAGACTGTATAGAGGGGGCGCGGTCATGTGACTTACACAGGGTAAATAATCAAATAATTGACATGAGTAAAATTACTTCGATTAGAGGGTCTAAATGTCGATAACAGTTACACTGTAACACCAGTCATACTTCTAGTAAATTAATATTTATGCATGTTAGGGACATCATTGAACACTATGGACAACATTAAGCTGAGCATTTATGCATTTTCAGGGGGACAAAAATGTTTTAAAAAACATAAAGTGTGCGTTTTACAATGCAGGAGGAAAATGTCTGCTTACATGACCTTAAAGAAAGAGGTTTTGCTTCTCTTAAGGTTTTATCTTGAATGGCATTGTTTGTTTTAAGAAGTCTTTAAGAAGTCTGTATGTCCTCCACACATATGGCACCCTGCAGGAGAGCTCACTGTTGTTCACCTTGGGCAGCTCAAGCAGAGACAGTGTGGATAAAAAGCAGGAGACTGTCACAATATCCAGCCCCTGCCAAAAAAACATCAGTGACATGTGATCTACACAACGGCCTTTGATCAAGAGACCTCATAGATGCAAACAGGCTGAGAGCCTTCACTGGGTAGGGACTGTGGGTGCATGCCAAGGAGCCCTGATGATGATACAGAGGACATTTATTCTAGGATTAAACACATTTACTCCCATCAAACCTGTAAGTGCATGTTGGTCAGGAACAGTGAGGCAGAGGTGAAGGTGTTAGACCCACAGAGAGTACAGTGTGCCAATAAAACATGCCCCCCACCCAACCCTGTCCCAAGTCAACAACAAGGCTGGAGCCCTAGAGCTTACTGTTGGACATGAAATGCAAAATCCCATTCTAAACAATGCGGGCTGAGTAACAATACAGGTTACCCTATTTTGTTGCAGTTATACAGAAAAACAATTAGATCACTGCAGCAACTTAAGCAGACAAGAGGCTCAACATAAACAAATCTCCTCAGCATAGCTTCATTAAGGGAACACCATAATTTTGCCTTAGAGTAATTACTATGACTGGATATCAAACCTCGGGAATATTGTAGTGGTCAAAATGTTTGAAGCATCAAACTTACTGTTTTGAAGGTCATACATTACACAAAAAGCAACTTCATGCTCTTTTTTTACATGTCTGACCTGTCGATAGCCCCCCTCAAACACACATACAAAAAAAAAAAAAAAGATTTTTGATGATAGCTGATGTTCCAATATGTTAAAACTCATGATAGTTATGACATAGTGAAAATAGGGGTCAATGGGGGCTCATTTTGGAGATCTGGAGGGTTGATGGTTTTAGCCAAGCTTCCAAACTCACGTCTCTGTGTCCTGACAAAATTTCTCCCACTTTTGAGCTTAGTGTTGTTTAAATCAGTATGAATGGGTGTGATTGTGGTTATCTTATATTGATGGACAACTTACAATAACTAAATATCATCAGTGAATGGTGGTGTGAATGGGCAGGTGAGACTTTCAGTTTAAGAAGTGCTTTGAGACATCAGGTGCCTGGAAAGGCACAACAAGCTCATTTCTATTTACCATTTAGTCATCTGTCTACCTGTAACCATTAAAGTATAAATACATTTATACATTAACCCTGTGTAGTATATATCATTAAAAAAACAATATTTTGCCCCAAGTTCCATTTATTATTAAAGTTGGACTGCTGGAGTATGTTCACAGAGTAAAAAAAAAACTCGGTCTACAGTACTCCTGATCCATCTATATTACCCATCTGTCTGAGATGCTCTGTTGGAGCTACTGCCACTTTAAAGCCTCATTCCCCACATGGGCCCGTCCACTCTGACTGGCTTCCCTCTACAGTCTTTGCTTTGCACTAGGCTTGCCATTTTAAGCCAATGGGCCAAACCTGTTGATGAAACAATAGACGGACAATTCACTGGTATATTGGGGGAATTCAAGCCTTTCTAGGCAGCTACTGGCGCTGTAAACAGGAGGGGGAGGGAAAGGTTTGATGCTGATGACTTTGTCTTGTGCATGGAGGTACTCTTTCATAAACAGACTGAACATTCTTAACACCATTAATCTGAACATTACAAACCAAGAAACAAAAATATACATGTGAAAATAACTATCTAAAAATACTGATGTACATAAAACTGATGTACATCATGTCACATACCAAAGAATTGTAAATGAAACAAAGACCAAGTTATTGAGCAAATTAAGTGTTTGTTTTCCTGTGCTGTTACCTGTTTTGTTGTAAAAACGGGCATTTGTATGAAGAACCTAACAGAGATCCCCTTGATTTTACAGGTAGCCAAAAGTGAACACTTGAGGAGCTATATTTTTCTTTTCACAGTCACACTAGCTTTACTTTCAGCTTTAAAAGTCGCTGCTACATAAATTAAATGATCCAAGTTCTGTTTATATTGCATCATTAAGTGGCACAATCAATAAATCTAACCAAATATGAATAATTAAAAACTGAGAACTGCACTGCCTGGCCAAAAAAAAAAAAAGTCGCCACCTGGATTTAACTAAGCAAACATGAGCCTCCTATTGGATAATGACTGCATGGGCGATTATCTTTCAGCTAGTAACAAGTTATTCAACCCCAGCAGATGAGTAGCTTCTTATTTCTTAAACAACCATGTTGTAAGGCACATCCTGTGGTCATGGAAAAGATGTCTGTCTATTTAAGAAGGATAAAATAATTGGCACGCATCAAGCAGAGAAAACATATAAGGAGATTGCAGAAACTACTGAAATTGAGTAAAGAACTGTCCAACACATCAAAAACTGGAGGGATAGTGGGGAACCATTGTCTTCAATGAAGAAATGAGGTCAGAAAAGTATCCTGAATGATTGTGACTGTTGATTACTTGAACATTTGGCCAAATCAAATGGAAGAAAAACAACAGTAGAGCTCAGGGGTATGTCTGATAGTGAAAGTAAGAGCAATTTTGTACACACAAATTGAAGGGATCTCAAGGGATTGGGACAGAACAGCTGTGTAGTCTTAAGGAAACCACTAATCAGTAAGGCTAACCGGAAAATAAGGCTTCAATTTGCTAGGGAGCATAAAGATTGGACTCTGGAAAAATGGAAGGAGGTCATGTGGTCTGATGAGTTCAGATTCACCCTGTTCCAGAGTGATGGGTGCATCAGGGTAAGAAGAGAGGCTCGTAAAGTGATGCATCCATCATGCCTAGTGCCTACTGTACAAGCCTGTGGGGGCAGTGCTATGATCTGTGACAAATCTTGAGACACTGCAAAAGCCTATCGAAACAATGCCACAGCAAATACAAGGTGGTACAATTAAATACAAGAGTGTGTGACCTCTTGCTTTGGTGGGGATAGGCCTGTCACGATAACAAATTTTAATTGTCCCAAAAATTATTGACGATAAACGATATTATTGTCAATATTATTGATTTTCAATTTCATTTTGTCATTAATGTAATTATAATATATGTTAGAATAAAGTGAGTACACCATATCAACAGCAAGAAACTTTAATTTCTTAATAGTATTTAACTGTGATTGGAAGGTCAAGGTCTTTTAAATAAAATAAATTAAACAAACAACATAATCAAGTTAACAAACAAAAAAAAGAAAAAAACAATGAAAAAGAAATGGACTCTCTTTTAGGAAAAATTGCATGTAAATAAAAATAATTATACTAATCAAAAACAACAAAAAAATAGACCCTATCTCCATAAAGAAAAAACAAAACTCAAATTAAAACAAATAAAAAAATAAAACAATAAATAAAAATGAGTTTATGCAGTTCTGGAATTGTTTGTAACATGTACTTTATCCCAGTCAATTCGTTCTGTCTGTCAAATGTTTGTAACATTTCTGTCTTTTCAACCATGTTAAAGGGTTGCATTTCTTTTGCAATGTAGCGAACCACACAGTCTGTGAGCGCACCATTTTGCGCTGTTTTATTTATATTTACTTTGCAGACCAAATGCCTCAGTAAGCGCGGACTGGCTGCCGCTGCACCTCTTCTTCTTCATCGCCACTACTTTAAAGCAAATGCGACATATCGGCTCGTCGGTGTTCATGAGCTCACACCTTGTTCATTCTGTTTAAAACCAAAACACTTCCACACTGGGGCTGTGGCAGCCGGCTTAAGAACCGTATCTTTCGTGCCTTCCTTCATATTAGCGTTTGTTTCCTCGTTACTCCTCAGGATGCTCACTTCAGCTCACTCCGAGTGTACGCGCGAGCAGCCCTGCCTCCCCCCCAAAGATTGCATGTCTGACAGATGCTCACTCCGCTATAAATCTGCTATAGAATGGATGCACCACAGTGTTAAGAAAGATGGACAGTGTGAGCCATCTTCTCATTCAGCCTCTTTGGTAGAAAGAGAGGAGAAAAACAAACATGCATGGACGTGTCAGTTTATCGAGGCCAGCAAACTTACCGAGGACATTTTCATTTATTGTTCGGTTAATTGATTTACTGGTCATCGTGACAGGCCTAGGTCACGATAATGTCATTTTTTTTTGGCTGGGCAGTGTATTTTGAATGCTGTATTTTGGCATCTGTATCCTGATACACCAGCAATCATCCTTCTGTCTTCTGCTGTTGGCAAAAACACCTGAAGTCATCAGTTTCTACATGTGTCTCTCAAACAAATACTGAGTCAATAACAAGCTATCCTTTCACCTCACCTTGCAGCTCACTGCCTAACATGGATGTGAGCAGAGGGTCACTGAGTGTATGTGGATGAGTGTGTATGTGTATGACAGCTTGTGTGCTGACTGAGTGCTGAGAATTGTCACAGAGCTCATATATACACACAACTCCTGGCTCTAACCTGACAAATGATGAAAATAACTTCCCCTCAGATGGTGCTGAGGAGCCTGAGGTTGCAGTGCTGTGAGTCACCACTAGACTGAGCCAGAGAGAGTGAGGCTCACAGGTTTACTGAGCAGGATGAGACCAAATGGTTTCAGCCATTACATCCTCAACATTGTGGATGTGTGCTTTCATCCACAGACAACTAAATAAGCTGGACAGTTCAGAGAGAGGGCAACAGCAGGCCGAAAAGAGCTGCCAGCTTACATGAACACTGGCAGAGACTAGCAGAGGAAATTTATGATCAGAGAGCTGCCTGAGGTTTTATAGCTAAGACAGCAAATGTGTTTGTGCACATGCATGTGTGTTTAAGAGCGTGAAAGCCAGAATGAAAGATGTGTCTCTGAACCAAATTAATCACAACTGTCTTGCTGCGAGGTGACTTTGCATCCACATGCTGAACTCAACCACAGTAAGAACTGATAAACAGTTCTTGGGGAGGGAAGGAGGGGTTATTACACAGTAAAAAGCCTGCATCTTTGTGACATGACTTTTAAAATAATGGCTCTGTTGTGTGTTTCCCATCACATCACTGGATGATTTACAAACTTCAACTGGATCATGAGAGCAGCCCGTGATCTGCGCCATTCATTACAGATAGACAGACAAACAAATCAATACACTTTGAGCACCACATGCCAACAGATTTCACAACTTTTTCATCATAAGAAGCAAGAAATTCCTTTGTTCCGCCCTATCAGATGCAATAAATTATTATACTGATCCTTTGAGTTATGGATTTACTGCAAGATGCAAATGAGTGGAAATTAGCACAAAGTAAAATAGGGGAACAAAAAGTGTTTTATATGTGTGTGCTTCTGAAGTATTCGTGCCAAAATAAAGAAAAGAGAATTCCAAAATTCTCCAACTGTAAATCCTCTTCAGCATTTTCTTCTGGTCCCTAATGCACTGACATTTAAATTGAAAGCTCTTCTGTACCCTATGGACATTTGGGACAAGCCAAAACTCCCCGAAAATGCTGAAATGAAAAACACTGGAAATAATATCTTCAAAATAGATGCAGCAAAACAGGGAGCAGATGACATCTGAAAGCAAACAATCCAGAGTAAAGCTGTACAACACATCATTTGAACATCCCAGCTGCAATGTGTGCATGTGCACAAAGACCCCAACACATGCACTATTAGTCATGTGACCTGAAAAGCATTATGCTGCCATTTGTGCTGTATACTGTAAACCAAAAACCACCAATTTTGATATATACTTGAATATCTACGATAAAAGTGCGTCTGATATCACCTCAGGAGGCCAGAATGCTTTCAGACTTGAGAGTATCCTGCACTAAAAAGTACAAGCCTAGGGGTGCTGGTTTGGCAGAGTGGTTAGCAACCAGGCACCCCATGTACTTGCTTCTGTCGGTCCAGGTTCGAATCCCGCCTGTGACCAGTTTGCAGAGTGTCTTCCCCTACTCTCTCTCCCCCTTTCACAAGCCTATCCACTGTCTCACTCCTATCAATAAAGGCACAAAATGCCCAAAAAACATACATTTAAAAAAAAAAAAAAAAAAAGTACAAGCCTAGAAGACACAAACAAAATTGTTTTACAGTTCAAACAGTGAATATTTTATACAGGGACTTTTAAATAATGTTCTATAGTTTGCCTTTTTTAATCATAGCAAACCATAAATGTCCTCGGTATTTGTACACTTTTTCTAAACATCTAGAATTTTTGGATCGTTCCATATCAACTTAAGAAACATTTGTTTTCAATGTTTATAATTGACTTTCCTTTTCTGCAGGTAAAGACAGTTCAGGTCTGACGGACTCTGAATTGGCCCCGGACTCAGACGCACCTGGAATGGATCCCAACTACCTCTCTGTTAAGGATCAGGGTGTGAAGACGACCTCTGACAGGCCGCCAGGCACAGACCTGTCGAGTCCTCTGGACAAGGGTGACGGTGGTGAAAGCAACAAGGGGAAGAAGAGACGCAACCGCACAACATTCACCAGCTACCAGTTGGAGGAGCTGGAGAAGGTTTTTCAGAAGACCCACTATCCAGATGTGTATGCCCGAGAGCAGCTTGCACTGAGGACGGACCTGACTGAAGCACGAGTACAGGTATTTACATCCACTCTGTTCATAAGGTATCTCTTGTGCAGCCAGAAAGACAAACCCAACTGAAAATACAACACAAATAAGCCAAATAATGCTTCATTGGCAGGCTATGGGCTACAGTATTTCAACAATATGCATGCCCTATCAAAGAGTGATGGAGTCTTCTGTCATAGAAGAGGAAAGTGTTAGAACAACAAAATCTCACAGATCCTTCAACATCTGCAGCTCTGCAAAGATAACGTCACTCATGAAACAACATGAGAGATTTATGTGGTGATGTGGGAGTTGAGGGGAGAGAGAGTGGGGGAGTGGGAGCTCACAGAGGCCAGGGGGCCCACAGGGCTGAGGTTTTTTAGCTGCCTGGGCCTCATATGTGCAAGAGAGCAGACTTTCATCCACATACGAGGAAAAGTGTTTGACTCCACTGTGGGATGTGTCGGTGGGCTTTGGCTTTGTACCTGAGTAAAGAGTGCAAGTTCCTTTCTGATGGTTTTAGAGGAGCCTAGGGTGTAAAGAAAGCCTTCTGCCGACCTTCTGGCCGATTTACATACAATCTGCACATGACCGCTGTTATGCATTCCAACAAAGGTGAACAGAGTGAAAGACCTTCAACAATTCTTCTACATATGTTCTCTGTGTGCAAGTGTGTGTGTGCCAGAACGTGTGCACAACAGACTACCAAAGCCCCTGGCTTTTCTGTGTTTTTCTTTCATTAACTTCCTGTTCAGACAAGAATGTGTCCCTGCTGTGGCGTCCAGGGGAGGTGTGAAACTCTTCCCAGGAGCTTTGAGCAAGTTAGTGATATGATATCTCAAGTCATATAAGCACGGAGCATTTTTTGGAGCTTAAGACATATTCATCTTTTTCTTAAAAAAAATGCAAAGATATCATATTATGCTTTATTTTGTTAAGTGATAATGCTTTTAATGTTTTGCGATAGGAGCTTGATTTAAAAAATCCTTTACATGGTGTGCTAGAGCACTGACCAAAAAAGATCAACAGTGACACACAGGAAGTGTGCGTGTGTGTGTGCGTGTGCATGCAGCCGCAGGGTTATAACTCAGCCTGAGGCTCAGGAGGTCTGCAGCTCTGCATCGCTCTGCTACTCACACTATCACAAACCTGCTGGCTTCTCATGGATGCAGCTTTACAGCCCTCAGCTCTCCCAGCGGCCCTCTTAAACACTCAAGTTAAAAAGATAAAAGACACAAGATGCCTACTCAGTCTGAGAACAGAGCTCTGTACTCGGTTCAGGTCTTTCACATGCAAACGCATTAACAGCTCATGAATTTTGAGTCTGGAGTGAAAAGGTATGACGGAAAAACTTTACTACTGCTGAAAAGTTGGGAAGAGCTTTACTTTGAATTACAAATTTCCAAAGAGGATATTACACCTCATTGTCTGATGCTACTCATACAAAAGAAAACAAGGGACTTACTATCAAGAAACCCTCTGGACTGCAGTTGTTTGCTTTTTCAGGCTCACTCTTTCAAAGGGAGAGAGTAGGTTCAGATCCAAGTCATATGTAGCACAGATACATGGAAGGGTCAAACGTCAAAGGTCGAGGTTTCAACAACATCACATTTCTCAGATTTACCCTCCGTTAGTGCTCGGGGAGCTGAGATATCTCTGACATGTGGGGCTCATGCAGGTGTCTGTCTGAGCCTGTGGATCCAAACTCTTTTATAAACCACTTGTTTGGAAACAAGTTTCTATTGGACTTCAAGCTAGGGGTGCAAAAATATATCTTACTCAAATATATCACAACAACATGAGGCACAAGACTGTATCACAATATTTTCGTGCAACATCATTATATTTTAAAAATTCAATGAATTATTGAAATTTGGGACTTCTGTTTAGTATTTTGGTGCAGCCTTTGGGCATTAGAGACAAATGGCTGCATGTCTAAGGCAAACCTCTCCTCCATGTTACAGTTATCAAAACGATTTCTGCCACCGGATCACACATTATAGTTCATGAATGTTGCATGAATGACGCTTAATATAAATAACACTGAACATTTATTTTTTAGCGCACAATGTTGTGGATTTGCAACATCAAAATATTTTTTACAAAATAATTCTTGATGCATTGCCTTGTAATAGCATAGCAATGTATCATGATATATAAAATGTTGTGCACTAAGTATTGTATCCACAGATTATTGCCAATACACACCCCTACTTACAGCCATATCTAGAAAGCATTAAGGTTTTCTGTGTTGACACTGAGAGCAGTTAAGAAAATTTAAGGATTTTCCCTTTCCAAATTTTCTTGTACAAAAAGATAAAGAGCAATTCTGAAATATTATCAATGCAATTGTGCAAGTAAGAAAGTGTGCAGAAAAGTGTCTGTATTGTTACGTGATTAAAAACAAGAAATTGTTTTCTTGAGATGGTAATCGGTATTGCTGTGGTCTTTAACAGGGTTCGATATAATTTGTTTTCTTTACTAGAATGGCTCTGAAATTGAATAGACCAGCGGTAATTGATAAAAAGTTGATAATTCTAGTGATTAATAATTGAAGTCAATGCCACAAGTCACAAATTGGAGATTCAGAATCTCAAAACAAGTTCTTCATGACCTTTTTTTACTAAATGAGGTGAAAAAAATGAATAAATAGACAAATTATAGTTAAATCTCACATAAAGAAATCTCTCAGACTGACAGTCAAATTCATCATTTTTATCAGAAGTTCCTGACCCTTTTATCCGGGTGCACCGAAGAGTCAAGCTTTCCTACAGATCTATCTGAAAAGAAGTTAAACGTTTTTGTCAACAAAATATTTGAAATTGTCCTAATTTATAAAATCCAGATTGAGTGGGCCTACACACAAGTATTTTTACCAAATTAAGATTGTGAGGCATTTCAGAGAGCATGTTACCTTTGTTTTAATTTATTTATACCTCTTATGGAGAACCTTACAGGTGACAGGGTTTCCTACTATTGAGATCCCTGGTGGCCAATCCTACAGGGGTCTGTACATCAATTTGGAAACCAAGGATTAGGGCTGGGTATTTCCAGCAACTTCACGATACAATACGTATCCCGATACTAAGCCTACGATATGATACGTATCCCGATACACGTAAATTGTGAACATTGACTATGCTTTAAGCAAAATTCTTGACAAGTTTAGTTTTTTCTTATAAGAAGAAAAAAGAACAAGGATGAGTTTTAAGTGGTTCTACAACTTGAGAGACATAAATTCAGATCCTCAAAGATGGTAGACCCAAGTTCAAATTTAACATATGCTTCATTATGTAGCTCGTTATCTACCTTGAACTGTGCCACTGTTAACATTACCCAAAGTGTATTTATAACAACTGTCAAAATATTTAGGCTGTATCGATTCTGTAGAATCCGTATCGATACACGTATCCCAAAGGAGTGCGATACTTGCCATATCGATATTTTGAGCACAGGCCTACCAAGGATTAAGTGTTTTAAAGGTTGTGAGGAGGTTTACATATATAATAATATTTTAAACTTTGAAAACTTGTCAAAATTGCCTCTGGCTGATGCACTTGTTGCACTGCAATCAGAACATTACAGTACTCATGAACACCATTTTTTTGTTCAGTCTGTTGAAAACAAATGGGAAACGTAATCAATTTCAAACAGAACCAGATGTTTCTTTTTAGCACTGCTGCTAAACTGGATTTAGCTTACATTGACCTGGGAAATAAATAATCACCTGGTAGCAGATTTGGGGGTAAAAAAGAGCAAACTCACATTTAATGACCATCAGCGGTCAGGATGTTGCTGTGATATTATTATTGGTGCTCTGAGGGTGTTGGAAAACTGAAGCCAGGCTCAGTCTGGGATTTCTTCTGACTCTGGAATGGGGGCTGACATGAGTGACAGCAGAGGTGGGGTATCAATCCTCTGAGCCCGACTCTCACTTCAAAGTGTTTTCTGGCCCGTACAGCTCTCCTGCTGGGGCCGCTTTGGCATTTCTCTGCTCTCTCTCTCTGGGGCTGTAACATAAATAAAGCCTCATTGAAAGTCCACCAGCTACTTAAGCTGTCATGGTCTTTACCAATTACTGTCACAATGCAGAGTGTGCAATGCAAAAATATGTTCTGCCTGTGTAATAGCCAACAGACTGAACTGAGCAGACAGGGAGCAGATTAGAGGCCTGATTTTAATATCTGTCTCCAATAAGGTGAGTAATCATGATGATTACTGAACTTTTGAGATAAAGACTGGTTATGTTCAGATTTTTAGATCCAATGTGAGACAATAAAGAGGGAAATGTATGCACATTTTATGAGAAAAGATGTCCTCTGCTATGTGTGCTTCTCTAATTTAGAGGGAGACAGCATGTCAAAGCCAGGAGCTGCAGGCCTCAGGAAATTAAAAAGGAAAATGTAAACAAACCACACTAATAATCCCATCATACTCTTCTATTTCACATGTTAACTCTTAAGGCTGTTTGAGGAAATCATCAGGACTTGTGAGAAAACGCAACAGGTTGTGAAGTGTTCCTGTGGCTGAATATGTGCAAAAGTCACTCAGTAAAAACTTGAACATCGAAAGTTAAACAAACTGTTCCTTTGACAAAAAGCATGTAAGACCTGAAGTCCATCACAGAGAAATTTGTTCCATAGACTTGAGCAGCGATGATTGTAATTCAAACACAATTAAGCCTTCAATCAACAAAAGTGTCAGGTTTAGATGTCACAGAACATTATGGGGAACAGGGGTGATGCAAAAAGCTAAGTTTTCAGAAACAAGTAAGCAAAGGTGAGGAGAATGGCAGCTGTTTACATTTTGCTCTGAAGTGAAGGTCTGAGCCAGCAGTTTACTTCATTTTATTATTTTTTTTTTTACATGTGAATGTACTTGTGCTCTGACTGCACTGCACTGACATTTTTCAGATTTTTTTATCTGCAGGTTTCAGATTTGGTTCTTAAGTCCTCTGGTAGTATTGCCTCAGATCATTATCAAAGAAGTATTACGAAAGCTTCAATTAAGCATAGTTATCTACAGATGTTGATCCAAAATGGTGTGGCTGGGCACACTTGAATATAAGTCACCACATAAGCTACAGAAGTAGCGAGTGAGGTTTTTTTTTTTTCAATGCTATCAATACTTGTGGATTTGGTTTTGTAAGAGGATGTAAAGTGACAGTCTCAGAAAACCTCCACTGAAACACTGCCTTGTACAGTTAACAGACACAAAAATTTCAAATAAACAATTGGATAACTGGTTTAAAAAGACTATGAGAAATATAGCTGTTTCAGTTTTATTTGCCATTAGTAGAAGAAAATGATCATTTACTGACTGATAAGATGCTGGAACATGTGTTCAAGAGGCTAATTAGCAAACATGCTAGGTATGCCTAGAGCAAAAACAGTTTGAAAACCACAGATTAGGGCTGTCACTTTATATTCGATATTCGAATATATCGAATATGGGGATAAATATCCATAACCGAATAGTAAATAAATATTTGAATGTAAAATATTTAGTGTCGCAGCACATCAGGGCGCCTGGAGCAGTGGACCATTCCATGTGAGCGCAGCTTGACCCTCAGTCACATCCGCTGCTCTCTTGACCACAGTAAACAAAGAGTTTCCACTCCGAGCAGACATTAACAGCTCCGAATCATCCGAGGAGAGCTGTGTGTAGAGCTGAAACGATTCCTCGAATAATCACGATTACTCGATCACAAAATATCCTCGAGGCAAATTGTGTGCCTCAAAGCCTCGTTTAATATATAATAATAAATATAATATATATATCTGAACTACTATACAGTGCACGGTGTTTGACACGGACGGTTATTTCGGTGGCACAACCACAGACTGTAAAAAACATGGACGCCATGATGCTAGGCTAAAATTGAAGCCTCCACGAATTTCATCTGAACGGGCCATTCATCTGAACGGGCCGTAGTGAAACTTCAAAAAATTAATACACCTCGTAGAAATATTTCTCCCATCTGTATGCTGTGGTGATATGAAAGTATTATTGGGCTGCGTGTTTTCCAAGTCCTCTTTTTTCTGAAAAGTTTCTTTTTTATTTGTTATTAGAGTTTAAAATGACCGCGGTTTACGGCAGCTTCACAATGATTGTGTACGGCGTATGCTGTGGGGTGTTGCGACCGTTTACGACAGCTGCATCCGGATAATGGCCCAAATTCTCTACTGGTTGCACAATGGCAGCACCCAGACGAGGGATATTTTGGCTTCAAATCCGTTACATGGCGGAAGGCGGAGCCACGCTATCCAGTTCTTATAATACATCCATGGGCACAACGCACCTGCTACCTCCACTGCTGCGCGGCTTGTAAAATCATGAAGGAAGAGAAAAGAGACGGACAGAAAGGAGAGAGTCTGCGAAAGAATTGGTAGATAGTGTCCCAAGTGTGTGGTCACTACAAGAAGGGACGAAAAGAAAACACAGTGCAGTGTGGCCGATGTCAAATGGAGTTAGCTTTGCATGTAGCTTAGCATGATAGCACGTCGTCAGTGTTGCAGCATGTCAACAGCAAACATCCGGTCTGTGCGTCCTCAGACCGACACAACAGGATGACACTCATGATACATGAACAGAAGCAGCTAATGTGATCAATAACTGAGATATGGGCTAGTAAATAACCTACTTTGATTTGGCTCCGTGTAAAGGCTGGTGCAGAACGTAAATCAATGCGGAGGCTACTTGCCCAGAATTATGTGTATTTTGTTCACATACTTTTCACATCCAGTAACTTTACATTTAATTTGATTGCAGAGAGTAGAACAGAAATACAGTCTTGTCCTCCACTTATTTGCAGGCTTTTCATCCAAGTTATACGGCAGAGTGCAGCAGCGCTTCGTCAAGAGTGTAACCCCGTGTGACTGTGTTCTTTCCGGCAGGGTCTTTACTGAAAGGGCAGATAACAGAGTTTCTGTCACTTACTCTGGGGGGGGGGTCGAATATCTTCGATTATTTGGGTGCATGTCCGAAAACCGTTCGACTTTGATTTTTTGGAAAAGTGACAGCCTTACCATGGATCTACAGCAAAGTATTTCCAACCAGGAAACTTCCTGGTCATTATCCATTTCATCAAATGTAAAAGTTCATGACACTTGAAGGTTTGTTTAACTTTAAAAGTATCCAATAGTTTCTCCAGTTTGACAAAAATGTATCATCCACTCTCTGCAGGTTTGGTTCCAGAATCGAAGAGCAAAATGGAGGAAAAGGGAGCGATTTGGTCAGATGCAGCAGGTCCGAACACATTTCTCGTCAGCTTATGAGCTGCCTCTTCTGACAAGGCCTGAAAATTATGCACAGGTACAAAATGTGTGCTTCATTTAAAAGATGTCAGTTTTAATTTCTCATTCCTCAGCCCTTTCACTCCAAACCCTAATCTTTTTTTTTTCTTCAATGAAATATGTTTTTTGTGTGTGTGTGTGTGTGTGTGTTTGTGTGTGTGTGTGTGTGTGGGGGGGGGGGGGTTCAGTAATACAATAAATCTTCATTTTTGTTGTTGAGGTTTTTGTCATTTCTCATTAAAATTATATCAAATTTCATTAAAACCATAATTTGTTGCCTTGTTTTTGTTCAAAAATCCTTTATGGAAAAGTTTTCTTTGATAAAAAAGACATTTGTGTTAACTTTTTTCTTCTACAAACTTGCAAATAACCTCACTGACTTTTTATGATTTTTTTTTATTATTGTGCGCAGAGTTGAACTTGTAGTAAACAGAGTAATAGCTGGGCCCAGCTTAAAACAAAAGACAGAAGGAAAAGTCACATGACACTGTCGAAAGTATAACTTTCTCTGAGAAGTTTTATTTTCTAATATTATCATCCTGGAATGTTTACTTTTTAAACTCAATGCTGGGTCCTGCACAAGTAGCTCAGATTTGAAAACAAATGTGAACTTGTAACTGCATCACCTTGGATGGGAATTGAGAACCAGTTTTAGCTTTTTTCCAGTTGAGGCTTTCACATCATTTTTCATGCTTAGCATGCCTTTATCAATGTCATCCACTAAGATTTAAGTGGCTTGCATGACAACGATTTAGCACTCTTGCAAGAGGCATTCAGCACCAAAGAAAACTCAGTATTGGGGATGTAATCAAGACAGAAGGGGGCTATTATTACACCAGATGATGCTTACAACATGATGTGCAATTTTATGCAAGGTTGTAAACACCAGCAACATGCTGAAGTGTCTGTCAACACAGCACAACTTTGAGTATTAGGAGTGCCATGTGTTTGACAGTGTTGACACAGAAAACCTGTTGTTGGCCTACTTTTTACTGGAGCTGATGGGGTAATTTATTGAGATCTGGATAAATACACTGAATTAATAATGTCACTGATAACTAACGCCTCACCAATGTTTTTCTTTTACTTTTTCAGATTCAGAACCCTTCATGGATTGGCGGCAGCAGTGCAGCATCTCCTGTGCCAGGCTGTGTTGTGCCCTGTGACACTGTCTCTCCCTGTATGACACCTCACCCTCACTCTGCCAGTGGGGTCTCTGATTTTCTAAGTGTGCCAAGCCCAGGAGGTCATATGGGTCAAGCTCACATGGGCAGCCTGTTTGGAGGATCTCCTGGCATGGCAACCAGCATCAATGCGTACGATCTTAACATGGACCCTGACCGCAAATCCTCTAGTATCGCTGCTCTGCGTATGAAGGCCAAAGAGCACAGTGCAGCTATATCTTGGGCCACATGATTTGTTGATTCCTGCTGCAGGGGAATCTTGCTTAACCCTAAGGTGTCTACAAAAACATAAGCATGGGGCACCATATTGACAAAAAACTCTAAATGCAACAGTGACTACCTTAATAAATGTTGCAATGAAATAGTTCTGCAAACATTAGAATTGATAAACAACATGAGATTTGGAAAGAATCGAGGCACTGTGATGTTTCTCAGTTCCTCAGGTGAAAGGTTACAGCCTCAGAGGGAGCGAGAGCTTTGTTCAAAGCATGCTAGGAGTTTATGCTGTACTGTACAACAAGTGTTGCAGTGTAGTGTGACAGAAAATGTTTAATAATTTCAAAAATTAATGCACTTATTTGCTAAATTACATTTTTGTACAGTGCTTTAAGTGTTATTGTAGTTCTCTATTTGGGTGCTGTTCAATTCTTCTTATTTAAATTTAAATGTTAATATTTCTTTTTCAGTCTATTTTCTCCTGGTTCAACAAGCATCCCAAAACACCCTGAAGTTCAAGTGTCTTTGTTACATGCCATGTACATATTATTCTAAGTCAATCTATGCCAGCATTAACATATTCAAGAGTGTGTAACCTAAGTCCCACTGTTATGATAGCACTACAGAAACCTCTTTATATCCAGAATATCTGTCACATTATGAAGCCTCTCAGATTCAAAACAAACATATCACTTGCTAAAAAAAAGTTTGAAGTGGTCCAACCTTCTAACATTTACAAGTCAAACAGATGAAATGTGGTTTGTTTTAGTGTGGTCAGGGCGAGAAATCCACCTGCCACACTGACTCAGCCTGCTAACGGCCTATGAGGAGAAGGGATAGAGGAGGAAGTGGTGTGTGGGAGTTCGAGAGGGGCACAGCAGGCCTGCTGCTCTCAGGGCTGAAGAGCCTGGGAGCGCCAGCCTCCAAACAGAGCCAGCTCTGTTTCACAAAGGACAGAGTCCAAGTGGACATGACTGTGCCCCTTAACTTTTATAGTCTCAGGAGTTTCAGAGAGAAGTGCCTACTAGTCAGTCATTATGCCAGAAATAACACCAAAAACAGCAGCGGCCACCTTTGAAACAGAGAAGGCTGGTGGTGATTACTCGCTGTGTGTTGACACTTTCTAACACTGAAAGGATGTCAGTGTTCTGAAGCCTTTTCCCCACTCCAGCTGACTTTGTTAAGTTGCTCTTGCATGGGCGTTCTTTCTGTATGTTTGCTTTTTCTGCTGTTTCTGTTAAAAACGAAGAAATGTTAACAAGTAATCAACATAAGACTGAGTAAATCTGATTTGGATCTAAGATGTTGAGGACACCTAAAAATACAATTCTCCAACTAAAAAGATTCAAAATCCTTCAAAAACAGAACAGACATTTGCTTTGAGATCTCAGTGGAATTAAATGTCAATGCAACATTTTAGTACTGGGCATCCAGATCAGTTCAGGAAATTTCTACTGAAATTCTGGTAAACTTGAGGTACTAGATTAATTGTCTATGAGAGGTCAGTGTAACTGACCTGTAAAATGAAAACAGAGTTTATTGTGCAAATTAGGGGCAGTGATAACTTGTGCAGTTTTCTCCAGGGGGGCGATTACTCCAAAACAGACCCATACCAAAAACAGGGTTTCTGCAGGTTTTAACTAATTTAAGGCTTTTATTGACCTTTTTAAGACTACATTGTTCTGTTTTATTTTAATTTTAGTCAGTTTAATGAGTAAATAAAAAAATGGGGCAACAATTACAGTGGCAAATTTACATACATCATTAAAGACCTGACAAAATACAACTGAAGACCTAGATTACCAAAATGGACAAATTTAAGTCTTTTTAAGGCCTAAAATTGACACTATCACATTTAAGACCCTTTAAGACCCTGCATGTAGTGCATTCAGTCTGTGTGATCTATTGTTGACAAATGTATAACTCAAGCACGTCCACAGTTACCCCCACCACCACCACCACCACCACCAATACACACACTAACACACATAAATTTAAGAAAAAACTCCAGAAATTCAAATATTGAACTGAAACTAATTTAATTACAAATATGTTGCTTGTTCTACCTTGGACATTGCACTGCACCCTGCATGCTTGACGGACAGCAGCTATCTGCTAGCTGTGGCTAACTTTAGCTCGTCAACTAAATAAGCTTATATTCAACCTAGAGGTGTACTTACAACAGAAATGTCGTTCGTCTTCAAAGGCCTCATCGTCCCCTGAATTATCTTCAGAATTGGTGACACTGAGGTTCTCCAGCATGACCTAGCAGCTCCGTGATTCAGTCCTCCTTACCAACATCAGCTCCAGCCGCTTCTCCACAAGAAGACAGTGTAGTCAAAACTCCGCTGTTCACCAGGAAGTGATGCTCTTGACCATAAAACTAGACCATGTTTAAAAAAAATCATTTTAAATAAGCCATTAAGAGGCGCATCTCTGTTGTCCTACACATTCAGGTAATACTGCAACGTGTAACCACAGGTGACTAACAGCAAGGTTAACGTCAACTAAGTCACTGAAACGTTATGACGTAAGTCACGTCTTGGTACTGATGCTAAGAGGTGGGCATACGTTTGTATCGAGGCGTTTTCTTCTGCAAATGTTCAGCTTACCAGGGCGAAAAGACTTCACAAATGATCTCCATGTTAAGACAACAGCTGAAGTCTGCAGAGTTATACATGATAGTAAGGTTTATAATTAAATTTTACCAAAATGATATATTAGCCTACCAGAGAGTATTACTTTGCTCTAATGTCTATGAAATTCGATCGGCTACTAAACATATCAGTAAAAAATCTTTTGAGCACTCTTAATAGAAGTTTTGCCTAAGCAGACTGTAGTTGGCCAAATAAACAAAAGTGCCAAATTTGCCCACAGATCAACAACTCGTCTTCAGTATTATAAACCTTATTACAAATACATTTTGCTGACAAAAAAATTCCAAAAGTGACTAACGCTTGGAAAGTCCCTGTTTTTGATCCATTAGGTGTCACCTGGCAAACCATTATTATTCTAGTTACCTTTTTCAAGTTTGTCTGTTTGATGTTGTCTTGGTTTAAGACAACTTGGAAAGTTAACAGATTTTGATGAAATCTTCTGAAAACGTTGATAAAGGCAAAAGGAAGACATGATAGGACTTTTGTGGTCTGAACCCGAATGTGGATCCAGGTTTTTTTTTAAGGATTTTGCAGTGCAAGATTGTTGACAATAAGTTGCTTGACAATGTTGGAAATGGCAGGGTTAATCTTTAAACAATCCAGAGCCATATTCACAGAATCTGAACACAACTGAGTTGCAGATGTTTATGTTGTCATTTTTTTTTATAAATAAATGAATTATATCATTTAAGTAGAAGTGCAAATAAGAGTTAAACTCTTCTTACTATTGAAACTGTTAATACCAAAGAACATGATGGACATGATCAGCTCAAGTAGATGTGAAGTGTGTTGATAACTGTATTGCATACTCCAGGACCACAAAAATCCTATTAATAATGTCCCACTCCTAGATAGTAAATGTTTCAGCAAGTGAATCCTTTCAGAGTAATGGAAGCGTAAAAAATGTCTCAAAGCTTCACAATATCAGAATTACATCTTAGTCCTAGCCTCAGGATTCTTTTTACTTGAGCCTATCTGGATGAATGATTACCATGTCAGGTTGACACCAGAGAAAACCCTGGGACTTATTACCTCTTTTTGACAGTGACTCTTCTCCTAGCATCTTTCTGGACTTGAAACACTGACATTAACAATTTTTAGGGAGGCAAACTGACCTGAAACTACCCAATGACAAGTCTTATATTCATAGTACAAACAAAGTCATTATCATTCTTGTCCTCATTACACTTAAATATTCAATAGTGAAACTTTGTATTATTTCAAAGGCAGCTGCCTCCTCCAGGGCCAGAAATAGCAGATGGGATTTAATGGTGAGTTTATGCATCCTCATCCTTTGTTTTGAAAGACCCGATTTAGTCCGAAAGCATAACAAAAGCTTTCATGATTTTGTAAGGCAAACCTGATACTTGTAGTACACCCTCAGGCAGGGCAACCATTTCTAATTCACTAAACTGAACCACATTCACTGTCCTTCTGGGCAGAGAGCAGAGTGCAGGCTATAACCTGTCAGCACAGCAGATCACCTCTGAGTCCACCAAATTACATCCAGTCATACTCTGCCGCACAAATCCAAGGCATGTGCATGATCCTGACTGCAGAGTACATATCTAAAAACTTAGAGGGTCTCCTTGCTAATGTGGACATGGGGCCCCCAGTGCTGCGGCTGAGGGGTAGGATGGAGGGCGAGCCGTGAGGGCGTCTGCTGTGTTCCGGTGTTCTGGGAAAAGGACAGTGCACACAGCTGCACTCAGGGGGTAAATGCAAAACAAACATGCCTCACACATGCTTCCCCCTCAGCTGTCATGGCTCTGCTTTCAAAGATTCAAATCCCCTCCTCCTCGTCCTCATAACCCACCTCTCTCCTCACATACACACACTGCACTGAGCCTCTCCCTTTGCTCACTTCCACTGTGTCCAGGCAGGGTCCAAGGCACAGCCACACGGCCAACCCAGGAAGGCTTTTTAATTAACACTTTGCCATTTGAAGGCTAGGCACTGCAGTATTGTGTGTCAGAGCAGACAGGCCCGTCTATCCTCCGATAGCTTCAGTGCACACTATTTTTCTGCATGTGTACATTCACACTGGCATTCAGTAGCTCAGGTTTGCACAATGTTTTCACCCCTCTGTGCCTTTATTATTGGATGGAAACATCTCAAGTAATGTACTCCTGCACAACAATCAATAGAGACTAAGTTCTTCCTCCACAATACTACAAGGACTGTTTACCAAAGATTAGCTAAAGAGCTCTTCCTCCTGTTTGCTGTGCAACTCCATCCCCAAGTGAGGATGTCATTATCCATATGTTCATTTTCTAATACTACTGAAGTCAGGTAATCAGTACAGAGGAGTAAATATTTGATAGACAAGTGTGCTGTTGTGTGCATGTAAATTATAAGGCATGCAAAAAAAGGTTGAAGTGCCAAAGAAGTTTTTTAATTCAACTAATTAAATGTTTTTTTTCTCGAGTGTAAGACTTTGATTTTGTGGTTTTTCAAGAATTGTCTTGAAACATTGTTTTCTTCCTGATATGTAATTCTTCCATGTTTCCAAAGTTTTTATCACGTAACATTTTGTGGCTTTAAGCTGTCTTTTAAATTGAGGGTGTGGATTTGCTCAAGCTTGATTTGTTATGATTTGTGTGTGATTAAAGTACAATAAGTTATTGACTTGTATTCAGAATCAGACTTTGTTGCATAATTTGTTTTAAAACTTTATCCGTTTCATGGGAAGCTTATGAAAGGACAATACTGTATATAAACAGAAGGTTTAGCTGCAAACAAAAGGCTTTTCCCTCCAGATCTTTTGCTGACCTTTGCCATAAGCACACAAAAGTTACAACAACTATATTTAAGGTGGTATTGTTGGATTTGTCCATACTCTTAAAGGTAGCCTTTGTCTGCTGTTCCTAGAAAAATACTTCTTCAGTGTCTTGTTACAGAACTCAGCCCCGCCAGAATATTGTGTCATCATCATAGTCACATTCTGAAATCCCTGTGCATGTCAGTGCCTTTGAAGGGACTTAAGTTCTGAAATGAGATCGCACAGCCCACAAGAGTATCACACTAATTGTAGCTGACAAAAATACGAACTGCACCCTTTTGAACTGCTGACATTGAACAGGGAGGATTAGGCAGCATATATTAACAACAGGTGACCAGCTGGAGGGAACAGTGGATCGTCTGCATCACGAACTGAAGCAAAGACAGACCAAAAAGTGAAAATGTCTCCATCTTCCTTCCAACTTTCTTACACATGCTTGGAAAAATGGCACAAACACAGAGTGACACATTAGTGTGTTGTTTACTTATCAAAGTCATATACAAACTTAGATACATTAACTCAGTTCAACACATTAAAACAATTACACATATTGAAATGATAAAAAAGGTAAATAATTAAAAAAAAACACAAAAAACATTTAAGGCTGCACTGGTCTCCATGTTGTAGCCTTGATGCTCGGTCTGACACAAGAGTTGATGGAAGGAGCAAAATATAAACAAACACATAACAGTTATAAAGCAAAACATAATTAAAAGCACAGCATTAATGGTTTATACACATCTGCTTTAAAATGTGTGGGCCTGGAAGGGTGTGTTTGTTAATCACTATACAGTCTGATATATATTATATATAAATATAATGACAGGATTGCTCAGGCAGTATAAAATAACAATTCAAGATGTTCCAGTAGCTCAGCATCAATGTTTTAAAATCAGCAGTTACTCACTCTAAATATATTAGATTTGTAGTACCAGCTTTGTCTAACAGCCCAATCTGATAAAGTAACAGAAAACACGTGTGAAACATTCACTGTACAGCGTCTGTGAGCCACCATGCTGTGTGCTGTCAGATCCAATAAACTATTAGATTGATCCTTTATACTAAGGTATGTCATTGGATCATTAACTTTTTATCATGTGAATTACACATTATAGATGCAGAAGAAGGTCTGAGTCAGTTTAAGAAAGAAAAAAAGGAAAACAGAAGACTAGCTGGAGCTTCATGATTATGACTGGTATACAGCACTGCTGCATAATATAAATATGTACACTGTATAAGCCGATTCCAGAGCAGCTGGAATCAGCATTTTCAGCTCCATAACAGTAACAGTGAGGGACCATAAGCCTTCAGTCAGCATGTTTGTCAAACTTTACACTTAACACTCCAGTAACCCTCCAATAGATGTTTATATAGCATTAAACTTTCCTTATTATAAATATCTGATTTATCTTTCACTAGAATCTTACAAACCACTTGCGTCATACCTATGACCATCCCCACATTTCTCTGCAAGTCAAGGTATTCAATTAACCATCCTCTCTATAATTCAAATAAGTAAAATAGTTTGAACTGAAAATAGAAAGAAAACTACTGTAAATCTGAATTTCATAATACAAAAGATAAAACTGTTATCAAATGATTAGGTGTAAAGGCTGTGTTGAGGTCCCAGCATCTGTTACCGGTTGGTCAGAGGCTGCCGATGTTGGGGAAGCTCTTGAGCTTCTCTGGGAAGTCGTCCTTGTAGAGCACTGGGTCAGCTCGGTGTTCCACCACCTTCAGTGGCATGGTACCGAAAACAGACGCAAACTTGTTGATGCACTCAGATCTGGGGACAAAAACATGACTTTCTAAATTCAAAAGCAGGCAAAAACTGTGATTATCAGCTTTCATTAATGAGAAACTAAAATCATCATAGGTATAATCATAATTCTCTTTTCTGTTTTTGTAAAATAAATGTAAATCTGGATACATGACATTACAGTCAGGATACTGGTATCAGCAGATGATTATTCAGTATGGATAGATATAAAAATCCCTGCCTTTATTTACGAACAATACTTTAATCTTTCATCTTCGTGTTTTCCAAACAAACTACTTTTAGTTATTTATATACATTGTATCAATCAAGAATTGGCTATTTTAAGTTGTAAAATACTGGCATATCATATATTGGCAAAAAAAAAATCCATTATCATTAAAAAATGGAAACGTATAAACCTCAACTACTAGAGGTGGGATATGCACCATTTTTAGATAATTACTGAACATTAGCTAAAGAATAGTGGCATACAAAATGTACACTCTACTTATGGTATTAATAAGATGAAGGCTCTCTCTCTGACTGATGGGGATATTCTAACACTTAGTGTTGTTTCCCAACTCCAAGGTCAAAGCTAGGCAATCCAGTTTAAGTCAGACCAAGAAAAAACAATCTTAATGAATGTTTAAAAACTTTTACTTAAGGAGGCTGATGAAACACCTCTTCTACACCTCTATAGATTTTTTTTTTTTTAAACAAATTATTTCCAAAAAAAATTTGACTTCTCTATAGGTTAAAATTGTAAGTTGCTATGTAAATATACTGCTACAAAACTCTAAGGAGTACAAAATAACAGTAAACTGTTCAGCGTAATAATAATAAATGTGGAAAACAGACTATTTAATATTTGTTTACACTTGCATATACAAACACTAAGGCTGTGTTCGAAATGGCGTACTACTCGTACTACTCATACTTACCCCGCCCCCATATTGAGTATGCAGTGCGTTCACACTGTACAGTATGCAAATTTTGTGTATGCGAGAAATGCCCTGATGTATACTCAATCGGCTTTGATTTCTGAGTATGGAGCCGAGCCTGCTTCACGTACTGCTTCTGCCCCACAATGCATTGCGCACTTCTGATGTGGGAAGACGAAATACAAAATGGAGACAGATCACCATGGATACACAGGTGTTTGTGTTAACTTTTTTCATCCACTGCCGCTCGGTTTGTGTCATGCAGCTGTTGATAATGAAAACACTTCACAATAACTTGGAAACGTGAAGGGGGGGTTGCTGCTGCTCAGTGTTTACGGTACGTAGACAGAAACATCCACCAAGTGGATGCTTCGGTCTCGGAAAACGGCGAGACAAATTAAAAACAGTCGCTATTTTGAACAACTGGGCTCTTAATCGGGATGTAAATACTTACTTTCTCGCTAGCAAATTTATTATTACTGAATGAATTTGTAGTTTTTCCGAAATGCAGTCGTTTTCTGTCGCTTGTGATCGGACTATTTTAATTTTCCCGGCGCTGCTTCCCGGCCAGCACGAAATGCATTCTGGGGTATTAAGTATGCATCTGTGTGTAAACGCTTGGGCAGCCGCGGCATACTCAGATCACCTTTGAGTATTCAGTATGCAGTATGTATTGATTGAGTAGGTAAGTAGATAGTAGGCAGTATGCCATTTCGAACACAGCCTAAGTGAGTGAATGAATGAACAAAGGGGATAATGCTCCAAAAACCAAATGCTTTACCTCTCCACCATGTGGGTCTGATCCAATGAAAGTCCATCAATGGCGGTACACTCTGGGCACTTGAACTTTTTTCTGGGGGTCACCTAGACAGAAGCAGAAGAAATGAGTAACAGCCGTGATAACAGTTCACTGTAAATGTTTGTTAAACCTCTGGGACCCTGTTAAAATGAAGGGGCTGTCCAGTATAGTTCTTGAATTCTTAAAGGTATTTATCCAACATATTGTAGGAAAAGTGGCTGAAATTTCAATGGGGAAGTGGGCATAGATAATCCCCAGTTTCAGCTGATCTGAAACTAAAGTATGAATGAGTATATCAAAAGTGAGTAACAGACAGAGGACAGACGGGGTTGCTGTGAGAGGGTTTTTTCTGAAGAAACCTGAAGATGTTATGGGAGGTAAACCGCTTCAGCAATGGAAGAGATGTGAGCAGCTTCTGATTTGATGGTGTGTGAGGGAGCCACTGTTAGCTCCGGAAAACATACTCAGAGGGGGAGTGTCAGTGAGTGACACCCAGATAAGGGAGGTTAAGGCCAGGCTTTATCCTGCACCAGAGCACAGTCAGTATGATGGGGAAGGAAAGGGGAGTGAAGCTAAAGGGTGAGAGCTGATCAAACCCAGAGAGGCTGGACCATTCTGTCAGGCATCAGCCTCTCCTTCCAAACTTTAAGAAGAAAGAGCAAACCAGAGAAACGGACGTACCTTTATGGGAGCTTTGCCTGTTATGTTAGCCACCAAGAAGTTCATGGCTATGTCTTCACAGTTCATGTGAGCATCCACCCAGTTCTTGATGTCCCCTGGCATTTTGTATGTGTACAAATAGTTAAAATACTGCAAAGGAAAGAGATTCACAACAATTAACAACAAGTTGGATGTTACACTGAGCTGGCGCAGAGTCATTACCTGTAGTACACTTAAAGCTGGGGTAGGCGATTTTGGAAAACTAGCATGAATTTGAAAGTAGCATCTCCTCAGGGCTCCGCCTAGCCCCACCCCCCGCTCACATGCACGCGCGCAGCAGCTATATCCAGAAGACTGATTCAACTCCAAACCCTCAGCACAACGTGTTAGTTTTACACTACACTAAGTCATGTCTCAGTCAGCACGAAGAAAACACCAAACAAACATGTAAAGTCAGTTAGTACTCACAGCCGTTGTTGAGGAATAGGTAGTTCCTCTGACATTCTCCACATAGCTGTCAAATCTCCCGTTTTGGCCATGAAACTATCGTATTTTCCGTATTTTCTCCTCTTTTCTCCCGTCCTCCTGTATCAGTATTCTCCTGTAAATCTCCCGTGTGACAATAATAAAAGCATTCCTCTGCCTCTCCAAACTGAACTTCGTCTCTAGCCTGAATGGGGCGGTAATGCTCCAAAATGATGGATGCCAACCACCGAAGAAGAAGAAGTCTCGTGAGAACTGCCACCTGCAGTAGCATGGATGGCAGTTCTCGCGAGATTAGAGCCAACAGCAGAACAAACTTAGAAAAATAAAGAGTTTATTTTAGATTTCTTGTGCATCTGTCTTAAAATGTGAGGGATACTGGAGCTTGGTTGGTGTTGTGGGACAGCTCACAGCGGACTTCCCTTATTTTCAAAGACAAAACTTGAAAGGTAAGCATTCTCCAGCGGAGTCTGTTCCCTACACGCTACATGCTACATGCGACACGCACTGTCTGTGCATGCCGGGAAAATGCACGCGCAGCAGGCACGCAGAATGGCGACGGGATTTGATTGATGTAAAAAAAAGGTGTCCCGGCAAGATTATTGGTTGGTGTTTTCCCTGTTTTACTCCTGCTGTAGATAGCGGATATTTTTCGCTCTGTTTTAAGAACACATTATGAGTTGATTACCATCGGGTCATAAAGACCATTTTAACCAGTATTTCAAAAAGTGTATCTAAATCAGATCGCCAACCCCAGCTTTAACCATGAAAACGAGGGATGACCTTGAACTTAAACAAAAGACATGAGCATGAGCTCTAATGTAAAAATATAACCCTACACCATTTGTGACACTGTGGTTATCTGTCATCTTTATATAAATCTTCTACATAACAAAACTACTTCATATTAAGGTTGTCATAGAAAAACAAGACTTTGATACTTTGAATGCAACATCTTTAAATGATACAATATCATGCAATTTGACACTCAGCAGTACAGAGAAAAAAAAAGCTAAACTTGAAAAAAGATCCAGTATTTGATTTTTTAACCCACAAATACACAGCAGGGGAAAGAAGTAAACTGATCCTCTGCCTGTCACATGACTGCGCTCAGCAGCTGGAGCAGATAAGTAAATTGAAAGAGAAGAAGCAAACTAATGAGAGGCAACGAGTTCTACTCTGAAAGTAACTTTAGCAGCAAAAGAGAAAAGATGTGTTTTTGCAAAACAATAAGCTTTGATGATTGTAATCCATCATATGATGTCAAAAAACATTTTAACTCCACCATTTTAGAATTTGTAAAATCAGATTAAGAAATAGATCAAATATTAAATCATACTTATTGATTTACAAAAAACACACATAATCTACAAACTCTAGTGTGTCTTTTTTTTGCCACAGTATTGAAGTTGGCAAGTCTGGTATCCTGACAACCTTACTTAAAATTATTTCATACTTCTTCAAACTTGTATAACGGAGTCAGATGTCAGTCAGCCCAGACTGCTAAATTTTAGCCAGACTCTCTGTTCACCTTGTGGTAGAAGGCGGCTCCTGTCAGAACCATGGAGACCTCATTGGTCCACTCAGACTCATACTTCCATTTCCCCATTTCATGGTCCCAGAGGTGCAGCCTGCCGGGGTAGCCTACCAGTCGGTCCGGGAACTCTCTCCATACCTGGACAGAATCAAAGAGAGATTTGCAGAAATAATTATTTAATGTTTAATCATGATACTGTCAAGTGTCTTAACAATAACTCAAGAGTCAAACAAAAATGCTCTCAAACAGAGGAGACTTTATAAATAGCTGAACATGAAACCTCTCACACAGGCAAAGGCAAGCAAGAAACACTCGGTCAAGCAGACAGCTCCCATGTCCTGCCTGTAATTCAATGTAATTATCCTTAAACTGAGCTCAATTTTATTAAATGGCTTCTAAATGCATTCAGGTGATTACACTCTGCTATGCTGAGGCTGGCAGGTATGTGGGCATGGAAGGCATCTTCTCCCAATCATTCATCATTTTCCACACATCAAACATATTAAACAGGTTGCCAAACCTTTAACTACCAGAAAATAAAACTGCAGTCTTGCCAAATGACTTCAAGTCCTAGGAACAACTTAAGTACCCTCATATTGGTGGGAGATGGTCACTGTAAGCATGTTTTTTCTCACCTCGTAGCCAAACTGCAGTTCATCAGAAGTCAACATGATGATGTCATCATCAATAGCAAGCACAGCCTCAGTCTCGATCTCGTCATAGGGGAAGAAGCGATTACTCAGCTTGTTCTCTTTGGTTCGTACAACTTTGAGAGGGACGCCAATCTTCGGCCAAAGAGACTCTACAGGACAAAAGAAACAACTGCAATCACATTTACAGCATCATGTGCAAAGACACAGAAAATTTGCAACAGGTTAATTATGCATACTAATTACAAAACTATTACATTAACTGTTTACAATATAAGTGTTCTTATTTATTTTAGTGTTCTTATTTATTTTAGTGTTCTTATTTATTTTCTGACACTACTGTAAAGCACTTTGGGGGCCTTTTGGGTTACTGTAATGGGCTTTATAAATAAAATTTGATTGATTGATTGATTGATTAAGTCAATATTTACCTAACTTACATTTGTCATTTCTGATACCGAGCTAACTCCCAGCACATTTGGCAAGTTTCTCTGACACAAAAAGCAGTTTAAACGATGGTAAGTAGTTTTATGACTCTGACAGAATCAAAAAAATTATTCTGTTATTTATAAATATGAAAGTCTGTAAACTTCAGAATAGTAATTAATGGCTCTTATAAACCAAAAAGACATTTACATAGTATACTGTAAAAACCAATAATAAACGTTTTCATACATTTTTAAGAGGCTTGAAAAAAAATATAGAAGAAGAAGGATCAGAAGTCAGCATGCAAAAAAAAAGACACAGTCTTAGTGCCAAATGATTGCTAAGGAATGGTGATGTCATTTTACTGAAAGACATTTGAGGTCTATCCTGACAGTGGAAAAATGTGCTCAGTGAGCCTAACTTCACTTACTGACTTGAATTGTTACACAAACCTCAAGCACGTGCAAATCTAACCACATGTCAATTTCTCACGAGACTCATCAACGTCTTTTTTTCAGGGATGTGTTTCAAAGATCTTGGGCAGTGTCCATGGCACGGTCTATGGCACATACAGATCACACACAATGTGTCCCCTCATTAATGTACTAACTGAGGCCTGGCAGGACATAAGAGGAGCCCCTGGCCCGCCAAGCTATGTTTGAAGTTTCCTGTCAAAGACTATTGTCAGAATAACTGTTTCTCTGATGCCAAGAGATTTTTTCGCTCTATTCATGATGCTGTCATCTCTGTATTTTTCAAATCTGGAAGGAGTCAGGAGGAGTTAGAAAGTCAAAATCTATTTCATAGTTTTTAACCCATAAGCCTTGCACTAGCACGGGCCAAAACACACAAACGTTTATTCTTTCAATTACCAAGGCAGTTTTATTAATTATAATACCATAATACAAAAAAGTCAGTGTTCTAAAAAAGTACTTGTTGTGTTTAATAAGCATTTTTAAAATACAATTTATGGCTACCAGCTCAATTTAAAAAAAGGAAAACAGATGGTGTTACTTGCACAAGTCAAGACAATTACATCGACACAATGCAACTCTAGGCCACAAAAAATGTGATATTCAGACCCATGACTCGCTAAGCATCCTCTTAAAAAATGCAGGAGGAAGGAAGCCAAAATGGGAACCTATAAACACATCAGTTCAAGGCCTGGTGTGAATGGGGAAAAAATCTGCCTTCATATTGGACTGAGCCCTGTGAGTCTGACCCGTCAATGGCCTCTTGTTAATTCTAATAGGTCACAAAGCTCCAGCCAGGCGCCGCTGATGCTTCTAATGAAAAAGCAACTCACAGCCATGAGGGAGCACTTCAAAGTCTTCTCATTACTTTATTACACTGGTAAACTCTTACAGCAGCAAGGCCTATTTAACATTTGCTTTAGAACCGTCTTCATCTGAGCTAAGCCGTCAGAGGTTAAGGCATGATTAACTGTTGTGAACGATATTGTTATATTACGGTTAAATAAATGAGGAGCAGACGCAATTAATAATGACTAATAAGTTTGCCATGGCCATCTCTGATGGATTACAACTGATGCTGAATAAAAGAAATAAAAAATGAGAAAGGACAGACTTGTATCACCACAAAACACACATTGAGCTGAATACTGCACAGCTTTAAGAGCCTCTGGTGTTCATCAGACTATTCATCTTCGGTCTACAGAACAGCCATTCAACAGCAGAAAACAGAGTGCATTTTGTCTCCAATGTCAAGTTTTGGAGGTATGAATAACAAGAAGCTTTACTATTTCAGCACTTCTTGTTCAAACAGCTACCAAAAAACTGCAATGAAGAGGGAAAACCTGATGGGACTTTGAGTCAAATTTCAATGTGGAATGACCTTCAACAGACCAATTACTAGAGATTATCAGGTCACAACAGCTTTTATTTGCTTCTAAACAGCATAATGGATAAAGAGAAAAATCTTTCTGGCTATTCTTTGCACAGAGATAGGGGCATTGGTAAGAATCTGGGGATGCGATAAACATGCGAAGGAGGTGAAGGAACAATTTGACACTTTATATTAGTTCTATAAGATGGGCAATATATTTTGTTTTTTAACCTAATAGTCTGTTTTTGAAAATGTTTTACAGTCTCAGGAATCAACAATACAATCTGCATAAAATAACATTTTTTATCAGTTTTGTTGAGCATTGTTGATGCACTATGGATAAACTTAAACAATCTTTTCCAGTGACAGAAAAAACAGCAAATGTATTAGAAAGTCAAATAGTCAAATGGCTGGATGTCTGCTGCCAACTAGCTGCTAGAGGCCAAACTTCAATTCAAACCAAAAGTCTCTAGTTTCTATGAATTAAAAGCTGATAAAACATTACATTTTCACAAAAAATCAGTACAGTATTGTGGAGCAAAATACTGGGATACATTGATGTGAGCATTTTTTCATATACCCCTACATCATAGGTATGAAAAGAAAGACATCAACATTCAACCCAGGAGAGCACATGACAACATGATGCCAATATACATGTTAGATACATAATTGTAGAATTTCATGACTGCATGTGAGGGATGTCATGAGCAGGTTTAGTAAAGGGCAGTGTAATAGGTTTATATTATATGATTGTTGAGCAGCTAAATGCTTGGCGATACGAGTTATGTTGTACCTCTTCTAGCTCCCATTCTTGCCTTTTGGAAACTGTGTCCTGAAGTACAGAGTTAACCCTAAGACCCTTATTTTGTAGAGACTGTGATACCCTGGCACTGAATATAAATGGTTAAGCATTCAGAGAAGCTTTTGTAAGCAATATCAGCAAAGTGCTCCCTACTTAAAACTCCTGTTGCTGTTCAACATAATGAGTTTCAGCCATTGCAATTGTTGCATTGGTAATATTCTTGCATAACAGCATTTAAGATTATCTGTCACTTTAATGTCAGAGAAAAACATGTTGCTTATTAAGATGTTTTGGTCCGATAAATTGGCAAACAGTTATCTTTCTTACAGCAAAGAACCTGATATACTCACCTTCCGGAGGACTCTTGTTCTGATTATTCCAAACAACAAGAAGTTTGGCCAAGCTTGGCACCTTGGAGATTTCTGTGATGACACGGAAGAGACTTTCAACACGATCATATGTCAGTACCACAGCAGTGAAGCCTGGAGCTCTTGGAGGGATGAGAGGCAGGAACAGGGGGCTGTTCACACTGGACCACTTCTGCATGGAAGGAAAAAAATCCAAACATTCGGGGGTTTAGAATGAGATTTTTCAAAATCAGTATTATTACAAGGAAAATAAAGAAAACAATCATTAAGCTCTCAGAGAGAGCATTGTCAGTCATGTTTCCCCTGATTTATTATGCTGTAATAGTGCTTTATAAGACAGTAAAGTCACCTGCTACAATTTTTATATGATGTTTTTATAATTATGGAACAGGGATCAACCAACAATCGGTACAATGGTACTTGAACTTGGAATAGATTTTCTAGTCTATCTAGCCCTATTCACACTGCAGATGTGGTATCAAAGGCATGATATAGGTGAGAGTGAGGTACACAGATCTGACCGTGAGTGTGCATTTCTGCCTCTGTGTGAATGTGGAGCACACTAGGGCTGGGTATTTCCAGCAACTTCACAATACGATACATATCCCGATACTGAGGCCTCGATACGAAACGTATCCCGATACACGTAAATGGTGAACATTGACTATGCTTTAATCAAAATTCTTGACAAGTTTAGTTTTTTCTTATAAGAAGAAAAAGAACGAGGATGAGTTTTACGTGGTTCTACAACTTGAGAGACATAAATTCAGATCCTCAATGATGGCAGACCTAAGTTCAAATTTAGAACATATGCTTCATCATGTAGCTCGTCTTCTACCTTGAACTGTGCCACTGTTAACATTACCCAAAGTGTATTTACAACAACTGTCAAAATATTTAGGCCGTATCGATGCTGTAGAATCTGTATCGATACACGTATCCCAAAGGAGTACGATACGATATTTTGCCATATCGATATTTTGAGCACAAGCCTAGAGCACACACCATGACATACTCTACTGTGTGACTCCAAAGCTTTATCTCTCTGTGAGTTGACAGAAATATTGTGCTCTCACAGAACTAATGTAAATGTCTCAAAGTGCCAGGATTACGGAGCTTTATTGTGTCACATTTGTGTCGATGCACTGTGAAAAGGACTACTGACAACTCTAAGTGCTTTTACATGATAGGACACACCTACCTTTTCCCTCTCACATTCACACGGTGATGGATCAAATTTCTTTGCAATGTTTTCATCAGTAGCAGGAAACCCATCTTTGCCGGTTCATACCCATTTACATGCCACTGAAACAGTAGTCTGAGCAATTTGGGGTTAAGTGTCTTGCCTAAGGTTGTACTGAATATGACCTGCTAGAGCTAGACCAAGTTTTAGCCTACTCAGACATGACTGGGGACTGGCCAGTCCTCAAACGAACAGCCTGTTGTTTTACCAATCCTAAATGCAGTCACGAGAGCCTTTCAAGCCATACATGTAGCAAAATGAACACTTAGGAACTAAGGTAAGTTGGAGTGTGTGCTATGCACAGCTGCTTCTAGCAGCAACATCTCCATTCTCTTAAAGACACAGAGAAGAGAAAAACTATCTGCAGGAGATTTGTCTGCAGGTGATGGCCATGTACTCTTGAGCAGTTTGGGACATTTTTTATTCCATTTAATAGGACTTCATCAGCAGTCAACATTTTATTATAAACATCAAATTCATTATCCATTTAGGACCAGGTACCCAAAAATCTTATTGCCAATAACACCTTTTTAGAAACAGAAATAAAAATAAGGCAACACCTGTATTGGCAGGTCACACCAGAAGAAATCTGCATCCGACTATTAAAAAGCAACCAATACATTTTTTGTCTTACCCAATGATACACTGCCATGTAACAGTCAGAGGTGTGCTCGAACCCTCAACTCTCTGATCGACAATCAAGCAACACTCCTAGCTGAGCCAACGGCAACAAGTGAGGAGTTCTCAGGGGCGAACAGCAGCGAGTAAGACCAAAAGCTTCTTGTCAGAAGCCAAGTTAACCATACACAAACTGAAGAAAAGAAGTCCAAGGAAAACAAGTGAAAAGTTTGCAAATAAGACAGGTTGGCTGCCCCCTGTGTCTTCTGCCTTAGTGATGACAAGTCACCGAGGGAGCAGAATGTGGAAACGTGAAATCAGTCTTTACTTTTCTTAAAAAACTGTTGTAAACTGGGAGAGCTGCCTTGACTGCTTGGATCAAGAGACAGAGTTTAAAGCAGGAAGCAACAGAAGAGTTCTCTGATGACAAGTGCATCACATTTGAAACTTAAACAATGGTTCAAGTTCAAAATGACTTTTTTCTTGCTTTGGTAGTTTGTCTGGAGTGATGTTAATAATTAAATAATTCATTTATCCTTTGCAGATATACCAACATTTCTGCTTAATTAACCTAATCAAAGGCTCCAAAAATGTTTGACACTTCTTACACTGAAGCCCTGATGTAAAAGAGAGAATATCAAACACAGTAAATGTGTGGCCTTCTTGAAGTGCATATAAACATGGTTTCTTCTCTAGTCCAAGGTGGCCGTGCAGGGATTATATGGCTCCCACTATAGCACCAACAGAAGCCTGTCAAAAGAGACATAGCCTCTGCTTTCTACACAACATCAGTCACTGCTGCACTAATAAAGTCACTTTACTGTCAAGTGGAAACTTCCTTGTGGTCATTCTCACACTGTCAAACAAGCGGAGGGGGAAATAATTAAAGTAGCACGTTCACACAGCAGCCGGGCCACATTAAAACAGAATAAAAGAGGCAGACACTACTTAAGTCATTTGTCAAACTGGATAAATTAGATGAAAGAAAGCCACAGCACAATTCATCACAGATCTGAAAGAAGTTTTCGGTGCTTAACACAAAAGTATCTTATCATCCTTATCATCTTCTTGTCTAAACTCCACAAGTGATACTTCATGAATCATTGACACCTGAGCACTTGTGAAAGTATAAGATTTTTAGAGAAAAAAATAAAAATTAGCTATTTGAAACACCTCAACCTTTGTGTATCAATTAGAGTAACATTTAATGTCTTTACATCTAATTTATAAATCACAAGCCTGAGTTGTTGTTCTTGTTTTATATTTCCATTTTTGGAGAGAGATTAAAGGAAAATGTTTTCTACCATCAGTACAATAAAATCAGTCAGTAAACCAACTGTTTTTTATACAATAAAAACCATAAAAAATAAAAAGGTGAGAGCTTAATATTTCAAAGAGTTTTGAATGTACTCACATAGCCATAGTTAAAGAGCAGTAAAGGTTTTCACAGTGCTGTCAAAAATGCCCCCTGTTAATAATGCATTTAAGTAAATTATTGATTCCTGTAAATCTTTTGACTAAGCACACACATCGTATAATCTAGAGCTGAAACAATTCCTCGAATAATCGCGATTATTCGATTACAAAATACCTTTGAGGCAAATTGTGTGCCTCGAAGCCTCGTTTAATATATAATTATACATGTAAAATATATATCTGGACTACTAAACAGTGCACGGTGTTTGACACGGACAGTCATTTCTGTGGCACAACGCCCCTGCTACCTCCGCTGCTGCGCGGCTTGTAAAATCATGAAGGAAGAGAAAAGAGACGGACAGAAAGGAGAGAGTCCACATTAGAAATTGCAGAGAGTGTCCCAAGTGTGTGGTCACTACAAGAAGGGACGAAAAGAAAACACAGTGCAGTGTGTCTGATGTCAAACGGAGTTAGTTTAGCACGTAGCTTAGCATGATAGCACGTCATCAATGCTGCAGCATGTCAACAGTAAACATCCGGTCTGTGCGTCGTCAGAGCGACACAACAGGATAACACTCATGATACATGAACAGAAGCAGCTAATGTGATCAATAACTGAGATATAGGCGAGTAAATAACCTACTTTGATTATGGCTCCATGTAAAGGCTGGTTCAGAACGTAAATCAATGTGGACGCTACTTGCCCAGAATCATGAGTATTTTGTTCACATACTTTTAACATCCGATAACTTTACATTTAATTTGATTGCAGAGAGTAGAACAGGAAACACTGACAGTGAGTAGATGAAGCAGGTGTAGGGAATGCTTTCATATGTTATAGAAATGTACATTAGCTAGTTAAATTATCTTAGTATCTAAGTATGATATTATTTGGTCCTAGAAATAAAGTAAGCTAAATAAGATCATCAATATGGTACAGTAGTAAAGGCAATAATTTAGCAAAGAGAGACAAGCATGAACACAAATAAATAAAAATAACCAAACTTTTAAAAAAACTGAAAAAAGCAAGATATGGCCCAGAGTAAAAATAAAAGTATAGATTTTGATTTTGAAATCCCATTTATGCTCAGAATGTTCAAAACAAGAAAAATAAGTTGTTAATTTAGTGACCTGGCTTTTCTGTTTTGTGTGTTACTAATAATGATAATGTGTAGTAATTCAATGTAAAAAAAAAAAACAAGCATTGAGCGCAATCTGTTATCCGATTACTCGATTACTCGACAAAAATTTGATGGAATAATCAATTACAAAAAGAATCGATAGCTGCAGCTCTCGTATAATATTCACCCTCCCAGACTGTACATTGAGAAATAAGGAAGCAACGAGTCAGTGGCCAAATCAAAAGTAATCTTTACCTTGTGAAATCAAAAATGACAACTTCCCTTGGCTATTTTCATTCACTATTTGATTCACAGAGAGTTGGTGCACTCAACAGTTAAGCAAATGTTACTTTCTATCATCCGCCTTTAAACTCTTTCAAAATAAAGCAGGATTTTGTCCAGACTTACACCAGTGCAATCTGCATACTGACAGCGTAACAGATTGGTTTCTACCACAGATCTTTTATCATAATGGCTAACATTAACTGAATTACGAGCATTTGGAAATTAACTAAACAAAACATATTTGAAAAGTTTGAATTCCATCACATTAACAGAGCATCAGTGGATGCCAGTGAGTCACTTCATACATGCTTTTTTTTTTTTGCATATTTCTTGATGTAAAAATGCTCCACAGTGTATCTGACAGAATAAATGCTTCAACGTTGTTTCCTACCTCTTAGTCATGGTTTCAGGTGACACTTATATGATAGTGAAGCACTATTTGAAGTAAAAAATAATCTAAAGTTAAACACCATTAATATTTTTTGGAGTTTATATGATTTCTGAGTCAATACAATGGTGAGAGGTGCAATTTTACAGGTTACAAAATTCTGAACTTGCCATCAAACTCTGGTTATCAATCAAAGCTAAGTTAGAAATGAATAAGGATTAATAATTACTAGACATCCCTATTTTTCTCTCTGCATATTATGTTACTCTAATCCCTCATCTAATCTGAAGTCAGCACTTCAAAAATCACTTTTTTAAAATTCTTTTCCAAATAGTCTGTATTGTAACTTCAAATAAAGGCATGCTTAAGTGCCAGTTACCGCCATTTAGACTGAAATTTAGCGATTGGAATGGGCTTAACCTTCCTTGTTTGCCACTACCTACAAGTCCCAAACAATAAGCAGCTTGTCCCTTATTCTGCAATCCCCTCTTCCAAAGGCACCAGCAATTCTGGGAAATGTGCTTTCAATTACCAGCCAAAAGACGACAAGAGGGGAGGGGGGGGAATATGTCTGCCTGATTTATTTAGTGCTCTGTGCAAGTTCTTCTCACCATCCATTCACTGAATCCATCGAGTAAACACTTCATCTCCCATCTTAGGCACCAGTGGCCAAAGGTCTTTCACCTGATACAATTAACCTCATCTGGGTCTGGACAAACCCTTAGACCTGAGTGATGCTGATTGATTGGATGGGGAGGGGGGAATGCAACAGCTACAACATTTGACACAAGTTGGCAATGTCAAGTGTATGGGCTGATCCGCTTGTACGGATAGCACAATAAAAATGACAAACACCAGAAATGACTGACGCTGAGCGACGTTTGTTTACACCAACACCAAACTGATAATGACTGAAACCTCTCTAATCCACTTTTACGGGTACAAATGTTGGCCTTCGACTTACTCATGGCCCACTCAAGTCTTCAAACAAATGCCCACATGTACATGCCTGTAGCCCGCAGGCTAAGGCTCAAGAAGACTTCAGATCAGATCTGTCTGATTAACAGCTCCTGAGAGATGGTTGCCCAGCCATACTGTCTGCAGCCACAAACTCTCTCAACCACAGGGATGCTTAAACACACACACCATTCTTCACATCCAGCGTAGTCGCAACAAACACAATGACTCAGACATGCAGGAACTTATTTTTCACCACAGCGGAGGCATCCTCCTACAGAAGAACTGCTGACACAAACTGACGGCCTCAGAGCTGGCTGGGTGTACACCCATCACTGAAGTGCAGCATGTGTGGCACTTCTGAAAGACCTGAAGGCATCTGCTGTCACTCCACCAGAGAGGCTTTGATTTACACATCAGAGGAGGGACTTAACGTGACAATGTGAGCATCTGTATGGCCAAAGATCTACTCTGGATGGCCATAATCTAGATTACTATGATAGAACAACTTCAGATATACAACAACACAGCTAAGGTTTGAGAGCAAACAGGGTGTTTAAATAATGAAAAGTACAATGAAAGACATTTAATCCTTGAGTATAAATATAGGTTCAAATAAAATAATTTCTGAAGTAGTGCTACATACCACAACAGGTGGATTGTTCCATTGTTCGTATGTGCGAGCAGCATATGGGTAGATGCGGTCGTTGATTATCTGAAGTGTTGTCAAGCCAATGGCCTTCATAGAGCTGAAGTATGCCTCCCAGAACCAACGTGCCTGTGGACAAACAGAAACACAAAGACATACTTATGAAATTACACTCAAGAAAACATTCATAGGTGAAACAGAGTGAACATCACAGGATATACACTGGGCAATATTATGAGTAAAATGTATGCAGCAAAATAACACTCATCCTGACAGACGTGCACATACACTTATTAACTGTGAAAAGTAAATGCAGCAGAAGTGCAGACTTTCACATTTACACTATATGGGTGAAAAAAAAATCAGAAATATGAAACTTGTCCAATACTTGCATTGCCAACAGACTATCATTGGAGAAGTCACACATAAGTCCTATAAAATAATTATGCAGTTCGGTTGTTTTAAAAGTGTTTTATTTTACTTATGTGTTGTTTAAAACTGTATTTGTACATATTTTATTTTTGCATTGGAATTTGGTCATTACATGACAATAACTCACCAGTGTGTCGTCATAACTGTAACATCAAGATTTTTCCCTTGAGTCCAAGTCTTTAAAGAAAATTCTGCAGCCCTCTGCAGCCTCCTAACCTTCAATGATGACTGTGAACCTCTTAAATATCTCATTCTGACTGTGCCTGCTTAACTTCAACATAACTCAGATGTGAAAGGCAGACTTCAGGGATAACTGAACTCTTAACCCAAATTGTACTGTTATCACACTGGCTTGAGTCATGACATATTTTATCTCAATTTTATGCCCAACCATTCAATAGACCCTGAAAGAAATTTTCCTCTAAATATAATATAAAAAGTAATTCAGTATTAATTATGTTGAAAGACTAAGAACTACATGTGTGACTACACCATGCCAGCAGTATTGGATTAGACCATAAAGGAGGATTCTACCTCTTTCCGCCCAAGTATTTTTTTGGATGCAAGGCCAAAGTGGGGGCTCAATGATGTACTTGAGATCTGAATACAGAATCCCTTGTCTAAAACTAGACAACACTGTAAAAGCACAGTGTGCTTTAACTTTGTTCAGTCTGTACTTTCTACCTGCCCCTTCATTACAGGCGCAGAAATGAACCACAGGTTAAATGTTGGTGCTTTTTTGCAGGGTCTGGTGACAATGCCTAGCCTACTAGCCACAGTGGGGATTATAAGGTTAATAACCGGACTAAGCAGTGATTTGTAAAAGAAAACATCTCTGAAGATGTCACTGTCGTGTTCTGAAGGTGTGGTTCATCAAGTCACAAATGTCCAGTTTGATCAAACAGGGTAAAAATAATGTTGCTGTAATATTTTAAGGCCCATCAATACATTTGTGTGCATGGGCTGAAGTCGATCAACATCTAGAAATCATCAAAATTCGGTGTAAGCACATTCACTCGCTCAAATTTACAGCAATCAATGCAGGTCAACATATCTAAAGTGGAGAAAAAACACTGTGCTGGTGGAGTATGACTTTCCTAAAAGCCCCTGGGCAAGACTAACTCTGGCCTAACAGAGCTTAGCGCTGCTGAATTTAGTACAAACTTATTGCTATATCAATCAGCCTTAGTCATATAAAGTGAATGTACATGCCACTTCATTTTGTGCAGCTGCAGTAGGTCTCAGTATTCTGTCACCATGCCAAGAGGACAAAGGGTGGCTGTGGCCAGAAAGCTGTCTCAAATCTTAAAACACAGGTCAAGCTCTGAATAGGAAGCAGTTAGAACCAGCACAGATGAACCCAGCTGCAACTGATGGTAGTGAAGGTTAAGTGGTGGTCAACTGTTGCTGCCGCTTGCAAGCATAATGGTTTAAACTTTGTACATTTTCAAGCATGGGTGAAATGTATCGATGTACCAGAGAATCAGCATTGCCCAACTGACATTCACTTAGTTCCCTCTATGTCTGCAGAAGTTCGTCAAAATGTCACTGTGTTAACGCTGCTCTAAGTCTCTTAAACTCTGCAGTGCTCTGCTAAACCTAATGCTTCTGACAGGCTTCACATTATATGGTCCCACCATTTGTGTTGATAGAAGACCTTTTTCTTGAAGGAGCATTACCTGGTAAAGTGGCAATAACTCAAACTACAAGTACTGGAAAGATTCTAGACTTTCAATCGCATGCAGAAACGTGTGTTCAGAGGCCTAAGCATGTGTTTTTATGTGACATATTAAAATAAATTTTTAAATCTAAAGAACAAAAACTATGTGCCTGTTAGGCAATGGATCAAATTGTGTTGGTTCAAACATGTGGAGCAGATAGATGAGCCCCACTGTCACATCAGTAAGTGGTTAAAAAAGCTGCGAGGGTCACCTCATACCCTCAAAGTCCTCATGCAGAGATTTCTAATTCAATTTTAAATACTTGAAGAGATATTTTGATCACCAATATTCATGCTGGTGGGTTTTAATACAGAAATCTATCGGATAACAAACTTAAATGCACACTTTTCAGCTTTTAAATAGAATTTAACTAGCTCTTCTGATGCAGCCTCCTTGCCTCCTACAGGCTCCTGCATGATTGAGCAACTTCAAGGGACAGTTGAGAGGAGGAGGACCCTATAAAGTTAATGAAGCTTCAAACAACACCATGTCCTGGAGCCACTGTGTTGTACCAAATGTGGACAACCCGATCACCCCTCGATGTAACTTGCAGGTTGAAAAAAAGATACATTTGTGTGTGAAACACTAAGATACATTTTCATCTGTCCTTCTATTGCAACACAGCATGCATACCTAACAAAGAAAGTACTGGTGGAATATTAATGTAATCAACCAAATCACTCTGCTTCTATGTATGGGATGAAACATAGGAGATGTATGAAAACACAAAAACAGCCTTTATTTTTATAGAGGGGGTGAGGAGAATCCATAAGGACTTTCTAATCTCTAGGGAGAACCAACGGCCCATAAATCAGCCCGTGATGAAAGTTTCTTTTCTGAACGGGAGGAGGCAGAAAGCAAACTGTGCTGGCCCGAGGGTCTGTCTTGCCCTCCTCCACCACCTCCCAACGCCTGCAGGAATTTTTATGAGCAGGGAAGAAGAGAAAGCTTTGCGAGACAGGAAGAGAAATCCTTACTCCATCTTCTATTTAAATCATGTCATAGACTATTGGATTGTGGAAACAATCACTGTCATAAATATCTCGATTGATGTTGAGATCAATCGAACAACACAATTACTTATCTGAAAAGAATGCAGCTACCTTCAATATTCCCAGCATTAAAATTCTGAACACCATAAATATATGTGAACTAAAATTAACATTATAGAATCTTAAACATGTAGAACATAATCTCTGCTTTTTGAGGTACTGTTGATTCACTCGTGCAGAGTAATCTAGCAACAAACACTGAAACATGTCCCCACATAAAACCTCTGAACACAAGAGCATAAAATGACATGAGGTAGAGCAATCATACAGTCTAGATTATTCTGTTTTTATGGTTTTAAAAATCAAAAACATTTAGTGGTATATACTGACAACCTCTTGGGTATGAATTACCCCTGATTAATATCAACATTAACATAAAAAGTTGTTGATGCAAACTGGTATAAAAGACTTGCTGAAAATAGAAAGAATCCTTCAAATCATCCAATCAAGGACTAAAATGTAAAATATTGATCCTCTTTTGGTTTTTGAAGAGCTCCCCCCTCTTTCTGTGTGAACATGAACTTTGACCAGAACCCTGAAATAGTGTGAGTATCTGACATAATCAAAGACAGTACTGCAACAGACTTCGTTTCATCACTCCAAACTGCTCACTGGGCAACAAAACCTACATTCAAAATCAATGTTTACCTACTTTTAACTTTTGATAACAACATTGCTACAACCAAACATCAAGTACAAGTTGATGATAGCCATCTTCCTTTTCAAGATTAAATCAGTACTTGCAAATAGAGCAAAATAAAACTAAGAAATAACAGGAGAATAAACCTTAAGCAGAAATTACAAAGTCTTAGTGCTAAATGTTGGTATTCTCTGATAGCTCCTTTATTTGCAAAATCAAACCTGTTTTGGTTTGGACACCCATGGATGATGGTTAAAGAAGGATAACAACTAAAACTCAGCAATTAGAGGACTAAGGAGCTGTAAAACATGTTAGAACTGAGAAACAAAAGCTCTGACACTTATTATTATCCAGGCTGACTGTTAAGATCTTGATGAGAAAATCCATGTAAAAGTCAAACTGGATGACAAGAAACTGGTAGCTAAGACAGGAGAGTGGAACAAGGCAACTTTGCTAATTGCAGAAATCATCTGAAACCTTGGTCTGTTCTTCATGGCAACAAATAAAGCTAAAGAGATATACTCAAAAAACTTTATGAACAATTTGTCAGGGGTATTCCATAGGCCTGTGCTCAAAATATCGATATGACAAAATATCATCATGCACACACTGGGGATACGAGTATCGATACGGATTCTACAGAATCGACTGTCCAATGTTTGGAAAGTTGTTGTAAATACTCTTTGGGTACTGTTAGCAATGGCACAGTTCAAAGTAGAAGCCAAGCTACATCATGAAACGCAGTTCCAAATTTAAACTTAGGTGTCTACCATTTTTGGGGACCTGAATTAATGTTCTTAAAGGGACTAAGAGGAGAATCTATTACCGGCAACGTAAAGACTCTGCTACCCATAAGCACGCGGGGCGACTGTCGTAATGCTGTGATCCAGTTACCTCGGAACTGGGAGTGACATCATCTCCGACTTATCGGCGTTCCAGTTGAAGTCAGAAAAAAACATCCCGATCTACCAGGCTATTGTTAGCTGTTGTTAACACGCCCTGCCTTGTTCACAAATATCACATGAAGAATGTGATTATCTCTATGGCACCATTTTTGTAAATATAAGTCTTACAATACGATGTATACAGCTGATCTAGAGCGACACACTGCAGTCAGAAGTGCAAATAAATTGATTATTACAAGAGCTAAAAAACTGTTCACACTGGGGGCATCCATCTTCGATTGTCAACTCAGGGGTGGCGAGGTTTCACTGAGTTCCCAGTAGGAAATTCAGACTTTGGGGGACGTTCCAGCTGCAGTTTCCTACTCTAAACTCAAAATTCCTACTTCTGACCACAACTGGAACTTACCAAAAGACGTCTGCAATCCAAAGCGTGTTTGTTGTTATGCAGCTCGGACCGTAACTCTGCATTGCTTTAAAACTTCTTTTTTCAACAACTTACAGGATGCAAAGCGACAAGGTAATGTATCTCTTTCTAGTAACATAGCGGTAGTTTTCGATGTGTGAAAACAAGCAATTTTTGGAAAACTTATTATCGTAGTTGTAGCCGGCTATATATCGCTACTTACAGCCCGGTGCTCTAAGACGTATCCGAATAATATAAATTTGCTCTAGTTTAAATTGTCTTGTTCACGAAGTTGAGTATCCAGGCCAGTCCAGCCCTGTACGACCCGACTGGAAGGCTAAGGAATAGCATTTATAGATAACCTATTTTGATGCTATAAAACTCATCTTAAAGTGTGTATTTCGATCAGGCATATATCTAAAAGTGAGACTTTTTTGTAATCACTTCGAAACTCCTCACAGTCCATTTAAGTTGTAGATTAGCCATTTAAAACTCATCCTTGTTCTTTTTCTACTTGTAATAAAAAACAAAAGTTGCTGGGAATTCTGTTAAAAGTGCAGTCAATGTTCACAATTTATGTATATCGGGATACGTATCACATCGGGATATGTATCGGATCGTGGGGTTGCTGGAAATACCCAGCCTTAGTATTCCAGTAATTGTATGAAGTGTACGTGTCATAATTTCAAGGAAATTGCCAAAACACAGATTGTGGAGGTCAGTCCATAAACTGAGGTTAAGTGGTCTCACTTGAGCAGCTAATACAAGGCCGTAAAAATGTGACCTTAATACCATTACATAATGGCAACTTTGAAAAACAAGTCCTGCTGCGTGAACCAAGTCTACTGGTGCTGACAAAGATGAAACTGTAGTTAATAACTTTTTGACCCCGTCTGAATGAGTCGTCCAAATGGATCTCTCCCTCAAAATGTACTTATTAAGCAGAAAATAGACATTGAAGAAAAATATTTTCCAAACTTAATTTATCCTACACTGTTTTGAACCCAGTGTCCAGCCTTCAACTCTTACAAAAGATCAAGTGACAAGATATTGACAAGATATTACATTAACTTGGGGAAGTCATGGACAAGTTTTTAATTATAAAGCATTTCCTTAGAGATAGGTATTCACTATTGATACTGACATCATCGTTCATGGCACTTATGTCAAGTCATATAGGAGGTAACAGTAGAGTAGATAAACTAAGTATGAAAACAAAGGCTGTTGAGCCCTCTGCTGGCGAAACTAAAGGACTGTTTCAGCTTAACCCCCCCAAAAAATCTAATTTGAATAGATTTTCAAAGAAACTGAAATCACAACCCATAAGTGAACGAATAGAAAAACAATAATTAAAAGACCAAACACGTTTCAAACAAAAATACACCCTTCCAAAAGACTGAAAATGGGATTTTTCAAGAGGACAATTGTCTTATGTAGATGAGTGTGAAACACGAAAATCTACATTTTTAACACTAACAATATGTAGCAACTGTTCCAGCAAATTCTAAGATTTAACAAAACAGCACATCTCCCCTCAGATACTCTGAATAAAAATGTTTAAATTGGTACTATGTTAATTCTCTTTCAAAACTGGATTATTTATTGTATGGACAGTGACCTCTGGCAGCAGCTGGAAGGAAGACTGATATGCCTATACCAATAGTTTAACAGAATTCATGACAAAATGACTTCTGCAGAGAAATGACTCAGGCATATCTCTGCTCCCGGCAATTTAAACCATATGAAGAGCAAGAGGGCAAAGCAGGCAGAGGAGTACCGTGACCAGCATATGCAATGAAAAATACATGCTACTAAGAAATGAAAGTTTTACTAAGGAAAATAGCCCCATCTAACCATACCCAAAGCCCCCTCTATGTGAACTTGGACATCTAACCAGTCTATGAGCCCTTGGCAAAATGTCTGTTTGGCTAGCATAATTAGTAAATGGACGAGGGTTGATACAAGGGAATGAGTAGCAGCTGAGCTGCTGCACTTTGCTCATGAATGCTTTCACCTTTGTTTATTGTGGCTCCATGTAGGTATCAAATGGAAATAGAGGGATGTCTACTTTGTATTTCATTGAAGCTAAAATCAACACACTCCAGTCTTTTGAAAGCTTTTTAAAATCTAACCTGAGCACAAAAGAAACTTGAACTCAAAAAATGAGGATGGTTTCCAAACCTCTGTCTATGGCAAATCAAATACAATTTGTCTTGGCTTATAAATTCTTGAATCGTTGGTGTATCAGTTGGTGTAGACACACAAAGCCAGACATGAAATGGAAGTTCTTTAACTCTGCTGACAGCTTGACTGACCACCATGTCAATCTGAATTTCCAAACAGAAACCAAACCAAACAAGCCCTTCTGAAAGATAACTCCTCTTCAGGTAGACACCGTTACCTGTCTCTGCATCTCTTCAACTTGTCTATGAGGAATACTCTTCAGTATAGTGTACATCTCTGACAGCTTCTCCTCTGGAATTACCACAGATGCCCTGTGCAGACACAGAAACATTGAGTAAGTGACCTGAAAATGGCAACCATCCAAACCACTGACATGTTTTTCCTGCTGTTTAGTGATGTAGATGGACCTTTTCCAGTCTAGGACTTCGGAGAATGGCAGAATGTAAGAGTCGGCGAGGACAACAGGGACACAGCCAGCCTGCAGCACATCGCTGAGTGCAGCCTGACCTAAACGTGCCCCTCGCAAAACCACACAGAAGGAGGACTCCTAGAAAGACACACAGGGGTTAAAGGGTTATTGATAAGATTTTATGTTTTGTGCACAAACTTGAGCTCTCATGGGCGAGCTATCACACTTGTAGCTTTGATTGAGAAAAGCTTAACCCAGCAGGGGTGGGATGGAAGATGTGATGTACTTTATTCTAATAATAATAATAATAATAATAATGATAAATAATAATCATCAGTATTACTTTATTTTGTTTAAAATGTTCCACTCAAATTTGAATAAAGGTTGGGGAGTAGCACAGTAACACCATGATATATTTAAAACCAATCACATAAAATTTTTTTGGTCTGAACATTTCAAGAATATAAGCCTCAATAGTGTCTGTCTTTCCAACAGCAGTACAACTGCCTGTTTTTGATGTAATAACAGTGAGAATAATACATCTGTATATGATATATCCACCTATTTTTAAAAATACATCCCTGATTAAATCTAATTAAATAGCAGAGATGAAATGCCTCTTAATATTTTTAGCCACCAACCAGTTCTTTAGAGTGTGATTTTAGCTGTAACTTTTATTCATAAACCTATTTCAGTAAATTTCTGTATTCCTGTATTGAGCATAAAATCCAACAAACTGTTCTTGATCCCTGTGAAGAATTTATTAAGAGCTGTTTTAAGTTCAATAAGGAAGTGAAAAAACAGCAGATCCTTTTAATCATTTTCAACGCAGCTGTGATCCCCACCTGCAGGATCTGAGGGTAGTCGTACACTTGCCCCTTGTAGCAGCGTTTTCGTGCTGAGGCAGCACCCTGAGACAGGTTACTACACTTGTCCAAGAGCAGCAATGCTTCTCCATTTTCCTCCTTCAAGCGCTCAAGCTCAGCACGGTACTCTCGGTGGATGGCGGTTTGAGAAGAGAGAATGAAGTAGCGCCTTGGTCTGAGTTAAGGGAGATAAAGAACAAATGGTATCAGGGTACAACTTAATACTATAAGACTCTCTTAATAGAAGTAGTTCACAACAACGTCCCCATGCTTTGTTCAGTGGTCCATTCTTATACAATTGTGACAGCTATTGGGATGTTCATGACTGACAACTGGTATAACCTGGGCAGTGTTGTGTGTAACGCGTTAGAAAGTAACGCGTTACAGTAACGAAACTACTTTTTCGGGTAAAAAGTGAAGTAACGCACTACTGTTGAAAATTTGGTAACGAAACGTAGTTCCTTTTTTAATGCAGCGCAACGTTACATTTCCCTCGGACAGATCTGACACTGAAGCTGCCTCCTCAGCTGCTCGCACAGACACGAGCAGCGTTGCCAAGTCCGCTCGTTATAAGCGTCTAAGGGCCGAAAATCTCGTGAGTCATGGCCGCAGGTTGTGGTTTTTTGGGCTTGTTTCTAGACGTGAAGTTGTTTCTTGTGGCTCTTAAGTCTGTGTGTATCCCTCTGATTATCTTCCAGCTCCTAACATAAAGGAAAACACGACTGCGGTAGGCAGTTTGTCCACTTCCTTGTTTCCTGGTTATATGCACGCCCCCAAACACACTCACGCACATGGCGCATGCTCCAGAGCCAAAGTTGCCAGGCCTGCTTGTTATAAGCGACGGTCTTTTCTTGATATTTAGCGCTGTGATATTGAAATGTAATGTAGACGAAAATTAACACACTTTGTATAGACTTCTCTTTTTAAAAAGTAGTATATCACATTAGGAAAGGAAATAGCTGGAGGTTGCTCATTTTGGGCTTATTTTTATTGACCAGGTTGCTTATTTCAGAAGCAAAATGTGGAAACACTGGGCAGGAGCTCTCATTCCACAGGGTATGTGACATTTTGTAAAATAAAGAGCACAAAAACTGTTATGTTCTCTGTCGTAGGCTAGAACTTTTTGTGGGCCTTCACATTTAGGAATAGATATGGGGTTCTGTCCATGATCAAGCAATGTAAAAGTAACGGAAAAGTAACTTGAGAAGTTACTCTTCATAGAGGGTAACTAAGTAAAGTAAAGAGTTACTTTTTTCAGATGTAACGAGTAACGAGCAAACACTACTTTTTAAAAGTAACTTCCCCAACACTGAACCTGGGCATGAATTAGCCCTCAAACAATACAATTAAAATGTGCTCACCCAGGCTGTCGCTCAGGCAGCTCTACATCTGCTGAGAGGGGACTGTAAACAGGGATGCTGACATCATAACCTTGTCTGTAGGTCCATGTAGAGAAGCCACCTCCAGCCAGGAGCGCTCTGAAATGAACCAAGACATGTTACAAACCCCAATTCAAATGAAGTTGGAAGGTTGAGTGAAGTACAATTAAGAATAGAAAAAAGTATTTGCAACCCTTTATATTTAATTATATACACAACAAAGACCAGTTATTAAATGTTGACCTGATACACTTTATAGTTTTGTTACAAATATTCACTCATACTGAATTTGAAGCCTGCAACATGTTCAGAAAAAGCTGGGACAGGGGCATGTTCACCACTGTTTACATCACCTTTCCTTTTAACAACACTCAAGTGTTTGGTAACTGAAGACACTAATTGTTGAAGCTCTGTAGGCAAATTATTTTCCCATTCTTGCTTAATGTACAGTCTTACTCGTCATTATTGGCACCCATGAAGTTTAAGTACACAATGTGACTGTACAGTTTCTTTACAAACCTCTAACTTTGCTCTGCATCACTTTATCAGACTCAAACTTGGCAGAAGTAATGTTCACACATTTAAGTTTTGTAAATTATACTTCATTAGCTACTATGATCATGCAGTCATATTTAGAATAGGCAGTTTTAATTGCAACCACTTGAAGCCTAAGAGGAAAAGAACATCCTACCAACAATTAAGCATGGTGAAGGTTCCATAATGGTTTGGGGCTGCTTTTCTGCATCGGGTACTGGATGCCTTGACCTTATCACAGGAATCATGAAATCAGAGAATTATCAAGAAATTTTAGTGTGTAATGTCCCACCCAGTGTAAGAACACTTGGTTTGAGTCGAAGATTGTGGGCCCTCCAGCAAGACTAATACCCAAAGCAGACATCCAAAAGCACACAGGAATGGTTGAAAAGGAAAAAAATGGCCCGTTTTAAAATGGCCAGCAATGATTCCTGATCTCAATCCGATTGAAAATCTTTGGTATGGCTGCCATTGGGGAAAAGAAAACTCCAAATGTTCAAGAGCTTGAACAATTTGCATAGAAAGAAGTGGGAGAAAATACCAGCTGAGATGTGCAAGAAGCTGAAAGATGCCTACAAGAAACATTTGGAGGCTGTCATCAGTGCCAAAGGGTGTGCAACAAAATACTGAAGAGGGGTGCCATTATTGCTGCACATGTTTTTTTTTCAGTTCCCTCTTTGAAATTACAATATGTAACTTATATTTTTTTTTTGTTAAAGTATTTTGGACCTTCAATTAAAAGATCCTGATGACATAAGATTGGTTCATTTCAATTTATTTCTGAAGATATTGTTAAAGTAATGAAAATAATGGAGGGGTGCCAATAATACTGAGAAAGACTGTAGGACTTAAACTGATCAAAAGTCTGGGGTCTCTGTTGTCGTATTTTGTGCTTTCTAATGCACCACACATTTTCAACGACAGACACGTCTGGACTGCAGGTGTGCCAGTCTAGTACCCACATTTTTTCACTACATAGTCACACACCTGTAGAATGTGGTTTGGTGCTGTCTTGGTGAAAAAAGCAGGGACATCCTTGTAACAGACATTGCTTGGATGGCTGCATATGTTGTGCAAACACTTTAAGAAATTCTGAACATTAATGGTGCCTTCATTGATGTGCAAGTGACCCAAGCCATGGGCACTAACACCACCCCTTACTGAACTTTGCACTGAAAGCAAGCCGGGTGGTCCTTTTCTTTTTTTAGCCCATACACGATTTCCCAAAACAATTTGAAATAACGTTGTTGTTTTTTTTATTTTATACTGAGAAACTATGTTCATAAACTGTTGGACTATTTGCTCACACAGTTTACAGAGTGGTGAACCTCACCGCATCCATGCTTGTGAAGGACTCAGAATTTAAGGGTTGCTCCCTTGATACCCAATCATGACACTCACCTGTTTCTCATTAACCTGTTCAAATGTTCAAAAAGGTGTTTCTGAACATTCCTTGCGTTTCCCAGACTTTTGATTCTGCTATACCAGCTCTTTTGAAATGTTTAGCAGGCATCAAATTCAAAATGATTGAAAGTTTGCAAAGAAAAAAACAAGTTTATTAATTTGAACATTAAACACATTGCAGCTCATCACTGTAGTGTATCAAATAAATTATATAGGGTGAAAAGAATTTGTAGTTCATTGTTTTCTGTTATTTACATTTTACAAAACGCCTCAATTTCAGTGGAAATGGCATTTGAACAATGCTTTGCTTTAACATACATTCATTAAAAATTCTGATGGACACTTGCATTACCAACAGTATTGAGAAGTTAAAAAACCTGTATCCCTTGTTGAAAGACCACTGTTTTCCATAGGTGATGAATTTCTTCTTTTAGATTTTGCTGTACTCTCAGGTATTGTGCAGAAAAAGTGGAAACACACTGACAGCCGCACACACCTGCTTTCGATAAGGCAGAGATATAAATGAACTCCAGCTGGATGAGCCCAGGAAATTCCTTGCAGCTAAGATGTAGTGTTCTTTGTCTCAAGGCTGCTGAATGTTCATAAACCTAACTTCTTCCTTCCTCAACTATCAAAAGAGCTTAAAGCACATATTAAGACCACAGGGACTTTGCTGGTATGTACAAGGAGATATGAAATAGCTCTACAAAAATACGTTATCTCTCAATAATCAAGAAACGTTTCTTTAATTTTCCTTTTTTTACCCATGTGAGTGACTGCAGATATTGTACATGCTGTTCTGGGTTGCATAATCCATGACACATAGTTGGCCATTTTATTAGGAACACTCCATTCCCATTATCATTATAGCTGTTCATGTAGATATTAGCATGATCTCCATATCCATGATCGTTACATCTACAGTATCTATTTTTTATTACCAAATAGTCCCTCTTGAAAATGGGATGTCACATCTCAAGAGGCCTTTAACACATTTATATTTAATGGAGACAAATATGGTTGGGATGCACTTGTGGTCTGGGCACCCATGAGTTCGTCACTACCATAAATTCTTATTTTCAGTAAGAATATCTAAGATTATACTTCTAGAAAATGATCACCACAAACATTCAGACATGAGGACCCTCCTGAAAATGAGATGTAGCATCTCAAGAGGCTAACCTCAAATAAATCAGATGACGGGTCGATGGTACATGGACCTGTCCCTAACTTTAGTTCTTACTTTAGTCCACTTGTCTCCTCTTACTTCCCTTCCTTTGCCCTCACATCCATCACAGCATTTTGTGGATTTGCTGTTCATCATGAGACTGAGATCCACATTCAAGATTTCCTGCTGCTTAACAGAAGGTTTTTTCTTGCCGCCATGATGGAGGGATTCATGATTGGCTATATGGATTCATGCTGGGTGTTGGATGTATATATTTGTATATATATATATGTATATGTGTTTTTTATATGTATATATGTATATATGCATATATGTGTATCCATAAAACGAAGAGCTTTATGCTCTATTGTAAAGTGTCTTGAGATAACACTTGTCATGAATTGGCGCTATACAAATAAAGATTGATTGATTGATTGATAATCTAGTGCATTTTTAAAAAAATGATTTCCTTCTTTCCTTGAACACAATAAACAAACACAAAACAGTATTAAGACTTTTAAGTTAGGCCTCTGAGCTGCAAATTAGAATAATTAAACATACATATTTGCACAAATTCTTGTTTTCTGACTGATGTGTTATTCATTCAACAATTAATAAGCTGTAAATGTTCTAATTTAGTATCATAAAAAAATCAACAGCTTGGCCGTTCAGATCCATGCACCATTCACACCTGTGAGTAGTGATGGACCATGAATTAATGACACTGATGTGATTGTTTGATTGTTTAGTAACATTTTTTTCAGATACAGTGAATCAGACACATGATTCACTCCAATGTATCAGCTGAACTTTACACTTCAAAAGGATTAGACAACAGCGATCACATTCACAGACTTAAACCAGCTGTTGTACTAAGTTGTATAATCTACCTGTCTCGGGGAACATCCAACGCAGTGTTGTAGTCTGGAGGGCCTCCGGGTAACATGTTGAAAAGCAGATGATTCATCCCTTTGTCCCATCTACACAAAACAAACACAACAATAGTGCTTGTGTGATAAGAAAATTGTTTTTATGTCAGTTTCATCTATCCAGCATATACTACAACCTCCTTCCTTTTCTTCAAGGCAAAAAAAGGCATAAAACAAATAACTTAAAGGATAAGTTTGGTTTCTACAGCTTTCACATTGTTTATAGAATGAAGCAGAACAATATACTAACCCAGAAGACTTTCCTGATCCAAACAGTGCTTCGGGAGATATTTAGATCCAAAATTGAGCAGCGGACATCTGTATAATGGTAGCACATAGGGCATGTATAGCGCTGCTCCTAAAACTGCATTAATCGTCCAAAAACTCATTAGTTTCACCAATATTTCATCATGGTCCGCTCGGGCTACTCCTCCATTACTGTCTGTGTCACTCCAGACATGTCTTTGTGATTGTGCTGACCTCTGAACTGAAGAAGAAGAATGTTTGCCTCCGCGTATGCGCAGCATTCTCTGGAGAGCTGTTCTTCTCTTTGCCTCCTCGTCCTCCTTTCGATGAGCTCATCATCTGTAAACTCTGGCTCAAAACTGTAAGGACACCCATCATATTCAAAGTCCTCCTCCACAACATCTTCATCCGATAGATATTCGTCCATTTTGCACAAAACTGGAAGAAGAAAGTCATTGTGTAGCCGGCTGTCTTCCCCTGAAACAATGAGCCGCACTGGGCATGCGCGGAGGCAAACGTTCTTCCTCTTCAGTTCAGAGGTTAGGACAGCCACAAAACATGTCTGGAGTGACACAGACTGTAATGGAGGAGTAGCGTGAGTGGACCATGATGGAATATTGGTGAAACTAATGAGTTTTTGGACGATTAATGCAGTTTTAGGAGCGGCGCTATACATGCCCTATGTGCTACCATTATACAGATGTCCACTGCTCAATTTTGGATCTAAATATCTCCCGAAGCACTGTTTGGATCAGGAAAGCCTTCTGGGTGAGTATATTGTTCTGCCTCATTCTACAAACAATGTGAAAGCTTTAGAAACCGAACTTATCCTTTAAAGATATTCAATCTTTAAGATTGGACTAACTCAGTCTCCATGCTTGTGTGAGTGTAAGTTGCATTCTTCTAACATGAAAAGGTCACCTCAAAGCAAAGGCTAGTGAAAAGCCACATGTCTGAAGTGCAAGGTGCAAAGAAATTAGATACACAATTGATTTATGAATGTCTAAGTCTTGTGTACATATTTACCTGGGCAGCATTGCTAAAGCTTGTGCAGTCTCTCTTATACGCAGGGAGTTCTGATTCAGCACATCAATAGAGGGGATAAAAAGACAAGCCCTCGTGACGTCATCAGTGTAAAAGTCACTGTCCGAGATGGCACTGAGCAGGTCATTGTATTCTCTGGACAGTCCAGTGCTGCTGATAGGAACCCCTAATTCATCCACAAACTTCTGTAGAGGGTAGATATAAACCTACAGAAACAGTAACACAGTTAGAAACACAGCACACTAATGCAGAGAGATGCATGATATTACTCATACACTGTCAGTAACGTAAGACATTTTCTGCCTATAAGTACAGCTGATACAGTATTTGGTTGTCTATACAGGAAAATGTGTAAATGTACCACAATGCTTCATCAAATCAACTGAGGCATTTAAGTGATATTTTCAGATTCAGTGTATGGCTTAAACTGTTAATAGCAGTGTTCACAATCAATATAACGGATGACTTACTGTGATTGATTACCTCTGTGACAAATGGGTTGGATCTTAAAATGACTTCTATTCATTTAAACTGAGCCCACAAATGTTCTCAAATTAAAAAAAAAATTGGTTGCAAGAACTTTTCAGGTGGTTTTAATATTTTGTTTGTCTTTGAAAAGATATTTTTTTCTTTCTGAAAAACATCTGAATTAGTTTTGTGGACATGCCCGTCGCTGTTTATATACAAGTCTCTGCTGGAGACTTGGAGTGTACAAATATTCAAACATTTTTCAAATGAAAAAACAGAGTCTTCGAAGGAAAAACAATGAATGAAACACATCTGGCGGTAAAGGGTTTTTTCTTTTTTATTTACTTCTTGATATTTGCAGCTCAATTCAAATGACAGGAGAGGAAAATTCTGCTTTGCCATTAAGGTGCAAAAATATGGCAAGTCAACATTGTATTTGTTAAAAAACATTAATAACTACATTTAAAGACAGGTTTTGAATCCTGCAAATGCATCATTACAAGTTTTCAAACCCGTCAGTCAGCCAACAGATCTGCCTCAGCCTTTGAGGCAGAACTACATGTTTAAGTTCTTGCACTTTGGTAGACTTTTACTTTTTTCAGAGAAAACTGTTTTGAAAACCTCTTTGGTCATAAACTAATTTACATTTTGAATTACCATTTCTATGGAGGGTGACAGCTTTTCATTTTATGCACTTAAGAGCTCACTGTCACTATCAGATGTTGTTTGTGGTGCACAAAAAGGCACGTGAATCTTTTTCTACCTGTTCCTGTTAAAACACACACTTTGGCCATTATATTTGTGCAATTAAAGTAACACACCTACAGTTTGTTGTAGAACCAAATGCTGACAGCTTTTATGTGTTTAACAGACAAATGACTATATAGGTATCAGCAGGATAATGTGGACATGTACTGGCATACTGAATACTGCCAAAGATTGCAGATTCTGAATCTTAGTTCACCTTACCTTGATTCTGTTTTTAGGATTGTAGCCACATCTGTACACATCAAAACAGGTGTGCATGCGGCAGCTGAGGTCACCCCTCTCAGGAATGGGACTGGAGACAGGCAGGTGGACAAGAGGGGCATCATGAACACTGCGTTTATCGAGAGACCAGTCTGCTGCAGATTCAATGGAGTGGGGCCAGAACTGAAACATCCCAGTAGCAATTAGTCCAAGCAGCACCACGGAGAAGAGAGTGATGTAATAAATACGGTGCTTGGTTTTCATCCGTGGGATGAGAGCAGGGCCCCGAGAGCTGTACTTCCCAGAGGCATACATCCCTGACACCTCTCTCTCCAACCAGCCACTGTTAAAGGAAAAACTGTTAGAATGGCAGCTTCAGATACTGAATGATCATGAGCATTTTCAGACCAAGTTTGGGTGTGCTGAAACTCCTCTGACTTAATTCAACAGCACTGCTAAGACATTAATAACTTGCAATAAGGCTCCAAAATTAGCTTTTTACTTACTGGAAAAACAGAGCTGTGCATATTCACTAGTCTAACACTTTAATTTGAGTTAACAATTTAATTTGATTTTATGTCTTGATGCAACAATGTAATTTGGAATTGGTTTGGTTTTGCAGTGTCTGACGAACACCAAACAGCACTCGCTGCAAATTGTGTCTGAAGGCGGTTGTCGTCGGTCGTAGTAGCACTTTGTGTCAATTTCTGTGTTGATTTTTTGACCTGGAGGCACTTTAAATGTATATTTTAAGTATAAATAAATGTATATTTTGGAAATAAATTTAAAGTGAGCAGTTATTTCATTTTAAATGGGGCAGGGATTCGGATCGTGAATTGAGTTTTTTATCGCCCAGCTCTATGTTTCAGGGCATTTCACAGCGATAACTAGATTCCAATAAATGTAATCATTTAATTTGATCAATAGATTTTAAAAAAGTACCATAACCACATTATGCTCAACATAATTTAAGGAAGGTTAACTGTTATGTGACAGAATACCTTCAACATTTTAGCCCCAAACAGAAAATAAACCCACACTTGTGCTTGGCAGGTGATAATTTCAGAAGCTGCCTGCAATTTAATTTGACATTTCTGCTATTAAGTTGAATATTTTGTAATGATGATAAAAATATAATATTGTGGCAGTCATGTACCATCAGCTGTGAGAAACTGTATTCATTTTTTTTTAAATTAGTAAATAAAATACTGTAAAGATGGACTGTTAATTGTGAAGCTTTACATTTAAAACGTTGTTAATGTAACGTCGACTTAGAAATATATGGCTTAATAATGTGCACAAATGTAGCACAATGATTAATAAAACCATACAAATACACACATATACAGTCATCTGGTTACATTAAAATAATATTAATGTTGTTTCAGTCTTCTCTGCACACATCTCTCAGATTTTAGGAATAGTTCATGTTGCTTAGAATGAGATATTTAGAAGATATGAACGTTTACAGGGAGACGCACACTCCTCTCTTTAAGAGATGGGACTCCCGAACCATTCAATCTTATTACAACATTATCTGCCAAGAAACGCAATGAGCCACTTGTCCCCATAATACCCTTCAATATTTCAATGTGAAAGGCAGTTCTTAAACATACACAATGATCATTCATCGAAAAATCAAAGCTTCTGACTCGATACCAGGAACATAATAATGGGTAAAATATCCAGTGACTGTGCCGTTGTCACCAATGATCGTTATATTAATCATTTCATCGGGTATGGGCCTGACAAAACGTTTAGAGAGACGTAATTTTTTAGAATAGAAAGAGTGATCACTTCAATCCAAATTACCAGGAGGCTAACCTGTCTTAATGGAGGATAACGTAGTAGTTAGCTGAACCAGCTGTGTAAACACTAATGCTAGGTTATTAATGTGTAAACAGCCGTTGACGTCGAGACGCTGTGAACAAACAATTAACATTTTCGACCTTACAGAGGTAACAATGAGGTACTTACCGCGAAGTGAAGCGACGTGATGCTTAAGAGTTCATGGCAGCGGATTGTAAACAAAGTGACACCTAATAATTCAGTGTAAAGGCAGACCTAGCATCGAGCTAACGTTAGCGCTCCGGGAATCATTCAGCGCTACTCGGAAGTCATTCCGCTGCGCTTCCGCTTGGAGCCTCCGCTGGATGGAGGTACTCTGCTGCCCTCTGGAGGCATTAGGGCCACATAAGCAGAGTTTAACCACGCATGTTGGAGTCTTCCAATTAGTCTTTCTCAGCTGTTTTGGTGCATTTCTCAGATTAGGATTAAAATGATCAGAAGTGATAATTCAGTCTCCATAACATTCAGTCGTTTTTGCATGTAGCAGTAGCAGTTTGTCATCCCTTTCCACAAATTGTGCTTTGGATATGCCTCAATCACTTTCATACATGTCTCTGCTGTTTTATAAAATTATCATTTGATTATGACATGTCAGTCAAAATGAACTTTACTTATGAATGCTGTTAGTCATTCTCTTTAAAACTCATAGTCCTCATTTCATTGCCTGAGTCAGTACATACAGAATTGTTGAACTAGTTGTCCAAATCTATTATGCAAATTGCATTTTTATATATTTTTTTTCCTGAAAATGTCTCATAAAAGGATGTTGGTGGAATATGACCCTCGCTACTCACTATTCCTAAATCCATTAGAGGAGTTTTCCTCTGCCTGAAGGTGGAGGGTATATGACCAGCATCCTTATATCTAAATAGCCCTGGTGGCAAACATGGATGCATCATGTGATGCCATCACAGCAGAGTCTACAGAGAGTGGATTCACTAATCCAGGAGATATTTCCTCACTGCACTCTGATGTAGGTTAAAATATGTGACCAGACAGACAAGAATGTCTTGATGTACAAGAATGATTTCAGTAATGTGTATGTTGTATGTTCAGTTCAATATTTACTGCAACATTGATCACAGTTGTGTACCCAAAGGGTGTTTCTTTTGTTTGTTTTAAATAAGTGTGTATTTTCTTTTGCACAATGCTGTGAACAAATTAGAACTGCAAAAGCAGATGTTGTAATAATGTGAAACACATGTATTCAGTCTCTTGTACCCAGATACCTTACTAAATAAAATAATGTGTAACTTGACTGTTGTTTTCAAAGGATGTGTAAATAGTGTATGAGCATTTGCATAGAAAACACAGAGTTAACTGTCATAATACAAACAGGACAAAGTCATCTGACTATCTTGTTCATAAACAATGCTGTCAGGACTTTTCATTTTGATGACAGACACTACCGTGGACATGAATACTTGGTTTTGAGCAAGTGACATACTTTTGCAGATCATCAACTAGGTTTTGCAGTTTGCACTCACTGTTTTTAGAAAATGCACAAAGTGTTGTGCAAATGTTATTAGTGATGTGAGAAATGCTCTAAAGTGACTGAAAAAATCTGACATTTCACTGGACAGCAAGCATTTTCCCTTACATTTGAGATTTTTTTTTAAATCAAGAGAATTAGTAAAATGTAGAAACTATAGGGTTTTTTTTGCATAGTATTTAAAAATCTCTTTATTTTTTCTTTTAATAAAAATATTCATTTGACAGATGTTATTATTACAAAATATATACAATCTTGCCAATGCCAGTGAATGACATTTCTGCTTTAAGTAAACAGCCAAGGGGTAAAAAGAGAATGATATAGGGGCATCAGTAGAGTGTCTGCAACTTTAAATTGCCAAAATCAAAGGTATAGTGTCTAAACCTGACTTGGAGAAACGTATTCATGTATCTGTCTCTAGTAGGTTAGACTACTTTAACAGTCTGCTCACTGGCCTCTCCAAACGAGCTTCAAGATTCAGAGAATAGACTTTAAAGCAGTTCTGCTTGTATACAAGTCTCTCCATGGCCCAGCACCAAAGTACATCTCTGACATGTTAGTGCCATATGAACCATCTCGGAATCTGAGGACCTCAGGGACCGGCCTTCTGCTGGAGCCTAGAGTCAGGACTAGACATGGGGAATCAGGGTTCCAGTTTTATGCAGCTAAAATCTGGAACAGCCCTTCTGAAGATGTGTGACAGGCCTCTACTCTGACAATGCTCAAATCAGCTCTATTTAACTGAAAGGATCTCATCTGCACTCTTCTCTATTAAAGATAATTGTATCATGATCATTATTGTTTTATTTTGTATTGTGATTTTAATGCATTTTTCTTGTTCTGCAAAGAACTTTGAATTACCTTGTGTACAAATTGTGCTCCACAATTAAGCTTGCCTTCAAATATTAATCATTTTTAATAGAACGTAAGTAAAGTTTCTGTCAAGCCTTAAATTCAACAGCATATGTGCTCTGCTGCTAGTATTTCAGGGGTGCTGAGTTGGCAGCACATCTATAGAGGGTCAAAACCTTCTATTATGTCAGAATCAGGAAAATACAAATCTTAAGCGCTTTGTGCTAAAACATAACATCCATTTAGCTTTTACCAAGGAGGTAAATGTTGCTAATAAAGATGACTACATTTTTTTTTTATTTCGATATTTATCTGGTTTATCTGGATACTTATCTGGTTGTCCCTGTTCACATCCTTTTTCTGTACCTAGAACAGTAACTATGCATGCATTTTATTCAAAATATTGAAACAGTTCTTGTTGTTTGTCCCTGGTCCCTCTCTCTCTTTTTGCAACTTCCTCAAAACTCCAGCACGATCTTGTCAGATGGCTGTATGACATGAATCTGGTTCTGCTTGAGGTTTCTCTTATGCAAATGAGTTCTTTCGTTGTCGCTGTCACTTCACTAAATGTTGTTTAATGCCATTATCACAATAGATCAATAGGTCTTTGTTAATAATGTTAAAAAGAGAAAGATCAAACAGACAGACGGACATATAGATAACTACAATTATAGACGTGACACATAGTTGGCCATTTTATTAGGAACGTTCCATTCCCATTATCATTATAGCTGTTCATGTAGATATTAGCATGATCTCCATATCCATAATCAATACATCAACAATATCTATTTTTTTTATCACCACATAGGCATGAGTTCGTCACTACCATAAATTCTTATTTTCAGTAAGAATATCATTGGTTATACTTCTATAAAATGATCACCACAACTATTCAGACATGAGGACCCTTCTGAAAATGAGATGTAGCATCTCAAGAGGCTAACCTCTAATAAATCAGATGACAGGTCTGTGTTCATGAACCTGTCCCTAACTTCAGTTCTTATTCTAGTCCACTTGTCTCCTCTTACCTTCCTTCCTTTGCCCTCACACCCAACACAGCATCGTGTGGATTTGCTGTTCATCATGAGACTGGGATCCACATTCAAGATTTCCTGCTGCTTAACAGAAGGTTTTTTCTTGCCGCCATGATGGAGGGATTCATGATTGGCTATATGGATTCATGTTGGGTGTTGGATGCATATATTTGTATATATATATATGTATATATATATATATATATATATATATATGTATATATATATATATATCTTTATATGTATATATGTATCTATGCATATATGTGTATCCACAAAATGAAGAGTTCTTGCTCTATTGTAAAGTGTCTTGAGATAACACTTGTTATGACTTGGCGCTATACAAATAAAGATTGAGAATAAAGATTGAGATAGATAGATAGAAAAATAAGGGGAAATGAGGGATTGGTCATGTCCTCACTATTTAGTTATAAATTTTGTCCACCCTTGAATTACTGATAAACCAAAGATCATTAGGTCATAAAAAAAGTTAATGTGTGCATGAATAACCATTTAAATCCACACTAAAAGTCAGTCATGGAATAAAGCAAGTTGAGCAGTGATCAAGCACGCCATTTCTGGCACAGAGCAACCAAATGCCACATATGAACACTTCAGTCAACTGAAACACACAATAATTTGTCTATAGGTTAAGGAATGTTCTCAGACACCAGTACTCTTCAGTTTCAGGCAGGATATTTCATGAAACAATGACATTTTTGATCATTGCACTTGTCTTGAAATGTCAGCAGTATTCCTTCATGAGACAGGTCCAAGGTATCTCATCAAAGTTATCAGACAGTTTTGATCCACATACTACCAACTGACCCACGAGTCCTCCACAACAGTCGTTTTTCATCTCTCATCTTCTGCATACTTGTTGTACAGTGCTCCTACACTGAGATAAATATAGCTCAGAACAGCTCACACCATCTTTACTCTGACTCCCTCTGCACTCAGGACTTGTAAAATTGATGACACATTCTTCACATTCAATCTAAAGGAAAACAATGCATTCAGCACAGGTTTAGAGGCAGTATGTATAACCCTTTGTGTATCTATGGGCCTTTGTCTTACATTGAAATAACTCTTTCCCAAATAGCACCATAACCTAACTATTCTGTATGGGTAAAATCTGATCTGTTTGGACATTTGGCTGCACTAAACATACTTCATGTTTTTTGTTTTAGACAGAATCATGACAATTTTCCCTAAAAGGACATTTATTACACTTTTGTCTTTCATTGTTTTTATATCTGCTTAAGGGCTTTTATTTTGGATACTGAAGCTGTCAATATCCTGATACTCAACTCTAAGCCAGTGTATTTGAGCTGCAGCTTGCAAACGCATAATGAGACTATCAGAGCCACGTCTTAGAAGTTCAGGTAAAAGCTTTGTTAAAAAATATAATAAACTCAGAATAAGGCTTGGTTACTGCTGTTAAAAACACATAATCTACCAACAGAGTAAAAAATACTTGTTACTGATCCATATTTACTTAAACTTCATTTAAAATTAGCTGCCAAAGACAGCCTTTCCAAAACGTTGGCTTGCTGCAGCCTAACTGGAAGCTGGAGATCTTTTAGGACCAACCAAAACCATCACACAGGTGTAACATGGGACTTTTAGTACTTCCCTCTATATTCTAATTCTTTCATGTGCAGAGAGTTTCAATGTGAGAGCTAGGTGTTTTTGGGGTCTTGCTTTTTTATTATTATTATTTTTTTTTTATAAATTTAAACTTTTTATGACCAGAAAAGCCTCAGAGATTAAGAATCTCATTTACAAGAGTTTTCTTGCCAATACCCACAGCAGAACAAGAAACAGAAATAAAAACAGACACAAATAAACACATCCAAACAATTCAGTCATAAAATAAAGAGTCAAGAGTTAAAGCATCTACAACCTGAACCCTCTACCTCTAATGCCATTTTTCGGCTCTTAAAAAGGATTTATAGAGACCAGCTCCTTCAGATACAGTTTTCCTGCAGTAGATCTCAGTCTGCAGTAGCTGAAAATATTTTTTTTCATCGAGACTAACTTGGTCAATACGTCTTGTGACTGAGATACAAAGGAAGACAGCTGCTTTCAGCACTTTTCACGTGAATGCAGTTCCTTAAGTATGAATGAAATAGACTTAGTGTAGTCTTATAAATAAAGATATACCAACAATTCAGTCCTGTGGCCAGTGAGGGCCAGTCAACTGAGTCACACATATTTCACATGTATATGAAATACAAATGAAAAAATGTAGCACTGAAAATGCACTGTAAAGTGCATATAAGCAAGCGGCAACATCACAAGTTTGCTTTGGTAATGTTACAGCTCTACTTAATCATTAAAAAAAAGTCACACTCTATACAAACATGAAGAAAACAAACAAATTTCATGGTACAACACCCATGCATCTCATTCAAGAGTACTGTACTGTAACAGTATTATCCATCACACAGGCAACGGCTTTATGACATAGCATGTATCATGTAAAAATGTGAAATCAAAAAATTAATGATCTTCAAAAACATCATATAGATCTTTGAATCTAGAAAATTGTGTATAATTGTATGCCACAGACATTTAAATGGTTTTGAAATTACTGCAAGTAGACAGACAGAGCTAATTTGGTCAAAATACAACTGACATGAAAAATTGAAATAATATTTAAATGATCAGAAAAACTTGATTATATAGTTTTGACCCTAGCTATAAATATATACAGCCAGATGGTTTAGCTAAATTCTAATGTGGTCATTTCCATTGCATGACAAACAGGAAAAATATTTCAATTTGATTAGAATCACATGAACTGGTATCATGCCATAAAGTACCTTTCATGCATGTTATTCTTTTCCTTATTATTACAGGTAATCAGTGCCTGTGGCAAATACATCAAGGTCAACAGAAAGGAGTTTGCAGAGTAACAAGGAGTGTTTAAAAAGACAACGATAAGAAGGAAAATAATGAGACAAAGCTTAACCTTTAAAGAACCTGAATATGAAAAATAGAATAAATACTTTTAGTCTCATGATAAGGTTGTAGACTTAAGTGGGTCAAATAGAATTTCTCAAATTATGCAGACTGGGTTACAGCATACTTGAGCTTGAAAAGACTACACTACAGAACCTCACATTTTAGTAACAGTACTTCAATTCCAATATTCTTTATCTTTACCTAAGCTTAACTTAATCTCAACAATTTGTTCTGATAAGGGAAAGACCTAAGCCAGAGAACTTGAAAGTACAAATGTAGGAAAATGGGAAGTATTGAAAAGATTGCTAATAAGATTTTTAGAGGAAAAAAGTCATACAATCATAGTTAATTTCATAGTTTGCAGTTTATTCAATTACAGGCAGGGCAGTGTGGGGTAGGGATTAATTACATTCGCATTGTAGGGCAGGAAAGGAAGGGGAGCAAACCAGGTAAACATGGACAAGACATCATTGAATTATTTCTCTTTCAATATAGACCAATTTATAAATCTGCCAATAGTCGGAATAAATAACTTTCAGGTTTTCATTTTTTTCACTATATGGCAATATTGATATCTTTATTATAACCAATATCTCCTTATTGTTATATAGTTCTACATGAGTCTATTGTAATTCACCTTTTTTGACATCTGCATAAATAATTACACATAGAAGATGGTGCTGTACACATCATGGTGGAAAGTTTTACAGTGCTTCTTTCAGCAGTTTTTAGTGTATGACCCGCTGCAAGCAAAGCTACTGGAAGTGTAGAAAATTGCTGGCCAAACCTTGGTTTATCCTGTGAGAGTCTACTCGGACTGGCAGCATGATATGAAAAGTGTCAGACTGTAAACTGGCTGGGAGTGTCTGCTGTGAGTAACCACAGCAAATCTCACTCCCAGAACAGGGACAGAACAGGTGGCTATGGTGACTCCGGACTTCGATGGTGGCTTTACACCAAAGGTCGCAGTGCACAGGCCGTCGCTCTGTAGCCTGTCTCACCAAAAATGAAACATTTGTAAAAAGAATATGTTGTCACCAAGCCATGGAAGAATGTCAAATAAGTTTCCACTCAGACAGAAAAAAAGCAGAAATATTTAACTCCTTACATTTGGGAAAGTCTAAAAAGTTCTCCACACTGTCCCCCAAATAAATCAGATAAAAACCACTGACATCAAACCAATCTGTAGCAAGAGCAATAAAGATAATAATAATACCATCAAATACAGCAAGAAAAGTGAGAACAACATTAACGGTAATAAATAATGCAAACTGTGAGCCACCTGTTGACACCCAGAGTGATATGGAAGATTGTTTTTGCCACATATTGGTTAAGAGTTGGCATACATGATGTTCCAGCCCGTTTATTCATTCAGTTCGACCTCAATGATATTTGAGATGAACCACATTAAAGGGAAGCAAACACCTCGTCGTCCATGATAACCGAGAGCACCTTGAGAACAAGAGAAATGGTATCCTGGGACACAGTTGGTCCGCAAGACTCTCAAAAGTTCACAAACATTTTCTAAAGTCTTGATAAGTTTGGTGCTTATTTACTGTGACGTTATGACAAAACTTGTTCTACACCGGCCATGCTACTCTGAAATGCATAAAGCATGCAGACCCAGATCTGGGCAATATGCTAAGAGCTCCCTTAAAATGTAAGGAACAGAAGAGAACACCTATTAGCAAGTTCATTATTGGTAGAAACCCAAGGTCCAGAGGTTGTATGTGTGTGTGAAAATGAGAGCCATGGCAGTGTTTTAAGGTCAGGATGGCATATTTTCTGTGGTGCTGCAGTTTAACAGTCTATGAGGGGACCAACAGGATGGCTAATGAATGTAGCTTGTGTTTATATAAAGCACTATCCATATACATATACAAAATTACATCTCATAAATACATTTGGCAATACAATGTAGTATTTTTGGCAAAAGGGGGGATAATTGAGCAAAATGATGTGTGCAAGAGTATCCAAATGTCAATCTGAGTGGCTTCTCTTTAAAAATAAATGAAATAAGTCTTCATGCACTATAAAGAGTAACCAAAAACATCCATAGGCGTCTGTAATAACTTTGTCACAATCACTACATTTTTTAAGACACATGAATTCTCACCAATGTAACACACTTACTCTCTCAAAGCCAATTCTTTAGAGACCTGAGGAACATTTCATTATATCTTCTCATTCTTATGACTGACAATTACGTCGATCTTCACATTCCTGATTTAAAAAATAAAATAAAGTAAAAGCTGGAGCTGCTGTGGGTGCAGGAAGTTTCACGGTACATGGACCCATATGATGTGCCTAAGCTAACCTCTTCCTTGTTTTAAATTCCCTGCTCTTGTAACTATTCTATCTTTTGATTTTGTGATGCCAGGGAATGAGTGTCATGTTGCTTGCCTGTCTTGAAATTTGGTGAGGCAACGCAGTGTTGGAATGGCCTTGTGAAGCTACAGTTGTTTATTTTCACCCAAAAGCAGAACAGCCCCCTGGCATGCAGAGAGAGGTATCGTTTTCTTTTTCAAAGTCATTGCAATAGTGTGATAATGCTATCAACAGCGTTCAAAGGAGAGACCTGAAGATGGGAGATAGTTTCTGAGTCGGTCAGTTGATTTTTGTCATCCGATCTCTGATGAGTGACTGCATTCCATGGCATGCATATACTGTGATATGTTTTATGACTGCATCTCTCAGTTCAGAGCAAAGGACACTGGGGTCCTGCAGGCACACTACACCATGGACGATAGTGTGTTCTCCTCAGGACAGTGGCAGGGAGTGGATGTTCGTAGGGAGTGTATGGCTGGCAGGGTGCCCTCCCCTGGCGAGAGGTCATTGAGCTCCTCAGACGAGGAGAGAGGGAAAGAGGGGGACAAAGAGATACCCGAGGATGGGTCCGCAGAACCAGCAAAAGTGCGTGGGGGTTTGGGGACTAGGTTAGGCTCCAGTGTTGCTCTGGCAAGAAGCTGTTTCTCATCCAGCTGCTGTCCTTCCCCCAGACACTCACCCTGCCCGAAGGAGCCCCGTCCTGATTCTGACTCCCCATCAGACAGGTCCAAAGTTGGAGAGCTGCTGCCGTCTAATCTGAAAAGAGAGTCTAAGTACTGGGCAAACTCCAGCACTGCCTGGCTGGGGTTTCCGTTCGAGAGTTGTGGTGGAGGAGTTGAAGCTGCTGGTGCTGTCTCTGCACCTAACTTTTTCTCCGCTGTGTCCATCTCCCAATCTCCCTTTTCTCTAGAGCTTATCTGTGGGCTGAGGGGAGCATTGGGGGTGCTACCCGGGCTGTACACACCAGGCATCTCTTGGTGATCTCCATCAGGAAGCATTTTTGGGTTGGCATTGAGATCTGGCTTTATAGGCTGAGATGAGACACTCTGGTTCAATAGAGGTGGGGAATGATGTCCACTGTAGCGAGGGGTGGCAGGTGACAGTCGCATGGAGTAATCCGGGGTGGATTCCAGCGGAGTAAAGAAGGGGCCGACCTCGCCCAGGTGCTCTGGCGTGGCCTGGCAGAGGCAGTCAGCAGCCAGTAGTTCAGTGCGTGAGCTGAGAGATGGGTTCTCCTCTGGGATTGGGGCATCCAAAGGGAATGGGAGGCTGCTCAGCATTGGCGAGCCCCTTAGCGCAGCTGAGGAGCGCCGGGAATCCAGACTATAGAGGGACTCAGCATCTGAGAGACTCTCCATGACTGCAAGCGGTGCTTTACGGTCCCTAAGCTCCACCGCCAGGCGCTCCCTTGCTCCTCGTAGCACAACAGGCACTGGGGGAGGAGGGCACTCAGAGAAACCATCCAGAGATATTTCAGACTGAGCACATGAACTAGAGAAGAGGAGAAGAATGGGTTGGAGAATAGTGACAGGGAAAGGAAGGGAGGGGGATCCAAAACACAAGACAAGACATGAAAAATGGGTCAAAACAGCTTACGGAGGGTTAAAGACGGAGAAGACAGGGAAGTGTTAGTATTTAAACCATCTCTAGAGTCTACACACAAAAGGTTAAAACTTGCAAACAGTACAAAGAAAGAAGAGATAAAAGAAAAGAGAGACTAAGAGGTCAGGGAGTGTAACCAGTCACATTGGAAACTCCTGTTTTAGCCTCTACTAGAGAACTACTATTGTATGCTATCACTAGCAGAAAATTCACACTGACTTTGGACAGGGGCTAAACCAGAGAGGGCGAGGTGGGAACTGAATACTACCATACGTTGAAACTGGTCTGTGGTCAGACAGCGTGCATGCGTGCATTGAGAGAAGGGAGCACATTATGCAAAATTAGTATTAGCATGCTTTGCTTACCGTAACAATGGTTTTTGTCTTGTTTTTTTTAAACCAAACAGAACAGACAGAAACAATGATTTTGAGAAAACAATAAAGTTGCAGTTAGTAGCAGTAGTATTGTTAAGTATCAGCTAGATATGATCAGTTTAAATTAGACTTGTCCCTCTGATTAGCCATACAGTTAAAGTGCTTTATACAGTATTTATAATGTTAGAGGGGAGAATGACTACACAGAGCAAAGTGGTGAACATTTGCCTTTAGGCTCCAACACTCCCACACTGGTGCCTGTATACTAACCGAACACTACTGTTCCTGCGGTGGTGGGCTGCAGGTGTCAGCTGCTCAGTTGTTGCTGATGCATCCATGAAAATGGTCTCTGGGTTTAAGTCCACCTCAGTGGGGCTCACCATGATCTTGGCTGCTGACAGCAAAGCAGTTTTCCCTTTGTTGTAGTTCTCCAGCACCTGTCACAAGCACACAGGTATACATAGACTCATGACTCCAGAGTCAAAGGTGCAAACAGAGTGGAAGAGCAAGGATGATTGGGACAGAGAATATTCATGGCTGAAATCACAATTAGAAGAAAGACAGAAGTTATAACAATGCCATGCTTGAATATTATTGCTGCACCACATAGACACTTGATTTCTTCCGCAAGTTTTTTTTTTTCAAACCAACCAAAGGTGGAAAAAGTACATTACATGATTATCTTCAGTATATTTTCTCTTAAAATCTAGCAAAAGTGCTCACACAGTTTTTAGGAATCCCTTTTAGAAATACCATACTTTACTTCTTTTCACCATGATCACATCGTTATCACATGTTCCCAGATCATATTTTTTCCAAAGTGCCTTGAATAAAAATATTGGATTTTGGCATGGCCATAAACCCCTCCATCTCAACCCCACCACTCCCTGCTCTGTTTTTCTTATGAGCAGTATCTGAACACAGCTGTCTGACATTGTAGATTTTGCTCAAACTTTTAAGAGATGAAGTCTAATGTTTACAACAGGGTCATGCAAAGACAATGACTTTTCACTCCAGCCAGCTACGGGCTGAACAAATACAGGCATCCCCCACCCTTAAGGACGTGTCAAATCCTCTTTTGTAATCATTCGGGGTGAATTTTTTAATTTGCCCTCTGAAAAGCAGTGCCATCAAGACAGGAAGAGGAAGATTTTTTTCTTTTGTTGAGGTGCTGCAGACAGGCCATGGACACTTTTGTTTTGATACAAAAAGTGTATTTTGCATAGCACTTGACCTTTAAAATAACAAGCCCACTCACTGCGGAATAAAGGAAACTGGGGGTTTAGAGGGTTGCATTCACTGATATGCTATCCCTTGCTACTTGGAAACATGAAATACCCTCTTCATCATCCACTGGCAAGTTAAATGCAAGATCACAAGAAGCTGGATCACCTTCAGTGAGTGAGTGTTTAATGACATAACTCAAGGACCCACTACATTTATATTTATAGGTGCATATAAATACACCTATTATTGTGTTAAAGAGCCAAGTGTAGTTCAGATAACTGTAAGAGCCATCTAAAGGTAGGCCAACATCCACTCTCCTACTCTATCTGACATTAAACACCCACAGTGGAGTCATGACACCTCTGCAAGAACTATAGCACACCTACATATTAGTGATGAATAGTAAGTCAGAAGACAACAAAAGTGCGCAACCTTAAACATTCAAGAAAACACAACCACACCTAACTTACCTTTAGATGTGTTAATTGCTAAGAGATTGAATACAAAATGCACTTTCAGCAAATCACATAGACACACAGGTACATATGTCTGGTCAACTTTAATGGGGTTTTAACACGTAATGGAGGCACAACATGAGGAAAGACAAAAACAATGAAAATCTTGTGACAATGAACACAAATCAAATGAAAATTAGTTTAAACAAAGACTGTGAATCCTTAGTAAAATGGACTTAAATGTGTTTAGTATGTTATAATAATGACAAGTGTTATTAAACATTGATAAATGAAGATGGTACATGGCTGTGGCACATGACACATTCAAAGATTGCTGCAAATAAAACAATCAAATATTTTGCACGGGCAGTATCAAACAAAACTCCTGTATTTTAGAACAAAATATTTACAACAATAAACAAAGAAAAGCAAAAGGCTGCAGACTCTGCAACCACATAGAAACTTTCACTTATAGAGTTCTGAATTATTTAAGGATGTACTGACTTCCCTACAGCCATAGATTCACAACATATATAATTTATGACAGTACATTAAAATGCTGCAGTGTGAGATACATGGTGTAAACCTTAAAAATATCTCCAGTTCTCATGGTGTTTTTTATATAAGCCCTTCACTGTCTGTAACAGGAGGAAATTAGACATTTTTGGACTTGGTGAGCAGCCATTTTTCTGCAGAGTGCTCCATGTTTACACATTTGGTCCCCCTCGCGGCTCCATCTGCTGCTGATGAGTAATTGACAGTTCCTTGAAGGGATTATGATTGAGGAAGAGCTGAATGTGCTTTCAAAAAGGCAAAAAGGAAGAAATGATATCCAGACTGCAGAGCTGCAGCAACTGACAAACCCCAGCCAAGAAGGAAGAAAGAGCAGTTAATGTGGCAGAAATTAGGTTACCATGGAAACTTTAGGAATACAAAGAAAACTTGTTAGCTGGAGGAACAGGGTTAGCAGGTTCAGGCCACAGCACTTGACCAAATGTACAGTAGTTGTGAGGGAAAACAGAGAAGACTGAAGAATGAAGGGTTGATGTGAGGGAAGCTCAATGATGGAGCTCATTAGCAGGAGACAGAAAGTAGGTGGGCTTAAACTCAACATGTAAGGCTATAAAGGGCTATTTTTAGCCTCACTACCATTATGTTTAATCTCGTTTAGCCTGTTACATACGCCATTTATGGTTGATGTAAAACAGGAGCCGTTTTAACAAGATAAACACCACAAAACCATAATCTCCTCTAAACACATCAGCTGGCTTAACTTGACTTCTGTGCTGTTTATGTTCTTTGAAATCTCCTTTTTCCTACTTCCCCTGAATGTCTCTTAAAAATCCACAGAACTTGTCTGGGCTTGTAGCATCCAGGCACTGGTTCAACTGCAAGTGGAAGGAAAAATACTAATGCCTGAGGGGAAGAGTTTTCCCTCTTTAAAGCCCTCATACCAGTTTAGCTGCATTCAGTCCCCATTCGTCTTTTGGGGTATTCTTCAGCACAGGAAATTTCAGACTCACTGCCACTTCTCTGTGATGGTGTTTTAAATGCTGGTTCCAGTCACTTTACAAGCTGATGTCAAATACAGAGTTTTTCATCAGGCAAAATGTTCCGCCCATTAGACTTAATGGGCAAAGCAGCACATAATCTTAACCTGCATGTTGGAACACTGAGTTATTACGCTATTTTAATAGTGATTTTCTCCAAGTGCTTTTTGTTCCTCTATGAAAAGGACAGTTTGGTAGATTTTAGGTTTGGTTGTGTGACGTACAAGTTAATAACAACTACATCATCCACAGCAGTTTTTGTCAGGTCTGCCCCTGCAATACAAAGGGAAGCTAGGCTGTACATTGGTGCAAAAGGGCAAATATCCACAATTTAATGAGTTTTAGACAATCTAGATCCGACCATGCACTGTAATTGGCACTTTTACTTAACTTTCCTTTAGCAGCCCTCTTTGTCCTTTCTCTTTGTTTGCTATTTTGGCACGTTGCTTAGCTTACACATCCATCCACCTAGAACACATGCGCTGGAAGTGGGTTTGCTTGTAGAAAAGTAAAGTGTTAGTGAATGTGTCCAGTACAGAGTTACACCACTCAAGTGCTGGTTTTGAGCATTTTGTATCTAGAATTCTCTAAATTACTCCAAGTTCTTGGCACTCTCAGGAGCATTGCATAGCCCGGCTTCTGTGCCTGAGGCTTTGCCTTTACAGGGGCAGGTGACCTTTTTCTTTTGGGTTTTGAATTTTTGCCAATAATACTGTTGGAGATACATTTATGAAACTTACTCATTGTGTTCATTATTATAAACTTACAAACTGACAATATCATAGCTTTTGCAGTGCTAACCCAATTAGCAGTTAAAAAGCAAAAAAACTCTTATTATTGTTTTAACCACAGACCTCCTGGTAAACTCTTCCAAAAACTTCTTACTGATAAATACCCAAAAATCTGTGAAGGTGAAACAGCACTGCTAAAATGCCGATTCACATCCACCTTTCAGGAATCATTACTGCACCACTGTACAACCACTGCTGTAGCTAATGTATTTACCACTTAAATAAACCTATTCCTTTAAAAAAGGACATCAGGACATAGCTGTTCTGTTGGCTTAACTTTGTTTACCAAGGCTACAGTTGTTCAAGCAGGTGATCCAGCTTCAATAAACATGTGGCTCTTATCTCTTTTGCCCCTTCTCCCTGTCCTTTCACAAAAGTCTAAAAACCTTAAATCTAAAATCAGTAAACTTCTATTTTATGTTGAGCCCACTTCAGGTAAAAGTCTGTAACACCAAGTGTCATAAAGTCTATTCTAAACAGTTGAACTTGGAGAACTACTTGGCAATTGTAAACAAGTTACTTCATCTTTTTGTGAAGTGCCATGTGATGTTACTATCTGTAAAGGAGTATTTGTGGTCTGAACAGTGCAACACTCATCAGACAGACTTTCAGAAAGCGTAGCAACAATCACATCTGCACAAGTGCTGGAGTTGGGTGGGTCTGAAGGAGTTTGTGGAAGAATGCATGAATCAGCTGCGACAGAGGAGGCTGCCTGAGGGTCTGAAAGACTGTTAAAACAAGGGAAGACGGACACCGAGCACGGCTCAGAGGCAGGAGTGCAGTCTGACAGAGGAGGGGGAGAAGGAGGAGGAACAGACTCAGGCTCTGACAGAAGAGACTCAGGCTCTGAAAGAAAAGAAGAGGTAACAATGGTAAGAGGGTTTGGCTTTGCCATGTTGAGGGGGACGGGTCTGGGCAGGGCTTCGTTGGCGAGAGAGGGATAGGAGGGGGGTTGGTTAGTGTTAAGTTCTGTTTGTGATGTTATCACAGATATTCTGCAGGTATTTTCATTGACTTCAACTTCCTCTGGTTCCATGCTTTCCTGTTCAGACTGAGGACAAAATGGTTCCAGCACCTGCAGAAACATTAGAGGTATCATACAACAGATAAAGCACTGCAGACATTAGCCGAGGTCAGACTGCAAATTTTAAGGCTCTTTTTTGGCCCAATAATGACAGTGGTAGGTTTCTGGGACCCTAAAAATATGCTATATAATCCAGTGTAAGATGTCACAGGCCCCAGTCGTGCTGCTGTTTCAAGCTGTAATATTAACACCCCATGACACTTTTATCTCTCTGAACAAGGAATTGGTGGAATGAGATGTCCCCTCTTTGTTCCATCTCCAAAGGTAGAATCAGAGGCATAGTGTTGGTGAGAGGGGGCATGAGCATATAACAAAAGACAAGAGCGCTGTGAGTGTGTGTACGGTTTGTACATATGTATGTAATGCTGTCTTGTACATATCTAAAGCCTTATTGCACAACGAATAGCAGCAAGAAAGAGCATGTTACTTTCAGGTCAAAGACACAGTCCCTTCTAGAAAGCAACAACACAATCGAGCAAAGAAATGTATCCCTAATGGACATCTCACTGATATGCTTTAACCCTTTGTAGATCATTTCCCTAAGGTGTGAGACACTTAGTTCTGCTGTCATCTTTAATGTTACATGGATTTCCAAAGCTGCCTTTACTTCTCTTTGACCTCCCTTTACATTACACCTGCTTTCCTTAACATTAAATTTCTGTTTGCCATTAAACGTCCTTTCAGTGAAGTAGCAGTTAGAATTTTATGGGTCCAAACTTCAAATTTATGCATGTATGTATGTATGTGTATATACATTTCTTCGCAACTTCTTCAACTTATTTTGTTCATGTCAGTGGCATTGACCTTTACAATGCACTGTGCATTCACACAAGTATTAAAAAAATGTATGGCATCAGTAAACATTAACGACCACTGCTCTGATTTTTGCAATAGGCTCACTTATCTCTGCCTTTGTAATGTGTCACATAGGGATAACCGTGACAGACACAATTATAAACATGACACATAGTTGGCCATTTTATTAGGAACACTCCATTCCCATTATCATCATAGCTGTTCATGTAGATGTTAGCACGATCTCCATATCCATGATAGTTACACCTACAGTATCTATTTTTTATTACCACATAGTCATGAAGTCCCTCTTGAAAATGGGATGTCACATCTCAAGAGGCCTTTGACACATTTATATTTAATGGAGACAAACATGGTTGGGATGCACTTGTGGTCTGGGCACCCATGAGTTCGTCACTACCATAAGTTCTTATTTTCAGTAAGAATATCATTGATTATACTCCTATAAAATGATCACCACAACTATTCAGACATGAGGACCCTCCTGAAAATGAGATGTAGCATCTCAAGAGGCTACCCTCTAATAAATCAGACGACAGGTCGATGGTACATGGATCTGTCCCTAACTTTAGTTCTTATTTTAGTCCACTTGTCTCCTCTTACCTCCCTTCGTTTGCCCTCACACCCATCACAGCATTGTGTGGATTTGTTGTTCATCATGAGACTGGGATCCACATTCAAGATTTCCTGCTGCTTAACAGAAGGTTTTTTCTTGCCGCCATGATGGAGGGATCCATGATTGGCTATATGGATTCATGTTGGGTGTTGGATGTATATATTTGTATATATATGTATATGTGTATTTTGTATGTTTATATGTATCTATGCATATATGTGTATCCATAAAATGAAGAGCTTTATGCTCTATTGTAAAGTGTCTTGAGATAACACTTGTTATGAATTGGCGCTACACAAATAAAGATTGATTGATTGATTGATTAAAGAAAAACTGGAAAAAAAATGGCACACCAATGAGTATCTGCCATTAGCAATGACATCAAGCTAGCTAATGGTTCATAGTTTTGTTAAAATCAATACACAAATACAATATAGTTCAGTGTTTTCTAGCACCACCAAACAGTATGGTATTGTTTGGTTTATTTTCTAACACTAGTGATAAAGGGATATACCTGAGAAATGGAGCCAGAGGTTTCTGGATCAATTTAAGACATGAAACTCTCTTTGCAGTTTGACCTCGGCATAACGCACACTCTTGTCACAAACATATAAACAGCAAAATCTTCCCACAAATGTCCACAAGAATCAAAGCTGAGCCACAAAAACATACTGAAACACAATGAGCAACAAACTTATCACACAAAGAAGTGCAGTCCCTTACAAGGATCATCACATGCAAACATACAAATTAGCACCCCTCATAGATAAGCACTTACAACTGCAACAGTTGTAATGACCAGACAACACCACAAAAAACCAACCAATAGTGAACCGTTCCCATGCTTCACAACTGGAACAATGTGGAAAAAAGGTGCAGAGAGTTAGTGGTTAATAATAAATCACATGCATGAATTAACAGTTATTTTGATACACATGAAACAGCCATAATCTTCAAGATATCCTCCCAAAATACCATTAAATAGAACAATTTAGGGGACTGCCACTGAAAAAGGCAAATTAAAACTGAAACAATTAACTTAATTAGTGATTATCAAAGCACCTGTGAGGAGTTTTTGGCAGCTTATTCACAGACTGAAATTAATACTTCAGAGTTTTAATGACCTTCAGGAAGAGACCACCGATTAGTCTTTATTCTGCTGAGACCATCATCATGTAGACTGATTCTGTCTATGTAGGTGTAGCAGTTGAGGCTGAGAAACACCACCTCCATAACCATAACTGTATCAGCTGTTGAGTCCTTCCAGTTTCAGAGAACAGCCATCTCTAAGGACATGAAGTTGGTGATGAATATCCACTCCGTCCTGAAATAGGCCCAGCAAAGGAGGTACTTCCTGTGACAGGTGAAGAGCCACAGTCTACCTCAGGAGCTGCTCATCCAGTTCTACACTGCTGTCACTGAGGCTGTCCTGTCCACCTCCATCACTATGTGGTTTAGAGCAGCCACACAGAAGGACAGAAACTGACAGCAGCACACAGTTGGGACAGCTGAATGGATCACCAGAGCATGAAACCTCCAGACTCAAAAACAGCTTCTTCCCCTTCGCCATTTCTCTCTTAAACAGCTGAACTGTTCCATTATGATACAGTGCTTAATGCACATAAACTCACCTGACTGGACACTTATCCACTTGCACTTACTGTATTTTTGGACCAAATGCATATATATATTTATATAATCTTCTTATTTGCATGTTTTCACATGTGTACATATTCTTCATTATTTATTTTGTTCTATTTTTATGCACATCTTATCTTCCATTCTGTGAGTGACACAAACAGCCAGGAACAAATTCCTTGCATGTTGTGAATGTACTTGGTCAATGAAGCTGATTCTGATTCATACAGAGTTATTTTTCATGCCTGAAACTGCCACGGGGAAGGTGTTAATAAGGTTAACTTTAAGAGATACTATTTATGAGCTGAGTGAGATTTCTTTTGTAAATCTACTTCCAGTTAGAGTAGAAAGAAACAAAAACTTTGTCCACATGGTGACCTTTAAAGCTGGGGTTGGTGATTTTGGAAAACTAGCATGAATTTGAAAGTAGCATCCAAGTCATGTCTACACCAAGTCATGTCTCAGTCAGCGGTAAGAAAACAGCAGACTAACATGTAAAGTCAGTTAGTACTCACAGCCGATGTTGATCGGGGTAAAGGTAGTTCCTCTGACATTCTCAACATAGCTGTCAAATCTCCCGTTTTGGCCATGAAACTACCGTATTTTCCGTAATTTCTCCTCTTTTCCGCCGTCCTCCTGTATCAGTATTCTGCCGTAAATCTCCCGTGTGACGATATAATATTAAAAACATTCCTCTGCCTCTCCAAACTGAGCTCTGTCTCTAGCCCGAATGGGGCAGTAATGCCCCAAAATGATGGAGGCCAACTGCCGTAAAACCGAAGAAGAAAAAGCCTCGCGAGAACGTCCTCCTGCAGTAGCCTGGGTGGCAGCTATCGCGAGATTAGAGCAGCAGAACAAACTTAGAAAAACAAAGAGTTTATTTTAGATTTCTTGTACATCTGTCTTAAAATGTGAGGGATACTGGAGCTTGGTTGGGGTTGTGGGACGGCTCACGGCGGGCTTCCCTTATTTTCAAAGACAAAACTTGAAAGGTAAGCATTCTCCGGCGGACTCTGATACGTATGAGCTCGGCTACACGCACCAAGTCTGTGCACGCCGGGAAAATGCACGCGCAGTAGGCGGGCAGAATGGCGACGGGATTTGATTGGTTTAAAAACAGGTGTCCCGGCATGATTATTGGTTGGGGTTTTCCTTGTTTTACTCCTCCTGTAGATAGCGGATATTTTTCGCTCTGTTTTAAGAACACATTATGAGTTGATTACCATCGGGTCATAAAGACCATTTTAACCAGTATTACAAAAAGTGTATCTAAATCAAATCGCCAACCCCAGCTTTAACACAAACTAAAAACTTCTCACAGGAGCTTTAATTTTGCATCTGAAGTTACACTGACTAACTTAGAACAACATGTACCTCTTTGTAAGTGGTATGCCCCTTTCTTAAATCATTGTAAAAGGTATTTTAAAATGCATCAGATTTTTGTAAAAGCAATCCCATAAACTTATTATCCACCAATCCAGTGTTGTAAATGTATTTCCCAACCATAGCCCCCTTCACCATATTCACATGCATGCACACAGAACAGACCTTGTTCAGGCCCTCCATCACCATGTGGGGCATGTGCTCGTTAAGCATGGCAGGTGATATGATGACCTCATTAAAGGCCTTGTTGTCACCCCACAGAGCAGAGTAGGTCGGCTCCTCCTGACCGCAGCTTGAGAGAAAGAGGAGAGAGAGCGTCTGTCAATCACTGGAAAACCTGAAATGAGCAAAAGGCATTCAAGCAGCTGCTCGATGTTTACCAAAGATCTTACTCATTGTAGTAAAATTTCAAATTCAGTCCACTGATCAGACTGTTTCAACAACACAAATGGAATGTGTTTTATAATTTAACACATGAATAATGATGATAAACATTTTTTGTCAATTAAGTATAAAAACTGATGCGGCCAAATCATAATACAAGAGTTGACAAGTGCCATTACCAAAGTGGTGCATCATTAAAATATTCACATGATTTAGCGAAAACAAATGAAGTTTGCATTACTTTCTGTGTTTTTTTTAAATGATGTAAGCTACTGTAAAAGTCATGACAAACTAACTTTAGAAGAAAGACAGATTACAAGTTTTCACTTTTGAGGAGTGCTCGTGTGGACTCTACACACATTCACTGACAACACTAAGTTTTAGACAAAGTCTAAAAAGATACAACAGCTCAATCTTTTTCTCTCATCCTCCATGTTGTGTTAAAACCTTCACCATTTTTCAGGATTTAATCATGACAACAGGCCCTTCAACTAATAACAGTAGCTAAAAAAGTGATAATTGCAATAGTTTTAGGTTTATTACAAGTAACTATTTACTGCCCAGTACTAATGATGATTAAAGACATCTGTTAAACGTTATCATAAACATGCAGCAGACAGTCATGTTTTTTCTGACTTCCTCAAACATATATTAGACAGTAAACAACATTTCACGTATGAAAAATAAACATAATGGTTCAATTTTCTGAAATCCAGCAGGTGTCTAATGTTTCGAGTTCAACTATATCTGCTGCTGTCAGTTCGCAGACGGCATAGGGCACAGCAGCTCCCATAGCAGTAACAGGGGCCAAAAAGCAGCTATAGGATTTGTGTATATACAGGATGTAAAAATACTACCAAGGCCAACTGAGGCGCAGGGTCCATTTTTAATTGGCCCCAAACAAAATCTAAAAGTAAAAGAAAATATGGTTGATGTTAAGAGAATTTAACTCCACTGATGAGTAAGGGCAAGGCAGCAAACACATGAAAATAATTCCCTCCACTACCTACCTTGCCTTAAGGTCTTGTCAGTGCCATCCTAAAAACGTTGATAATGTGTGGCTATTTGCCTTGTGAGCCCAACGTCCTAAAGCTAGGGTGTAATCTTTTAATTTTCTGAAACATTCTGACACCTGCATCTGGGCTGGCCAGAAAAAAATTGGATTAATCTATATTTCTACATTAACTACTTAATGAGGACTTGTATTCCACCTTCAATTACACTCAGAAACTGTGAGATAAATGTGATAATTGTCACTGCAGCTGTAAGGGCAGATAAAAAAAAATAAAACAAAACAGAGGAAAGCTGTGTGCCACACTGTAAACCCACAGAAGTGTGAATAAAAACCTTTTTCTGCTGTGCTGCCAGTTATAATTAATGCCACAGGTGTGAAATAAAAATAAGATCTTTTTTGATGTAACTGTGTCCACACAGCAGTTATGTAACCATTTATAAGCTGGAGATATCTGGCAAAAGTATATGATGTCACCTCTTCATACAGACAATGAAACACCATTTCAATTGATTCTCTCACCATGTCTCTGGAGGATGGTTGTGCACCACATGGATGATCTTGCCAGGAGGGTAGAGGGGTGTGGATGCTGAAAGGGCAATGCTGAGGTCACTGGGGTGGAGCCAGAGGCGACTGCTGGGGGGTGCCGCTGGCTGAGACTGAGGATCCTCGTCCTCAACTGGAAGCTCTGATTTGGGGATGCATTTTGTGCCTCCCGCAATAATCCTCCACTGTCAAAGAAGAGAAAAAAATGCATTATGTAGCAGAGCGTTAACTCTAACTTTGTCTACTGTGGATTGGTTGCTTTCTGCAGCAGCCAGGGGTTAACTGAATAAGGCCTTAATTACAGCAGAGTCAGGGTAACTGAAGCATTAAAGCCAGCAGTTCATTCTAGTCGGGTACTGCAGAATATCTAACAGCAGAGAAATCTCGCTCTTTGATGCATGCACAAAATTAAGATAGATAGACATGCAACACTATGATCAATTCAGTAATGAGTGATCAGATATAAATATTTGTGCATTAGAACAATTCATTATCTTAAGATTATCCTTGGTATAATCAGCTGATAGCATTATGTGTTTCTTTTCTCCTTTACGCTTTAAGCTACAAATCTTCAACTCTCTTCTTTTTGCTGTGTATGGAGATGAAGTCACCTTTGGCTTGTTACTTTTCTGCAAGACTTCCAGGAGGTGGCGTCGGAAACCCTCCAGTTGTGACAAGCCAAGCCTATGAGAGACCAGCAGCAGATATGTTTATTGCATTACTGCAGTAAGGACACGTTGGCCAGAGTCAAGTGGCCAAAGAAAAACACATACCTTGGTACCAGGTCTTTTCCTAATATTACAGATGAGACAAACTCTTTGGAGTACTCCATGGCATCCTCACTGGGTAAACAAAAGGAAAAAAAGGTTAAACTGTGTAAACAGGATATGATTAGATAGTGAAAGGTGTGACCTTAGGTCTTTGCACATATTCTCAGTTTAAAATTTTTGAAAATAATAATCTTAGGTCTTTACAATACTAGAGGCCACCTGAAGCAAAGATTAACATATTGTAAGACAGGATTATATATATATATATATATATATATACATACATATATATATATACTTTTCCCAAGAGTGTACGTTTTTTTCATATAAATCATCTTAAAGCCACATTTCTGAAACTTAACCTTCACCTTCCTTCTTTACTCCTGCTCTCTGTTTCAAGTTTGTAAGTGCAGATGTTTAGTGTTTATAGACTTAAATGCCATTTATTGCAATACACTTTAAGTATCTGCTTTCCTGCCTTCATATACATATTAAATGCAGTGGCATACGATCTTCATCCAAAGGGTGGAATATGATGTTAGCCCACCCTTTGCAGCTGTAATTGCTTCAGGCTTTCCACAAAGTTTAGGAGTGTGTTCATGGGAACTTCTGACCATTCTTCCAGATGCAAATTTGAGAGGTAATACACTGATGTTGGACGAGAAGGCCTGGCTCGCAGTCTCCGCTCTCATTCATCCAAAAGGTATTCCATCTGCTTGAGGTCAGGACTCTGTACAGGCCAGTCAAGTTCTTCTACATCAAACTCATCCGTGTCTTTATGGACCTGCTTTGTGCACTGGTGTGCGGCCATGTTGGAACAGGAAACGTTCATCCCCAAACTGTTCCCACAAAGCCAGGAGCATGAAATTGTCCAAAATGTCTTGGTATACTGAAGCTTTAAGAGTTCCTTTCACTGGAACTAAGGGCTGAGCCCAACTTCTGAAAAACAACCCCACACCATAATCCCCCCTCCAACAAATTTTACACTTGGCACAATGTAGTTCGACAAGTAACGTTCTCCTGGCAACCACCAAACCCAGACTCGTCCATCAGACTGCCAGGCAGAGAAGCGTGATTCATCACTCTCGAGAAAAACTCTCCATGGCTCCAGAGTCCTGTGGTGATTAGTCATGTGTATTGGCAAAAACCTCACGATACAATATGTATCACGATACTTGCGTCACGATACGATAATATCACGATATACCACAAAATCACAATACTGTGATATATTGCGATATTCTACAGTTGACAAAGAAAAAACTAGAGATGGTGTTTCTGTAAATCACACAATATTACTCCAAACTGAAAGCACAAATCAAGTCAAAACTATTTGACTAAAAACAACTTTACATTTTATTGTTTTTGAAATATGTCAAATGCAGTGTTACTTACTTAACTTGAAAACACAGAGTGAGTCAAGTCACTTAAACTTTTGTTGCAAAGAAATTATTCTTGTTTTCCCTTTAATAATGTATTGAAAGCCTGCTAACCTGCAGGCAGCTCAAACTGTAACTGAACACATGAGGAACAAAGTGCTTTGAGTAAGTAAAAAAAAAACCCCCACATATTTCTCTTGTCACTGTCTAAACTGAATAGACTGCATAAAAAAAAACCTGCGCATACATTTTATTATGTTGTATTTTTTTCAAACTCTGATAAAATATGAGTTTTTATTTTTACAAAAAAAAAAAAACGATATCAAGATCTGAAATATCAATATTATATTGGGGATCAAAATATCGCGATATATTGCTGTATCGATATTTTTTCACACCTCTAGTGGTGATGTGTTTTACACCACTGCATCTAACTCTTTATATTGAAATTGGTGATGTAAGGCTTGGATGCAGCTGCTTAGCCATGGGAGCCCATGGAAGTGCTCTACATACTGTTTTTGAGCTCATCTGAAGGTCATGGGGTTTGGAGGACTGTAGCGATCGACTCAGCAGAATGTTAGAGTCCTCTGTGCACTATGCGCCTCAGCATCCATTGATCCTGCTCTTTGATTTTACATGGCCTACCACTTTGTGGCAGAGTTTCTGTTGATACCAATTGCTTCCACTTCATTATAATATCACTAACAGTTGACTTTGGAATATTTGGAAAGGAGTAAATGCCAAGACTGAACTTGTTGCACAGGTGGCATCCTATCACAGTACCACACTGGAATTCACTGAGCTCTTGAGAGCAACCTCATACACCTGTGCCCATGGGAGTGACTAGAAACACATGAATTCAATGAATTGGATGGGTGAGTGAATACGTCTGCAATACAGTGTGTATTGTCATGTGAAAAGCAAACCAACTTTATTTTTGTTAATTATGCTACACCAGCACAGTGTAGATATTTTTGTTGATATTTAGATATGTATCACAATGTGATTTAAAGACCTTAAAATTAACAATATAAATGTCAAACATTTGTTAACCTTTTTTTGATCTTATTCAAGGCGTCTTCGCAACAAATGATAGTACACCAGTTGTTATAACACAAAATAAATGTATGATGGACTTGGCCAATCAAGAGTAGAATCAATAAATCCAAAAGTTAAGCCCTTACTATGAGGTAATGTAGCACAGTAGTACAAAAACCTTGACTCTATATGTTACAGAACACTAATCTTGGGATATCCAAAATCAAGATGCCCCCGCTACATTCAAAAAGATCTCCTCTAAAATCAGGCAAGAGCACCAATCTTTGAAATAATTCCTTAATGTGGTGACAGATGATGACATTAAAGAGTGCTTGGTGATCCATAATCCGAAACCTCATAGGTGTTCAACTGTTTTGAAGTCTTGTCACTTTGAAAGTCACAGTAAATAATACACACCCTTCATGAATAAACATTTCAGTGACCCTGACAGTCCTTTATGGAAATCTTGATGTATGCTTCTTCATTATATTATTAATGCTGTATTCATTACTATATCAGTTCTATCATCCATCCTTTATCTTCTGATCAAAGTCTGATTGATTCAATTAGACCTCAATGAAAGATCAGATGTGCTCTGCAGCTTTTAGTAATCTCTTTGTTTCCATGCATGATTTGCATAGCAAAATAGATGACGCTGCAGCCAGCTGTGCTCAAGTATCAACAGACAGAGCAAATGAAGCCTGAAACGCTCATCAATTTCAGAAGGCTTGATGATTATTTAACATACAAACTTGTCAGTGAGGGTTAGTTTAGGTTTTGCAATGTTGATCTGCAGATAAAGCTATTACAGCCCCACACTGCTCCTCTTTTAACAAGTTTACACTGGTCCTTGACTATGACCAAAAATATTTAAGATGTTTGCCTAAAAATCCACTCAGACAGTGTTCATTTTTCTATTTTATAATTAATTGTTTCATCTCTGCTCAGACAAGGCTGTGCAAATCTTCATTAGCTCAGACCAAGTCCCTCTTAAGAGGGATCTAGTGTGATTGCAGAGACATGCCAAGATATCTTCCTTTCACTGAAGCCACCTATGGGCTGATCCCCATTAGGAGAAAATACTGGACTGTCTGTGTGCACATTTTCTGACAGATGGAGCCAGACAAAAGTGGAAGGAATGTTCCCATTCTTGGGGGGTTTGTAGACAGGCCATGAACATACAGTATTTTAGTATGGAAACCATTAAAAGTGTATTTTGCATCATATAAGACCCTGAATAAAGACAACCAAACAATCCTGAAGAAAAAAAAACAGAAGAAAATAGAAATAAATACTAAGTATAATAAAATCTTACTCTGAAAATGGGAACACATGTTATTAGACTTGTTTTAAACTATTTGATCACCTACACTTATTTGAATAACATAATGATGTGTGCTTTATTCTGGCAATGCATCTGAAAGCATGGTCACTGAGAGAAGCCCTACATGGTTTAAGGGCTTGATTTTTGGCTCTTTTTAATCTACATCCTGGAGGAATTTTTCAACTTTAAAAGGGCTCATTAAGCCCATTTAAAAACCATGCATAAATCATAAAGCAAAGTGTTTGTTAGACAAAAGGTAAAGGACTTTGTGATGTTTGATTATTTTGAGCATCTTGCCTTCTGTGTGGAATATTTAGGCAACAAATACCTCAGTAAATTAAAACCATTATTTACATATCAGAAAAAGCCATTAGAATTATTTATAAAGTGGCTTATAGGAGGCAGATCTTGGCAAACTGTTTCACTGAGGTAGGATTAATGAAACTGAAAGTTTATTGGGAGAAAAGGGAAGGCTATAACCAGAAAATCAGCAAGGCTCAGAGCGTAATTTATTTACGTGTAAGTTACTTTTTTTTTCTTTTCTTTTTTTTATGAATTTTTGGGCATTTTGTGCCTTTATTGATAGGAGAGAGACAGTGGATAGGCTTGTGAAAGGGGGTGAGATAGTAGGGCAAGACACTCTGCAATTTGAACCCGGACCGGCAGAAGTAAGTACATGGGACGTGCATGGCTGCTAACCACTCCGCCAAACCAGCACCCCACATAAGTTACTTTTAAGCAGAAATTTGCACAGAAGGCTAAAAGAGCATGCACTTTTGTAACTTAGCTGCAAGCTGTAGAATGACTGTGAGGCTGTGTTGCAGTTAAAGAAAATGCAAAAATCAAGAACAGCATAAGACAAGGTGACATTTACAGCTGGATCAATATTTGGAATATTCAAGAAATGTGAAAAAACTGTTACCATAAGCAATACCAATAAAAAAATAATTAAATGGAGAAGGGGACCTAATAACAAAGAAAGTTGCTAAAGCTAAAGCCCAGAGAGTAAAATGGTTATACTGTATATGAACCACGCAGCAGGAGCATCTCCAGTGTGATTCCAGGAGTCCTTTGTTTAAAAGGTCAAAACCCCTCCTTCTACTCCTGTCTCCACTCTGTCTCATAATGCTATCAAATAGAACACACTCACTTTTCTCACATCTCAATGATTTGTCTCCAGAGCAAACACTGCAGGTTTCATCTCTGACATGGCAAATCTCCAGCTCTACACAACAAAAACGCCTTACTTCCTGTATGCTTTGCTCAAACAGACTTGACTATCTTTGGCTGCACAGATAGGTGACTCACCTAAGAAGGCCACCAGGTGGGGAGTAAGAGTAGCAGTGAAGCGTGGGGTACTGAGGCCTCAGCAGGAAGGAGAGGATAGCAGCGGTGCCTGCACCGAGGGAATGCCCAACTATCACCAGACCATAATGCATGGTGCCTTTGCTCTATGAGAAACAGCATCACACAATAAAAAAACAATAAAAACATTTCTTTCACCATAAACAATAATTGCTCCTATCAAGAGTGTTTTCAATCAATCAATTACAGACTTCTTAAGAAACAAAACAAGAAAAGTTAAAGGGACTGTGAGGAGAATCTATTACCGGCGACGTAAAGACTCTGTTACCCATGAGCACGCACGGCAACTGTCGTAATGCTGCGTTCCAGTAACCTCAGAAATGGGAGTGACATCATCTCCGACTTATCGGCATTCCAGTTGAAGTCGGAAAAAAACATGCCGATCTACCAGGCTATTGTTAGCTGTTGTTAGCACACCCTGCGTTGTTGTTCACAAATATCACATGAAGAATGTGATTATCACTATGGCAGCATTTTTGTAAATATAAGTCTAACAATACTATGTATACAGCTGATCTAGAGCGACACACCCCAGTCAGAAGTGCAAATAGATTGATTATTACAGGAGCTAAATAACTGTTCACACTGCATTGCTTTACAACTTCTTTTTTCAGCAACTTACAGGATGCAAAGCGACCAGGAAATGCATCTCCTTCTAGTTACGTAGCGGTAGTTTTTGATGTGTGAAAACAAGCAATTTTTGGAAAACTTAGTATCGTAGTTTTGTAGCCAGCTATATATCACTACATACAGCCCGTACTCTAAGACGTGTCCGAAAAATATAAATTTGCTCTAGTTTTAATTGTCTTGTTCCCGAAGTTGAGTATCCAGGCCAGTCCAGCCCTGTCCGACCCGACCAGAAGGCTAAGGAATAGCATTTATAGATAACCTATTTTGATGCTATAAAACTCATCTTAAAGAGTGTATTTCGATCAGGCATATATCTAAAAGTGAGACTTTTTTGTAATTACTTAGAAACTCCTCAAAGTCTCTTTAAGATCATTTTTGCACTGCAAAACAAATGTCAATCAACACAAGTGTGGTACATGTACACTGTCTCTAATTTTTAAAGATCTTTAAGGGATTCCAACTAAAGCTTTTTGAGTTTTAGTGTCTTTTAATGGGTTTTATGTGCCTCCTCTGCATGATAGAACACTCCAATGCACAAGATAAAAAATCTGCAGCAACAGGGCTTCTCCCTCTCAACATGTTTTTGGAGCCAGTAGCTGCTTGAAACGTCTTGTTCCCTAGCCCCCCTGAATAGACCTACCAGTGTAACATCCTATCACTGTTTCAGCCCATTTGCTCTGGCTGGCAAGCTGAACTAACCATCTGCCACAGGGGTTGAGTAACAATACATTTCAAGCTGTGCCAAAAACACAGTGAGAGGGAGAAGTCCTGGTGCCACAGAATTTTTGTCTTGTTCATGAAGAGTGCGCTATGACAATTTTTAAAGATGTATCATTTTTTAAAACTACCAGTCACACAGACAGTTAATCATAGACATTCATTTTTAACCCAGATTTGAATATATTGTCAACTAATTGTTGCAGTTTTACTTTCCAGGCACACATTCTTGATCCATTCTGAGAACTCACTCTTGAGTCCTGACCCACAAGCTGAGAGCCACAACCTTAAAATAAAGTGAATCACGTACCAAGTCTCTTCCAAAAGCCTGTGACAAGATCATTTCCTGCTCCAGCTTCTTCTTAATGTATTCTGCTGAGTAAACCATCCCCTGAGAGAGAAAAAAGAGGGGTCAGTTGAGGCGACGAAGGCCAGACAGAGAGAAATACAAAGAGAAAGTCTGTGGCATTAATCTTCAATTAAAATAACCATGGCAATTATTCTACAATCCACTGAAGTGACTTTTGAGGTCCGGGATGATGTGACTTGTTGAAGCTGAGCTTGAGACTGAACAATGGATTTAATGGTGTGTATTTCTCTTAAGTGTTTAATAAATGTTAATTTCTGACCTTGTGGCCCAGCCAGGTCCCGTGCTGCTCCTCCACAGGTAGACGCTCAGAATCCCCTGTTAGATCAGTCAAGGCGTCCTGAAATGAAAAAGACAAAGTTCAGACATTAATAGACAGCATAAAGAAGGAAATGGAAGTGGATGGAGAACGAATACAGCAAAAACTAAACGGAGAAGGTGAAAAGAATATTTTTGTATGTACAGTCATGGAAAAAATTATTAGACCACCCTTGTTTTCTTCAATTTCTTGTTAATTTTAATGCCTGGCTCACCTAAAGGTACATTTGTTTGGACAATTATAATGATAACAACAAAAATAGCTCATGAGAGTTTAATTTAAGAACTAAGAACTATTCATTTTCCATGGTTTTCTTGATAATAACCAAAATTACTTAAATTCTTACATCAATAGCTATGGCATTGTACCGCCAAAAACACTACTTTTAAGCATTCCATGTTTTCTTTTCTGTTTGCTTTAAACACATGATACACACAAGAGTTAATACTTGATTGCATAACCTTTGTTTTTGATGACTGCAGCCATGCGTCTTGGCATGCTCTCCACCAGCTTCTGACATTGTTCTGCTGTCACAGCAGCCCATTCCTGTTGGACAAATTCAAACAAATTTTCTTTGTTTTTGGGCTTGTGGTTCTCCATTTTGAGTTTGATGATTTTCCACAGGTTTTCAATTGGATTAAGATCTGGTGATTGAGCAGGCCAAGGCATGGTGCGTAATGTTGTGGTTCTCCATCCAGGTTTTAACTGACCTTGCCGTGTGGCAAGGGGCATTGTCTTGTTGGGAAATCCAGTCATTCGAGGCAGGAAAGAGTTTTCCAGCTGATGGAAGAAGACTGTTTTCAAGGGTAGTCCTGTACATGACCTGGTTCATTCGGCCTTCACACAATTGCATTTGCCCTGTTCCACTCAGACTGAAACAACCCCAGATCATGACTGATCCACCCCATGTTTTACTGTAGGGCAAGACAGTCTGGGTTGTAAGCTTCTCCAGGCTTCCTCCTAACCAGTAAGTTGGCTGGAGGCATCAATTCAAAATTGGATTCATCACTGAAGAGAACCTTAGCCCAATCATCAACAGTCCAATACTTGTGGTCTCGAGCAAAGAGTAACCGGGCCTTCCTCTGCCTTTCATTGATGAAGGGCTTCTTGCGTGCTCTGTGACTTCAAACCAGCTTCAACAAGTCGGTTTCGAACTGTCCTTGCTGAACAAGTCACATTTCTCGACAGTGCCCACTCATTTTTAAGGTCCCTGGAGGTCTGACGACGATTCCTGACACAGGAACGGATGAGTGCACGGTCATCTCGGGGTAGAAAGACGCTTTCTGCCACGTGCCAGGTAGCAATTTGGTAGTGCCATGTTCAGCTTGTTTTTTTTTGTTGTAATGAACGGCTGTCTTGGAGATCTTCAGTTTTTTCGCTACCTGTCTCTCACTCATGCCAATTTCCAGCAGTGCCAAGATGGCTGCCTTTGTGGCTTCACATAATTCTTTTGTTTTAGGCATTATGTGAGAGCTGAAAACTTCTGAGTTGTGCTACGGCTTGAATGTAAGCAGGAAACCACTCTAGGCCTTTGCATGTGCAGTGCTGCTTGTGACATGAAATGGCCTCTTATATACCCTGGGAATCAATTAAGCTTAAGAATGTCAAATAGGACATAAAGTATTATGTGACCAGCTGCATTTTTTGTTGTGTTCATTGTATTATACGTTTAGTGGTACCAGATATTAGAATGAACAAGAAATTGAAGAAAACAAGGGTGGTCTAATAATTTTTTCCATGACTGTATTAAGGGTATTGATAAGGAGAAGTAATTAAAGTCATGCCATTAATCCTCTTGCTCTGAAATTAGATATTTGAGTTAACAGCATTCACTGTATCTGAAGGGCTATACGGAGCTACAAACACTGTGCCAACATAAGATCTCTTGTAGCTTTTATCTGAGACATCATAATTACAGTATCCAAATGCAGGAAAAATACTGTGATGCATATTTAGGTAATGACCTAGATTTACACATCCACAAACACAATGCAATTGCTTCAGACTTTAAGTGTCTCACTTGAATTTTGATGCATCAAAGGCATTTAAGGTATCTGCATTGTTATCTTTACACAGGTCGGGCAAAGATAATCTCATCGGCAGTTTACTTCCTCACACATACACATTTTTGCTTTTGAAATATGACCACAATCCCACAACACATTAAAAGATCTTTCTTAAATGTGTATATTCAGTTGTGTTTTAATGTTGACACCGTTTTGCTCAATGCATTTAAGTTGTGTTTCAGGCTACAGGCTAACTAAAGTATTTGTACAAAGTGATGAAATATTATGGTCAAAACATGACATTAATCTCAACTCCACCTTTGGTGATAAGGTTCCTCTGATACTGATGACAACCTTCTTTTTACCATGGTCCACTGCCACAAAAAATGGAGTCTCGTAAACCTGTGTGGAAAAGAAGAGTGGATGGTAAATGTTGTGAGACAGTGAGGAGAACAGAGCGAGGAGAAAAGTGAGAAAGTGACAAATACTTGTGAACCACAGCTTTACAGCCTTAAGTGAGCACTTCCCTCGTCTCTGTCGTCAAACATTTTCCACTGACCACAGGATAACATTGCATAAGTCATTTCATAAAAGAAATTTATTACAGACGGTAATGTTAACATCACTGAGCGGTTCTCTGTTTAAAAGAGTATCAACTTCATCAGGCTCAAGTGCTCATGAGAATATTCTGGAAACTCTGTGTAAAACAAACAACAATTTTCTTGCTGAATTATTAATGGAAAGAGCTTCACTCCACTTAATGGGTTAGGAGACAGTATTCCCATGTGAGGTGGAGTAAAGGCTGGACAAGTCCATCCTCATTTTTGTTTCAATATATTCTCAAAATTTGTTAGTGGGGAACACCAATCAATGTTTTATCAGGATAGTTGGTTTGTGCCCAGTAAATCTACTTGAGGTAAGAGCTTCTTTCACTCGTATACTGATTGAACATGAGATAATCTTTGTAAAATTGGGGATTATTTCATTTACACATGGTCTGAAATGCACTGAAATGTACCAATATGTCAGCAAAACCTGAAACATGGAAGGAACTGGCAATGAGAGAGGGGTCCCTTGCATCTCATTATTTTAGACTTTTCTCTCATCTAGAAAAAAAAACAGAAAAACAGAAAAACAGAATAAAAATGACCAACAGTCAAGTCCAAGTCCATTTGTCCCATATGTCCCATAAAAGGAAGCATATGTTTTTGTTCAAGGTTATTTTTCCATCGGTATTGAAAACATTTATATAAAGTATTTTGGTAGAAACATGCTTTTTTAAAATACCTGCTTAAAGGTGACATGAGGAGAATCTATTACCGGCGACGTAAAGACTCTGCTACCCATGAGCACGCGCGGCGACTGTCGTAATGCTGCGTTCCAGTAACCTCGGAACTGGGAGTGACATCATCTCCGACTTATCGGCGTTCCAGTTGAAGTCAGAAAAAAAATATGCAGATCTACCAGGCTATTGTTAGCTGTTGTTAGCACGCCCTGCGTTGTTGTTCACAAATATCACATGAAGAATGTGATTATCACTATGGCAGCATTTTTGTCAATATAAGTTTAACAATACGATGTATACAGCTGATCTAGAGCGACACACCCCAGTCAGAAGTGCTAATAAATAATAAACTACATGACTACCCTGACCAGGACTGTAGCCCCACCAACCACAGACTGGCCCCTTTTTACACCACCGGGGGCCCCCTGAGGCACTGTCCGGATCTTAACTCCCCGTTGGAATGCAGGCAGAGAACAGCACCCACTGTCTCCTGCGGGGCCTATTGGCTTAACTAAAGTTTAGCCTCTCTTTCTAGGCGGTGACCACAGGTGGCCCCCATCTTTGACATTGTCCCCTTGTTTACCGCAGTTGAGCCAGGATTTGAACCTGGGACGTCTGGGTCGGGACCCAGAACTACTTCCAATATGGACTTGCATGAGCACAGCACTTGAACTACTATCTTAAACTAACTACAATACCTGTTTGTTCTTCTCCCAGTTGTCTTGTCCTGTCTTGTCTTGTCTTGTCCTGTCTTGTCTGTCACTATTTCCCCTTCTTTCACACTGTGGTGTGGCACGGCCCTCCCCTTCAGCTCCCATCAGGGGTTAAATAAAGTTTTATATGATGGAGTAGCCTACAGGGAGGGCTGGTGATGGTCACTATAGCAGTGAATCACATTCACATATCTCTCACTGCTAGAAAAAAAATGCATTAGTCTTTCCAACGCTGCCACCGGACACAGTGCTCAGCTGTAAAGATAATGCAGACAAAGGATTAAAAAAAAAAAAAAAAAAGAAAAAAAAAAAAAAGACGTGCTAATAAATGGATTATTACAGGAGCTAAATAACTGTTCACACTGGGGGCAATCATCTTTGATTGTCAACTGGGGGGTGGCGAGGTTTCACCAAGTTCCCAGTAGGAAATTCTGACTTCAGGGGACGTTCCAGTTGCAGTTTCCTACTTGGAACCCGGAAATTCCTACTTCTGACTACAACTGGAACACACCAAAGACGTGACTGAAGCCAAAGCATGTGTTTGTTGTGATAAATGCAGCTCGGACCTTCCTCAGAACTCTGCATTGCTTTACAATTTCTTTTTTCAACAACTTACAGGATGCAAAGCGACAACGTAATGTATCTCTTCTTAGTTACGTAGCGGTAGTTTTTGATGTGATACAACAAGCAATTTTTGGAAAACTTATTATCAAAGTTCTAGCCGGCTATATATCGTTACTTACAGCCCGGCGCTCTAAGACGTGTAATATAAATAATAAAATAATATAAATTTGCTCCAGTTCTAATTGTCTTGTTCCCGAAGTTCAGTATCCAGGCCAGTCCAGCCCTGTCCGACCCGACCAGAAGGCTAAGGAATAGCATTTATAGATAACCTATTTTGATGCTATAAAACTCATCGATAAGTGTGTATTTCCATCAGGCATATATCTAAAAGTGAGACTTTTTTGTAATTACTAAGAAACTCCTCACAGTCTCTTTAAGTAGCTTTTCTCTTGTTCCCTGAAACAAAAATAACCATAATTACCATAACCATTTGGGGCTAAACCTGCATAACCTGGGACTTTGCTCTTATAAGATAAACTTATGACACAGTAAACCATATGCCTCATCGCTCAGTTCAGGTAAGGTTGAAGTTCACCAGCACTACAATGGAGGCTCTAACCAGCCTCTTGTATTTGGGAAATAATTCATTTCCTGTTCCATCACAATGTCTGACATTGTGTTTTCAAACATGGTCAAACATTTTTTTTGCTTATCCACAGAAGAAAACTCAAGTTTATAATAACATACTCACTGCAGTGAGAGTTAAAAACCCTTAATTAATAATGATTAAATGGTGCTTTTGCTGGTTGGTCCATCCTTGGAAATCCAGAGTCTAAACTGTTACAAAAACTGCTAGACTGAATATTGTCCGGATGAAAATATAAGGCAAGCAAAAAAATCAGACTGTAGTTTTGCAGCGTTGCAGTCCCGTGCTTCACAATGACTGTTTAAAAAGATTACAGCTCTTCCAACTTCTTCAGCTCCAGCACATTCTCCCCTTTATTTTCATTCAGGAAGTCGAGCATGAAAATCCTCTGACTGCTTGTTAACCGCTTGTCTGATTACTCACAGCATCATGGCAGGATGTGTAGACAATGTGGACCTGCTTGAGGTCCCTGTCCAGGAAGTGTCTGCGTATGGCCAGGACATTACAGCCGCAGCAGTTGTCCTCCTCTACTGTCACCGACTGAGAAAGTCGAGAGCCAGACACTGACGTACAGCTAAGTGAAAGGGAGGGATCAGGCGAAGAGAAACAGTCACAAATCAACACAAATACAAGAGAAGTAAACCAAAATAATATCAAAAGGGAATTATCAAGAGGCACAGTGCAAACAAATCTGGATACAAGTATGAGATTAACTGGACACCATGTTTGTTGGTGTGTGAGTCTACCTAAAGTGGTTTTGTCTCAGTGGATTCTGACTGAAAGTGTTGAGGCATGTGAAATATGATCTTTAGTCGAAAGAGACACAAATGCCAAATAGATGAAAACTGTGATCGCGTTTCTCTGTCTGTGGGCTTACGGGCAAGAGCTGATGAGACGGCACAGGCCACAGGCAGGCTTCCTCATTAGGTACATGGGCCAACCGTATGCAGCCAGGGCAAAGAGCATGTAATAACACACCTCTTTGTACGAGCTCATCTCAGTCTGAGGAAAAGGCACACACATAAACACAAAGAGGTCAGTATTGCAGAGACATAAAAATAAAACAAGGTCAAAAAATCTAAAAGTATTCATACTCCAAATGAAGTCCTAGCCTAAAGCCACTGCCCTGCTGGCTCCACATACTCCATTGTCACCCTTATTACACCACTGCTTCTGCTGATGGACTTTAGAGTTTCTACTGGGTCAGCATGAAAACAGCATGAAGAACAAAATGGTATTGATAATCAAACTTAAACAAGACATAAACTTATTTCAGTTCAAAAGGTTAAATAACAATAGTGCCTTAAAGGTAGAGAGAAAAAGACAGATTGTGATCACTCCTTGAATAAAATTTAGCATTTACTTCCTGGGTATTGGTAACTTTCAGGTACTAAATTCCTGTACTAAAAACAAAGACATTTTCAACTTTTAAATGATAAAAATGACATGTTTAATCATCAGGCACTTGAGCTTGAAGAGCATAATGGGAAAGTTCTTTTTTCTTTATAAGTGGAATTGTTTAAGGCTCATGGCATAGGCCTGAACACGTGCCGGAGTGTCACAGCTGAGATCTCTCTCCACCGAGAAATTTTGGGACAGACAGTACATTTGGCTAATCTTGGGACAAAGTATTATTTTTGTATTTAGAAAAATTATATTAAGACTGTATTTCATCCTCATGCTGCTGGCAGAAGGACACTTAGGCTGTGGCATGTCTCAGAATAGTGCCTGATCAAAGCTGCTTGGGAAATTATGCAGATATGAACAGTTTGCAGCGTGTGTTGGCCCCATGCTCTTTTTATGGCTTGTTTTCTTCCACAATTCAGTTAATTAGGCAAAATGTCTGGCACCTTGCAGAGTAATGTACAGCATTAGTGGCTGTTCCAACATTATTATTATTATAATTATTATTATTATTTTTTTAAATGTATGTTTTTGGGCATTTTGTGCCCCCATTTATAGGAGAGAGACAGTGGACAGGCCCGTGAAAGGGGGAGAGAGAGCAAGGGAAGACACCCTGCAAACCGGCCACAGGCGGGACCCGAACCCGGACCGGCAGAAGCAAGCACACGGGGCGCCCGGCTGCCAACCACTCCGCCAAACCAGCACCCCAACTGTTCCAACATTTTTGAAAGGAGAAATCTCCGGCACACGTTCACGCTTATGCCATATACCTCACACAACCCCACTCCAAAAGCCCCAAACAATCCCTTCAAGCATGTGAATAATTCTTTCATTGCTGTTTGATAAAAACCTTCCACCGTCTTGGTATTATTTACCTTACAACAACTTAAAAACAAACCTGGTGTATAAAAGGTTCTCTGAACTGAATAAAATGCTTATTTCCTAATATTTGTGGGCTTAATTCAAATGTAAAGAAAGAAAGTTTTGATCCCTTGATTGATGATTATTTTGAAAAAAAAAAAAACATTCAATATACACATTAATAACTACATTTTTAGACATACATTTATTCTTCTGAAAACACCAAGTTTTAAACTAAAATTCATTTTCCTGGAGACTGAAAAGTCACCAATAGTCGGCACCCACGAAAGATGTGTTGCTAAAAATGCTGGAACATTTACAGTTTGTTTCATGAGGAATATATCAGCTGATACTGTTGTTTAGGGTCAATTTAGAACTGTTAAGTGTTTTCTTTATCTTTTGTAGCTAATTTCTTTGTTTTATTTACAAGTTGGAAATGTAGAAATCAATCAATCTGTAGCAGCATGAATAAAGATGTGCAGTGCACAAATGTGGAAGGACAGCTTTATCTACTTAACTAGCTTCCCTGACAATACATTCTGCTTCTTGTGATTGAGTATTTCATTCTTTTTTAAAATTACCTTGCTGTCATATAAGCACAAAAACAGAAACTCACCGAGTTCTTAAGGTCCAGGTACCTGGTGTTTCGAGTGACAGGCATTCCAGATAAGAAGGCTATAATGTCATTGTTGGCCTGGAATGAAAATGTTACAGGGGAGTTATTTAAATCAAGATATTCATAGAAATGTACAAAAATGCAGACATTTTGACAGGCACTGATACCTGGTCCAGGATAGAGGATCTTTTGGACCTCTGTCGCTGGCGTAGAAGTACAAGGCCAGCAATGATATCACTAGGCACTATGTCCAGGTCTCTGAAAAACTCTGCAAAAAGGCTGGCCACTTCTGAATAGGCATCCTGGAGAGGAGAGCAGCAAACTGTCATGCCATGTATTTAAATTGCAGGAACAAACAGCATTGTAATTATTGTGTGCAATTTTCAAACTGCCTCATATCCTATTATGCTCTGTTAGAGTTTAAAATTAACTGTGGAAAATAATAAAAATTTAGCCCTTCCATTCCAAATTTAATTATGAGCCACATTAGCGTTGTAAATACATTATTCTTAACCAAGAGCTGTTTCTCATAGACTGCTACAAAAATACAGATAGAATAAAATATAATATGATTATAAAAGTTAATGATTTTTTAACGTTTCGCTTCACTTTCGGATTAGGTTTAGTTTTTTTACAATGTTTTCATGATTTAGATTTATCATATGAAAGTGACTTAGATACGTTTTTAGTAGCTTTCAAAGAAGAAGAGGTAGAAAACAAAATGTTGTTGCTTGCTTATCACAAGCACCAGGTGCCATCCAAACAGGCAACTACACACTCAAATGCCTGAATGCATAAATACTTTGGAGAATGTATTAATTGCTATTCTCTAAGAAACCCGAGTTAAGTTCAAAGTCTGAATCTCCTCGGATATGTTTCCCGTAGAGTGGTGCAGGGATGATATAGTTTTGTAGGTCAACCAGGAAGTTTGGTAACTTTGGTTCCCTAACTCAAAAGCAGATGGAATTTTTCAGTGTGCTCTTGGACATATGCTATCAATGAGGTCTTTGTGAAACAACACATTTTTGTTCATAGTAATGATCTTCAATAATAAATGTAACTGAATGGTTTTTAAGCTCTAGTGTAATCGACAGCAAAAGCCTTTTTTCAACATATTACAGAAATACAACATGGATTTGACTTTTAAGCAGCTACCAAACATATAAAGTCACAATAGTAGCATCTTATTGACTCTGTAACACATCCCATGTTTTGGGGGCCTACAAGTCTGGAGCTGGATCCAAAAGAGCAGGAAAAAGTAAACTTCGCTCCATTAAAACATATTTCCCTTTCTACAAATAATGAAAATTCACTGCCTTATAAACCTTATAAACCTTATAAAAATGTTTATCTTTTAAAATTTAATTCTCTTTAAGTACTGGGGAAAAAGAATCCTGTGTTTATTTTCATGTAATTTAATGCTATTTGATATTTGTATACAAATTCAGGACCTGAGAAAAACAGGAAAGATTTTCTAATATCTGTTTTGGTTGTAACAATCTGTTTTTAAGAATTCCCACCAACAGACAGCACATGCTCCCATGTATCATAGTACCTACATGCAAAATATTGAAGTAACTTGAAAGTGTTTAAGTGAACAAAATGTTTTGCAAAAGTATTTATTTTGTTTATTTCATTGATAAAATACTTGGTAATTTTTCTGAAACATTTTTTATGCACTCTTTCCTTGTGAACTGTAGTTAAATTTACTGAGACCATTTATTTTAGGGAAGGCAATGGGATGGATTCAGCCTGACTTCAATCATTCTGCATCACTATAAATCCCTTCATGTCACCACTAAGCAGTAAAGAAATAAGGCCCTTTGATTCATGATTTATTCTTTTGTTATGGCCGTCTGAGTGTTACGCCTGACTTATTTTCAGTTACATTCTTTTCAGTTCCAATTTAACCACAGAGAGGAAACGGGAAAGTACTTGCTGTGACTCACCGATTGTGTATCCTGGGCTCTCGTGCAGCACATAAAAAACTTTAACCTCCTGCTCCAGCTGCTGGCTTGGCCTTCCTCTAGCCTGTGTCTAATGGAGAGACGGGCAGAGAGAACTGTGTGTATATTTGTGTGAAAAATGTGAGTGCCAGGTAATTGAAGGACATGTTGTTACCTGAGTGTGTATGTAGTGAGGTTGCGCTGGCGCCGTCGGGTGGCTTTCAGCTTGACAAAAGTTCGGCCTGTTGGGTCGAAGGTGCACATGAGGGTGATACAGACGCTGAATATCACCAGCCAGTTGCATGCAACAATACCTGCAGAGAGAGTTTAGGAAAATCAAAAGGATGCACATTAAACTCTTTTAACAAGTTTACATTGGTCACAGAAAATCCCCTCAGATAAATGCACATAAACCCCTCTGTTCCAGCTCTGCTCAGAACAGACGGAATTAGTATAAATCCACATGAGCTTTGTCTGACATAACATCAAATATTACAAAGGTAATGATGAATATTTTGGGTCTTGTCATAGCATCTCAGTAATCATGGATGCAATGGCATGACACAGTCTGCTACAGCTATAGAAAATGAAGATTTCTCTGGCTTTGAAAACTGTTGAAAAGAACTTGGTAATGTTACGATCTTCAACATTTATGTTTTTATTTTATTTCATATATTTTGAGTAATAATGACATCTTAAAAAATGTATACAAGATACATTGGTCAGCATGGAAAAAGCTATAATTGAATATAACTTATAGTTGTTTATTTTCAGAAACATTCAGTTTAAATTGTGTAAAATTAGTTTAATAATACACCAAAATCATAATAATAAATAAGATATGTATCTCTATGGGAACAGCCAGCTGTTTAGTTGCTCTTATACATGGTGTAGCATTATGAATATTCAGAGATACATAGAATTTGACAAGATGGGGGAAAATAGAAATAGGAAAAAAATACATGCATAAAGTCTGATAAATAGTAATACTGTTGAAAATAAAAATGAAATTGAACTAGAAGTAGAAATAAGGTTATGTACAAGACACAATATAAGGTATACAATATAATTATTAAACTTTTCACATGTCTTTGTTGCTGTAAAACATCTCTTCTATGGATTAACTCCTTTTCTTGAGACACACTGTAGTTTTACATCCAGGCAAAAATAAACAAATGTGCCTTTAAAGGTCTATTTCTGCTCTTCTTGTGATCGACCAGTGCTCACCTAAAGCCAGGTTTTTGGCTGTAACATCAGAGCATGGCTGATAATACTGGACAAGCCAGGCGATCCCAACGACTGCATACACCAGCTCCACCAACAGAATAGCTAAAGAGAGATACAGAGAACAGGTACAATCATGATCAATAACAGCATGATCAATCCAAACAGAGAGAGAACATCAGCCTGTAATCTCTTAAAAACAACCACCTCAATCTCAAATATCAAGGGGGTAACCCTGTGAAAGTATGTGTGCTTACCGAGCCGTATGTAGAGGACATACTGCACAGCTTCCCTGGGCTGTGTGTACAGAATGCTGCCCCTCATACTCAGCCACATGATGGCGCTCTCACAGATAAGGCAGCTGACCAGAATGCCCAGGTACCCTCGGCCATGGTCCACTAAGGTTACAGAACACGACTGCTCTGAACCATACCGGAGGCCAAACAGGACCACGGAGAGAACCACCAACCTAAGCATAAAAAGCATAAGCTAACTGAGCACTTTGACTGCAACTTGTAAAACAAGTTGAAAGTGGTTTCAAAGAATAGAAGTTTCAGATCCAAACAAAACAAACTTATTTTTTCTACTGAAGAAAATGTTATTTCATAAGCTTTGTCAGAATTGTCTCAAAGAAACACCCTGCAAATGCTTGGTTTTCAATAAAATGGCATATTTCAGTTTTGTGCTTAATCTTCCCATTACTGTTGAAATGACATTAACATGCAATCAACATGCTATCCAAGGGTTCTTTCTGTTTCTGAATGTTTGTATTCAATAACTAATACATTTATTATTTATGGCGGATAAAAATTGTTTCTACAGTAGTTCCTCAGTTATGTAGACATAGTTTTTTGTTCTTTCATACATATCTTGAAAAAACTTTTAAATAAATCTTCATTGCATTTTTAATTGGCCTTATAAGTCTTATAGATATCTGTTTATTGCTAAATTATTTTTTCTATATTTGTCAAATCAAAACTGGAGGTACCTTCCTTGTTTTATATGGAATATATTTAATCACTTTGCAGTGGCGCCTGCAACAAAAGGGCTGAAATTGGAGGTCGGCAGCCAGACTGTCTTGGGCAAAATATTGGGTTCTTTGATATCTGCAAACATTTGCTGATATGCACTCCTTGTCATTGGAAGAAAAACTTTGTAACTTGTCTTAACCAATACAAAGTGGGTCAAATTAAAAGGGCCCAAACAGACCGGTGCTGTGGCTGACTGTTTTATCATTCCAAACCTTTTAGTTTTGCCTTCTCAGAGTTTTTTGCCCTGCATTTACTTTTGCATTTACCATAAACATTAAACCAATTCTAATTTATATCTTACTTCCATTTCTTACAGCAAACTATGGACCACAGTAACTGTGAATCTACTTCAGGCCTTCAGTTGATTTGCTCCCAAGCTCTGGAACTCTCTCCCTCCAGACCTCCGAAACCTGAACTCCTTGTCTCTTTTCAGATCCAGACTTGGAGCCCACCTGTTCAGGACTACATACCCCACTTGACAATTACACACCTCCTCTTCCCCATACCTTTTCATTATCTGTTGTGCTTTGCTATAGTTGATTTTATTATTATTTTGATTTTATTATTGTTGTTTTAATCTTGTACAGTGTGAAGGGCGCTTTTCGATAAAATGTATTATTATAATAATTATTAGTTTTGTCTTGATTCTGTTATAAACTGCTGTCCAAAAACAACAACAACAAAATAACGGATAAAAAATGAGCAGAAAAACACAGAAATACATAATCCGATGCAAAAAGAATTCATAATGTTGTGAAATAATAACTTGCTCACCATATGCAGTGTAACAGAAAGAGGAAGAGGGCGGGCAGCACCAGGTCATCACTGCCGACTGACCAGCGCCGCCTAAACATCACCATGCCAGGCATCACTGCCCTGTGGGACACACAAAGAAACAATTTTTAAAGACATTATCATTACATTTATTCTTTACAGCTGGAGTCTATAAAGCCTAAACGAATGTCCATCATAAGACTTGTACAATTATATTTTATCACATGATGATAAGTTTAAAAAAGACACAAGACACATGAGAATTTATGGATTTGTCAACAGGTCAGATCCTCTATGTCACCTCGGCATAATTAGCGAGAGAGGTCAGGGACTTACTTCCTGTTTTTTGATATTTTCTATGTATAGAGTAAAGGAGAGCTGCAGGGATTACTACAGAAATAGATGTTCTCAGAGGGGGAGAGCGAAACATAATGGAAGGTGGTTAGGATGAATTCAAGTGGGTGAATGGATGCAGAGAAAATGCACCTCTTAATGAACAAAAGAGGGGAGGACCAGCTTTGATTTATGATGGCACCGTGCTGTTTATGACCACTAGGAAAAGCTTTTTCCCCCCCATTCTATCCATTCTTTGCAGGAAGAGCTTTGTGTGTTTACTTGAGTAGCCTCTGGGCCATGCTGAACTGAACTGTGAAAGGTCTGGAAGGAAGGAAATAACAGAGAAACAGGGAGCTTGAAACAGGCTGATACAGCCCTTATCGTACACAACTTCTGAATGTTTGTAATCCATTATGCTTAAACTTCGCAAAATACAAAGCACCAAGCCTGAAAGAAGAGATGAGCTTAGCAACAGAACAGCACGACTTTGTTTCAAGAGTTCTTGTTGGGCACTCTCCAACACTCCTCTGCTTTTTAAGCTTGTTTCAGAACATTTTTTGCACATTTAAAAAGCTATTGAGAACCTGGCAGCACCCTCCTAATTTCACTCTTAAATACCAAAGTCATCACATTAACTCAAGATTCACTCTGTATCCTGCCTCCACAACACAGCGCAGGGGGAACTGCATCATTTCTCAGTCAAAAGGTAGATGTGGATGATTTCATAAAGCAGCACAGATGCAGAGATGTGCAAATCCTTGATGAGTGTGACTGCAGAGGTTGTTTTCTGGTGATGCAAATGAACAAAATGCAGGTTTTGTAAGTCAAGGTTACAAATATAAATGCATGAAAAGGGAAGTGATGTGCAGCTGTGCTAGAAATCTCAGGAGGCAACTGGTCGGATTGAACCAACATAACAAAGGGTACAATTTGTTCCTAATTAGATATCTCTTGGATTGACGTTTCAACTTCATTTCAGTTTTCTTTGACATGGTATGTTGTGCTGCAAGCAGGACTGGATTTTGTAGTAAGTCTTTTTGCTCCTTGAGTATGTCAGGCAGTGCCAAGAGGACATGCATGTCATTCCATTCCTTGACTGCATGGGTCATGACACTTTTAGACAGTGATGGTACAAGCCAGCAATAAAAAGAATACAATACAGGAGACAGAATGTTTCTGGCTGAATGATAACTGCTTCCTTTTAACAATGTCCTGTCAAGGGCTTATCTTTAAGTGATAAGTTAAATACAAAAAATGTAATGTTGAGAAAATTTCAGGACTCAATTTAAAGCATTTAATTGCTAACTGGTTACATCTACACCAAAGTCATTTGAACCAGTGTTATTACTGAAGAAAGAATCTGACTAAATTGTTTGTAGACTACATCTAACATAACAAAAGAGAGACAATAACTAGGTAAAATAAATCATAAACCAAGAAAACCCAATTACATGTATGTTTACTTTTAACCAAACCATTTTTAATCTGTTGTTTTTCATTAATTAGGCTAACTAAAGCGAATAAATGTGTTTGATGATTATTATGATTTTAAAATGTGTCAGCCCAATGGGTTTAAAACGCTGATAGATCTATGGAGGGACATTGCTTTGGTTCACTTCAGATCAAAACCTTAGACCTATTAAAAATTTGTAGGAATTGACATTTTGAACTATCCCTTTAAGGCTGTTACTGGTACTGACTGCAGTCCAATAACCATTAGACGGCATCTGTGAGGTAAGGGCTTAAAAAACAAACATCCACATCTCTTCAATGCCACAAAGTTTACTGTTTGGACTTTATAAGAGACCCAAACATAGGACACTGAAAGGTGGAAGAAAGTTTGATCCTCTAACAGTAAAACAATTATAACCTTGACGGTCCTAACGGCTTCCAACATTACTGGCATGACAAGGAGATCCCACCTGAATTGGTCCCTACAGGACACAGTGGAGGGGGTGAAATCATGATCGGGGGTGTTCTTTCCTTCAGTGGAGCTCCAGGTTGTGCAAGGGCATCAAATGACAGCAAGCTATGAGAACCTGTTGCAGGGGGCATTCCTTATGATTGAAGGTCCTCGTCTGTGTGGTAATGACAATGTTTTTCAACAGGAAAACGCCTTTTCACAATGCCAGTCTTTCTAAGAACTTCTTCCAAGAGAAATACGTCACTCTTTGGACTATCCTGTGTGTTCCTCTGATCTAAATCCAACTTGAGAACATTTGAGGATGGGGGAGCCGAGGGAAGTTTACAAAAAAGGACATAAATTATAGACAGTGGATGAACTAACACATTGTTATTGACATACTTCTTGCTAAATTGGTTTATTATATCTTAAGACCCTACTGACACCATGTTAAACAATAAGGAAATGTGGAAAAAAGGGTGTATTAGATAAAATAACAATGTATCTGCACTTACAAACAGGGTTTAAGGTTTATGCTACAATGAAAACACCAAACGTTTTGATATGACTGTCACAAAATTGAAGCTCTTAGGCAACATAGGTCGGTGCTTTATGGTGGAAAAATTACAGCATCTGATTCAGAAATTTTAAAAATGCCATTAAATAAGTGAAAATTATTGGAGCAACAATTAGTGGCAACTTTTAACAATGCTGTAGGAAGAGGCTGTATTTACAACCACTACTTTGACTACAGGTTACAGCCACAGCCTTCTTTTTTTTTTAACTTTCTTGACCTGAGGACAGGCATGTCATTGGTTTGATCAAACTTTAAGCCACTCAAGCTCATAATGACACCTGCTTTGACACAAGAAGGAGGCAGAGTCTCGTTGTAACCAAATGTGTAGCATTGGTTCAGAGAACAGTGAGGAGAATATAGGCCTGTGCTAAACAAAATGATATGGCTATCTAAAATCACATACTCACTGCCAATACAGGCATCAACATGGATTTTACAGAACTGATATGGCCCCGAATGGTGTAAAAGCAGCTGACATTTGGTTATATCACCAATGCTGCAGTCAACGTAATATTCAAAAAGTGGAAGGAGAGGCAAAACTATATGATGCTATGATGTAGTGCGCATTCAAAATGAAAAAAATAAATGTTCACATTTCTGTAGACCTAAAATCTGCACCTAAAGTTGTAGGATCCTTAAAATCTGGTCCTTGTTGTTAATGTTTTTACAGAAAAGAAGCTGAAAAAAGGATTGTCAGTGTCCTCAATTATAATGTGTCAGGATACTTTTTGTATCGTAGCCTTGATATCCAAATATGTATTGTGAGGTTGTTGGAAATACTTAGCCCTCACAGAAAACAGAGAGTCATTTTCTTTTTTGTTGTTTTAAATACAATGTGACTGCTCTTATATACCCACTACTATAGCTGGTAGGTTAAGTAACACAAAAACACCATTATTTGGCAGGTTGCTGATGCTTCTTTCCAGCAACACTTGAGAACCTCCTCCACCATATTAACAAGAAATCGAGACACACACATAAAATAAAAATAAATCACTTAAGTGCATTAAATGAAGTCTGGACCTTAACTTAACATTATATGACTGGGAAAAAAAAACAGAAAATAGGCATGCTGTAATCGCTGTAGACACTCCAAGAGGACAGCTGTGCATGCTTTTTGTTTTACAACATTTCCTGAGACATCATGAATACAGTGCTTTTCTAGAGATCTCAGGATAAACATATATTTGTGGGAAAACCAGCTGCATTCATACAACATAACTACATAACTAAGTCCAGGTCTGAAGAAAACTAGCCAAATCAATTTGTTCTGAAGCTTAAAAAGCAGTAAAAAAAAAAAAAACAGATGCATGTCCGCAGAGTACTTTTGTGCTTCATTCTCTTTGCTTTGTATTCTTTCATGTAAACATTTATGACCACTTAAAAACCCTATGACCCCTTTTGGAATCCTGACCCACCAGTTAAGAATTGTTGCTTTATGTCAAACTATCCTTTAGCATCTAATGAATTTATTATATTTACAGAAAAGATTTCTTAATCTGAGGACAGCAATCAGACATGACACACCACTGCTACTAGGAATGAAAATATAAACAAATGATTCCAGTGGAAGGAAAAAAAATCTCCTGGTTTCACTTTGACAAAAATGAACCTAATTACCTCATGTGGAAAATACAGGCCAAGAAGAAAAACATTCATTGAGGCGTTTGTGCTACCACCTACATAGCTCTCAGTAGGGTTGTGTGAAGTATTACAGAGAAACACTGGCATTTCCTCTGTGCAGATCTGCAGCGGTACCTTTTTTCTTTTTTTTAACCAATCCCTCACTTTCTGATTACAAACACCTGAAAACACCAGAGACCTGGTTGTCAGAACAGATTATTTTACTCCTTATTCCCTCACACAACACTGCTGGACTACTGTATTACTGAATGGGAGATGAGTGATGGATCTCATATACACTCATGGGTTATGGGCCTTAAGTCCCATGTGATGAAATAACAAGCACAGTGGTAAAGCCGGTGAATCACATATAGTAAGGGGACAGGACAGGGCCATAATTAACCTCTCTCTTCCACTCATGAGAACAACTGCCTGGTGAAACTTGTTTTGCGTTGTGAATTGCTTTAATCAAACAAACACCAATCATTCACTGCCTGAGAAGGCCTGCACAAAAGCATTGCAAAACAAGAAGGTCAACTAGCTTGACAATTTATGATTGTAGCTGCACTTAAGCTTCATGTAGTTTAATGCTCAATCTACACATTAAAGTCTCCTAAATTGATTAAAATAGCATTAAAGGAAGGATTGGGAATTAATAAGATCTATTGACAAAAACGCCATTATTGATTCAATTTACTGATCCAATTCAATAATTTTCTTAAATAATACCTACAGATCTTCTGCACATAAAAGAAAGTTTACAGGCTTTTAGGGTCAGCAATGCCAAAGATGTGGTCATCCTGATAGTGATCACTATTCTGCAAAGACAAATGTTCCAGTGTGTGTTTACTGTTGTTTTAAATCACATGGGACACTGGCATCATACTGTGTTGATTTAAGCCTCACTGACTGCTCCAAGCTCCTGACTGCCATGATCGATTCTTTGACGTCTTTTGGGCTGAATGTCTGACTTTCTTTGATTAGAGCATGATATCTTCTATTTGCAAGAGAGTCAGATACTCAGGAAAGAGTTGATAAGGACATTTTTAAGCAACAGACTAATGATATCAATTATTTTAGCTATTTCTTATCAGTTATTATCCTAATTATAGAATACATTTTTTCATTTAATGCTTTATTCTGCTCCTACATCCAAACATGGGCCTAAATAAAAAGGGCATTAAACCACTTCAATTGGCCTTACTCACACCTGATATTCCAGTTTGCTAATTTTGGTGTGGCCCCTAGAGAATACAGAGAACACTGGACAAAGCCGTAGTGTCATTAGACATTTGATTACTACAGTATAGGAGGCTTTTGATGCTAAACTACAACAGACAAGAGCATAATGTCTAATAACTAGTGCTGTCAGACGATTAAAAAATTAATCTAAATACTGGATTTTTAATTAATTAATCTAATTAATCGCATTTTAATTTCATATCTGCTTATAGTACCCAAATAAAGAATTTGAATTCTAGGATATTATAAAATTGTAGTGCATGACTTACCAAATTAATACACTAAGAAGTGAAGATTTGTAAATCCACATTTTTATTGGTGACTGAATAAAACCTAAGTCAGGGCAACTTGTCCAGAAAATTCTAAGCTCAATCAGGAAACTCAAATTACACTTTAAGTGTGTTTCATAAATCAAATTCAAAATAAGAAAAAGATCGAGGACATCCAGCAAAACAATTAGGCCTGATGCATTATTAAAGAATGTCGTACAAATATAGATAAATACATTCAAAAATAAAATAAGAATAAATCTTAAATATGCCATTCCTGTTGTCACCTGGGCTTTGTTTGGTTTGACTAGAGACACATGTGTGAAGTGATGTGCCACTGCCATGTACTGGCAGCTGGCCAATATCAAAATGTTTGTGTGCTATGATTAACCTTGCGATTATAACGCATTAATTTGCAGTGTAATTGATTAATCTAATTAATGCACTTAAGTGACAGCCCTACTAATAACTGAAAAAAATCACACATGCAGAAAAACCTTTGAAGTTTCCTGAATTTCCCCAAAAGAGCTGCAAGAATGAACACAAACAGCAGAATCTTCAATGTTTCCATACCTTGAAGTTCTTGTATACCCCCCCAAAGCCCTTCATGAGTGACATGCAAACTGCAAGAAAAGTTCCTTTGGTGAGGGACAAGTTTAAACACGCAAAGCAGAAACTATGTGGTTTGGTTAACTTGAAATCTCTAAGGAAATTTAAGGGTTACATGTGTAAAAAGGGGCTAAAGAGGTGGAGTGGGGTAGGCAATAGGCCTCCTGCAATAATGACAACACATGGCACTGCTGTAGTACCAGTCATGTGCCACTTTCAGATGGAAAAAGCTCAAGAGTTATCTGACACTACTTACTCTTTGAATATTTCACAAGACAAGTAAAAAAGTACACAGAGAAACTGTGATTTCATGGTGCGGTAATAAGGAACAATTTGTGCCCCGACAGAAAAGGCAAATTCTTTCAATGTTTTAGTGACACAAAAATTGTTTTCACAGCAACTTCGCCCGAGCTGTGTTGGCAGGTATGACTGGCCAACTGTTTGAAAAGAAGAGAGGTTAAGCTGCGAGCGGTGGAGTGATGCAATGAAGCTTTTTTCTCCAATCAAAGCAGCACAGCAGGTGACTCCTCTGATTGGCAGACCTTCAACCAAGTAAGACGGATAACACGTTGAAATCAGGAGTGTTTGGTTGGAAGACAGACCTGTTTACTCTTCCTGGCCTCCACAGCAAATGGTTTGATACTTCTTGATAAAGCATGTGGACCTGCTGGGATTAATCATCGGCATCTTAGGCTAAGGAGACTCTCAACTTGGGAAATACATATTAGAATGGATGCTTATCAAATATTAACCAATTCTATAAATGTCGAGACTTCTGACTTTAGGTCAGTTTATGTATTTTAATAAAAAATGCATTTTAATAAATGTATTAAGTCTGCCATACAAAGAGATCTTTAAAATCTGAGCAGTTTTGAGACTGTGAGATTCCACACAAGGATAAATAATTTTAAAAAATGTTAGTGTGTGATATGCAACAAAGCACACCACAGACCAACAGAGCAGCTCACCAACAACCACAGACTCTACTCTAGCAGCTCATAACCTCATGTAGTCAAACAGTACTGAACTGAAGCTAAATGTGGTCGATGGTTAGTTTCCTAGGATAATATCCTGCAGTTGTAATTTTGGTCCAGTTCCTCTCCTTGTAATTGGTTTAAGTATAATTTAAAAGTCACAAATGTTCATTTTTTGCCAGAAATCAACAGGTTTTTCAACCATTTCTGATGTTTGTCTAAATTCATCCTTGAGTTGTACAACCATTGCTATGGCTTTGTTGTAGCCATAGCAACTGGCTATAACAAACACAGCCATGTATGTGACTGTGGTGTAGCATAGGTAAGGGTAGATGTCTATAAGATTGAAAAACTGGGGTGTTGGTGGCTCAGTCTGATACTACTGAAGGTGTCCACCAGGATCAGCTGAACCTGGAACAGTAATCCTCCAACAAAAGTAGTAAAACTATCATATCCATAACACACTTAGTAACAAAAACATTCTTATCAATTTGTTGGAGGTGCAATTACACCAACATCCCCCTGAGTTGTCTCAGGTGTAACCAACATGGCACATATCAGAGACTTAGAACAAATACATATAACTTTTTCACCTTGAAACAGCCGTCACTCTCGCTTTGTTTTATTGTTCAATCTCATCTATAACTCCTTCCATCTTTTAGTCTCGGCCATTTTATCAAAACACTCCACCTGGCTTATTTGCTCTGGACTGATGTGTGAACTTGCGCCATGAATGGGACTGAAGATTGTATCATTACCAATGCCATGATGGATTCTATGTGTCAATTCAGTTGGTTATTATTGATTATGAAAGTTTTTTTGTGTGAAATAAAAGTAGCCCCACACAGGTTTAAGGGTCAACAACATTACGAATATGACACTTCTTCGTAGACTATGCATCTAAAGTTTCCAGCATTGCTTTAAACCACACAAAGACAATCAGACAATCAAAGCAGTGCAGCGGGTAACGTTCTGCATAAATAGAAACCATAACTTTGAGTTCAGTCTGCCATGATCACATCGTTGACTCCTTTGTTGTCATTTATGTGGCCGGCCTCTGATAGGAGCATGACCTCCTTGACTTAGTGAAATGCATAGACGCAGATATTATTAACAAATACACAAATAATGATACTAATCCTTTGATCTTTATCAATTCTCAACTACAATTGGTTTTCAAATGCCATCCTTAGCCATGAAGCTTTCATATTTCTCATGAGAGAGGACCACAGCATGCTGCCATCATCACACAACATATAAAAAAATCAACCAGCTCACTGATTAAAGTTTTAAACTAATGGCTAGTACTTACCTTTGAAATGTTTGTTAAGAGAAAAAGTTACATATTGCTGCTTTAAAATCCTAATGATTTTAACTTTAAACTCTGTCTCGGTTGAGGAAACATAAAGAGGATAGTAGAGGCAGGAAGAGAGAGGGGAAAGGAAGAAATCAGACATCTTAACCCCCCTGAAACTCATTAAGTCAAACAATCAGGCCAAGGAAATCAGGCAGATCTCATAAATGCACAGTAGACCGCAAGGGACTTTTATCAGCGGCACTACCCTACAGGCCTGTTGTTATGATCAAGTCTTCTGAGACCTCACCAGTGAAAAAAATGACATAGTTAGAAATTAAATGGGAGAAACAGAACAACTCTGTTATGATATAAGATGCAGATCTGCTGGGCGAAGATTTTCACTCTAAAGATAAATAATCTAATTTTGTAGCGCCAGTGTTTTCAATCTGTCCGTTTCCATCTGTTTTCTGCTTGTTCTGCTCAGGGTCAGAGCAGATAACAGCATGCAAGCTGGCATGGGATATTATTAAGATTTTCAAATTATGTTTTTGGTGACAATGCAGTGTTGCTTGTTAAGTTTTTTTACTTGGTTTCGGCAAGGAAAGGCAAACTCATCTATAGAGTACTATTCACAAAGAGAGAAATTTCAAGAACCCTTACAAATTTAAACAGGATATGTATTACACAATGAACACCGAGAGATGGCAAAAAAAGACAATTTAGTAAATGTGTTAAAAACGAATCATGGACTAAATTCAATATTTGAACATTTCACATGAAGCACTCATGCATAAAGTAGAAAATACAGTAAAATGTTATGAACTGCATAACCATGGACTAACTGACACAGTGACACATTACTACTTTAAATGACAAAGAAAAACTTTATATAGCTTGGCTCCGTCGACTCATTTTTAACTCTGGGTTAAAGAGATAGTTCAGTATTCCTGAAGCAGGTTTTTTTTATAAAGAACGTAGTATGAAAAATAGCCACAGAGCTGGCAATATGCTCTGCCTCTGTGTGGAGAAAATCATCACAAAAGTAGGCTTTTGCAGAAGAGGCCAAAGGTGCAGAGTAATTTGGGTTCCATTTACACAGCAACCCGTTGAAATTTGAGCCATTTTTGTTTTTGTTTCAAAAAGGTTTCGGATTCTGAAACATGTTTTCATAACAATCTCCATGCTAATAGATCCACTAAAATAACCAAATGAATGTAGCAAATGGACATTTATGCATAGGTAATAAAGTGAGGTTGCAGATCAAAAAATGATGTGGTCAACATTGTATTGCAGAAAAATTATCAAATTCAACAGAGAAATAAAAGTGAGCAGAAAATGTCCTGCTGACACTGTTGAACCTTTATTTGTTTGTGTGATGATATTAATACCAAATTGGTCCTGCTTCCAATAAACAACAATCCCCATAACTTATTCCTGCCAAAGAAATACGTAATGCTATAAAAATCATTTTTCCATGACTGCTCCCATGTGTTTCCTAAGAACAACATTAAGAAACAAGTAATACCACTTTAAATCCCACTGGTCAGAAATGAAAAGGCACATTCAGTTTCTCAAAGCAGGACAGACACTTAAGCTGTCAGAGTGAGACCCACTGTTTTAAGTTATAGACATCTCACTTAATTGATATTTTCACTCTTCCTGATTTAATTCAGGGGCTTTTACAGCTTAATTGTAGTTTCTCCTCTGAAACACTGAAAAATCTTCATTAAAGTTGGGGTTGGCAATTTGATTTAGATACACTTTTTGTAATACTGGTTAAAGTGGTCTTTATGACCCGATGGTAATCAACTCATAATGTGTTCTTAAAACAGAGCAAAAAATATCCGCTATCTACAGCAGGAGTAAAACAGGGAAAACCTCAACCAATAATCATGCTGGGACACCTGTTTTTAAATCAATCAAATCCCGTCACCATTCTGCCCGCCTACTGCGCGTGCACAGACTCGGTGCGTGTAGCCGAGCTCATACGTATCAGAGTCCGCGGGAGAATGCTTACCTGTAAAGTTTTGTCTTTGAAAATAAGGGAAGCCTGCCCCAACCCCAACCAAGCTCCAGTATCCCTCACATTTTAAGACAGATTTACAAAAAAACTAAAATAAACTCTTTGTTTTTCTAAGTTTGTTCTGCTGCTCTAATCTCACGATAACTGCCACCCAGGTTACTGCAGGTGGATGTTCTCGCGAGGCTTTTTCTTCTTCTTCGGTTGGCATCCATCATTTTGGAGCATTACTGCCCCATTCAGGCTAGAGACAGAGCTCAGTTTGGAGAGGCAGAGAAATGTTTTTATTATTATATCATCACACGGGAGATTTACGGGAGAATACTGATACAGGAGGACGGCGGGAAAGAGGATAAAATACGGAAAATACGGTAGTTTCATGGCCAAAACAGGAGATTTGACAGCTATGTGGAGAATGTCAGAGGAACTACCTACACCCCGATCAACATCGGCTGTGAGTACTAACTAACTTTACATGTTTGTTTGGTGTTTTCTTACCGCTGACTGAGACATGAGGGTTTTGCTGAGGGTTTGGAGTTGAATCAGTCTTCTGGATATATCAGCCGCGCGCGTGCATGTGAGCAGGGGGGGGGGCGGTTAGGCGGAGCCCTGAGGAGATACTACTTCATGCTAGTTTTCCAAAATCGCCAACCCCAGCTTTAAGCTAAAAGATCGGAAACTTGACTATCTAGGTGGTGTATCTTTTGAGGGTTCTTTTCAAATAAAATTGCTGTGGCTTGGATATCAATTGATCAATTGTTCTATCAACTTATTTATTTCATCGCTTATGACCCTGAGAACACTTAATCACTCCCTTAGGATAAATCATTATCATCACTGATCATATTACCAAGAACAGGGCAGTCCATTGACATTCCTCTTTCTACATTTAATGTTTTCTTTAAACAAAATTTTAATAAATCATCACTGGTCTGAACTGAATTATTTCATGTATCTGTATTCAGGCTGTATTCTCACTGTTCAAGCAGTAGCCAGGCACCAACAGAAACCACAGACTCCGAGGTCAATCAATATTCGGTTCCCCCCGAGATTGTTGGGAGATCTATGTACTAAGAACAGCAAAGAAAAGCTCAGTTTTAACAAAAAGGCTGCTGTACGAACCAGCCAAAAAAAGAATGATTTGATCAAATCAGATTTGAATCTTCAAGTCTTCACAAGCATTTATTTTTTTCAATGTATTTTTGGGCATTTTGTGCCTTTATTGATAGGAGAGAATGACAGTGGATAGGCTTGTGAAAGGGGGTGAGAGAGAAGGAGAAGACACTCTGCAAACTGGCCACAGGCTGGATTCAAACCCGGGCTGGCAGATGTATGTATTGCATATGGGCCGTGCCTGGTTGCTCACCACTCCCTTCGCAAGCATTTTAAAATAAACATGAATTAATTTGTGAGACCGCACAACAGAGAGTACAGATAGTGTTAATAAAGGTAATCTATCAAAGTGTACAGTAACAAATACCAATAGCAGCCTATTACTCCTGTAATCAGTTCTGTGAACAAGTAATCAGCAGTGACTACTGTCGATATCAACTCCTGCTAGCCTCATTTAAGCGAGGATGGCCTCGACCATCAGTACACGTCTAAGGCAGACATCCACTCTAATAGCGGCTGCCTCCTCAAGGGCTTTCCCATCCATCACCCGTAGGAGGCTGCACCCTGAGTCGTGCTGTTTGGCTTCTAATGCAGGCACTAGTGCACGCATTTAGACTGTTTTCAAGGCAGTGAAATGCAGAAGGTTCATAGTCATGTTTGAGTCAACAGCTTTTGATTCATTACACAGATTAAAAAGAATCAAGTGAGCAAGCTTTATCTTTCACTTAATTTGACCTTGATTAAAGTGACAGCTCAGAAGAACCCTGGTCATTTCAAATCCAATTCAAGCCATAATATTTACAGCGCTGCTATGTTTCACCTCTGCTGTGAACACTGCTGAGGCCAAAGGGGGGAGCGAATTCATTTCTCAATGCGCTCTGTCTCCTGAGGTCATATCAGAGGCATAATATTGGTACACTTAGATCCAGAGGGGGAAAGTGAAGCTGTGTGTGTTCGGGACAGCCTTTGTGTGAGTGTGAAACAAGCACCGTCACACTCTCTCTCACTATCCCAAAGCTGTTTCATGCCGGGAATTGACATAAATATCATGCCTTCATGGAATTACAGAGACTATTTTGAGGTATAATGATAGCAGAGCTTCACTGACATGCTTTATGATACAAGAGTTGCATAAAGAGCTTTAGAGACTTACACGAAAGAGTTAACACGTGGCATCCAGTAAATAAGACATCGCCAACATAGATGTAGGGAGAATCTGAATGTTAAGAACGAAACATCAGATCATTTTGGTTTTTTTTAATCTGGTGCTACACAGTGTTTGCCTCTTTTCTAGTAAAGATAAACAGTGTAACTTGCACAATACTAGAAAAGCACTTGGAGAGCGCAGACCTCTGCCAACGCCACAGTCCTCACCCATATTGTGATTTTCACCATAAATATTAGTCCTACCTTTCATTCATCTAAATATTTAGATTCCTTGACCATGAAAACATACCATTAGCAATTGGATTCATAATGATATCTATTTTAGTTCAGTAGTTATTCACCAAAATCACATTTTACGTCATGGCGGACCCAGACGCTGATCTGGATCAACACCAAAATTGAATCACTTCTTTCTTTTCCCATGCTGAACATTTCCTGAAAATTTCATCAAAATCCATCCATAACTTTTTGAGTTATTCTGTTCACAGACAGACGGACAGACAGACAAACAGACTCTCCCGAAAACATAACCTCCTTGGCGGAGGTAATTAGTGCTGGATTTTATTGTTGGTATCTAAAAACAACAGTCCTGCTGCAGAAATATATGTCATGTGTGTCCATAAATCAGCTGTGATATCAGCAGAAAGACATGACATAGCAATGCCAATGGTTTTTCTGACCCTTTATCTTCTATCAATAAACAGGGCAACAATTTTATTAAACCACCACCCAGTGTAAAGGTTTGCACCACAGCTGACCTAAATTAGCAGCATTGGTTATTACCAAAATCATGTCTTCAATTTACAAAAAACACAGAAAAAATAGTAAAGCACATTACTATTTATTTATTAAGATATCAAATTATAGTTATCTACATAATGACTGGAAAAATTGTTTGTGTTTTAAGCTAGAGTCGGTTCAACATTTGGTATAAATAGGTCAATCCAAGTGGAAATGATTGATTCCAGATCAAAATGTTTTCCTCATAACAGTGACATTTTCAGTTTAAACCAGTTTTTGAAAGATTGCTTAAATGTTCAATTAAATTTTTTAATGACAGGTGGTCTAATAAATTTGTGAAGCACTGTAAATTGTGGTATATCTTAACAGCTTAATATATTGACCAGCTCTAACAAAAGTACAGGGGTGTGAGAAAGTTTGGGCACCCCTCTGAGGTTGCATGATAACTTATTCAGTCTTCACAGAAAATGATCACAGTGGCATGCAATTCATTGTCTAATAACAGCTGAGTACTGGTGTATTCTCCAAACAAAGACTATCTTTGTGGCATTATCAAGTTGTATGAAATTAAACCAAACATGAAAAATAGGCTATGCAAAATTTGGGCATCCTTGTCATTCTGTCGATTTGAATACCTGTAACTACTGAGAACTGATTAATTTTCACACAAAATTGGTTAAGCGAGCTCATTAACCCTTGAACTTTATAAATGGGTACATCCAGTCATGAGAAAAGGTATTTAAGGTGGCTAACTGCTAACTGTTTTTCTCTTTCGGAGTGCGGCAATATGGGGCCACAAAACCACTCTCAAATAACCTAAAAACAAAGGTTGTACATCATTATGGTTTAGGGGAAGGTTACAAAAAGCTATCTCAAAGATTCCAGCTGTCATATTGCACTTGGAGGAAAAAAGTGAGGAAATGGAAGACCACAAGACCACAAGTACAGTGCTTGTTAAGGCCAGAAGAGGCAGGCTAAAAGAAAAACATTGAACAGGCAAAGTAAAGGATTGTGCGAAAAGTAAAATCCAACCCACAACCACCTCCAAAGACCTACAACATCTTGCTGCAGATGGTGTCACTGCGCATTGTTCAACAATTCAGTACACACAAAGAAAAAATCGTACGTGAAAGTAATGCTGAAGAACCTTTGCTGCACACACTCCACAAACAGTCGCCTTGGGTATTCAAAAGCACATTTGGACAAGCCAACTTTATATTGAAATGATGATTTGTACTATGAAAGAAAGATTACTTAGTTACTTGGTCATAAAGAGGTCGATATGCAGGGCAGCAAAAGAACACAGCATTCTGAGAAAAACACCTGCTTCCTACATTAAAATCTGGTGGAGGGTCTATCATGCTGTGGGGCTGTGTGGCTGTGTGGCCAATGCCGGTACTGGGAATCCTGTTAAAGCTGAGGGTCGCATGGACTCCACTCAATTTCAGCAGATTCTTAAGTAATGTTCAAGACTCAGTTGCATATTTAAAGTTACACCGGAGCTGGATAGCTCAACAAGACAACAACCAAAAACACTGCTCAAAATGTACGCAGGCATTCATGCAGAGGAACATGTACAATGTTCTGGTATGTTCTTCCCAGTCCCCAGACCTGAATATCACTGAAAATCTGTGGGATGATTTGAAGCTGCCTGTTCATGCTTGGCAACCATCACACCGAACTGAACTGGAGATATTTTGTAAGGAGAAATGCTCCAAAATACCTTCATGCAGAATCCAGACACTCATCAGAGCCTAAAAGAAGTGCTAGGAGATATTATTATTTAATTTTGCTCTTCTAAATACTGACATGACTTTTCTGCTGGGGTGCCCAAATTTATGCACCTGTCAAAATTTGTTTTGATGCATATTGCACATTTTATGTCAAACAAATAAACCTCACTTCACTACAGAAATACTACAGTGTTAGCCATTTACTTGATATTCCAAAATGAACTCGACAATCCAAACACTGAATGATTTATAAATGAAAATAATGGAAATTGTCCACTGGTGTAAAATCACTTTAAGAAGTTGTAAGTCACTATTCAGCAAAACTTAACTTTTTGTTACTGTCTTTTCCTGCAGGATAACCATCCAGCCATCAAAAAAATCTGTGTTTTGATGATGATAATCCTTTTCTAAATATAGTATTGATATTGATTTACTTATTTTTCCATATGTGTAGTCAATACAATTAATGATTCATCAATGATGATTCATAGTCTGGTTTAGTGAGGAGATTGTAGTAAAGAAACTGGTTGGTACTGAGGCAGAGCTTTAATTGGTTTTATTAGTTTAAGAAAAAATATTAATTGGAAGAATTGGGCACCAAGAACCTTTTTATAGACTGAAATCAGAGTTAGTTAAAATGTCAAATAAATGACCTTTAGGGCAGATGAGTACAAACAGCTGACTCCAGGCTGAGCTGTTGTCCCCGACTGCTATGATGGAGCTTTCTCTGCATAAAACATGACCCATGCAAACTCTTGACTCTCTTCCTAAGCTTGGGATTCCGTCTGAGTCTATACGACATGTGTTTTGTGAAAAGACTGGGACATATTCCTGCATGTGAGCAATGCTTTTGTGTTCTGTGCAGTGTGCTACTGTGTGCCAGGCTTGGTCCAAACCCCACGTGATACAACAACAATGATGTAACAACAATGACAGGGCTCCCCATCCGTCATAAAGGCTTTGTCTTTCACTTGAAACAAACAGAGCACAAGCACAAAGCACAGCATGACTATTTACAACTATGACCAATGTGAAAAGCATAATAATCTCACTTTCACTTGGGCTGAGGCATTATTTGATGGATTCTTTAGTCATCTCTTACAGTTGAATTCCCTGCACTAACAAGTAGGAATGCATGTATTATTGGCATGATATGATGATTATTTTCTGTGGATAAATCGGCTTGATAGTTTGTTGCTTAGTTTGTGGGGTGAAAGATTCAAACTTTATTTTAATTTGTAAGTATAAGCTCCTTTCCACACATAATCACATACTCATGAGAGTGAGAGAGAGCAGACTAATGTGGTGAGAAACTAACAGGAAAAAAATACTTTATTCATTATCTCCCTGGAGGAGTATCACTTGTGAGGCAGCTGTAGCTCAAGAGTTTGACTACCAGCTTCTGCAGTGACATGACAATGTGTCCTCTGGCAAGGCACTTAACCCCAACTCACTTCCACTGCTGCATCAGAGACGTGTACATGAGTGCAGGGATGGGATTAATTAATGCTGATGGACACTTTACAGGGAAGCATCTGCCCAAAGTGAGAGTGTAGTGTATAAATCGTATTAGATGAGTAGTACTATGACAAGGAAAGTACTATGCACCAAACAAGCTCAAGCACATTTAACGTCATTCTTTCTTAAAAGACTTAGAATTGATTCAGTGTTTCTAACAGTTCAAGCACACTGACTGTGACTGCTGGTAGGCTTCAGACCAGGTGTCACAGCCCCGTCTCTCCTCCTAACATTCAGCAAAATAAAGACAATGGATATACAGTGCTTTAAAGCTCGAAGCTCTTTTAGAGAAATTATATTTTTAATTGTTGATATCCATCAATTTTCAAATCTACCGTTTTCCAGAAACAGAAAAAAATATTAAAGCACATCATCATTTCTATTTCTTGATTAAGATGTCAAATTATAGTTATTCACTTGCAAACCTGAACAGAAAACAGTTTTAGTAGTTGAATGGTGTGCTTGATTGATTCCTTTTGGTATAAAAAGGTGAGTCCAGTTTAAACCTTGTAATTTTGTTTAAAATGTAGAGTGTCCAACAACAACAGCATTTCAGTTTTAGACAAGTATTTAAAAGATTTTTCAAATACTAAAGTTTTCAGTGGCTCAATAAATTTGTCAAGCACTGTACATTTTTTGGCTTTAAATGCCAATGCTTATATGAAGGAAACCGAAAAGAGTCATGTTTCAATAAATTAGGAAGTAGAAAGTTTAGGTATGAAAAACAAAAAAGCCCCACAAGTGACTTCATTCCCTGTAGAACAAAACTTTAAAATAAGAGCTTCCTCTATCAACTAGGACACTTTCACAGAAAATGCATAACAGACAGACTTTGGGAAAGCATATACAGTAAGTGTAACTGGTCTGTGTTTATCTTCTCTGTGACAAATTCTACCAATTTGAAAATACATTTCTTCTGACATAAGGTAAATGTGGCTTTATTTTCTTGTAAATTTTGGCAGAGATATGGATGTAGCTTGTGGTAAAAACAGGCAAGTCTGATATTCTCTAGATCAAGGATCATCAGCTACATCTGTACATGGGCCAGTTTTTTTCTTGGCATATGCTTTGGGGGCCAGACTCAAGAAACCAGTAATAATTAACACAATTGTAAACAAACATTAAAAAAGTATAATTTACTATCAGTCTCATTCCTCGCTCCTAAACACAAACTGCAAAACACTGCAAACTTTGAAGAAGAACAACAGAGAAGAGTAGAAAGTCTGTGAAAAGAAAATTTAGAATTATGGGGAAAAAAACAGATCTCTAAATAAAAGTATGAATCGTGTGGAGAAAAGTTTTTTTTTGTTTTAGTATTAAAAAGTTTCATCCAAATACAATTTTATGTATTTATTTGCAGTGGCCCTGATCTTTTTCTGTTGGCTATCAGGGGGCCAGATGGGAAGCTTTTAGGGGCCTGATGTGGCCCCCGGGCCGCCAGTTGGTGATCACTGCTCTAGATTTTGGGCATGTAAGATTAGAGTGAGAGATGCTGCTCATGACAGGAGTTGAAAAGCCTCGACTTCATACCATGCCTGCCAAAACAATAACTGACACCAGCCATGCAACCAAAATGACTTCAGTGTGAAGTTGCAAGTTACCTTGTTTTAACAACAAGGGGCATTTTAATGCCTGTATTTTGGAGACAGGAGACTGAATGGAGCTGGAAATTGGGGGGGGAAGAGTGTGTGTAACTACAAGCAAGTAAAGGACAGTCCATTTACCTTTGGATAGTCTATGTGCACTGGGGTGCAGACACATCCAACAGGCAACTTAAATTAAGGCACAAAAATAAAAATGGTCATTTTGCCCTCTGTCTTTATAAACTTGCCAAATCAACATTAGATTAAAGCTCAACATCACTACTTTATTTAAACTTTAAAGAGACAATGCAAATATAATCTGCAATCCACTTTGCTTCCTGAATGTAGCATTAAGATCCATTTATTCCTCTCGGGTTGGGATATGCAGTAAATGTCAACAGGATCAAAAGGTTAATTCAGTAGAAAAGGATGCACGATGGACAGTAGTCTTACGCGATTTGTAGGCAGTTGCTTCAAGTTAATTGTCTTTATTGGCAGATTTGACCATTTCTGCTAGTTTTTACTGGTGATATTAAAGCTTATACATAAAGACACATTAACTTTGCTGAATTTTGCCATATCTGTTGTCAAATGGTGACTGATTTTTTTTGAAAAGCATAAACTCCGTAAAAATTTTTGGTCAGCATTTCATTGCATTGCTTTTGGTGCTCTCAAAGGTTGTCGTTACTGTCCTTGTACTTGTTAAAAAAAAAAAAAAACATTTTACATATGATGTAGGTGTGATCCCCTTAAAAACAACCTCCAGTTGTTTTAACATAGCAGTGTCTGCTGAAATAAGTTTGGATATACTGACATATCCCATATCAGCAAAACAAACCATAAAGTTCATGTCCTCTCAAGAACATCCAGGATCCAGGACATTCAAACTGGAAACTGGAAACATTCAGACATTTTAATGAAAGTAGAAAGAAACTAGGTTTTTCTGCAAACTGGCTTCAGAAGTTTCTCTTGAGTCACAATAAAATTGTTTTGTCTGCAGGCAAATTTCAGGCATACAGGGAGGAAGGGTTGGCATGAAAATGTAAAAAGTCTGAATGTCAAACATCGTTCAAACTATTTGCTGCTTTTTATAGAACATTTTTAGAAACTTTGACATATTGTATCACCACTTTAAAAGTCCCTAAAAAGATTTCAAAGTATAGAAACACACAAAACTGAACAGATTTTGGTCAAGAATTAACAGGTATTACTTGAGCAGACTGCTTCTAACTCTAAATCTCATGTTTAGTCTGTCAATGAGCAGACAGGATGCTCATTTGTCTCAGAAACAAGAAAGCTGTGCTGCTCCAGGAATGTGTTGTGTGTTTTTGCACTTGCTTAAACGAATGAGAATCATTACTCCCCATTGCTTTGTTGGGTGTCTGAAGCTGTTGGATGCCAATCTGTAACTGTGTGTAGTTAAGGGTATCCATCCAATAAACTGACACAAGGCTCTGATTGTTGCACCAGAGTGCGCTCCTCAAGCAGACGGTACACGTGCCTATGTTTCTTTAATCCCTTTGTTTGGATTACTATGCTATCAAGCATAGGAAGTAATTTTTTTTAAGCAAATTCTATTACTGAAACTGTTAGCCAAAAGCAATACACTAGCAATGGGCAATGCTAGATAATAATGCTGCATTTCTGTTCTTTCCAGTGGTTTTCATGAGCCACAAACCCCCTGGGATGTTAAATGTCAGCATGGACGACAGCAGCTTCTTGCTCAGGGTACACTAAAGGAGGGCAACTACAGTGTGTAAACTAAGGTGTGTCCAGCCAAACACAGAGAAGTACACTTGAGCTTCCACTGAAGTTTCTGCACACATTCAAGACATTCAGATAAAGTACAGGCATCCTTTTCTGGACTACAGGACACAAATTCAAATTATTTTTTAGATAAAAACTGTGTAAAGTAGCCAGGAGATAAAATTTTCCGTAACACAACCAAGTCTTTAATGTTATGTTGCAAGAACATATGTAATAAACATTGTTTTGATTAAATAAATAACACAGCCTGTAACTTGATAAGCTAGTCTACAGCACATTATTAGGAGTGACTTAATTTACGGTGACAATGTGCAGCAAACTGTTTGCATAAGCTAAAAAGTTTGCACAAAAATGTATTGCACATCCAGTGGTAAAACAGAGCTTCATGGAGCCTAATGTATTCTACACTGCTCATCTGCAGTGCAACTACAGTATTGTTAAAAGGAAAAAGTGATATGAAATAAAGTATTTAAATCTGTGTTTCCAACAGAATGATAAAGTAATTTGAAGCGGAGGTGCCAGGTGGGACCAATTCATCTGACATCAATCTGCAGGTTTGTTTTTTTCTTGTCTGCTTCCAGTGCACTTAAAACAACACTCATCAACACTACATTTCATAAAGACACTTAAATAACATTACATGGGTTCTAAATTTCTTACTTGGTATCCCATGATCACAGCAGGTGGCAGGTGAGCTGCCAATTTTTAAGGCTTGATGTTGAAGAGGTAACCCGATACACCAGAAGGACATGGAAATATTTCACTATTTGTTCTGGGAAAGAGCCGTTCGAAAATGCTTTCAGAGGCAGGACCTTAACAAAAAACAACTGCAGCTTGTGATTCTTCAATCCTTCAGCTCGTCATCCTCATCACAGACCAATCTATATCAAGCAACAATGCTACATATGACATAGCATATATAGCGGCTAACAAATAACAACAGTTAGCCATTAGCTTAAACTATCTTAGACTATTGTCTTACATTAAATTATACCACACAGACGTATCATTTAACACTTAAATGTGACATGAACCTCGTCAAATACAATTTCTAACAAGTTTTACCAGTAAACTGAGGAGAGCATATTTCGCCAAGTATCACTAAATAATAGGAGTGTGACGGTACATGTACTCGCACCAAACCGCTCGAAACGGAAGTTCGGTCCGGTACAGTGCTCTACTCAAACAAGTACAGTAAGTTTAAGTTAGCCGCTGCACATGGTTCTTTCATATTAACGGGGGTACTCATCTACAATTGGCGTGGTTAGGGAAGGCTTTTTAATATTCATGAGGAAAGTGGTCTGTGATTCGTGCTCTTGCGATCATGTACATATCATGTGGACGTGACGTCTCACGGCGAGCCAATCAGAAGACAAATATCAAAGAGCTTCCGTATCCACAAAAACTTATGTCTGAATTGTGCATCATGGCTACTGCTAACAACCAACCGGAGCTTGGAGACCCTCCTCTGTTGCTGAAATCTCCTGTTTGGAAACACTTTGGCTTTCTGGTGAAATATTGCAATGGAGATAGACAAGTGGATAAAACGAAGGCGGTGTGCTGATACTGTTCAACTGAGTTCGGGTATTTTCCGACAGCATGTAAATTTTGCTAACTCACCTGAAACGGCACCACTCAAGTGTAAAGATGTTCGCGGTAAGGATAAAAAACACTGTAGTGCAAATCCAACTGCCGTCTGCATTTAAGCAGGCTCTCCCAGACAATTCAGATCGGGTCAAAGTGATAACAGCATCCATCTGTGTTTATATAGCATAGGATCTAAGACCATATTCAGTTGTGGAAAATTCTGGTTTTAGAGACATGCTAAAGGTGATTGAGCCCAGGTACAAAGTACCCAGTCGTCCACATTTAAGCCAGGAATTCAAAAAGAAACTCATTATTTTTAATTTCATACATTTGCTGCTTATTTATTTTATTTAACTTATTAGTATTACCAAGCAACTAGGGATGTAACGATATGAAAATTTTGTATCACGGTTATTGTAACCAAAATTATCACGGTTATCATTATTATCGCGGTATTGTTGCAGTGTGCTCAAAATGTTCTAAAAGTACTTTTACGCAGAATTGAAATCATTTAACCCCTTTATTGTTATATTCATAACAGTTCTTTTGTCTTTTTTGTCAATAAATGTGTCAGACTCAGAGGCCAAACAATGCAAACTGCGCATGTGCACCTCCCGTGAGGCTCCTTAGTCGAGGACAGATACATAGTTCCGGCTTTTCCAGGCAAAGAGCAGCATCACCGTGCGTTACTGAGGCAGTGTGGTGATCAGCACGATATAACGGTAATTTTAATTGGAGTTTGTAGAATGACAGGAGTTGGACCACAAACTAACTGAAGAAAAAGCAACTTCAGGTAAACTTTTAGAGGAACTGCTAAATAATAAACATGCTAAATAAGCAAATAGTTTTGCGTTCTTCCCATACTGTACCGAACCGTGACCCCAAAACCAAGGTACGTACCGAACCGTGATCTTTGTGTACCGTTACACCCCTTCTAAATAACCATGATGACCACAAACTAACTGGCATGTCCATGGGGGATTTCCGCGTTCTCTACAAGTCTCCCAGCAGTGATCCACGGTCAGGAGAAGAGCAAAAACATGATTTCTTGTAAGACAAGCTTCAAGTGACGTTCTTTGCTCCTCTATTAGCTGGTAAATATACTCAGGTGCCTGTAAGTATACCTGAGTGGCATGCCAAAGTAAGTCTCAGTGAAAAACTGAAAAAAGTTCCTTAAATAAGCCAGATTTACATGTGCAATTCTTTTGTTTGTGATTTATAATGTTTCCAAGTTTCATGCTGTACTAAGATATTCTATGTAAACATTTCTGGTTTTGATAATTGAGGGGATAATGTCTCTATGCCACACTAAGAGACACAAGATGCTCTTCTTGGTTATGTAACACTAAAACAAATGTATCTGTGCGCTTTAATGACTAGAATACCCCAAAAAATTAAGAGAATTTGGCCTTAAATAGGATATCACTGTATTGTAGCTATATCTGTCATGCTTTTCTACAACAAAGTAGGCGTAGCAGGAGACTGCAGTTCAATGGTAGAGTCTGCTGTGTTTAAACCTTAGGAACAGGGGTTCCACCCCTGTGCTCCTGCAGCAGCCACAAGTAAATGTGTCCATGGACAAAACATGTGCCCCAGAGTTATTCCTACAGTAGGGTGTAAATGTGCTTTAACATGATTGAATTCACAAAGATAATAATATTGATGACTACATGGCAGTCTCAACAATGTGTCAATATGATGCAATTCACCATCTTCCAATTGAAGTGTAAGTACAGTAGTTTAACTCACTTGTGCATTTGAAGTGGTGAACAATCATAAGCATGCCAGTATGTAATGACAACACTGTCTTGCAGGTAGCTTGATATTTTGTCAGAATCAAGAGTAATGAGATGAGAACACCAACAGAAAAAAGTGAGGCTGTGCCAAGGTGGCACGGCTGCAGCACAATACAAACTCTCTCCACTTCTCTGTCATCCATCCATCTGTTGGAGTCTCTCTCTTTTTCAGCCGGGGTCAGTGTTACACTCTGCTCCGATCATTTGTCACATCCCTGGCTCTGCTCCGGCTGTCTCTAACGATCCTCGCTCTCCATATTCTGTCACACTTCCACTGTGTTCTGTCCATCCTAAAGAATCTCGCTGTCTCCTCCTATCTCCATCTCACCACTGTGGCTTTCTCATCTTCTGTCTTCCCATCCTCATGCTCTCGTTCTTCTCCTTCTACCCACACACTCATTCAGTATTCATATTTTAGAGGACATTTATGAGCATGAAACCGAGCATGTGCATCTGCACCATTTTCGGTGCAGAGGAAACCTACATTTTTCTCCTCCAGCCTTCCACTGGCCCCCCTCCTCTTCCTTATCTAGCTAATCCAGATTCTGGTTTTGGTTTCGTGTTGCTTGTCTTTTTTTAGACTGAAAGCCATGTGCCACTCACTCCTACTCTCCCTCTGCCTCTTTCTCCATCTTTTTCTCCCACTGCCACCCACTCAATCCCTTTCACCTCTTCCCACTCCATTTTCTCTTCTTTCACTTGGTGTGTTAGTACATGCACTGCAGACTGCATGCGTGTTTGTGTACACATGGATGTTTTTCATGTGTGTTAGGGTGGTAACATATGTGCTCTACCAACCTGACAGTGGCACGCTGCCACAAACCACGAGTAGATCTGTTGACATGAATCTGTTCAAATACTGACAGTATCTGCATCAGCTCTGTCCATGCAACATACTGCTGCATGCAGCCATAGGTTTTCAGCAGAGTGCTGAAAGTAATGTAGCGCTTTGAACCAGCATTTTTCTCACTCCTGCACTGGGCATCTGTCTCTGAGTTACTTTGCCATGAATCACATGATTTAAGATCTGCAGCATAAAGATTTTGCTATACATGCAAGTCTGAAAAGAAAAGGGAACCACACATACACTCAGGCACACAACCTCCTGCAGAGCATCTGCCAAACCATCAATACTGCCTCCTTCATGTTGGAGTCAGAGTGATACTCATTGCTTGCTTAGCATTGATCTGATCATTTGTCCCATGATGCCCTTCAAAGGAAAGATGAATTGGTTTTGAAATAATTTAGTTGATCAAAGTTTTAACATCACTGTTCCCCTGCCGACAGATTGACATTCACTATACCAAGCCTCTCCACTGATGTATTTTTCCAAACAGAAAGAGAGGAGTGTTTGATGATTATCTTGTACACAATGTAAATACAACAGAAGGAATTCAATTACTGTAACGTTAAATGTGCTAACTGCTAACTTTCAAAGTTTTATGTCAGTTTTATCACACAACCATGAGCTTCTATTAAACTTTTAGGAAGATCCACCATAAGTCTCCGCAGAGTAACCTTAATCATTGCATAACTCAAACCTACCGAAATGAAGCATTTTTAAGAATTTCAACAATAATTTCTCCACAGAGGAGGCAAACTGAGCTTTTCCTTTGACAATCACAGAAAAGAGTTACTGGATGGTTTAAATCTTTTCTGTGACGTATTCTATCTATGGACTGTACATACATACAGGCTGAATAAAGGTAAATATGGCTTTATATTACATAGTTTGTCTGTTTCGGCCAGAAATAAGCCTGGAAAAAAACAGGCAAGCCTCCTATTCTCAAGACTTCTGGCACAGGAGATGCACGAGGGCAGATGCAGCTCGTGCTTGCAGTCTAAATGCTCTGACTTGATAGCATGCGCACCAACATGAAAACACGCACACCTCACTGCTGCCTTGCAAGAGTGTGAAACAACCCAGTGTGTTCAAAGTATCTCCTCCACAGTATAGAGCACTTCTATTTGCGAAATAATAGTCAATGGCATTAGAAATTCTCCCTTTTCTCCCCTTCAAGGCACCAGTAGCTGCCTTAAACACCTCCTTCCCCATGCCCCCCAAATCGACCTACCTTTGTGATGCCCTACCATTGTTTTGTCGCTTTGTGCCCACTGGATAACTGCAGCAAGACCTATGCAAAGTGTGGACTTTAGAATAAATAAATGCAAAATTGCTTAGTAGTGCCAAACTAACATATTACCACAGCAAATCAAAGCAACCTCACTTGAGGCAAAATATGAATTCTTTAAGTCAGTAAAAAATGTTTATATTTCCTACTTTATACTTCATCTAACCCCTTGATATTAAAAATTAACCAGCAGAAAACATCATCATTATACATTACCCTGAAAATGGAACATTTTTATCTCTTTTACGTGTTATATTGCAGTACGGATGAATACTGTCAATCCAGCAATTAAAATTGAATATGTGAGTTAGATGCTGTAATCTGTTGGAAATCTGACTTTAGCCAATAGGAAAATCATAATTGACAAAATGCACTGATGGGGATTTCCTGCAGGATCACCATGATCAAATACTGCAGAATGCAAATGCTTACAGTGCTGCTGCATCATTCTAATGCAGTGTGACACTTTTAACACTTGTTATTTCAAAAAAATCAGCATGACACTATTAAAGCAAACCATGTAAAATAGTTTGCCCATAAGGCAGAGGAGATGATTTTGGTCACAGACGGAGGCAGAAAACAATGCTTGGGAAAACAAAGAGACAACATGGTGAAGCTGCCAGGACTCCCTGGAGGTGCTTGGACTCAAAGAGGTTTGAAGCTTACAGGGATACCAGAAAAACACGATTAAACACTGGGGTGATGCAGCATCACGACTCGGTATAGATCTGATTGAATAACTGCGTAAGATTAAGTATTTACTGTGTAGATGTGTACTGTAAAGATAAGGGACAAGACGTAAGCTGTCATTAGTATAAAACCAGATAGATGTAATAGATGGGACAGAGTGAAGCGTGCCATGAGCCTTCAGGGCTTCTATTCATAACAAACTTACCAGGTCTTATAGCACAGAGCACCAGACTAATCCAGGTCTAGACTGTATGTACCACTATTTTATGATTAAAGATTTCCCTCATTCTTCCCCCCTGAATCCTTCTGGTTTCGTACCTATCAGAATGCTAAGGATGTCATATTTGCAAAGCCCCTGGCAGTGCTCTGGACAGTGCCAACTTCTCCAGCTGACACCTCCTGTCACGGGAGGCTATTTCCTAACCAATGTATTTAGATGACAATGTCCTCAGATTTTTTAAGGAAATTATCCAGTGAAGACATTCGCCACTGGCCTGGCAAGAGCTCTATAACAATAAAGGAAAAAACAGTAAGTGGAAGTCGTGAGGAAGGAGGGCCCAAATTATCAGAGGAATATTCTCACTGTGATGATAAACAGGTGTGACATTCCCCTTACAGCCGCTGTGCCAGGTCCCTTTTTAGAAGAGGAAAGATTGTCATTCACAGGCCAGCCTAAGACTCTGTTTGGTGAGCATGCTTTGACTCATTTTTCTCAGTGTTTTTTAAGTAGGAATGTAATCGAGAACCAGTTACAGCATAAAGCATATCCAGAAGGTGATTGGCTGATCGGTCATATTTATTATGGGCAAATCAGACCATGTAGTAGAAAGGCTTAACTCCTGTGGTTAAAAGAACAAAACATCCGCCACTTTGTGGAAATAAACTTTCACTCAAACATGTAAGAAAAGGGACAAAAAATCTTTTCTATCAAGAAATGCTTTGTTTTGTTGAAGTGTGGTCCAAATCTGACAAAACTGCTACTGAACCTGTTAGCATACCTGCTATTCTCTATTTAAGCAGTCACCTCCTGCTGTCATCTCCCTCACAGCTCTTAACTCTTCCTGCTTTAAAGGATGCTGATTTGGCCATGCCTTAAAACCACTGTAGACTGGAGTTTAGCAATATGGATCTGCATGATTACAGATATGCATCAGGCATTGGCATCTAAACTGCAGGGTTATTTAATGCCAGAAACATGCCAAAACATGTGCCCAATCAAGAGTGCTAAGTGTCTGAAATTTCTGACACAGTGTAAGCTTACAAATTCACTCAAAAAAATCCACAACAATCAATAAGGTTATCAGTAATGGCTCGATAAGTAGAACTGATAATAGCATTAAGTTTTTAAAAAATCTTATCAAATCCCACTTGTCACAAAAGATAGGTTGTCTGATGGATTTTCTCATTTCTTGACTCTATGTTGGTCTGATATTTACGGATCTTGTTTTCACTCTTGATAATACTGCACTGACTTTTCACCTTACATTCTGAACTACCATACTTAATACTTACACAAATGTGTGCATATTATTTACTGTGCATATTGATGCTGTTTAAGGCTATTAGACTGGACTGGACAATTTAACACCAATTTATATCTTCCTTCAACTTTGACTGCACATTATGTGGTATTATACGTCACACCTTGTATTAAATTGTATTACTGTAAACCATGTCAAAACATAATGCTGTTGTTTGATAACTTCTTAGGGATGTGTATCAGCAGGAATCTTGCCATGTAATAGATATTGCTACACCAGGGAGATGACATAATCTACCATGACAAATACCTTTACTATAGGCAGAGTAACAGCAACATTTTTTAAACTAAAAGTATGTGTTTCTTTTAATGTAATGGTATTACAAAACTTGATTAAATACATAGAAACATATGGTCCAGCCAATGTCATTCATACAAAAGCATGGTCGCTTCAACAAGGATATACTTTATGGTCTGTCTCAGTGACAGGAGTAATAACAAAACATAAATATAAAGCTGAATGCATTTTGCTAACCAGTCACTGTACCCTGAAATGTAATACAGAGCAAATTAACACACACTTTTAGAATATGTAATAAATGAATTAATGATGTTCAGCAGTAAAATATCAATTCAGCATCACACATCACAATATCCCAGTATTGGTGTGTTTATATCTTCTTACATCCCTACTTGCTATCAAGCACTTTAAGCCAATATTTAAATCACTAAAACTTGCCATTTACAGCCCAAAATGTCTTAAACCTTCCTGAACAGACATTCGAGGCTTCAGTTAACGTTGTAAAATATTCTGCTTTGTTCTAAATTTATAAATCTGTTTGCATGTTATGTTCTATCAGTAATGCCCTGTATGGCAACTGAACTTGGTGTTGCTTTAACACTTAAAAATTCCTTCTGGGAATCAATAAAAAAGAACTTTTTTTAATGACACCCAACAAAGCAAATCTTTGTTACATTTCATGGAAGGAAGATGTAGTTTACACAACTCTACCCTGACACTGTGACGTTTAGACAACAATTATCTTCTCTGGTTTATAGTTCTTTATATTGTACAGGGAATATAGTGGTAAATAACAGCAACTTGCAATAATGCAACCTCCAACTATTAATTGCAGCCCCAGTTGGTTGTTTGTGCAACAGCATCCCAATGTGTGATTCCAACAAGTCGATTAACAGCAGCGGCGGCTCTGTAATCTCATTTAACCGGGACAGCTGCTTAAGGTGGCATCCTGCGGGCCTAGCTAATGTGGATGTGGCCTTAGAAATGTGACTCAGAGCGGAAATCAGATGTGCTAAGAAGCCGGGTCACACTGTCTGTATCCCTGCGTGCTGGCTGTCCTCCATGTGCAGTAGCACAGGGCAGGTAAAATCAACTACATTCAGTATCCTTACCCAGTCACTGCTGCTCACCTGAATTTTGACGATGCCTTGCCAAGACCCACTGCATCGGCTCCGCTCGTTCTCCCATATCCCTCCGACAGTCGACCCACCTCAGCCTCGCTTCCCCGGGCACCGGCTCAGGGTTTGGGGTTGAATTCACAAGTGTGTCACCTATAGATTTATAATAGCCCCGCCATAGACGTCATTACAACTGCAGGATGAATGAAGCCAGGGAGGACATAACAGAGCAGGAGCTTCCTCGGTTATCCGCCGGGTGTACGGCAAACACGACACATGCCATCAAACAGCGTAATTAATTACACGGCCGCTTTTAAGCCGCCGGTGACTGACAGCACGGTCCTCGGCTTATTCGCAACACGTCGTCGGCAGTGGAAGTCCAGAGAGAGTGTCTCGTTTTAGTGTCTCCCCGTCGGATCCCGACATGATGATTTTCTTGCCTCAAAAAAACAGCAGCGCCTCCGTTTGGACGAGCTCCTCGTTTCACACGCTGAGCTCGGCTGCTTATGTGTGCCATCAGCCGGACAACTCCCGATCCTCAGCACGGACAGCCGCTACACTGAGGCGGCGTTTCCCCAGAACCTGGCCCATCCCCTCGGACGTTTCTCCATCAAAATACGTAAAAAAAAAAACGCTATTCCCCTTCCGTGTTTTATTGCGTAAATCCCGTTCAACGCTGCGTTTACGCACACCTGCTTCGCCTTTTTAAATGGCAGACCGCAGACACTTTGTAGATCCTGCGGAGAAAGGGCGCCACTGGTGGTTTGTGAATATCAAGGAATCGGCAACAGATTCAAAGAGAGCTCTGTTTTTTTGAGAGCAGCCACTCCCCTCTGTGAAGTCACCCAGAAAGACCCTGGAGGAGGGGGTTTATGACAGTAAGGCTGCAGTTGATCACATTATTCCGTCATTTAGTGGGTTGGCTGGTTTTGAACCCATTTGATAATAATGGCAAGAGGAAATTTTACCTTGTAATAATAAATGAATGCAGCTTATTTAATTTCCCTCTGTGTTACAGCGCAAGCGCAGTTGAGTATCTATCCATGGGATTGTTACCACAGCGACGAAGCGGCGATGCAGAGAAAGCTTAGCTTGTTGGAGAAATGGAAATTACTTTGAGTTGAATTACATCCTTTCTGTCTTTAACTCAAGCCGACCTGATAAGCGAGGGCTAGATGTAAATATAACTGTTTACCCCAAACTAGAAGACGCAGCACATCGAATTCCTTTTTTTTAAACATTGGTTTTCTTCCTGTAGAAAACAGCCCATATAACAAACTGGCTTCACGAAATATCAAATGTGCCACAGGAAAACACTAAGCGTCTCATCGAGACTTCTGCATTAAAAGATTAATCAAATCTACATTCATTAAAAATGCTGACATCCCACCCTTTAATCTACAGAGGTACCGTCACGGTTGATTTTTCACTGCCCGACAACACACAACGTTACAGAGAAGTATCTTGACACTCCTTCATCTTTGATTGACGTACACTGGGCGTGGATTTAACGTCATGTCAAAAATTCATCACTTAAAAATAGACACGCTGTCATGCGACAATAACTAAGCTTAGCAGGTGAAAGGCATTCCCTAAATCTTTTGAAAAGAAAAAGACAATCAACCTGATTGGTTAAACCTTAAACACTGTCACCGCCTGGTCACCGCTGTCTCACTTTCACACGGCCTACTGCAGGACTGCTGACCTGACCTCGGAGCTCGGGGTTACTTAGCAGACACATGCCGCCTGAAAATAGATTAACTTTGCCTGTAGCCTAATTAGTATGTCAGTGCAACATGAATCTGCATGGTAAAGACATCCAAGTACCTGCTCATGGTACAAGTCATCTGTATTGTAAGAATAAGATGCCACTGTATGAATTTGCAAATAAAATCTTTCAATTTCAAAATCTCACAAGAAACTCGTTGTTTCTCAAATGGTGTGGAGGCAAGTCCAGTCCAATTTTCTTGACCTTAACTTACAACTATGTGATAAACCCTTGCATACAAGTTCAGTTTCTTCTATTTACTCATAGAACATTATGTTTCACACATAGCCTTTGCACACAACACTTCAACATACTCAGTTGTTTGTCACACGCATTAGGCACTGGTAAATAAAAATAGACATGGGCAAACTGCTAAGGTACTGTAAAACTATTTTTCTTAAGCATGAATATGACATGCCTAGAGATCTTGGCATAATCTTAGGTGTGCCTCAAGCAAAATAACAATGTAAACCACTACTCTACCTGAGTGTCAGAAGACAACATGACTCATTCCCTATTGTCCTCCAGGAACTAACAAAAGATGATGAAGTGATGTCACTGGGCTAAGAGCCATCATACAAATTCTTTCCCACCAATGTAAACACAATGGCCTGTCCTTGGAGTCTAATGTATTTTGTGCACTCTCCAGTCAAAGCTTATGTGAGTGCATTCTGATTTGATTTGGTCTGTTACTGGTAGAGTCCCTCAGACATTTCTGAGAGTCACACATCCCCAATACTCTACAAAGAAAAAAATGGCTACAGAATAATAATGTACTGATAGAGACAGAGACAGTGATCATTTATTTGGCCATTATAAATATGTGTTTGCTCAAACATAAAGTGCTGTAGTGTAGTGTAGTGATAACTTTCTGTATTTTTTAGCTTTTGAGAATTTTGGAAAATTATCAAATCCATAACAAACATAACAATACAAATTTATAGTTCCTTTTTATCATGCTGTCCGAGCAATTCATATTTTGGGGATTTGTTCCAGACTTTTAGGCTACTTATATAATTTCATGGCTTAAACAATTAAGGTCAGTTTCCACAAGTTTAATTTCACATCATAGTTTGAAATATTCAAATGTATATCATAGGGCTGTCGCTTTAGTGTATGAATTAGATTAATTAATTACACCGCAAATTAATGCATTATAAAAATTAATTGCAAGATTAATCATAGCACACAAACATTTTGATATTGGCCAGCTGGAGGACCCGTACATGGCAGTGGCACATCTCTTCACACATGCGTCTCTAGTCAAACCAAACAAAGCCCAGGTGACAACAGGAATGGCATATTTAAGACTTAGTCTTATTCTATTGTCGAATTTATTTATCTTTATTTGTACTACATTCTTTAATAATGCATCAGGCCTAATTGTTTTGCTGGATGTCCTCGACCTTTTTCTTATTTTGAATTTGATTTATGAAACACACTTAAAGTGTAATTTGAGTTGTCTGATTGATCTTAGAATTTTCTGGACAAGTTGCCCTAACTTAGGTTTTATTCTGTCACCAATAAAAATGTGGATATAAAAATCTTCACTTCTTAGTGTATTTATTTGGTTAGTCATGCACTACAATTTTATAATATCCTAGAATTCAAATTCTTTATTTGGGTACTTTAAGCAGATATGAGATTAAAATGTGATTAAGTAGATTAATTAATTATAAATCCTGTAATTAATTAGATAAATTTTTTTAATCATCTGACAGCACTAGTATATCAAAAATAATCAAACCAATGTTCAAACCAACCAATGATTACAGTTTTGGAGTGTTTCTCTGTATCTTATATCTTTCCAGACTTCATTATATTTCTTGTAAAGATACTCAACAACACTACACAAACCACACACTGTCATGTAGAAATAACTCCACAAACAGCACTTTCAACTCACTGGATCCAGAAAAGTTAGAAACAAGGCTTTAAGACCAAGAATGTATTACAGAATAAACTCCCCCATTATGAAGCACCAGATGGTACATCCCAATCTCTCCTCCTTTCCGTCTCATTCTCCTCCCTCCTGCTTCCAGTGTCCTCCATCTCTCTGCTTTCCCACATTTTCTCTTATTAAGGACATTCTCACTGCCTGAGCCTGCAGAAGCTCCTCTTTCATCTGTAATCTTTGCCATTTCTGCAGAGATTCAGGAGAAGGTACGTAAAATCCATATTTAGTTATCATGACTGCAGAATTTGATAGGAACCATTTTGACAGGAAATGAAGCTTATATTCTGTAAAATGCAAACTGTTATGGCCCATTTATTTGATATCAGCTATTTAGTCCTCATTATCTTGTTTCCTTTCGTCAGTTTCTCACTGCTTTCCTCACAGTCATGTTGATCCTTATGTCTTCCTCCATCTTGTCCTCCATTTATAGCAGATATGACTCATGCAGTTTTACAGCAAGAATACAGAGCACTAACAGAGGGATGAGGTTTGAATCTGTTTTTGTATCTGCACGGGACTCTTGTAGGGATCACAGAACAGATATTCTGCTCCTGTTCATAAATAAGCCGTGCAGCTCCAACATCATTTTACTCTTCCCCCATTTTACCAGGAGCAGATTCTCCCAGGAAAAAGCTTCCAACAAGAAGCTGCTGCAAGATTATTTTTCCAGGAGTAGATTATATCACAGCTGCTGTGACCAAACTAAGTTATTTCCTGTCCTCTGAACATCGGAGGGCTCCCATCAATGTCATCTTTTTCCAAGGTCATTTTTCAGGCCCCACTGCCACATGACTGCTTGACTGCTGTACAGTGACTCGTTGATTTTAAGGGCTCTTTCATCTGTCATTGTGTCTTCATTCACCAGAGCAGATAATAGGATGTGTGAGCCTAATTTAGAAGATAATCTGTCTTTGTCTGTTTGCTGTTTTTCCTCAGTGGAGCAGCACCGAGCTGACCTTATAAAGACTCTTCCTGACCAGACCACACCTCTGTCACAGAGTCCATGGAAGCCAAGGCCAAGTCCGGGGCTTCAGCGTCCAAGGCAGCATCCAAAGCAGAGAAGAGGGAGCCAGCAGCTCCACGGAAGAGTGACCCTGCCCCTGTGGCACCTGAGCCTGAGCAGCCCCCTCCTCAGGATGGAGCAGCAGAAACAGAAGCAGCAGGTGATGATGCTGCAGCCTCTGGCACAGACTCTCTGGAACACCTGAAGCCCTTCCTCATCGGCGGTGCAGTTATTGCTGCAGGTGCCATCTTGCTTGGAGTGTTGCTACTAGCGAGGAGAAATTAAAACCAAATCATTATCTCAAGTCAAAGTATTTATTGGTTAATGAGCTAGAGCGCCATCACTAAGTGGTTCACAGACTACAATGATACCAGGGGGATGGGGAGCCACAGTACATCTATTTTTTTGTTTGATTTTGGTTGTTTTTGAAGCCTGCTTCCACCAATAGTGAATCAAAACATTCAAGTTTTGATCAAGGCTGTATATGAAGCATAATTACAGATAATATATGCATGAAGTTACTTGGATCCTGCTTCTGAACTGTAATAACCTGTTTCTTTTAAAAAAAGAAGCATTATGCCATAGTACTGAGCTGTAACACCTAGACTCTCAACCTAGCTTGTTCAGCTGCTTTATCTTCTTCAATCCAGTTTGAACAAATGTTGACAATACTTTGCAATATTTGTACATTCCTGCACTGAAAATGAGATTGGTTCACTTTGTGAAAAAAATAATGTCAAACTCTTTTCATAATGATGAAACCATGGATATTATTGCTGCCTGTCAGAGTTGGTTTTGCTTTAATTCTGGGAAAGACATTTGAAAGAACAGGATGAAAACACCTGGGAATGTGGACTGTGATGTTTTGCACATTGTTGGGGCTAAATCAATGCCCAGAACAAGGGATTGCATTTCTCTTTTGCAGGAGTATAAAGAGAGATATCTTGTATCCCTGTACATTCGAAAAATTGTATTTAATATTATTAAAGTGAGGGCCATGTTGCAATATATGAATTTACTTTTCAGGGACGGAAACACAAGCATGAGATGAGTTTAGAACAGCTTGTTGGAGGATGTTTGGGTGTATTATATACATAGTAGGTGGCAGAGAACTGTAGTTATGTTATGTCTTGCTGTAGGGTAAGAAAGACTTTATTTTTACTGTCAATGATGTCACAAATCAACAACTTTTTATGTTTTTCACTAAAGCCACTGTCATGCTGGTTCAACAGGTTTTCTTCTTACAGTAGGTGTAGATGGAGCAGGCTGAACAGCCTTTTGTGTTTTACATTTGCTGCTGCGACACTCACCTGTACAGATGAACACAACATTCTGCTCACATGCCAAGGTCATTGGGGTGTTCCTGTTGCATTACTAAGTAGAAGATAAACAGCTGTAATTCACACCTTCACTTGATATTAGTTTTGAGGTTATACATGAGCTACAGAATATATTCCTCACTAAACAATATTGTATGAACATGCCACATTTACCACAATCAACAACCCAAAAACATACAAGAGACAGTACGCCAACACCAAATCAAACCTCACCTTACATTGTATAATACAGTGTACCAAAAAAGTTAGATCCTATTTTCATAATTTCAACAGCGTATAAATGCAATAATTCAGGTAGGACTCCTCATTTAGCACATGTGCTGTAGCAAGTTAAATTATATAAAGATGATGTATGATGTGAATGATGATGACAAAGAAAATGCTGATGGTAAAGATGATGATTTGTAGTGACTGTGATGATTATTAGGATGGTTACAGTATACTTTTTATTAACATATATTTCTAACATTTTCCTAATGCACACTCCCCTCTGCCCCAAATTAAAATGTAAAAAAGAGAGAGGCTGTATACAAACATTTATTAAAGTCAGTGAACCAGTCTACGAGTATTTCTTTGATTAAATCTCATCTTTTTTGCAGCTGCAATGACTGAGGGAGCACTGTCCTGCTGACAGAGCTTCATCTGTATGAGCCTGAGCTTGATTCATTCAAACTGACAAAGGGAAAATAAAACCTATTTTTGCATGTTTTAAGTGCTGGAGGTTACTACTTTGAGTTATAAAAACATAGTTGTTCCTTTATTATTATTTTTAACGGTTTAATCTCATAAGCACTGCATTATGAAGGTTCCATAACGTCTTCACTGAAAAGGAAAAGGGTACAATGTCAATGGAAATGCCTGTAAAACTCTTAAAAGTCTATGGTTTATCGCCAGCAATTCTAATGTCTGCATAAGTCATTTGAGATCAACATCATATACGTATGCTGAAATATTTACTTGCTTCACATTTTTAACTGATTAAAGCCAAGCCATAATGCAATGCCAGCAATGCAGCCTACAGCAGTCGGTATGTCGCCTGCTGTCAACATTTTCGACAAGGGCTTTAAAGTCGAGTTATTCAGTTTGTGACGCAGCTGAATTGCAGAGGTAAATGTAGTAGCCCTGGTTACGTTTAAATTATTTTCTTTTTTTAATTCATCTTTGCATTTTTATATGCTATGTTCCTATGTTGATATAAACTTTGACTAAGCGTTTAAATTGATTATTAACAAAAGCAGTGGAAATAAATTGGAGGAAATACGCTTATTCTGAAGGAGAAGAGCCGGAAGTTTAGTCGTTGTGGATGCCATCAGGGCTAAGGGAGCTACTGCCACTACTTCCTAGCCTAATATCACCAATTTTATACCAAGCAAGAACCCGTGAGGGCGACTGGACTGGTAAAGGTGGGTGGATAAAGCTGTAATACATTGGATGTAGCATACATACATACATACCCCGTGTTAAGTGAGCTGCCGTGCCGTATTAGCATTTTGCTAGCAACTAACGTTAGCTAGCAGCGCAGTGTTATGCTAATAGCTGGACTTAACCATTTGGCTAGCTTAATTTAAATGTTGAAAACGTGATGTAAAAAACATTATAACCGAGCAAATGTAGAACAAATGCAATAGTTCAATAAGCATAAACAGTCATCTTAATTCCAAGCCACATTGCAGTCCATTATACTAACACTAAATATGTAGCTAAGATTGCTAACGTTGCAGAGGCTTGTTTGGCTTCCCCACGTGGAGATGCTCACTTACCTTTGGTCTTATGATACATATTTACATAGACTTTTTCTGGTTTAAGTCTGTTGGTACTTTGCTTTAAGGAAGTGTCTTATAATAGTGTTGATGAGTCAGCCAGCTAATAGTTACACATGTGCATGTCTGTCCACAGGTGTCTCACGATGATCATCCCTGTTCGCTGCTTTACTTGTGGGAAGATCGTGGGAAACAAATGGGAGGCTTACCTCGGGCTGCTTCAAGCAGAGTATACCGAAGGGTGAGTTGTACAGAAATATTACTTCATAGAGTTGAGCCCAGACACTGGGACTGAGATAGTGCTGCTCGATAAGTAGTTGTTTTGATACAGTAGATATTGAGATCACGATAGTTAACTGGTTAACAACACACAACACCTAAAATCATTCATGTAAAAGTTCCATAAAGTATAACCTTCAACATCAAAGAATAATGAACACATGAAAACAAAGTTAAAAAAATATGCAATTACCAAAAAATACTTGTAGGAAGAGTTAACTGCCCAACTCTTTCTAAGATGTTTCTAAAAACACGCAGGAGCCCAACACCACGAACATACCAGTGATTGGTTTATCTTTAAAACTCTAAGGTTTTTAATCGTCTACATCCACTTTGAATGGAATGGTCATTTTAGCTGCTATCACAGAGCATTATCTGCAGATACATTTGTGTACTTACATTACCTCCTCTCTTCCTCTTTAGTGATGCTTTGGATGCCCTTGGCCTGAAGAGATACTGCTGCCGGAGGATGCTCCTTTCTCATGTGGATCTGATTGAGAAATTGTTGAATTATGCCCCACTGGAGAAGTAGCTGGAAAACATTTACAGACTTTGTGGAGTTTTGGCATGGACAATTAGATTATCTAGATATGTGACAACAATGGAAACATCACTTAACTGTGAACAACAGTTAACCAGGATGCTAGAATATTAATTTGTATCTGTTTTATAATGCTTTTTTTTCTAAATAAAGCTAATAAAAGACACTGTTGCCTTCACCACTGCACTAATCCACTCCCAAAATCATTCAACTTGACAGAATGATTCAAATCAGCAATGTTACAGGTGTTTTTTTCAGCACAGCAATTTCTAAGTTCTTGGGCAACATCGCAGCTTGAAGTCAGTTTTTTCTTACAAACATGTTCAAGAGTTTTAGGTCACATAACCTTCAGTTAACCTCGCAAGTTTAGAAAAACCCATGAATCAATATCATAAAAATGTCTCCAGAAATCCAGACGACAAAAAGTTTGCTGTGACTCTTGTGTTATGCTAAACTGAATCTCAGTAAAGATGAGCATTGTTGTTTTTAAAGGGCAGATGTAGAAAAAATGAAGCAATGGAGCTGTATTTTTCTGGAATGTTATTTAATTCACAGGCTTATTACAAAAAAATGAAGAAAACATTACACTGTGTTACATACGTTAACAGATCATGAGCATGCAAAACTTGGAAGATGAAGTCCAAGCAACAAATCTACAGCTGTTTTTGTAAGAGCAGGTAAAAGTCCAAATATTTACAACTGAGTGGAGAGCAAAACAAATCATGGATGCTTGAGGAAATTTGTCTTCAGTCTCACCCCAGGGTCCTATTATACATCTTGTTGTGGTCAAGAGTCTACTGTGTTACACATTTTCTCGATAATTCTGGGAAGAACAAAAAAAAAAATGTTAACATGCATCAAATGTCGACTATATTGAAAAATTCACAAAGGATTGAGTCTAATAGCACATCAATGCGATTGAAAAGGCAACTTTAACTGACCCTCACTTCATTTACAATAACCAGTCAAAATGGTTTGGGTGAAGTACCAGAGAATTGATGTCCAAAGTTGTAATGGATTTTCCAATAGACAAATGAACAATGTGTAACTCTTTGCATATATTTAGTAATACAAATAAAGTTATAGTGCTTTTTAATATCTGCTTAAGCAACATTTGTAATTCAGCCAGTTTTGAGCCATAAATGCACAATGTAATTTAGTACTTTGTTTTAATATATTCTGTGGATAATAATGGGTCTAAACAATTTGGTTTTCAAGACAATTTTAGTCACAGACAATCATATTTCAGTTTTAATAAATCTTTTACCATGACTTAGATGCAAGGAAAGTTTGGTATAATGGCTGCTGGAAAGATACAGGGGTCATTGTACTTACATTTCTACATTTGAAGTATATGGCTACAAAACACAGTAGGTTTACTTGTGAAGGGTGTAAAATTTCAGATGGCACCCTGTACAGTAATAACAAAATGTCCCGTGTCCATATGCAGTGGCCTATGATGAAAGAAGTACCCTTTGGTAGTTCCAATTATTGAAAATCACAATCATGATTGTAGTCTAAAAGACCTCGATAGTTAATCTTTCTGACTGTCTTCCATTAGAAATTTAATACATTTTGGTTACTTCTTTATTCATACAGCTTACACGTTCTCTGAAGAAAAGGTGGTTGATTATGGTTCATTAAATACTAGAATATACTCTAATTAACAAAGCATTGATGGATTTGTGACTAATCGTTATCCAGCTGAGTCTGATCTACATGTGGACTACAATGGTTCTGTCAGAGTAAAGCACAACACGACTAGTAGTTTCCTTAAATCTCTTGACTGAAACACTGGACCATATTATGTCAACATCAACCGAGCTGTGACAAAACTAAGGCATTCAGGACTTATCTTGAGGAATACATTTAGAAACCCCTCTTACTGCTGATAATCCTCTTTCCATTTTGCTCAAAACATTATCAGTGTGTTTGGACCATAAGGGCTGTGATGTTCATGAATAAAATAGGCAAGTCTCCTATTCTCGAGATTTTCAGTACAGGAGACTGAAGACATGCTCACTGAAATGAAACATCGCAGCCATCACTCAAGTGCAATGCATCAAGTGTGAAACTGTCAATAGTTAGGACAGTCATGCTGAACAGACTCTTCCCAATCCTTACATGAGTTTTATTATATTAAACTGATCAGAATATTACTCCCTGTAATAACCGGCACAAAGTGATGGTGCCAGTTGTGAAAGAGGCAGGATTCCCTTTTTTATCATATGTAAACATACCAGAAGAGGCTTACTCACAAAATATTTATGTTTTAAGTTACATGAATTGTTTCCCAGGTATAGTGTTAGGGGATTTAAAATGTATAGTTTTCTTTCATACCTTTATCTAGTACCTTGACTCCACTCTGGTCAATATCAGTTAACTCTTTACCTTCCAGCCCTCTGCACTGATTAGGTGGCTTAAAGCTATTATGAAGCCATATACTGAAAGACATCTTCTGAACTAATACTCAAATGCAGACAACATACTTTAATAATCTGGTTCATGGAAAAAACATTAGAATATATAATAACTGTCTCATGTGCTGTATAGGATGTCAGCTTACCAAGTTAGCGTTAGCGATATCGATCTCTGTGATCTCTGTGGTCTCTGTGATCCCTGTGGTCTCTGTGATCTCTGTTCCTGTCTCGTTCCCGTGAGTGCCCCTTGTCCCTCTCCGCGCTCCAGGAACAATCTCTCCGTCTTCGTGACATTCCTGCACTGTCCCAACCAGAGGAATCTCCTCGGTCACGATCTCTGTCATAATCTCTGTCTCTCTCTCGCTCTCTGTCACGACCTCTACCTCTGTCTCTGTCCCTGTCTCTGTCCCTGTCCCTATCTCTATCTCTGTCTTCATCCCCAGACTGACTGTTGCTCCTGTACAGAAAATGAAAAAGAAAAAAGGGAAGTTGTACGGACTAATATGAAAGCATATGTCAGTTATATCAATTTCAAGATTTTTGAATGAAACAAACCTGTACCCATAGTTTCCTTGGATAGAGACCAGACAGTCTTTGAGCGAGGTGACCAGGGTTTGGCAGCGCTCATCCCCATACACTCTGGACTGCTTTATAATTGCAATGGCAGTTAACAAAGTCTCCATGGCAACCCGCAAGTCTCCTGTAATAGAAAAAAAAAGTTAAAAAGTGCTATTTTTGAGGCTTGGAAATCCAAACTTTTAGGTTTCTGGTTTCTAAAAAGGGCAAAAGGATTAGAAAACAACAGCAGGAACAAAACACAAACAAAAAGGTTGTTCAAACAGTTATCAATACAACATCATTGAGATTGGAGAATCACTTAGAAAATAGTTTAATTTAAATTATCAATTTAAAAAAAAACTTATTTTCTTTTATTTTTATTTTCCACATCCCTGTCCAAAGTGTTTGTGTACTTTTGTAACTCCTAAAAAGTGTTTCCTTACTCATAATTATACACACATGTAAAATACATGGGTGATTCTGTCTGATAATCAGGATCTCGATATAAATCAAAAGAATTCTAATTTTAGTTTTTTACCATGATCGAGGAGCTCTGGCGGTGGGCATTTACAAGAGCACACAGAGGTCCATTGTTATGGAAAACCATCTCTGCAGCAGTCCATCAGTCCAGTCCCGATGGTATATCTGCTTAATAGAAAGCACTTCCACATATGCATGGAGTTTGCCAAAAAGCCAATTAACAGACTCCTGGAGCATTGACAGAAGCTTTAATTGTTCACTCCTGTGAAATCAATGCCAAGCTCTACAGCAGGTGAAAGCCCTTACTGGACTTCATCTGACAACAGAAAACCAAACACACAAAGGAAGCTGGACCTGAACGAACAAACTGGACAGGGGCTGGTTTCACCTTACAGGATTACAATGACCTAAAGCACACAGCCAAGACAAAGCCAGCAAGGCTATGGGCCGATCTCAGTCTAGAGCTCAGTCAAAATGGGTCAATAAAACCTTCCAGATTTTTCCATTTCAGTCAAAGATTTTACTGCCCTTAGTGCCCATTTTCTCACCTTATTCTATACAGCATAGATAGACATAGATCCTTAACAAGGGATGCACAATATAACCAGAATATTTTTCTATGTGCAATATCTCGAAAAGTTAATTGCAGATATGAAAATTCCAGCCAGTGCATAAGCCATTGATATTTGTAATATGTACGAATATACCATTATGCTTCACTGTACAATGTGATACATCAGGCTTGTGGAGCTAAAAGAACCACCTCAGCTGATTTTAAATTCCTCATTCTTTAACTCTAAATAGGGTTTGTTTGATTAAAATGTTAAGTTTGAACTACAGTACGTGCTAATTTTTTTAATTCTATAAACTTAGTATGACATGTCCCACTTTAAGGCTTGAAAATCTTTGATATACCACAACACATACAACTTCAGCATTGGACTTGAAGTTGTTACCTTAATGCCTCTAACTGTTGAAAAAAAGGGAATTCCTGAGTGAATGCTGCACAGTGCACACTAATAACTGAGTGCAAAAAATGTTCGATAAAGCTTATAGCCTGGCTGCATTAAATGAAGACGAGGGGTTAATAGAGTGTTTAAGTCCTGTCTTAAAATGTAGAGGAAACATTTTCGTACAAAGAAATGTCCAACCTGAAAAATATTATGGAAAATATTTTGTTTCAAGATTGTATTACATGCAACAATAGTTTAACTGCAGCCAGATTCAATGACAAGTGTGCTAAGTTAAAGTTAAAAGTGTCAGATGAGATGAAGTGAAATCTTCATGTCCTGAAGTTGAGAGGAAGAAAACATCACAATGATGTCTGTCACTACAATGAAATTGTCACACAAATCTAAAATATAATACTAGAACTAAGTATTTTATGATCATTTCAAACATAATTTCCCTTTTAAAAACTGAGCTGATGTTCTCATTTATTGTAAAGGACCTCTCGTAGCCCAGCTGCAGTTTGTTTGGGGTCCCACTATTCACACTTTGAGAAGTACTGCAATAAACTTTAATTTCTATTTCACAAAAGGGGAGAATTTTTGTCCTTACTTGTTCAATATATTTTGAAGTTGAACTTGTCATTTGCCATCTTACATAATTTTGAGTAATTTCCTACTCTTTCTATAGAATATGCCTTGTTCTACTCACCAGCTGTGGCTCCAGATACGGCCTTGGTGATGGCACTACTGGCAACGGCTCGGTTTCTGTTCATCAGCTCTTCAAAATCACCCTCTGAACTTGGATGAGTATTCCTGAAAAACACAGATTGTTATTATACTGACTGGCAGCATCCTTCTGTCATCACAAGGTTGGACAAAAAATTGGGATGCTAAATCCTCATTAGCTGCATTATTCTAATTATGTTCCCTTTTTCATGAGTATTTTGCTTCTGTATTCCTCTCTGCATATTCTTTTTTATGCTCCTGGCTTTCATATTAAAAGCCCTTATTATTAAGTCTAATCTTTTTTTTTTTTTTTTACAATAACAAAACATTCATTTTTTCAAAAGCCATTTAATAAATGGTAAGGTTCTCACTTTTGTTGGCTGTAAGATTTGCTGCTGTGCCCATCTTGTGCAAAGAAAGCTGGATTTAAATGCAGACTGGGAGACGGTTGGCTCGGAGCATGAACTGGAGGAGGAGGGAACATGTGGGGTGGAAGTGGCGGAGGCATGTTTGGTGGCATATGTGGGAAAGACAGAGGTGGGGGATGAAGGTATGGGTTGGGTAATGGAGGAAACCTGTTAGGTAATGGTGGGAAAAGGGGAGGTATGGGTGGAGGACTCGGCTCCTGGGGTAATAACGAGGGAGTCATCTCCAAAGATTCAGAGTCTTTGGGATCTTTGGCATTGGCACGCTGGGGTATACCTACAGAGACAAGATGTTGATGTTTAGAGAGATGACAGTAGAAGTGACATTTTTCAGTAAAGTACAGTAACAGAACAGCAGTGTTTTGGTTGTTTAGTTACGTTTGTTAGCGACATCCTCAAACATGGTGAGGTTCTGGCGAGTTGCAAAGCGACAGTCAATCCGAGTCCCATGAATCTCACAATGAGGTATTTTGTCCAGCAATGTTTTTAAAGACTTGTCTGAGGATACAACCACTTCAGCAAAGCTGCATAGAAAACAAACAACTTATATCAGGCATGCAAAACAAGGTCACAGAAATCTAGATCTTTAAAAAATGAAAACAGAACATTTTCCAACTTTGACAAAATCCTCACCCTCTTGACTGTCCGTTTATCCTGTTCTCTGCAAATTTGATCTCTGTGACGTCCTTTACACCCAACCTTTGAGCCAAGTTTATGAGGTCTGTATCTGATGTCCACTGGAAGGGGCATGAGGTCCGAGAAGAGGGGAAGAGAAATAAAAACAGGTAAGTGGACTCATATGACCTTGAAAAGTAGTGCAACTACTAAAGAAACAGAAATTAGGTACTTGTAGTACTGCTTATGGCAAGTAGGTTTCAGGAAAAAATGATGTCAAGCCCAACATAAAGTTACTCATTCTTTAACGTGAAGCTAGTGTCAGTCTAATGCTTGACAAATAAAGACTCTTCAGGAGAGGAAACAAAATCATATGTATTTATTTGTTGCAATGAAATTTGGCTTCTTTAAATAAAGTCATGTGAAATGTTACTCTTTAAATGAATATTTCTTGTCTTCAGGGAAAGCACATTATTTTGAGCTTAAACCAGGAGAGTCGTCTCATATATCGTTATAGAACAGATTCTTAAACCACCGTGTGTGGGATTTATTTGTTTCTGGCCTTGAAGGATGAATCTAACATTAAAAAGTGACTTACTATATCTATGGACACAATATAATAATAGTGACTGTATTGGATTAGTTCAATAATATAGTATCTAAACAAAATAATAACTTCATATGTAGAGCACTTTTTAAAACAAAGGCTTAGAAAGTGCTAAAATAATTAAGAAAAGACAGGAATTCAAGCACAAAGGGAACACCAAGGACACTGAAGAACCAAAACAATGAAACCCAAGCAACAGGGACAACTCAACATGACAAGCAGGCAACACAACACAGGACACCAGAGACCACCAGGCAATCAGCCTAAAATGAGGCCAGAAGGAGCCTACAATAAAGGAAAAAAAGGGCTATAAATAGGTAATAAGAGAAAATAATGTAACTAGAAAAGCACTCGGAGAGCGCAGACCTCCACCAGCGCCACAGTCCTCACCCATATTGTGATTTTCACCATAAATATTAGTCCTACCTTTATTTAATCGAAATGTTTAGATTCCTTGACCATGAAAACATACCATTAGCAACTGGATTCATAATGATATCTATTTTAGTTCAGTAGTTATTCACAAAAATCACATTTTTTGTCATGGTGGCCAGACGCTGATCCGGATCATCACCAAAATCGAATCAGTTCTTCCTTTTCCCATGCTGAACATTTCCTGAAAATTTCATCAAAATCCATCCATTACTTTTTGAGTTATTTTGTTCACGGACGGACGGACGGACAAACAAACTCTCCCGAAAACATAACCTCCTTGGCGGAGGTAATAAAATCTAAAATAAATATAACAATAATGAGTAGAGGCCAAAGAATGAAGCAGAGGGGCAAAATGAGCTGAAGAAGAGGAAACAGAAAGAGCATGTTGATTGATATGACAGCAATTAAGACACTGAAAGCTATTAAATGCTCTAAAATTAAATAACTGACCGATCTAAAACAAACTAGACGATTACTATAGACGGACAAAAAATCAGTAATTACAAACTGTTGTGGCCGAAGGAGGAATGCAAGTTATTAACATGAAAGCAGGTTGAAGCCATTCAACCATTTCACCTTATAAAAGAAATCACTTTAAGATTTGTCAGTCAATATGCGAACAAGTGATGCAGTTAATTTTCATGTGCCTTGTTAACACAATGCAGTGTTTCCAATAGAGCAGCAGAGAGTACATTGGACAGTATGCTACAAATGTTTTGTATGCAGGTTTTAACTCACCCAGGGGAAATTTCCTACATATAATGACAGTTTCCTTTGAGGAGCTGATGATTCCTTCTTGCTTTCCTCTTCTTTTGATTTAGCTTCATCTTTAGCCGGCTTTTCTTTTGGAGGCACCACATGTTTAGATACTTTCTTGTCCTGGCTTACTGAGCCAGTTAGTACAGCATCAAAAAGTTCATTTGCTTCCAAATCCTGCAAGAAAGAAACAAAAACAATGAAGTCAGCTTACATGTCACACTGTGTATCCCAACATGAACAAAACAGAGGGCTCTCCCCAAGCAGAAAGAAGTTTTAATGTTTATGACATTTTAAATCTGATCAGATAGGTGGTACAGCTGGGCAGTTTGTCAAGTTTTCAATGTATACCCAAGTATTTTCAAACAAAATAAAGGGTAGCTCTGTGTTGTTGATACGACACAGGGTTTCTGATTCAACAATTTTGAAGACATGGCACTAGAGCTGAAACGATTCCTCGAATATTCGCGAGTACTCGATTACAAAATATCCTCGAATTAAATTTTGTGCCTCGAAGCCTCGTTTAATAAATAATTATACATATAAATATATATCTGGACTACTATACAGTGCACAGTGTTTGACACAGACGGTCATTTCTGTGGCACAACGCGCCTGTTACCTCCGCTGCTGCGCTGCTTGTACAATCATGAAGGAAGAGAAAAGAGAGGGACAGAAAGGAGAGAGTCCACAGAAGAAACGGCAGAGAGTGTCCCAAGTGTGTGGTCACTACAAGAAGGGACGAAAAGAAAACACGGTGCAGTGTGTCTGATGTCAAACAGAGTTAGCTTAGCATGTAGCACGTCGTTAGGGCTGAAACCATTGCTATTACAGCATTTTAAATATGCTCATCACAGACATGCGTCCTCTTTCCATGGTGGAGGACACAGGATTTAAGAACATGATCAAGGATTTCAATCCAAACTACACAATGCCCTCCAGAACACACTTCACAAATATAATTGCAGAATTATATTACTGCTTTGTAAATCAGTATTGTATTGGCTTTGTTTTAAGCCAGTACTGGTTTAAACTTTGAAAGTTGTTAAAATAAAAACCCTTTTCTGAGGAATAAACGGCATTTAGTTGCTCAATTTGAAAGCCCTAACATGTTGCATTGTATACAATTGATTTATTTGTTTCAAAACAAAAAAGTATATTTTGTTAGAGTACTCGAGTACTCGAAGAAATAATTGACAGAGTACTCGATTCCAAAAATACTCGATAGTTGCAGCTCTACATGGCACTCATGATATTTCATATGTTATGCTTCATTGAAAGATGTTTCTGTAAAGTGCTGTTTTTTCCATCCTTACTTAAAATCACACAGGCAGACACTAAAAAAAAGTTGATTGATTGACAGACAGTCACTTCACACTGCTCTAGAATATTGTTTTGAGTTTAAGCCACATTTTAAATGGCTTCTGCCTCTTTTCTGACATGACTACTCCCTTTTCATAGCTCGCATCTCCTTAGGTTGATATCGTTTTTCCAAAGGCATGATAGATGAATACGGGAATAAAATAAAGTGGGATGCATTTATGAGGGAATCGTTAAAAGTTACTCTGGATAATGATTCTTCAAACTTTTCCGAACGATATTCCAAACTGAAACTGGTCTTTGGTCCCAATCTCCAGTACGAAGGTTTTTTACAGTCACAGTAACTACATGTTAATATCACAACTAATAAATAATCTATTTAATGATAAAGACTTTCGTTCTAATTGGTAAATACCACCTTAATTGTTACATTTTCATTGACGGGCACTCTTATTGATCTTTATTTTTTCTCAGGCGTGATTTCTTAGGCACTTAAATATCAATGTGTGCACCTGGCTATGAAGTCTGGACCATGCAGGCGAGACAAAGAATTAACTCTGCTGTGTCTTTACAGATAAAAACGACGATCCGTCATATTTAGTATTCCCATACAGTTAAACACAATACTGTTCAATTTCGGTCCATTCGTCCTCCCCAAAAGTGCAAAGTTTGATAGTTTTGACTTCCCCAGACCAAGGTTTAGGATTTCACGTCTAAATATGAGCGTGGCTTGCAGATGTCGCTCACCTCCTCGCTCTGATGCAGATCGCCGTATATATCCATATGATCCTTGTCTGAGCTGCTTGGTCCTGCTGCAGCTCCTGCAGCGGCCATCCCTGAGGCCTAGGCTGGTCGAGGTGATGGAGATGCAGGCAGCGTGACTGTTTTCGGCGGCGATCCCACGTGCAAACTTTGCGAAATCTAAGTATGCATCGACAACAGGTGCACTTACAATGATACAAAATCTGTGATTACGTCACAACTTGTTTCTACAATTAGCTGCAGGTAGCTATCTTTTAGCATCAAAAGATAAAGCGCTGCTGTGACTGCAAACATGTGATCACGTGAGCACAGTTCGGGTGCAGTAAGTCAGTAAATAAAACCTCTATCGAGTATTTGAAACAATGCACTGATTAATATGTAAGAGAGGTCATTTAAATAGTTTCGGCTCGCTGATTGGTAGGGCAATGCTAACAGTGCTAATGTTGCAGTACGTGAGCATGCAGGTCCGCCGAAAAAGAAGTACCGGGCAAAAACATTGCTAGCTACTTTATTCCGCTTGAAACGCCCATCATAGTACTATAATAAGGAAATAGCGAATACACTCACAGAAAACTAAAACTACATAAATTAAAATGTTGTACCAAAAGAGGTAGCACTTTGGTTGCAGTAATTTATTTTAGTAACTCAATAAAACCAGAAAACGCTTCAGAAACTGAAATATGACGTCACTTGTGCGGCGCGTTCATTTCCGGTCGTTGATTTCCGGCTGGCAGTTACGTGAGCTGAAGTTGTGTAATGTTGCTGTTTAGTGTCTGACATTTGAGAGTCACAGTTATTTGTACTGGGGTGCAGCAGCCCACCAGAGACCTGCCGGAGTCACAGAGAAGAGGTGAACCATGCTGTCCTCCACTGTCGTCAGAAGAGTGAGTTATTAATGTAATATTTTATTTAGGTAAATATTTCTCTGCCGACCTTTCAATGCTCCAGAGGGGAGACGCTTGAAGAGCACGTTCACAGATGAAATTTTTGCTTTCTTTACCAATGCATTTGACAAAATGATGTATAATTTCAGTGATTTAGGGTACTGAACTGAACTGTGATTTTGTAGCGGCATGAGCATTTTCTGCTGCAGCGAGAGCGTCCTGCTGTAGGGCTGTTGTTTAACCCAGGAGCCGACAGTTGTACAACAGGACAGCGTGTTATGTGATGTAACTCCCCAGCGGATATCTGGCTTTACCTTGGGCTTATTGACTTACAAAAGAAAAATAAATATATTTTAGGATCTTCAACGTTGGCCTGACTTTCACTCAATTAAAGGAGGAAGTATTGCGATATTGCTTTGTTGTGCAGTCCTAACATATATGTAATACATGTTAAAACTATTAGAATATATGAAGCATTTTCATCGGTAAAATTTTATTCGGTGTGTTTGCATCCCAGTCTTTTCCTCACTGTGAACATGGCATCACAGATATAGTGTATCTTTGATCAAGAATGATATAACTTCATAAGTGGACACAAAGTTAAAGTATGGTTTTTATAACTTATTTTATTTAAAATACATGTTTTATCACAAATGATGGGAGAGGAAATGTTAGTGTCAACTATAAGTCAGGATTTGTACCGAAATATCAAAATGAAAGACATGACACACCACTGACCTTGGTATGACTTACATTTTGGCTTTAAAGATTTCATTGAGAAATGCAAATATAGAAAAAATGACATTGAAATGAGACATTAGAAGTACCAGAGGGCCGTGCTTTAGGTAATATAGCATTTAATTTATGAATTTAGAAGTATTCAGTCTACATGTTTTCCTTTACTTTGCCACAGGTTTTGTTCGTCTTCATTTTTATCGATCTATCATTATTTAGATATTTGTATTTTTTCGCTCATTTTTTCGTTTTTGACTTCCTCTTTGGTGTTCAAAATGATAGTTTGAGGAGCACAAAAGCCGAGTGGCAGGCTGAGGAGTGTGCAGTAAAATCAGGGAGTAATCATGGTTCGTGCTTGTGATCTCAGTATCTACCAAAAAAATAATCAAGGTCATAATCTTTTTCAGAATCCAGCAGCCGTAGATCATATAACATAAATGATAGTAACAGTGTTGTTCATGTGTGTGTTTTTTTCATTTTGCAGTTGGTAACGGGGCTGTATCAGGGAGCATGGAGACCAGCAGCCACAGGACTGGTATCATCTCGTGGTTATCGTGGTGATGCACCAGATGACACCAGGGGTGATCTGATTGAGATTCCTTTGCCGCCATGGGAGGATAAACCAGGCGAGCCCACTGACATCAAGAGGCGCCGCCTACTGTATGAAAGCCGCAAGAGGGGCATGTTGGAGAACTGCATCTTACTCAGGTTGCTGTCTTTGTGTCATCGAACTAAAATAGTGATATATTATTTTAGTATGCTCACAACTTTTGAATTGTGATTTAGTACAAGGATTGTTTGAGTGACACTTTTTCCAGTTTAATCATGGTCTTCAAGAAGTTTTCATTTTGTCCACATTTATATTTTATGGCGTTTGGAGCATAAGAGTGGTGAGAAGTTAGCCGTAAAGATTTGTTGCCAATATATTCTTTTGGATTATTGTTTTAATATAACATCATTTAGTTACAACAGAAAGTCCCACAGAGCAGTCTGAGTAGTGTTTGGAGAATTATAAGAATTATAAGGGAACGGGCTTGACAGAGGTAAAAAGTAGAAAAAAACAAAATATTGTAATGGTAATGTTTATCTGTGAAGCTTTTTTAGAGCTACCATACGTGGGTGAAAAAGCACAAGGTACTAACTAAATGTGAAGAAGCTAATCAAAGAATTAATCCCTTAAATAGCTCTGGTCACTGAGTTTTCTGAAAAGATATGTCATTTTATAATCCATTCTATAATTCTCTTGCAGCCTTTTTGCAAAGCGATACCTGAACACAATGACTGATAATCAGCTGCAGCAGTACGACAGACTGATCAATGAACCGAGCAACGATTGGGACATCTACTATTGGGCCACAGGTGAGGAAATGGTTAAAATAAGCTTCTGTACTGAATAGACAGTCATTTAGGACTGTACAGGTGAGGGATATATCCAACAACTAAGCCACAGATCATTACACAACTAACTTCAATGTACACACCAATGCAATAGCTAAATTAACATTAGCATACCATGCTTTCATCAGTGGAACAAAAACTCTATGAAACAACTATACAATACATTAATATACTCAAAGGATTCCTCAAAGTTCAGAACACGAACAGGTTTACTCTAATTTTACACCATTTAAGGGCCAGATATGGTCTGATCCAATAAGTTTTCATCGCGTTTCTGCCTTGTGTTTACATGGGAACTTTTTGCGGATTGCCTGAAAACAAACTTTTGAAAACAGGCTCTAGAGTGGAGAGTTTTCAAAACGCTCCTTCATGCAGCTCAGTTTAAACCTGAATCAGAGCGTTTAGGGTGAAACACTGACGTCACCGCATGTGCAGTACTCCTTTACATGAAGGGTGGGCGCACATACCAGGAACAACAACAGCTTTGGCCATCTAACGAGTAACGTGTGAACGTGTGACAGATTTGTTTTCCGAACTGGTTTGTTGTTTAGAAAAGAAACTCCTGCGTCTGTGTGCGTTCGCTCCCCGTTGTTGTTTGTGAAAAGTTTTTCTTCTTCGTACGTGTATTGTAGCAGTGCTGCCTCTCTGCCAACCTACACAGCCATCTACTGAACCGGCATGCACACTACAGTGATTGTATTCGTCTCCAGCGTCTCTGATTGAATGCAGATCAACCTCAATACCCAGAGGAAAAATCTTTGCGTTTCTAAGGCAGAGTGTGTCCATGTAAACGCAGGCTTAGCTGCCCTCATCCACACATGCTCTCTGCTCTGCATATACCACTAGTGCCAGACTCAGTGGCTCTGGCTGCCTGCATTGTGCAGTTTCATACTTCGCCACTAGAGGGTGCTGTGGCCTCAGTCCCCAGCCTTTCCACCAGTCTTCTAAAGCTTTATTCACACCGAACATGACTTTACACGGAGAGTGCTCACCGAGGTCGCAAAGTCATGTTCGGTGTGCTGGTGGCTTTACATGTGAATTTCCTGAATTAACCTCAAACTGATGTTAAGCCTTATCAATGGAAATATATTTTTGTCAGCTGAATGAAGTCAAACATCTCCATCTCTGAGGAGGCATTTTGATTTTGATTTAAAAAAATGGTTTAGTGGCTCACTGCACATGGATTTAATATTTATCAACAAAAACTATTATATCGTAAACTTTTGTTTACGCTGCAGAAAATCACTGAGCCCTTAGGCTAAAATTATAGTTGAACAGAAACTCCCCAAGTATATATCTATCTATCTCTGTATATACATATGTATGTGTTAATATATACCTTGTATATATATATATATATATATATATATATATATATATATATATATATATATATATATATATATATATATAGATTGATAGATATATACACACAAATAAGGTTGATGGATGGATTGGTGGAGATGCACTGACTTATAATGAGATACAGAGAATCATTGATGTTCCAACTCCAAACACTCAGAAGTGTTAAATCAATGTACTTTAAGGAGTACATCACAGATGTGTGTAAGCAAGTCTGTGTGTTGAGTGAAAAAAATATTTGACTTTACAACACCCTGAGTTCAAGTGTCTTATCTCTGCTTAACAGGATACTCTGATATCAAGTGTTTCTTTGAACTAATGCACGTGAAAGAAAACAAACACTTTCTTTATTGAAATTTGAGAAAGAAATGATAAAAGCACTGAAATTTTGACCAGAGACTACAGTGTCCTTCACTGAAATGTCTTATCTGCCTTATCCAAGGAAGAATGCAGTTTACTTTTTACTACATTGAGAAAAATGAAAATATGTGTATACAATTTTTCCCCTAGTATTGCTAGAAACAATATTCTGACAGAAGTGGCAGAAGTTAAATTCATGTAGGACAAATGTTAAACAAAAACAGTAATTTTAGAAATATGATCCTGTGATATGAAATAATTTAAATGAATGGCCCCAATTTAGACAAAACATTCACACATATTAGTGGTTAATAGGGATATTAATTATTAATGTTTCTTAATGAAAACAGTCTTTTTACTGAGCAATATCCCCACAGCTATTTTCTTTTTAAGTTAACATCAACTCACTTTATGTCACAGTATTGTCTTACTCTTTATCCTACTTTTAAAAAAGTATATTTTTAAAATCAAAGTATTGCCTCAGCTTTATGTTGAAACAGCCAGTGTTTGACTTTTACGTATTACAAGCTTGTCCTAGAATTTGGACTCATAACATCAGAAGGGCTCCCTCAGTTTGGTAGTCAACAATCTCTTCATCTTCTTGCCTCATGAAATTAAAACTGTACATATTTTGCTGTTTCTTTTTCTAAGATTTTTAAATAAGTCATAAGAAACTGCTTTCCTGTTTCCTTACAGAAGCTCAGCCCACTCCAGAGGTGTACCAGGGGGAGGTCATGGATATGTTGAAGGAGTTCACAAAGAATCGTGACCACGAACAGAGGCTGGACGCACCCAACCTTGAGTACCTGGACAAGGACTTTCACTAGATCCATGGACCTTCTCAGAGACTCATTTCAGTTTGGACACTGGGCACTATCAGTGTCAAAATCCACCAGGGAACTCCTTCACAAGTCTGCACTTTTCTGGCCAGATTATCAACTGCTTGATAACAAAAAATTTTGGATTGAGTCAAGATTGACAAAACTCATATATGCCAAGTGTTCTGAATATTTTGCTTAAATCAGGGTGTAAATTTGGTATTAAAAACTTTATGTTATAAATAAAGGGTAGAAGTTGTGAAATGAACAAACCAGCTTCAGTTAAGAGATAAATGCTACTTTCATTTGTACATATTGAACAGTCAGTGGGAAACTTCATTGACCTACTCAGTGGTTTTACTGTGCCTGCTTCACAGACATTATGTTTTATTTAATAAATGTTGATGCTTTCTGTTACGTGCAACCTGCCTCTGTTCTTTTACCACTACTTTCACATCACAGGGTCAAATCAAATGCTTATAACCAGTGTTGCACAGAAAACACAGGACTTGTACTTTATCGCTGAAAAATAAATAAAAGGGATTATAACTTTTAAAAGGTACACTAAGTCATCTAAATTAGTCTTGGTTCCTTTTTTAACTAAGCTCAGTTGTTGTCTGTTATAAACTTGTTTTGAACCTGTTGCTGAGGCACTTTTGGAAAATAGAAAATTCAGTGTTAACTTTAAAGTACAGTGATTTATAACCTTTGATATCATAAAAACAAGTTATTTGAAATTTCTTTTTTGATAGAGTAGTTAGTAATTTATCACCATTTTTGAGTAACTTGCCCAAAGCCAATTTCAAGGAAAATCAGGGCCAAGCATTATTATAAAACATGAGAGGAGAATCCCTTTTCATCATGCTCTGAAAGAAAAAAAATCAAGATTTCAAAAAGTCAATAACTCCCAAGTGCTCCAAAACATCCTTAACCTCACTCATGGCTGATGAGATCCTGTTATCATAGTTTTAGAGTGTGCATAATAAGCTGCTCTGTGAGTCTGTCCTTTGCAGAAATGCAACATGCTGATATCTGTCTCTGGAGATCCAAAAGCAAATTAACAACTAAGGTGGACAATAAAGTCTTGTTTTTTCTATTGTGCTCTAAATTTCTGAAAAAAATAAGTGAACTACAAATCAAAGTGCTGCATAAAAATATCTCAATCATTCCATCGTTGCGTTTACACAGTAGCAGAAAAAAAAAGGAAAGGTCAACCAAATCAGGCCAGAAATGTACGGATGTGCCCAACTCGATGTTACTCAACTTCCAATCATAAGTTGTTGCAATGTTGGAAGATGTAATTACTGAAAATGTATAGTTTACATGATTGTAGGCACTATCAGGTTTTGCACAAGTACATCTTTAGGCTTTTACTTTTTTTTTGTTTCTTTAATGAGATTGAATATTAATCAAATTACAGCATGAATTATCTATAGGAGGTTAAGTCTGTTACGTTTTAGAGCAAATTTTGAAAACATAAGGGCAAAACTCAATACATATTATTTTTATGTCACTTGAAGGGTCTTTCTTTTTGAGAGGGAAAATCTATTTAAATTGTAAACTGAGTTTTGTGGGAAAAAAATGTGAAATTTTATTTCTAGGTCATATGATCCAGCCTTAAGCATTGATCACCATTTTTACCATCTTAAACTAGAAATGTGCAATGGTTCTGTTTGGTTACATAAACATCTTTCTTTTTGGCACCTACTGGATGTTTTTGTTAACGATTTCAATGGTTTACATGTGTTTTATCTATACCAACTTTGATTAAAGCAAAATAATAACGTCTATGAATTTATGCAGGAGGTTGTGGAAGGCTCCTATAGCTTTAAGTCCCAAACTTATGTCAAGATGGGAAGAAAATATTAGAGAATATCTGAAATAAGTCAAAACACTGCCTTATTCAGCTTATAACCACACTCTAAACAACAACTAGAAAAGCACTCGGAGAGCGCAGACCTCCGCCAGCACCACAGTCCTCTCCCATATTGTGATTTTTACCATAAATATTAGTCCTACCTTTAATTCATGTAAATATTTCGATTCCATGACCATGAAAACATACCATTTGCAATTGGTTTCATAATGATATCTATTTTAGTTAAGTAGTTATTCACAAAAATCACCTTTTTCGTCATGGCGGATCCAGACAGTGATCCCGATCAACACCAAAATTGAATCAGTTCTTCCTTTTCCCATGCTGAACATTTCCTGAAAATTTAATGAAAATTCATCCATATCTTTTTGAGCTATTTTGTTCACAGACAGACAGACAGACAGACAGACAGACAGACAGACAGACAAACTCCCGAAAACATAACCTCCTTGGCGGAGGTAATCAGGACTTTAAGGAGATTGTGGTAAAAACTGTCTGTTCATAAGGACAAGCCATGCAAGTGTAGAGGAGGCTGGCATTTTGGCTTTTTTCTTTACATTTAAATTTTAACTCGAATTTGTATTTTAAAAATAACTCAACATTTTGACCTTTTCATAATTTCAGTCTTTCCTGTTCATTTTTTTTTCTTAAAGTGCCTTTTGAAAGTTGGCATTTACAAGTAAAGGATGACCATGAAAGTTCACGACCTGGAAATTCTTATCAAGTCATCTTTGAGTAAGAGATAAGAGAAGTGCAATGTAAAATGGAAATCCCTGTAGGCCCTCATGAAATCTTGCATTCCACAGCAACAGATGACCCTATGACCTTGTGCTTTGTCATATGACCCTCAAAGTCCGATTAATTCATCCATGCCTCAACATGCATATCCATACAAAGTTTGATGAAATCTCCTAAAATGTCTGTACTAAGCTGCGTTCACCCAAAAAATGACTAAAAAGCTGTTTCACTTTAAAATTGATCTCTGATATCCAAACTGTAATTCGTTCATTGATGAGTCAGAGCAGGCAATTATACAAAGTTTGAAAGGTTGCACTCAAAAGCTGAGGATGATCAATCTGCTTCATGGCCTTGACCATTTTGGCCTCTGAAATTCAGTATTCCAGTAAGTCCCTCATTTGTGATGTTGGAAATTCATCAAGAGAATCCCAATAGTAATTTATTTGTCATGTACAGACAAAATGGTGTCAGAGCAATGTTGGATGAAAACTCCTTAAAACATTTGTGACAAGCAAGGGATGACCAAGGGGCTCCACAAACAGAACCCTTGACCTTCAATTATCCTACCACGTCATACTTGTGTCATGGTGGACATTTGCACAAACATTGTTTGGCAGTTTTCTGATGCTGGGTTCCCTAAATTGCTATCTCTAGCAATGGTACATCCTCTTCACCTCTTCAGCATTCTTGTAGTATCATGATGACAATCACAGGATGACCTCGACCTTTAAGCTTCATGACCCAATCAGTCCATCTGGATCCATCTTGGATCCAGATGGACGTGTGATCAAAGTTTGAAGACAATTCCTGTCAGACCTGTCGAGATTCATTGTTCACAAGGCCTGACCTGTATGGACAGACAGGTGGACACCTGGACAGCCATAAAAGATTATGCCTTTTTGTCCTTTCTGGCTGTAATCCTCTCTTGTGCACGCTGGAGGGGGCCATGTTCAACATAATGAACATTTGTTACACAATGAAGAGGCTTTTGTTCCTGCAGTAGCTACAATTGGACACTAGAGGGAAGCAGATCACCTGAATTCCTGTTGAAAATGAGACACCTGCTGATCTCTGTTGATTTCATTCATCAGTTACCTGTATACCAAAAACACACATGTCACTACTTATCTTTTACTGCAACAATATTAAGAAGCAATTCGTATGGCTGCTATATTTATTTACATTACTAAACATCTTTTCTGTACCTTGTATATGATTACAATGATGATGCCAACAACCTGGAAAAAATCCACATTGTTATGATTATGCTGATTAAAGGGTTGTCTGGCAACAACTGAGCAGCCTGTATTTAAATAGCACAAAGAATCAGGGAGATGGTTTCCTCTGCCAGTTTTCCTACTTCCCCTCATATATTTTGGCTTTAAGTCACATAGACAAGGTCATGCTTTCCCTCCTCCTGCTCGAGATCAATGTGTGTTGACCATGGGATAAATACCCCGCCTGGCTGTGTGTCATGTCGGTTCAGTGGAACCTTGTACTGAAAGCAGAAGGGAAATGCCCTCTGGCCACGAGATGTGCTTCGAATCTAAAAGCAGATGACTGCCCTGGTACGTCTGTGGAATAATAATGTACACATGATCCACTGCTGAGTTCAAACACCGATGGGACAATCAAAGACAGAAGAGATAAATGTTTGGATTTTCTTGGACTTGGAAGGAAACATATGTTGAGCAACAGTCTTTTTGTTCTCAGCTTGTCCCAAAATAGACCAAAGTGATGTCACAAGAGTTCCCCTCTGAGTGCTCTTTGCTCCTCTGCCATCTGTCTCACCTGGTACCATGATCAATGTGGAACGATAACTCAGAACATTCATACCAGTGCTGAACTTGGGCGGATTTCATGGTGACTGTCAGTTATTGGCATTTTCTGCACGCTTCTCATCCACAAAAATGTTAGATTCTGTTAAGCATGTTAAATGCTACATATTAGAAAGCCAAAGCCGATGATTAGATTAAAAGGACATATTTATGAAATACTTGAATACTGCACAGTTTAAGATTAAACCATTTATGTAGTGATTTAAAACCTTCCATCTCCAGATCCTTCACAAAGACAATATTTTCCTGGTGCTCTTATGTTGTGTTTCTAATGCCTGTGAGGTTGTGATCCATAAAAGTGAATAAAGATAAGGTGGATGAAAAGTGGGTGCAATGATCAAAGGATAAGTTAAAATTATTGAAGATGACAACCAAAACACAAATATGAAGTCATAAAAGTCCTGAGAGGATAAGATTAAGCATTAGTAAAGCATGAGCATGCTTTGGCAAATAAACTCATCACCTATGAAGCATTATTCATTTTTATTTGTAGGAATTCAGGTTGATTGGCAAATTGTCAAAGTTGGACAATTTTTTACTCCATGAAATGGAAAAGAAACTATTTATTCTAAGTTCATCTGGAAATATGCTACCTAGTAGCATGGCTGTTGCCATTGTCTAATCTAAATCTTGTCAAATGCCACTGCAATGACAGCAGACTGGCATGGCATGCCTCTGATGGGAGGGTGACTGTAAAGTATGGAGAAGAAAGTGGCAGGAACTTTTGATCATTATTATCTATTTCACTCACAAGGTTAGAAAAAATGCAAGCTGATAAATTGCTCAATATCACAGCAATTTCAACATGTTTATTCCTTGTTTCTTTATTAACCCTTTCATGCATGATGTCCGCTACAGTAGACAGATATTTGTAATAATTTTTTATACCCTTGAGGTTGCAGTACAATGCCCAACTATCAGGTGGGGAACTCCCTAACACTTGTCTCAAGTTTTATAAAAACATTAACTTCTGACTTTTTTTTTTTTTTTTTTTTTACCATATTCAGATATTGCATCATAAATCAAAAACAACAGCCGAAGGACAGATTTGGCATTACATCTGTATTTAGATTTACATGATTTTGTATTTTGTATTTTAAATTTTGGTGTAATTTACAAGTGAATCGTTTAATTAAACAGTAATAAAACAAATACTTCAGACTTTTCTTTAACTTTTATTACTCTTAAAAGTTGTCACAGATGTGTTTGTGGATCTATATTAAGTTCCAGTAACTTACTATACCAATGATACATGCTGAAGTGGACAGATGCATAATTCCCTGAAAATATAACTGAAAAAATGAACATGATTTTTAACTTGTTTGAAGTAATAACAAACATTGAAAATACTATTCTTTTGTGATTTAATAATTTATGCATGAAAGGGTTAAATTTGTTTGTTTTAATGCAGGTGGGACGGCATAAATTCAGTTGATTATGACAGAGCTGGTAAAACTTAATAGTTAAAGTAATCAATTTTCCTTGTGATAGAAAACTATTGTGCTTTACATTTATTTTAGATTTTCTCAATTTTCTCCAAGAAAGTGCTATTCAGACCTCTAATCAGAAATCTTAGCATTTTCCTGATAACAGTTGATTAATATGACGTGAAAAATCCCGTATGTTCCTTATAAATCAAAAGCGTAGCCTATCATACCTTATCACAGAACAATATGTTTCATGTATTAGCTAATTCAAGCTCTATCTGAACATAATGTAAACAAACCAGTGAACATAGTAGCCTTTATCTATGATTCATTTCAATCTTAATCAACAAAAGGATCTATTCCAATCGCTCAAACATTCCCAGAATAAGTTGTTTTGGACCAGTTCCCACAGAGGTGAATGCTAGTCCTCCTTGGGGCACAAAATAACTGCGCTTTGCCACAAGATGAAGTAAAAACATGCTCAGCATTACAGAGATTAACAGGCGTATGTTAAGTTCTGTTTTTCTGTAATAAGTAAATCTGGGATGTGTTTGATCCCCGGGGTTTGCAGGTTCCTTCTGTGCACGTTTTGGTTTTCACCGGGCACTCTGGCTTCCTCCCTCAGACCAAAAACATGCTCATTAGGTTGAATGGTGACTCCATATTGCTCTTATGCATGAGGCTGAACATAAATGGTTGTCTATCTCTCTATGTGGTCCTGTGATTGGCTGGTAAGCAGTTCAGGGTGTACCCCAACTCTCGCCCAGTGACAGCTTTGATAGGCTCCCCCAACCCCCTGACCCCCTGACCCCAAAAGGAATAAGCGGAATAGAAAATGAATAAATGAAAAGAATATTTTGTGTCTAGGTCTTCCAACTTCTTTGTCCCAGCACAAAACAGGAATCAACGAGTATCAACTACCATCAAAAGACAAGACAAGACAAAACATGATGAAGTGACAACAGTGCTCAACACTGAAGAGTTCTTTGGTATGAGTCTGGAACACTATTGTCACTTTGTCATGTTTTGTCTCGTCTTGTCTTGTCCTTGGATGCTGTGTGCGCAAAAAGATGATGACTTGGCCACTGTAAACCAAGTGTACCTACAGCCACACAATAAAAACAATGCAACAAATAAACAAATAAATGCAACAACAAATGAAGTTACCTTAACTCACTTTCGCTTTCCTTACCAATATCGTCTTAACTGTACTGAAATGCTCCTTAAACCAAATACATCATTTTGAAAAACTGAATGTAAAGCACCTCCAGTAGATTATCTTGTGGCTAGGAAATATTGTCAGCTGTTTTCATTGATAATATTTTTTTAATATATAGGCAAGTTTTTTCCCCACAGATTAACACTGATATTAAGTATGAGGATAAGTGATATTGTCCAACCTACAAATGTATATCTCACGAGAAAATCAGACCAGCAACCCTCTTGCTGTGAGGCACATGCACTACCTGCTACGCTACACTATGGTGCTGCTTTCTAAATATTTAATTTAACGTATGTAAAATCATAGGCAATTTTAGAGTCTATTTCAAAGGCTGAAACACCCCCTAAATCTCATCGAGCCCCCAAAGTAATGATAACATATGGCCAGTTCCCCACTTGATTTTTTTAATGTGACAAAAATAAATAAATAAATGAACAAGTTGCATAGCTCTTGGTTTAATATTGTGGCAAGCAAAACAGTAAATTCTGAGTGATAATTCTATATCAGGATGCGGTAAAAACCAATTCCCTTCTTCATAAATGGCAAAAAACAGGGGTTTGTAATACATAAGCTGGATTGCTTTTGGGGAGAAACGATTAAAAATGATGGTTTAAAGGCCCTTTGAATTGTAAAGAAAAGGGTGTTGAATAACTTATTCAGACTAAATGGTTATGGCATAAAATGTAAATTAGTATGACAAACCCTGCATTTAAAATTTTGTTGATATAAGAGTAAATAAATGTGTTAAATGCCTTAACAATATATGATGTTCTGAATTTAATGTAATGAGAAAAACACCTTTAACAGTTAGTTATGTTTGAGGGTAAAACACACTGTATACCACAGCATATGTAATGGTATCAAACTCATTCTTTCCAAAATTTCCATTAGTGCTATTATGTAAAGTCCCCCATGTACTAAAATATTTCTTGAAGTGGGTGGTTAAAGAGAGTTGAATACTGACAAGGAAGGAAGTTCGAAGTAATTTCTACAAGAGCTGAGCCCCCTTAAAAGCCAGGTCCTAAAATAGCCCCTTTGTAAAATATTGCAGTAAATGCCTTAAACTTCAAACTAAAATGTATTTGAAAATAATTATTTAAAGCATTGCATGTCATCACCGTCCCCTCTCTTGAAGAAAAAGAGCCACCTGTGGATCCCACTTGTGGCGGAATTCTCTCTTTCTTGCTGTGCAGCTTGTTTGGAGTGTGTATTCATCAGTTGCCCACACACACCCACAGTGCCTATCTGCAGCCCTGCACTCCTGTCATCCTCCACTGCTGCTTCCTGTGTCGTGACAGCTCTCTGTTTTATCCTTTTCGTGCCGTCACCCTCTGCTCCCCTGAAATTTCAATCTCATGTTCTCTCTTGTTTCTTCTCTCCTCCACCACCAACACCATCGGCATCCCCAGCCTTTATGTTGTCTCCACATGCCTCCCAGAGAGTCGTGAGCAGAGGAGTGAAGAGAAATGGCTCTCTCTGCTTCTGTCAGGGTTAACTTGAAGAGGGTTGGATAAGTTGGTGAATTAGACAGACTTTCTCAACATGTCAAGTAAACAGTTTTTTTCTACCTTGATGTTATCTGGTGTCAATAATGCCGGGAAAAAGTGCGTAGGAGGCAGAGCAGGCAGTTTCTCTTATTCTAAGGATCAGCACCAGTGTCGAAGATCTGGAGTTCTCTTACAGTATGAGGTCTACTTTCACCCAAGCTGAAAGCTCTGTTTCCTCTGCTGTGTCTGTAACTTAAGAGATTTTTAAGGGTCTTCTGATCAAGATATCTGCTGGACTCAACACCCACAATCTGACTGAACCCAGAGGGACAATGACTTATCAGTAACTGTCTTTGAGTTATGACAGAAAAAACTACTTTGAGGTCTTTGGTTCACACTTTGATATTTTATTTGCAGGTCTGCTTTGGATTACCTGCTGTGGTGATGAATTGCATCACACTTTGTACAACAGTTTGTGAATTTACTTCACATCTTTACCCCACCTAATCCTTTCAAATGTAAACCTTATCGAATCTATTCTTAGGCTACATTTAATAAAAATGTGGTAATTCGTAGTGATATATGGCTCAACTCCAGATCTTTAGTGGCTGACAAGGGCCAATGGCCTCCAACGGCTTGATGCATCATTCAACTACAGGAACAAAACTAAAGGTCAGAACAAGTACAACGGAACAAACATGCAAGAATAAAACATACAATGGAAAACATGCTGCAAGTTAAAAACTAAACATATCTCAAAACAATCCAAACCCAGAAATCACCTAACCTTGCATACCAGATGGGCCTGCCTGATTCAGTTCCTGAAATCCTTTATTTCTGTGGCGGACATATGGAGCTGTCCATCTGGCTTGTCAGGTTAGAAATCACCTGCAAGAGCAAAAATGCAGTATAAGCAAGAAGAACAGCAGAAGTGCTCCAGGCCTGCAGGGGGCTCTGTGGCAGGGCGAGAGTGTGGGAGACGCGAGAGATAAAGAGAGAGAAAAACTGATCGACTGTCCTCCATGTTTGAATCAGCAGCAGCAGGTGTGATTTGGACTGAAGTTATGAGTTTGTGAGGTTAAGTTACGTTTATGAATTACATTTTTAATTGCATTACACTTTGTTCTTTGTACTTGGTTATACTGCATTTCTGCTTTACAGTTTTTTTCTGGGTTTGGAATTTGTTTTGTTTCCAACTAGCAGCATGTTAACCTCCAATGTATTTGGGATTTTTTGGTCTTGAGGCACATTTTCTGTGTTTTTCTTTTTCATTCTGACCTTTGGCTGTGTTTCTCTACTTAAAGGTGCATTCAGCGATCTTCTAATCTGATGCAGTATTTGCGAAATTCACCATAATTCTCCTCTCCATCCACAAGATGTCACCACTGACAGCATGTTGAAAAAAAAATTTGGTCTCAATATACAGCCTTGGCTCTGAATTTCAGCAGGTAAATACTGTGGCTCGGGCCGAGTTACCAAAACAAAGTAAACCCCCCCACGTCCAGGTGGTGATCATACTCATGCGCAGATCAGACAGAGGAGGGAGGGGGAGTCGTAGTTTATAAGCGTCTTGATTAAGCGTAAGAGAGAGATACAATAGTTGCGGTAGCAATGGCTGAAAAACAGCCCAAAAGAAAGAGGTCAGAGGAGTGAAAAGTGGAAAAGAAGGGCTATGACCAAAAGAGCAAAGACCCGGGTCAACATTGGTGTTGCTTTCCGACGGTGGAGGGAACTCCGCGAATTGAAAGACCTGAAAATGGACACGGATGTCGCCGTCCGTCTGCTGGAGAGGTAAGCTAAGCAGCATTAGCTTCGTGGTGCTTCACATAACAGTAACAGCCGTCAGGCATTCATCTTATTGTCTAATCTGCCAAAATGTACTGTTGTTGTGATGTTTTCAATAACGGCAGTCGAGTTGTCTGACCAGTCGGGGTTTTAGCTCGTCAGCTCGCGCCGTCAATCAGCTTTCGGGAGGCGGGTCTAAATTCGAATATAAACAAACCCTCCACTCGTTTTCTCCCACATCGCTGACTGCACCTTTAAATCTTCTCTGTTCATGAAGTTATTTTCCCTCTTGCTGTGCTAAATCAAGCTGTTGTAGGCTGTTTGCATTTTTGACCAATGTAAAAATGGTCCCTTAATAGTCCACCTTGTCAATTAACTGTTTCAAATATTTTTTTCATTGCATTTTAAGTGCTAAACATGTGATGTGTATTTGTATGTGATCCTGTTGTGACTGTAAGTAACTCTGTTAACTTTATTGCTGCTGCCTTTCTTGGCCAGGAAACTCTTGAAAAATAGATTTTTAACCACAATGAGTTTCATTTCCTTGTTAAATAAAGGTTAAATAAAAATAAATCTCTATGTCTGTAATTATGATATTTCTTGGGGTAGAGTTATAATCTACAGAAAAAAGCTTAGATAAAGAGAAAGACCCAAACCATAAATTATTATAATTTGTGTGGCAGTGTGTATTTTCTTTTATGCCTGATAAATAAATTCACAATCCCTTAGATTTATTTGATGACCTTTAAGTTGGCATCATATTCCCATGTGAGCAAATGGAAAAGCAAGCACAAGCAAATCAAACAAAGCACCTACTGTAGCCGTTTAAAGTAGATCCATAATGATGAATGCATATTGATGATGGTTGTTCAATAATAATGCCTCAATATAAGTGATTAAATTAAGTCACTTGTGTAATTAAAAATGTAAATCAGGAGCCAGTTATCCTGCAGAGCCAGTTGTTTTTTTTATATTGATTACAATTTACATATGATGCTCTCTGATGAGTACAAGACCTCAAGATGGATTGTTTTGCAGGATTTTCAAACAAATCTGTAACAAATAAGCACAAACTAACAAATCAGCACTAAATCTGCTGAAATGATGTTACCCTCAGTTACATCTCCTCTGAGAAAATTTTCAGTTTATGATAATTTAAGCATCTTCTGTGAACAAAGTGACACCTTTTAAATCTTTACTAATTTGTTTGGTACAAGTGTAAGTCGTGTCTATGAAAAAAAAAAAAGAAAAAGAAAAACAAATGTTTGATTAATTCTGCCTCAGTGCCAGCGATGACCAGGGCTGGAAGTGTTAGGCTTTCTTTGCTGTTCTTGTGAACCTGAACACTGAAAGGGATATTTTTCAAACTTTGTACGTATATCCACTCAGACTGAAGTAGAAAGTAAATAGAATGTGAAGTTTACACCTCACAGCCATTGTGCTTCATTTTAATTCCTTAAACTCTCAACACTATTAGGGATTTCCTAAAGTCTTTGCATAACCAAGTCCTGTTATCTACTACAAACAATGTCTTTGAAGGTTTTTGTTTAAACTTCAAATGTCAACCTTGACTCAAGGATGGGCTGAATTGAATTTTAGAAGAAAAAGGTTAAGTTAACAGTGAGCTACAACCTTGTCACAAAACACACCCCCACACCATTTAAGAAATACGATTTCTACATATCACAGAACCAACATAACCACCCCAGCCCTTCCACTTGACTGCTCTGTTCTTTCACAGGCTTGCATTTGAATAGGAGCACATACACATCTCATAAAGTATTACAGCATAACAAAGCATTTAAGCATCATTAAAGGTGCTATGAGGAGAATCTATTTCTGAAGACATAAAGACTCTGCTACCCATGAGCACGCGCAGCGACTGTCGTAATGCTGCGTTCCAGTAACCTCGGAACTGGGAGTGACATCATCTCCGACTTATCATTCCAGTTGAAGTCGGAAAAAAACATGCCGATCTACCAGGCTATTGTTAGCTGTTGTTAGCACGCCCTGCGTTGTTGTATGAAGAATGTGATTATCACTATGGCAGCATTTTTGTAAATATAAGTCTAACCATATGATGTATACAGCTGATCTAGAGCGACACACCCCAGTCAGAAGTGCAAATAAATTGATAATTACAGGAGTTAAATAACTGTTCACACTCCATTGTCAACTTGGGGGTGGTGAGGTTTCACTGAGTTCCCAGTAGGAAATTCCGACTTCCGGGGAACGTTCCAGTTGCAGTTTCCTACTCGGAACCCAGAAATTCCTACTTCTGACTACAACTAGAACGCACCAAAAGACGTGACCCAAGCCAAAGCGTGTGTTTGTTGTGATGCTAGTGAATGCAGCTCGGACCTTCCTCAGAACTCTGCATTGCTTTACAACTTCTTTTTTCAACAACTTACAGGATGCAAAGCGATGAGGTAATGTATCTCTTTCTAGTTACGTAGACTTATTATAACTTATTATCGTAGTTTTGTAGCCGGCTGCCCCACCTGACCACTTAGCTAAGGAATAGCAATCATAGATAACCTATTTTGATGCTATAAAACTCATCTTAAAGTGTGTATTTCAATCAGGCATATATCTAAAAGTGAGACTTTTTTGTAATTACTTAGAAACTCCTCATAGCCGCTTGAAGTAAACAAAAACTACTAAAAGGATAAATATTGTATTGTCCTGATTAAGAAATGTTTTTACTTTTAATTGCTAAAAAAAAAGTCATAAAACCAACATGGAAGGTGGCAAAAGCACTGTTTTTTTGAGAAAAGAAAAAAAAAGAAAGTCATAAACATGGAGATGGGGTGTTGTGCCTAACCGAAACAATATAACTTTAAGCATAACAACAAAATGACTTAGGAGAGATGCCACTGAATCATTTATTTGACCTACTTTCATGGCTAAAATTGGGAGTGCAAAGTTTAAAGAAAATCCCTCAAAGCATTCTTATATTGAAATCATGACCTTTGCCCTCAAATATATAATTGGTCCACTCTTGAGTCAGAACAGACAGTGGTGAAAAGTTTGAAGGAAATCTCTATAAACTTTTTTGAGATAGCGTATTCACAAGCAAAGGATAACCATGACCTTTACCTCTAATCTATTCCCCCAAAGCTCAAATCAGTTCACCCTTTAACCATGAGGTCAGCGTTTAAGGAAATCCCTTTAAGATTTCAAAGAAGTCCAGCTCACAAAATTTAACTCTGGTGGCTGGATGGACAGCTCAAAAGCACGATGCCTTTGGCTTCTGCGTATTGCAGCCAGCCATACATACTTTCATTTTACACATATTCATTGAGTTTAGACATTAAAAGCCTCAATGGTAAAAGCCAGTCTTCATGCTTATGGTCTGGACTGTCTATTGGCAGATTTGTACCCCATCAGCTGATTAAAGGGTATGAGTTTTTCATTTTTCATATTATACCTCTACAGTACCAAATATGACACAGAAAAACTGATAATACATGAGTATGAGTACCTAAGAGGTTTCTTTGAAAACATTTATATATACACTGTACAGAGTTCAAAAAATGGAAAAGTTGATATTTCAACTTGGAAGTACTGTGTCAAGCCTGTCGATAGAGGGATTGTATGTGTGCACTACAACTAGTTTTCCCAGGGAAACAATAACCAGAGCTAAAATGAATACAGCTGCTAACCTGCTCCAGTTGCTCTGGATTCAGGAGAGGGTTAAGAGAAGCCCACAAAGAAAATATTTACATATTTATTTTCGAGACAAAAGTTTACATATTATTATTGATTTGAGTCAAAAAAAGAACATTTCTGAGAACTAAATGTTCAAATTAATAAAATGAAATATTTTAATTTATTTATCAGCTGCGCTATGTTCTGCTTTAGAAGAATCATGAACATGTATGAGTGAGGGGGTACTCATGGTATGACAAAAAGGCTCAGGGGGCACACAAGACAACAAAGGTTGGGAACCACTGCTCTATAGTACCAAATATGACACAGAAAAACTGATAATACAGGAGTATGAATTCACAAAAGTACCAGAGGTTTCTTTGTTTTATATACACATTTATATTTTTATATACACTGTACAGAGTTCAAAAAAATAAATGGTTGATATTTGACATTGTGCACCCCACAGATGTGTAACTACAAAGAGAAGAGGGAGTGTTGGAGGGGGCTGAGTGATACCAAAGACACACATATCAACAACCCCAGTAAATACTGATGTTTTTTCTTTTTTCCATACAGGACACTTCACAATCATTTGTACAGTATAGAAATTAAAATGTTGCTGGTAAACCTCTCTTTGACTCAAGCTGTACCCACCCCTGAAGAGAATGCCCTAAAATCAGAAATGCGAGCGTGTCCAGGGAAAAGTACCAGAACATGGCATTTGGCTAGTGAAGAGAGCGGACAGACAAACTGAGCTCGATTTCTGAGAAAAATTACAATACTCCAAACCCTGACTGAGAATAATTTTTTAGACTCTGTGATTCATGTCCCACCAGATTAGAAGGGCAGGAAGTACAAAATATGGGTAGCTGCTTCTGTTTGCACTTACACCCTGCTCTATCATGCCTAAAACTAAAAAAGTATGTTAATCTTCGTTGTTGTAAAGCTCATTGGTGTTTTTATTTTCATTTGACCTTGGCTCTCCGTTCCCTTGTTACAGATTTAGCTTCCAGACTATAAGTCCGTTAAAAACAATCATGAGGAAAATAACTCTTCTATTAAGAGAGGTTTGCTCCAGCATCTGCAGCAACAAGTATGTTAATCTTCGTTGTTGTAAAGCTCATTGGTGTTTTTATTTTCATTTGACCTTGGCTCTCCGTTCCCTTGTTACAGATTTAGCTTCCAGACTATAAGTCCGTTAATAAAAACAGTAAACAATGCTGTTCTGTATTAAACTGGCAAAATAGAACTCAGTGCAGATACACACACACACACACAAACAGAGTCTCACAAAAAACACAATCACACAAACTGAACTCTGAATATTGACACTCACCCAAGGTGCAAACAAACAAACTTACAAACACAAACACACATCCAGCAGACAAAAACAAACAGTGGAATGTAAAAAGACTTCTCCCTCCAGATATTATTACTCCCATTTGTTTCCACTCATCTGGTCAGCAAAGACCTACACAGACGCAGGGGAGGTCACATTCAGGCAGTCAAGCAAACAACTTCAAGACTGACTTCTGGTTCAAAGATCCTACGACAGATTAAAAGAAAAACATCATCCAATAATGATCCTATGACCCAGTGTTTGGTAAAAATGAACTGAAAGTGTTTATCTTTCTCTGACACAATGAATCCAAGTGGAGTGCAAAGAAATGCTGCTGACAGATATGTTGTTACAACAGGGAGGCAGATCTGCCAAATCCCAATCTCCATATTAATGGTTCTCCTTACAATGGAATGTCATGACAGGTCCTCACTTTTGTTACAAGTCAGCCCTCACAAACTCACAAGCACATACAATGGTGTCAGTCTGTCATGGTTCAGTGCTCAGGCTTTATGGCTAAGTTTGGGTTGAGCCATTATGTATCTAGAACTATTTAACTTCACATTATAACCATTTATCAGACTACGGCAGTGAACTTCCTGCATTTATAAGCTGTAGTTAAGGCAAAACACTAAATGTTGTGAAATCTAATGTGAAGGTCAACGTCCTGTCTTCCCTTTAATTGTATTGGAAAAAAAATATCTTGGGCAGTGTTGTGCTGTTTCTCTCAAGCAACTCTCACAGTATAAGATAGATTAAATGCTTATGACTGCAAAGAAAGGTAATGTAGTCAAAGATGCAAAGGCAGTAAAAAGCTACTCAGGGGCTCCTTGGATTTTTTTTTTTACAAAAAGTAAGATGTCTCTCCTCTCTTTGGTGACAATCACACCACACAGAAATGTATTCTACTCTCTCTTGTGACAGACCTCGCTCTACCTCTGCTGACATATGACAAAGGCCGGGTTTTGTTTTTGGAGCTCACATAATCATGGCTTTTTAGGCCTTGTTAGCTGTTTTTCTCCAGTCACAATTAAAACCATCCACTCAGGGGTTTGTGTATTATTTCATGAATCACTGCATTGTTTTCCAGAGCAACATCAAACATAGTCAGCAATACAATTAAATTCCAGTCATATGCCTTGTTTTTGCATACAGGCTGAATCATGGGTTTTAAAGGATAAGTTCGGTTCCTGCAGCTTTCACATTGTTTATAGAATGAAGTAGAACAATATACTCACCCAGAAGGCTTTCCTGATGCAAACAGTGCCTCGGGAGATATTTAGATCCAAAATCGAGCAGCGGACATCAGTATAATGGTAGCACATAGGGCATACAGTGCTGCTCCTAAAACTGCATTAATCGTCCAAAAACTCATTAGTTTCACCAATATTTCATCATGGTCCACTCGGGCTACTCCTCCATTACAGTCTGTGTCGCTCCAGACATGTTTTTGTAACTGTGCCGACCTCTGAACTGAAGAAGAAGAACGCTTGCCTCTGCGCATGCGCAGTACTCTCTGGAGCGCTGCCTCCGCGTCCTCCTTTCTATGAGCTCCTCATCTGTAAACTCTGGCTCGAAACTGGAAGGACACCCATCATATTCAAAGTTCTCCTCCACAACATCTTCATCCGATAGATATTCATCCATTTTGCACAAAACTGGAAAAAGAAAGTCGTTGGTGAACCGGCTGTCTTCCCCTGAAACAATGAGCAGTACTGCACAGGCGCGGAGCAAGCGCTCTTCTTCTTCAGTTCAGAGGTCAGTACAGCCACAAAACATGTCTGGAGTGACACAGACCGTAATGGAGGAGTAGCCCGAATGGACCATGATGGAACATTGGTGAAACTAATGAGTTTTTGGACGATTAATGCAGTTTTAGGAGCAGCGCTGTATGCCCTATGTGCTACCATTATACGGATGTCCGCCGCTCGATTATGGATCTAAATATCTCCCGAAGCACTGTTTGGATCAGGAAAGCCTTCTGGGTGAGTATATTGTTCTGCTTCATTCTATAAACAATGTGAAAGCTGCAGAAACCGAACTTATCCTTTAACCTTGGCTGTAAATCCAAAGATATCAGTCTGGCTTGATGCCACAGAGGATCAGAAGACTATACTGCAGATACGTGCGCCTTTGATTTAGGTGGACTGACCCTTTAACCTTAGTGACCTCCCCATGTCTGCAGCTAATTGCAACACTGCAAATTCAATAACTATAAATTATGAAGGGAAATGCTGTTTTCAACTATATCTCTAATTTGCTGTTCAAGTCCAAAACTTTTTTTTTCACGCACACGCACACACAGACACACACACACATACACACTACAGGCTGTCATGAACCAACACTTCCACAAGTCTGGAGGCTGGTTTTTTGCTTATTTTCTCTGTCTGGAAGAACAGGTTAAATTCTCTATTTTCTTAAAAAGAACATAACTTTTTTGACTCTTTCCCCTGTGTCCACTAGAATTTCTTCACCCAAATATTTTTTATTTATTTTTAACCACACTTGCTCTGTGGGACCAGCTTAAAATGTTCATGTTCATATCCTTTTTTTGTTGTAAAACAACTTCATTTTGGGTTACAGCACATCACCCACAGCACAAACAGACAACAAAGGGGTCCAGCCAGAGGGGAATTATTACAGTGGTGCCAGACAAAGAGTGAGAGAGAGGTTGTAGAGTCCAATACCCATTTCATCCTTTTTTCATTCATTTTAAATACAGACTATTTTTTTTTCTTCCTTTACGTGTGTTGAATTTTACTGTAAAATTCAGGTATTTTTTCAGGTGTAGAGAAAAAGAGGCAGTGATGAGTCAAAGAAAACAGCAAAGGAAGAGCTGAAGACCCTAAACAGCAGATGAAGAAGGTTGCACAGGTCTGAACACAGCCCGTCTTGCCGCCACAGATGATCATGGGAATTTCAGTTTGATCCATTTTTGGTTGATAGTTTGCATTCATGGGTGGCAAAAGGTGCTGCTGGTGTTAAATACCAAGCATGTTTGACAAGATGGAGGACAGGTTGAGGGGTATCTTTAAAAGAGAAGAAGAAAGAGGGAATAAGGAGGAAGTGAGTGAAGACATCAGAGACATTTAAAGGATGAAAGGAGGGTCAGGTGGGAATCAGAGCTTGACGGGAGCGAAATGTTCAGATGGTGTCACAAGGACCAAGGGCAGAGGATATCAAAGAGGCCTGAGAACAAAGAGATGACACACATTAGAGCAGCCAAAGGCTGCAGTAAGGGGAATAGATGTGCTGAGGGCAGGGTGATGCTGAATTCTGGGGAGGGAAGTCCCGTAGGCAGTGGGTCGCAGGGTCCCTCAGGCCTTTAGAGCATGCCACTGGGCCACGGCAGTACGAGGGCGACCCATCATGTCTTTCCAGTGTTTCACCTCTGCAGGGCCACTCTTCCAGGAAAGATAAATCTATAAGAGAGAGAAAAAAAGTATCAGTGTGGCTCTTGTAATGTCACACAGGAGTTGATGTTATTTGTGGGAAGCTTTTCCCTCAAAAAAACTCTGAGGTATTACAAAATAGATCTCACTGTGAGTCTTAACTCTAGCCCTGCTTTCAGCTCTAAGCCTGCCACTCTAATAGGAATTTAACTCAAATCCAGGGTGGAAAAAATGTCTGTAGAGGGAGAGCTTTCACTTGCTGAAATAGTGTAAGATGGCTGAATCTGACACTAATTAAGATAAGACATGAAGTAGAAAGTTAATCCAGATCTGTACATGTCACAGCAAACACTGCTATAGTTCTGTCCTCTAATAAGACACAAAATATGCTTGTGTGTGGCATTATAAGCTATGTGTTATTAAAGGTGTGTGTAGGCAGATAATTCATACGGAGAGAATGATAGGTACAGCACCTGCAATCTCTGTGAATGGATGTATAAGGGACAGAACAATAACATATTTATGTAAGAACAGGGGTTTGTGTTCAGAATTGGGGTCTCGATAGCATTTCAGACAGATGTGATTATTTTTGTTAAAGATCTTGTAATGTATACATCTGTGCTTAAAACCTAGATGATGGAGATAAGGTTTATATGAGAAATTCGGTCACTATTCACAAGGACTTGGACCTCTTGTGGTAAGAAGTGGGTATAGTAATTGAATTCAAAAGAGGGGTAAAATTAACACAAATTGAAAAGTGCAACATGCATAACTAATGAAAGGCTCTTTGTAAGGGTGCTGTTGGAGAGCTATTGATTTGTAATTATTTTTCAAGAAGTTTTGCTTGCTAACGCTCCTTGACCAAATTCTCTAGTTGCTGGTGGGAACAGGTTTGCTTGAGTTTTGTTGTGCATATTTCTGTGTCATACTTTGAAGCTGAGGGCACTTTACAAGATTTATTGCCAGCTTTTACCCACAATTCCCAGTTGGGCAGAGTCTGCACCAGTCTGCACTGGTTGGAGCCAGTCTGCAGGGATTTTTGGCAAAAAAATCTGTTATCTGACCTTAGTTGCAATCAGTAAATTTGATTTATTTTTAGCTGAATCTGAACAGTCAGGTAGTGTGAACTGATTATGGACCCAATAGCAAACATGTTGCCAACAGCCAATGAAAAAGAGACACACCAAGTCAGACGTAAGAGGCAAATAAAGACATTGATGAATTTTAACCCATTTGCCACCAACAGGTATGTTTGTTTAACCTTGGAATTAGGTGGCCTTAAGAGAGTTTGAACGAGAGTTTGATACAGCCAGCCGGCTTTAGTTTGTTTGACAATCATGTACATCAGGTACAGTCTTTCAGGGTCTTTTGGTTGCCATACAACAATCTGCTGAGACCAGTCTGTTAGTGTGTACTCCTGTAGAGACTGTCTGTGTGTGTCGTTGACAACTAGTTTTCCATGTCTATGCCCATGACCTGTATACCTCAACAAATTTCAAAGAAATTTTGTTCAGGATCTCAAAAGGTTCATTTAACTTTAACATTACTGAGATATCCAGGGAAGTCAAACTTGTTTGGGCAATACTGGCCAGTCATTTAAATCATGCACTTATTGTAACACAACAAGTGAAAAACAATGCTCCTTCTATAAAAAAATAATTAAATCAAGGATTGGCAACTGTGACTGCTGAAAGGGCCACACTGATGTCACCACAATGCCAAAAGCCAACATTTCTACAAATTGAAGGATGCTCTCAATTTAACAAGTAAAGCTACTTAATCATGAAAATTGAAGACTTAAATTATAAAACTTTGTCTTATCAGAATTCATTCTACGTTTAGATATTCACTATTCACTAAAACACTATATACCATAAGCTAAATATAGGATTCAAAACAACTGAAGCTTCTGTTTAATGCAGTGTAATATTACTGATTTCCCTGGTATATATTTAGTTAAACACATTTACTGATTTCTTTGAGAGTTGTGCAATTACAAATACTGATTATACTTTTTTGCAAAGAACTTTAGATGGACAGAGAATTAAAGACTATTATAAAAGTATGTTTTAAAAAGACTTGTTTTCATGGTTGATTTTATGATTTTGTCGAGTTGTCTTCATGTTTTAAGTTTTTGGTATGTGGGATTAACTTGTGAACTGCAGTGAGTATGAGGGAGGTCAACATGTTGTCCTCTCTCATAAAGATGGAGGCTATATCTGCATGTGTCTGCTCTGGTTTGAGTCACTCAAAGTCAAATGATATCAAGTGGTTCACAGTCAAAACAAATGTTTTCAATTCACTTGTAAGTACAATCAAGAGGAGTGGTCTGGGTGTTCCAGTAGGGGTCAGTAGAGACTGGCTCAGTGTTCAGCTGCTGACTGTCACAGAGTCAAAACAACAGATAGAGGAGGAGAAGTAGAAGAAGAAGAAGAAGAAGAAGAGGAGGAGACGAGAACGGATGCAAGAGGCAACGAAGAAGGGGGATGGAGGTACCTTCCCAATGACATCATTGCGACTGAGCCTGTCCTTGTCCATGACTGTGATAATTATGGTGGTCTCCCTCAACACGTGGGCAGGCACGTCAAAGGGGAAGGACTCGTTGAAGACCGGGTTGAGACAGCGCTTCATTACCACTGTCTTCTTCTTCTCCACACGCTTGTCCTTGTGCATCAACCACACTTTTACGTAGGGGTCTGAGAGCAACAGAATATGGAATTTTACATCAGTTTCCTGGTGCATGTACACATTTATGTGTTTTCATGGGTCTTGAAACTATTTCTTGTCTACAACAATGCTGTTTTGCTGGATACAAAAATGAAAAGACATGCAAGATGAAGGAGTATTTATTCTACCAGAAGTGCCTCCGATGTCCATGGCTTTGAGGTTGCGGGCTTTGATGATGCTCACAGTGATGGTGTTGGCTGTAGGGTTGTAGCACAGGGACACCAGCAGATCCCCTCGACTCCCCTGCAGAAATTATACAAAACAGCAGAGGCTTGTTTACTTTTTTATTGCCTTTTTATGTTGTTCTCCCCTCTGTTGCTTTCTATGTGTTTCTTTCCCCTCCTCTGGCTGTCTGTGTTGTCATTGTCTACCTGTCAGCCACTCCATATTCCCCCCTCTATCTCTTCTCCCACCAGCACGCTGCCACAGCTCCCCTGGGAGCATCACGGCAGCCAGGAATGACATCACCCGTTACACTCTGTCCCGTCTTCTCCCCCCCGCATCCTCCTTCACCCCTCCCCCACACTTTCTCCTTCTACTCACGCTGCCATCGCTACACGGTTTAAGCTCCTTCCAGAAAGTCTGCATGTTGGCCAGGTCCAGCTTGTTGAGAGGGATGGACACCTCTCCGATGGGGTCATTCCTGCTGAAGCGGTCGTAGTCAAGAACCTGCAGGTATAGAGTTCTCTGCACCACCTTTTCATAGGGAAATCCTGTGAAAATACAAAAAATAATGTTATAATACTTCACCCTGTTGCTCTTAGAAAAAATATTACATGTTGGTGTTTTGGGTGTGCTGGGAAACCTTCAAACAGGAAGGTCTCGTTCCAGTGCGGGTTCAGGTTCTTCCTCTTCACTTTGGTCTCCAGTTTGTGCTTCTTGTCTGGCAGCAGGTACAGTTTGACAAACGGATCAGAGGTGCCTGAAAAGTCCTTAGCAGGTAAATCCTGGCCTTTGAGGATTTTGACAGTGAGGGTGGAGTCCTGAAAACTGTAGCCGACGCTAAACTGAATACGACCCAGCTTCTCACAAACAGGACCCTCGTGATCTTCCTCCTCCGAACCTGGAGACAGCTGAGAGGCACAGCATAAATAGAAAATGACTTCATAGGTGTCATTTTTTTAAATTAAGCTCTAAAAGGTAAATTTGGTTCAGCAACATTGCATGGGTGAGTATGTATACCGTAGTTTATTTCACTGTAATATTATTTTAAATGTGAACATGTAGCTTTTTGTCTCAGTTTTTTTAAGATGATTTCTTGTTAAACATCACTCAGATACAGAACAACACAAGATCGAATCGCATTTAATTATGAAAGATTTCACCTTTAAATGACAACTGTCTCCCCTCAGTGAAGAAACTGGCAGAAATATGCAGCATTTAAGAAGTGATATACCGTAGTAGTCATACCAAATAAAAAAATGTTGTTGAGTAATGACTGTCTAAAAAACAAGTGGAGTCATTTTTATTCTCAGCTCTCTGTTGGCACTGATAGGATGAACTTTTCTTCGATTTACTAATGTTTCCTCGAGAGGCTAAATAATGTTTCATAGCTGTTTTAACCCCTGCCAAAAACAGGTGCGTAATTTTGAAAACAAGTTTTATTGTCTATGCACTAGCTCTGCTGTTTACTTGCGTTATGATGTTGCATAACCTTGCAGTACAGATGGATCATCCTAATTTAATGTCTGTCATCAGGCAGATGCACCTGCTTAGCTGCAATATGTAAAAACTGTGAGCGTCCCAAAAAAGTGCCCTTAAGGGAAAGAAGAGGCTGGAGCCACGAGTTAGACGGCAGCAGGAAGCGACTTCTTGTACAAAGATTAGCATAAATGCTTTCAGTTTCAATAATAGCTTTTTCAGATCTGGACCACATTCTTTTATTATATGAAAAACAAATGTAACTTCAAAGTTCTCTGTATAAAATATATTTTGCTCCATTTCTGTAATGTTTTGCAGAGAGTTTCTTGTATGAAGTGGCTCACATTCTGACTAGCCCTTTATGAATCTGACTGATAGAACATATATCCAATCACTGGCCTGATGTGCTTTTGAAAGGGTTGCCCATTTGCAAACACTCTATAGACTCTTTCCCAGGTAAACTAGTGAAATATATTGAACTGTCCATGTGGTGTTTCAGGTTAGCAGTGGCAGATGTTGCTTAACTTTTGCTGGTTTCAGAGATGCTAGCTGGTTCTATTTACATGCTTACACATGCCCTCACATTTGTATATTTTTAATTTATACTCTAATAACACAAACCCCTTTCAAAGTGCATTTATACAAAAGTGCTACAATGAGGCTCTCCCATCAGCAACATTCTAATTAATTTTGGGATGTAATGTCTGCATCAATTCACTGTGTGGTACAGTTTGACAAAGTCATTGCTCCCTATACACACAAAGGCACAGGCACTCACAGCACTCATGTCTCCTGCTGAGTTCACATGCCCCCTTCTCACCAATATTACGCCAATCTTATGGCTTGAAACAGCAGGGTGCATGGGGCTTGTGTTAACTGGTAACTTTTGGTGGCCTGTATCGGCAGCTGCTGTTATCAAAACAAATCCTGAAAATAGCAAGAACAGTAATAAATACATCCGTTCATTTTTTATCATAACATCTGACTTGGATTAAAAAGTGATTAGAGAGTCATCCATAAAAAGCGCCTGATAAAATAAGCTAAGTGTAACACCAGTCAGGCTTGTGAATGAAATGGTCATTGCACAGAAATAAGAGTTAAGTCTTCATGTCAGAGGCAATGCTACAGACAGCATTTAACAGTGGATGTGTGCATTTATGTGGGGACATTGATGCTTTAAAAAATTTCTAATCCATGGACATCATTATTCTATAAAACAAAAAAAAGAACCTCCATTTTCAAAAATACCAGAATACACATTGGCATTACATCACTTTTCTTAAATGAAACCCTCCCTCTCCTTCAATTATAAGCTTTGCCACCATGTGGATTGATGGCTGAGCCCACTCAGGTATGCTATATGTACAGTCAAAATCACAGAACATTATCTCAAAAGTACATTTCAAAAACTATAAGCAGAGTTTCCAAACCAAAGAATAAATCTGTTTTGTCCTAAATTAATTCAAAGAAAAATAATCGGGTCAGCTTTTGCAAATTTGAGTAGATATGAGTCCTACAAATGACCTGAGTGGGATGCTGAATGAGGGGAAGGAGAGCAGGGGAGAAGGTGCACTGTAGAACAGCTTTTCTTTGCTTTGATTTGAGAAAGTGGTGCTTCAGTACATGATCTGTCTGGAAATCTACTTTAAAAGTTGCATATTACACCTCCAATAGACAGTGTGAAAAATTATATATATGTAAAATAGGCAGCAACACAAACCAAAGCCTTAAAATGACCGTGAAATGATGACAAAACAAACTTGAGTGAAGATCTACTTACTCACTTGTTCGGGGGCTTTCATTTTTATCACAAAGTCCTTATCTGCAGACTGTGTTTGCTCTCTATAGGATAAACAACCAAGTGTCTATTATCTAACAGAGAGTGCCGAATGAGTCAAAGAGGGGATGATTATGAACACAACAACAGTCTCTTTTGGAATTGCCTGTCACTCTGGCAAGGCGAGAGTAGGAATGGGTTGGTTGAGGGTATACAAAATGATGCACCATGAGAATTACACCAGTGTCATCAGCCCACTGGTTCAAGCACTTGGCCTCATTTACAGCATGTTCACACACAGTTTAAACCCTCACAAAAGAGCTGACAGGTGGCAAAACACTAAATATTAATTGTGTTCTTCAACCCAAATGGGGCACTCATTCTGCACTTGAACACAAAGAAACGCATGCACAAAAGGGGGAGCTAGCTGAATGCTATAGCACATGGGTGCTGTGCGATAACGGTGGAGTGTCCATGGCTGTGTGGAGATGAGAGGCAGATTATCTGCCGGTAGACAGACCCTCTGACTGATGGTGGCGTGGCCTTGAGGGAGGCAGAGAAAGCCAGTTAAAAAAAGTGTTATCTGATTGGGAAAGAGCTGGAGGCATTACTCAAGGAGCAGTTCCAGGAACGTAATTTCCAATTCAGTATTCTCCCACAGATTTCTGACGGCGCTGCTCTGCCTCATTCTCCATGCTGAATATGATCACTTTTCATTATGCACTCCTCTACCCAACAGCTGGCCTGATTGCTTTTTGACTTTTTTTTTGCATTTTTCATAGTCCCCTGTTCTCATTCAATTTTTAAAACTTTCATCTGTAGATTCTATTTTTTTCTGAAACCAAAATAACCCACGCACAGGAGATACATATTCTCTTGGTGCATAAAACATGGTCAGGTTTGTGCAGCTCTAAAGATACAACATATGGTGATTTTTTTCTTAATTTTCTGATAACAAAAACAGGGAGAAAGACAACTTTTTTTAACTGATGACTGACAAATTTGATAGGTTTGAATACAGTTCAATAGGGTTTATATTTGTGCTTTTGTGCTACATTTATAAATGTGCTTTTTGTTTATTTATTTTAACATCCGTGAGTATACGTGTGCACCTCTGTTGTACACCTACAACTTTGCAAACTGTACCCAGTGCATGGAGTTTCATATGTTTGTGATGGCCTCTTTTGAAAACATTGAAGAGCCTCACCCAATTGAAAAATCAGCAACTGGTTAATGATAGCAGGGAGACAGAAAGAAATGACTTGTCCTAAGACAAACTGTCAACAACTACAGCAAATATGACACTCTGGAAACTCTGGGATGCTTGAATACACTGGACACAGGACACAAAGAAAAAACTTCAGTAGATAGAAAGTCAACAGGTCAGAATGAAAATAAAGGAAACTGCCATGGAAAACTGTAGGACAAGAGAAATAGACATTACCTGTTGACACTGGTGTGTGAACTGAGTTCATGTTGTTGATATGGATGGAATAAGAGTCCAACTGCAAAAATCACTTCAGAATAGTTATGGATCAGAGCATAGCAGCAGCCTATATGAGTAAATCCACAGTCAGCAACACTGAGCATACACAGCATTGGTGGTCAAGTGGCAGTGTCTTTCAAATGTGACAAAGAGTGCTATGAAAAAATTGAAAACAGAATACAATATTTCTAAGAAAATAGAACTATATCAGGCTTTAAGTTTAGCAAGAATTAATGATGCATTTACATGCATCATTATTAATAAAAGTATGTTTAAAATATGCTAAAAACAGTAACTCCTCCCTGTCTTGCATTCAAAAGTTAATAAAATGCTTTAATTCTGTCTTTGGATCAACAAATCCTTTAACACTTCTAGCATTTAAGTTAAAATAATACAATAATCTCATATGACATCTATGTATTTGTTCCTAATTAAAAAAAACAATACTGTAATTGCTGACTTCAGTATATTTTACAAGTTGCAACCATTTGGCCCTATGGCAGTGAGGACAAAATTAATGTTGCTGTCTTGGTAACCACAGTTTCCCATCCCTGGTATAGAGTCTCTCTGAACTCTTGTGCTTGTAGGCGCCTGATTCACAGTTTCACAAACTGTAGAGCTGAATGAAAGTTTATCTTCGAAGTAAGAATTTTACTTATTATGATCATTTATTTGAAAAAAAAAAACCCAAGCAATGTTCTTAATAACACATTTACTTAAAGAAAAACTGTTACTTGTTAAGTAGACCAGGGACAAAGACGCACATTTTATCAATATTTCTGTGGTTGGTCACCTCGATCACCTAAAGACAGTTGAACATTTGAATAATCTTGATTTGGGATGCAATAATATTTCTAAACTTGTGAAAATGATAGTAAGATTACATGTTGATCAGTATGCTTCCATCACTAGGACATGGAAACAGTACTGTGTGCCTAAATAATAAAGTGAAAAAGTAAGTTACTGTAAAGGCATTGAATACTTTGTGCAATCACCCTATGTTGTTACTGTGGCATATTTTTTTCAAAAAATGTGTTAAATTATGCCAAGTTGTTTGCCCTGTCTGCAGCAATAGCCCGATATTAGATGTCCGTTCTCTTTTACAGAAGAAGAGCTTATTTTCATCACTGTGATCTTTCATCCTTCAACTTAAAAACCTTTATCCCTTTAAATATAAATCATTCAAATAATTTAGACAGTAAGGGACCCAGGACAGATCTTTGAGGCACTCCTTACATTAACTTCTTACAGCTTGACACAGCACTATTCCAAAAAGCAAACTGCAAATGCTATAAGAACCTTCAGGGTCACTGACACAATGCAAGACCATTCACAAAATGCTTTTTGAAAAAATGGTTTTCATCACAAAATTGAAGAAAAACCTGTTAAAAGCTCTGTCAAACTAAAACCACGCCCGTCTATCCTCCTATTCTCTCACCTGAGCGGTTAGAGAGCTATTACCTAGCATCGCCTACTTCTCTATGAAACAAAGTCTGCTGTTGTATTTCCTACAGCAGCACAAGTGGCTCAAAAGTGCTATATGGGTATTTTCAGCATTAAAAGGAGTGTTGTGTAATACATAGATGCCTTTGGCAAAATTGCCTAGAATAAGTATAATCATTAAGCACTACCAGCAACACCACTGCAAATCCCTCAGACACATCATGAGAGTCATGTAATTACACACTGCTCAGACACACTGCTGCTATATACTCTGCACCCACAGCACTAGAGGGCTTTACTGCTAATTACTGAACCTCGCTAAATGAAGCCCCCTCTCCTCCCATTGTCTTACCTCAGGGTGATGATTAATGTATGTCCCAGTAAACAGAGCCGTACTGTATAGTGAAAACTAACTGTAGATAATGAGCGACAGGTGGATAACCTGACAAAGACGAAGGCTCCCTCTTTAATGATGAAGCATTTGTGAGGAGCTAAACTTTTCATTGGAGTGTGGTCATATGAACCTAAGTGTGTGGGCTTTCTTTTCTCACTGTCTCCTCCAGAAACAACAGAGTTTTATTTACAGTGGGCGGTGAACAAACACACAAGCACCACAAGCAAAATAATTGCAATGTTAAGTTTTTTCATCATCACAACTTTCCAAGAAACTTTTAAAACATCTTGATAATAAACTGGAAAATGATTGCCAATGTGACAAAATAAGACACTTTGAAAACTTTCCAAATAAAATTGGCTGGGGACTAAAAAGATCGTCTCAATGTGTAAAAACGTTCCCACACATCAGCAACTATTTACCAAAACTGCATTATGACAAAAAGTAGGACAGCACCACAAAAGAGTAAAAAAAAAATGAAAATGTAGCTGCAGTACAGATGGATCATTTCAGCAGCTCACAATTCACACTTGTCCCTTATTCTTAATGTCAACAATACAACACATTAGAGGAGCTTTGAAAGAGGAGGCATTAGTAAAGCAGTGCTAAGTGTAGGGTAAAAATGGCTACCCTGTTCCACCAGCAGTAAGATAATAGGCAGACCCTGATCATATAGTTAAGAATTCGGCTATTGGATTGAATCAGTGGGAGGCAGGAGAGGTATCAGAGAAACTTTTACAACAAAAAACTGCAATGCTGTGCCTCAACTACTTTATTTCTTGTCCATTATCTGTAAACTGACATGCCTGATAGACAGTTCAGCATATACAAGTCTGATTACAGGCAATGAATCAGATGGATCCAGCTGCACTGCAAGGTAACTATTGATGAAACAATTCAAACAATGAAATAAGTTTGAGTGAGGCTTGTTAGGTGAACGACAAATACTAAAATATGAAATAAATGTCTCAACTTTTCACAAAGAAATATCTAATAACTCATATTTTAGGGCAGTTTTTACCTAAAACTTCAGGATATTAAACCAAGGCCTAAAATAACATATCTACAACAAACCTGATTGTTAATTTTAATTTATTTTCCTTCTTGTATAATAATTAACAAAGTCTTTTGAATTACCATCAGTATTTGATACATGAAAACTGATCTTTCCCCAATGGGCTACAACAATACAGCTATGGAGTTTCAGGAGAGGAGGGGGTTTTTACATGAGCAAAAGTTAACACCTGCTTAAGAAAAAGACTGAAATTTATTCTGATGTCTCAATGTGAAGTACACTGAAGCACCAAAAGAATATTAGATAATGTGTACATTATATATGTATTTGTACTTAATTGCTTGTCATCCTATTTTCCATCCATCCATCATCTATACCACTTATCTTTTTAGGGTCACAGGGGTCACAGAGGCCTTTGCAAATACATTTTATAAACTTAAATGGGGCGGGGTTTATAAATTTGTTTTCATTATTTGCGAATGTTTATTTGTTAAAATGAAATTTTTACTCTACTTAAGTGTAAAACCCTGGACACCAAATATTACTTCAGTATTATGACATCAAGTCTTGCAGAAATAAATGAATGCGTGCAAACATTAGAACAAAAAAACTAGAAATTCTTTACATGCAAGCATCACCACCATTTTTCCACTATGTTTTGTGTTTGAGTTAGACTTTAAATCATCTTTATAAAGATGGTCACTGTCAACATGCCATGTACAGTTTAAGATCCTCAAAAGTGAAAAATAAGACATTTGAAGACTGTGAAGACCTTCAACTCCCTCTGTAGCTCTTTATTGGAGCTTGATGTTAACGAAAGCTAACCAAAGCAGGGCAGTTGAACTCTTTACTGATCATACCCTGAGCATTTAAATGAAAATGCTGTTTTCTAACAAGAAAATGTATCCTTCTTTATTCAAATGTGGAAACTCCAACTCACAATAGTTCTTTGATAGATAAAATAAAATTTTGATACTGTAGATGGCTATGTTAGTGGGCTGATTTTCATAAAACATGTTTAAACACCCACCTTGTAGCAGCTAGTTTTGACATTTAAGATAATATGAATTACTGTAGATGGCTATGTTGGTGGGCTGATTTTCATAAAACATGTTTAAACACCCACCTTGTAGCAGCTAGTTTTGACATTTAAGATAATATGAATACTCAGTTCTCTCTTTATTGGTCTGGTTAACTCTGTAGATCCTATTGAGGCCTCATTGCTAATCTAGGTCTATTTCATTACCAGCTAAAAACTCATCATGGAAGTTTTCAGCAATTAAAACCTGGAAGAAAATTACATTTTTTAAATTATTATTCTCAGATTTTTCCTCTAATGCTTATCTTGAAGTCTGCATGCAACTTATTCCTGATTAAGAACGCTGATCTGGAACGGCCTTTTTAGTCTCTCAGACATCTCATTCATTATGATTTAAAAGTCACTCCTGACAGCAGTCCCCCTTCTCCTCTAATATAGACGAGCTCAGCAAAGCAGAAACAAATGGACTACGGATGAGTTAATGGTGTCCCAAAATTGTGTTTTATGCTGCTGCAGATGAAGTGTGTGATGATATGCATTACCATGAGCATGTCACTGGTGACTGAGTTGGCCAAGTCAGACACAGACGAGTTTCCATTGTGGCGACGTCCAGTCTCATCTGGGGTCTGACCTCTGGGGCTGGTGCCTGGTTTGTTACCTGGAGCTCTGCTATAAAAGAATAAACACAGTCACACACACTGTTATATGTTTGAGGTCTTGGGCTATTTGTCATGGTTTGGCCATCGACCTTATCTTCCTTTTATTAGGAAGAAATACTGTTATGCGACAATACCCAATGATCTGTATGCATTTGTCCAGAGCGACGTCCATCTGAGAGTAGGAACAACACAACATCCTTACCCTTTTTAAACAACACCTCCCCAGTGAATGAAGAAAGTGTGATACTGAAATGTTTTTCAAAGGTTTGCTTCAGAGAAAATGAATTCTAATGAATACTGTTATAATTATATACAAGCTAATGCTAACATTTGTTCAAGATGTCATTTTATGCTAACAGTTTATTCAAACATATTATGTTAGGGCAGATTAGTTCAAACATGTTTGTTCAACAGGTCAAATGTGTCATAAATCGTAATGGTGCAATCGCGGTTAGACAGGACCGTGGTTTCAGTTAAGGGCTGGGTGGCCAGTTTCCCCATTTTGCATCCTGTAGTTGGTCCTGTGGTTTTGCAAAACTGTGAGAACTTTCGATGAACTCTTGGTTGAACTTCTGCCTTAAGTCAGACCTTTATCTAGCCATTATGTTTATCTAGCCATTATGTTTATCTAGCCATTATGTTTATCTTTCTTTACAGACATAGCTTATGAAACCAGACATGGTCTTAACATGTGACAAGTTGGCACTTCCCACATCCTGATGTGTATAAGATCTTGTGTATGCCATTGTTCAATGCTCTTTTGCCTGTACATCCCTGGTGAGGTGCAGAGCAGAGCCCTCAGCTGAGCATTTTTATTGTTTTTGTATTGTCTCACATATTGTCAATAAATGGCTGGCAAACTGATCTAATCTGGACTTGTGCTTTCTTCCAAACAGAACAGAATCTTTAACGATACTTTGTGCTGAAAGACTTAACACTATCCAGACATGGGAGCAATGTAGACGCATAATGAAAGAGTTCACAAAAAATGAAAATAAAAAATCCCCAGATGTGCATCCCAAGGCCTGCAGTGATAGAAATATGGAACAAAGAGACCTTTTTAAGCATCTTTGTCCAGGACGTTTGATACTCTTTCATAATCTCTGTCCTTCTATCTCTTCTGTCCTTTTTTCTATACAACAGTTTTACTCTAAAATGGTGGTTCCTGACCTTATGTCCTTGGTCTAAAGATCCCATTTCATAGTGTGTTTGACCACTAACATCATGTCTAGGGTGTCTATTAAATTAAGCATAGATTTGATTTAAGTTAAATATAAAAAGTTTTTTAAAATTGTATCTTTAGCACAAGATGCAGCTCTTTTCCCTCTACTTTGGAAACAGTCTGATCTTAAGAGGTTGGAAGGCTACAGGAGGCATAAGCCCAATGCATACCTCTGTTTGAGGTGTACTATTTATGCTCCTGCGATGTTTCACATACACTGTAAATTTGTAGACAGAATGTTTGCTCTCCAGAGGTATTAACAGATATTGGAGGAAGAGGGCAAGCAGACTCAGCAGGGGACAGGAGCGCGGCGAGTGAATGTCTCTGCCTTTGTGTGTATGTGGGGCTATGAGCTGTGTCACGTGTATCTAAGCTGTTTTGTGTGATGTGACAGATATTATGGCATTGCGGAAAGAATGTGGATGTCTCTAGTCTTGTTTCGGCACTTTTGCGTGAAGTCAATGGGATTTGGTTTCAGTTTTGAGCTTTGCACTGCTTGGCTGCTGAAATGCTGTCGGGGGTTGTTTTCCTTAAACAAGCATAGAGCATTTCTCTGTTAAGAGTTTAGTAAAGGGAGTCAAGTTCCTCTACTCCCAAAGCTCCTTCTAACAACATTAAAAGCAATTATAATTTGATTTTGTAGAACACTTTGATGACTAGAAAAGCACTCAGAGAGTGCAGACCTTCGCCAGCACCACAGTCCTCACCCATATTGTGATTTTCACCATAAATATTAGTCCTACCTTTATTTTATCAAAATATTTAGATTCCTTGAACATGAAAACGTACCATTAGCAATTTTATTCGTAATGATATCTGTTATAGTTCAGTAGCTATTTACGAAAATCACATTTTTCATCATGTTAGTCGTCTTCTGGATCTAGCTCCAAAGTTCTTGAAGATACAACCAATTCGATTGAACACTCCAGATTTCACAGTATCTTGGTTATGTATTGTCGTTTGTTGCAAGTCAATGCCTTTATCTATTCCCTAGCTATGATGAAAATACCAAGGATATCTAAATTTTTCTTGCTCTAGATCAGAGAATCCAGAATTTTGCCACGATCCAGATCAGTCTTTGATACAGTATCTTGTAGAACCTGTTGGAAACTTGTCCTGTATTTGCATGCCTTCACTTTGACATTCAGAGCACTGGGCAGAAATCACATTGCGTCAACACCCTTGCGCCTTGACTATTTTTGGTGGAGTAATATGCACAAATGCCGAAAATGTTCCTATCTCACAATGTTAAAGAATCCTTCAAAAAATTAATGGATCAAGAAGGTGATCCAGATCAGTCCCAAAATCGAATCACTCGTTCCTTGTCCCAATCTGGACATTTCCTGAAAATTTTATTGAAATCCGTCCATAACTTTTTAAGTTATGTTGCTAACAGAGAAACTAACTAATGAAAAACAAACAGATCCTGGCAATAACATAACCTCCTTGGCAGAGGTAATCAATAATTTATTTCTTGTCTTGTAAAGAGAAAGTTAGCTCAGCACAAAAAAACAGAAGACAACACAGCAGATGGTGTGGCCACATCCATATGTAACTATGAATGAATGCTTATGCAGTGTTGTACTCCGCATTCAGGATGACACAGCCAAATTTCGTTGCTTTGTGCAATGACAAATAAAGTCTATTCTATTCTGTTCTATTCTATTCTATTCTATTCTATTCTATTCTATTCTAACTGGACCCATAGAGATTCCAAACTCGCTTACAAACCCAATTGTATCTACTTTTTGTATGCTCACAGCCTCAGCATAAGTTGGGGGTAAATCAGATCTTTTGGAGATTTTTCTAAAAATAAATAAAACAAATACAAACAGGAGCCTCATATTTACTAGTACAGGAGCAGTGTCAGTCCATTCATATAAGTTTGTGTGAAAAGCAAATTTAAAAAGTCCTTACAAGGCTTGAAGTTAAAAGGTGCACTCATGTCTTGCCATGGCGTGCATGTCATATGAGAAACAAAGATTATTTGCTTTCCTGCTGCCGAGAGGGGTAGGAAAGGGTTAATTATGATGCACAAAATGACCTGAAATCAATTTCTTGCAATTTTGAGTACAATTCCATCAATCAAACCCTCAGGCTAAACATGCATCATTCAGTAACTCTTTGTTCATAAACACCAGTTACTTCACACACATAGTGTCACAATATACATAACATCATTTTCCCAGAGCGTTAAGATCGGTAAAGGGTAAACATTCTTGAAACAAGTTGTTCGACCATGAAATAAAAATGCCAGAAAATGCGACTAATGAGAATTTATTGATGGGTGAGATTACATGAGAGAAAAAAACAGGAGAATTCAGAGAGGCAGACATTTTGATCAGACGAGCCGTAAAACACACAGGTAAGAACAGATGTAAGATTAACTGAAGGGATTTATGGAGGAAAATGAGCCGAGACAGAAAGTTAAAGTTGAGTTCTCTGTGCACAGTGGTGAAGAAAAAGTGAAGGGAAGGATTGTCTTTGTTAAGAGTCAGAGGATTAAAGAATGAACAAAGTGAGGTTACTGACTCAAATGAATGTGAGTCTGGGACAAACAGAAGAGGGACACGGGAGAAAAAAGGCCGGAAGGAAAAACAGCGCCGATTTGATCTGAGGGAAAATACAGTCAGATGCTCTAAAGCAGAGGGAGGAAACAAACTGACATGTTACATGAGCAAGCAAAATAGAAGCAGGCCGCAGAGGCAGCGGGCTAAGAGATGGACGGGTTTGTACAGAAAAGAGACAAGTGGAGTGAATAGAGGAACACCGAGCAAAGGAGAGGGGGATACGGTGTGGAAAGGAAAGAATTGATTTGTCACTGCGTGTTTGTTTCCTGTGATCTGCGGGTCAGAGCACCAACAATGCAGCTTAAATCAAAATGTGGTGGTTTATTCCTCCAAGGCTCTCTGATTATTTCACTTCACGTATCAGCTGAAAAAGACATCTGAAATACGATTGCTTTATTTCTCTGACAGGTACACCATTCACCAAGAGATGGGTAAACTGTTCAATTACAGCTTTTATTATCAACCTCTAACACATCAGGGAACAATGTGCTGCCTGAAAATAATTACATAACACAGAGGAGGCTCAAAGGTAACACTTGGCTGTCTCAGCAGACCACTGACTCCACTCCCCGCCATGCTGTGGTGTGTTCATGTTCACACCGTTTTCACATTTTAGCTCTCTCTGAAAAACAAGAGGAATGTTTACATTTTACATTAAATGTCACATGTTTTGGGCAGCACGGTGGCGCAGCAGGTAGTGCACGTGCCTCACAGCAAGAGGGTTCCCGGGTCGATTCCCGGGTTGGACAGGGGCCTATCTGTGCGAAGTTTGCATGTTCTTCCTGTGCTTGCGTGGGTTCTCTCCGGGCACTCCGGCTTCCTCCCACAGACCAAAAACATGCTCATTAGGTTAACTGGTGACTCTAAATTGCATTTAGGTATGAGTGTGAGCGTGAATGGTTGTCTGTCTCTCTGTGGCCCTGCGATCGACTGGCGACTGTTTCAGGGTGTACCCGCCTCTCGCCAAATGGCAGCTGGGATAGGCTCCAGCCCCCCAACCCCCAAAGGGATAAAGGGCTATATAAAATGAATGAATGAATGTCACATGTTTGCCTCCTCAGAAATTTCACCTACAAGTTGGATTGAGCTTTGAAATTCCACGACCTTGGATGAGTGAGATCCTTCACCAACACATAAGAATCAATTTTCCAAAACAGTTGGGACACTGTAAAAAATGAGCAATAAAGCTAGTACTTATAATTTCAAATACCTCTTGTTAAACTGTGTTATATGTTTTAACTTTTTGAATTTCATCAATCAACAACATGCAAAAAACTGGGATAAAGGCAAGAAAGTATCTGAAAGTTTTTTATGCTTCAGTGAAATACTTTATGATAAATACAGAGGCAGCATGTCCGTTAATGAATCACAAAATGATAAAAAACTGGAAAGCACTCAGAGAGCGCAGACCTCCGCCAGCGCCACAGTCTTCAGCCATATTGTGATTTTGACCATAAATATTACCCCTACCTTTATTTCATCTAAATATTTAGATTCCTTGACCATGAAAACATACCATTAGCAACTGGATTCATAATGATATCTATTTTAGTTCAGTAGTTATTCACATAAATCACATTTTTCGCCATGGTGGCCAGACGCTGATCCGGATCAACACCAAAATGGAATCAGTTCTTCCTTTTTCCATGCTGAACATTTCCTAAAAATTTCATCCAAATTCATCCATTACTTTTTGAGTTACTTTTTGAGTTACTTTGTTCACAGACGGATGGACAGACGGACAGACAAACTCTCCCAAAAACATAACCTCCTTGGCGGAAGTAACAATCATCTGAAAGAACCAGACACATCACATCACATCCAAAATTAAAGTAAACAGATGAATAAACAACACACATGCTGGAGCGTTTGCTAACACATCAAATCAAAGCAAACACATAATTTCAGGTCTTTCAAGACATAAAAAGTTTTTGACATTATATGCATTCAGTTCTCTGGGCTGGGGAATGGTTATCCTTGACCTTGTCTTTTTATGTACTGAGTATGGTTGCAAGATTATGGCAGAAATAATCACAATAATTTTTTTTACTGATACTGAGATCACAATTACAGTATTTGTGATACATTTTCACATTTTTGTTTTTGCACTTGATGAATTTTGAATCTTTGATACTTGTCTTGACATCCATTCTGCCAATTTTCATTATAAATACAAAATCAAATAAAGGAAAAAAGAAAAAAGACAGTTGTGGTATCTTTAAAAAAGGGCAGGGCAAGGCTTAGCACTCTGAATAACCAGGCCAGAGAAATTTGTAACACATAAAAAATGTGTTTCAATGTAAATTTGCAGTTGTTGGATGATTCTCCATCTATGGTGCATATCTTTGAAAGGTTAAGAGGATTCCAAAAATTTTTGTATGCAAGGAACAAGGCAGAAAACTATTGCTGGATGGTCATGATCTCTGACCACTATTGCATTATATTTTTATCGTTAAAGCTGGGGTTGGCGATTTGATTTATATACACTTTTTGTAATACTGGTTAAAAAGGTCTTTATGACCCGATGGTAATCAACTCATAATGTGTTCTTAAAACAGAGCGAAAAATATCCGCTATCTACAGCAGGAGTAAAACAGGGAAAACACCAACCAATAATCATGCCGGGACACCTGTTTTTAAACCAATCAAATCCTGTCGCCATTCTGCCCGCCTACTGTGCGTGCATTTTCCCGGCGTGCACAGACTTGGTGCGTGTAGCCGAGCTCATATGTATCAGAGTCCGCCGGAGAATGCTAACCTTTCAAGTATTGTCTTTGAAAATAAGGGAAGCCTGCCATGAGCCGTCCCACAACCCCAACCAAGCTCCAGTATCCCTCACGTTTTAAGACAGATTTACAAGAAATCTAAAATAAACTCTTTGTTTTTCTAAGTTTGTTCTGCTGCTCTAATCTCGCGATAGCGGAGCCCTGAGGAGATGCTACTTTCAAATTCATGCTAGTTTTCCGAAATCGCCAACCCCAGCTTTAAGCCCTTAATCACGAGCCCTGTTGAAACTGAAGTAAAGACTGTTCTTTATCATCTTGACAGCTTTGACAAAACTTACTAAAATACGTTAATGGTTTGAAACTGGGAAAAAAAAATATCTGTCCCAGCTTTTGGAAATGTGTTACCAAAATCAAATGGTTTCAATATTGTTAAGACTAAAAAAATCTGATTTTAACCATTTAATACAATTAGTCTCTTTTGTGAATTTTCAAAAATGAGATTTATATAACATCATCACAGTCTTTTTCCAAATTGTCTGATGAATGAGTGTCCATCTTTCTTGCAGCAAGGAACAAAACCAGAAACAAGTAAAGTTCTTTTAGTTTGATTCTTATTTGTCGAATAACATACACTCTTCTAAGTTACTGTGGTGATTCTGTTTTGAAAAATACTTTACAAATACTTTTTAATTTATGTTTACCAATTAAAAAAATAATTATAGGTACCCTTTACCCACCCCCAAACAGTCTTCACTAATTTGAGTCTTATACTAGCATATTTTGGCACAGATTAAAATAGGTGCACAGATGATTCGAGAGTTAAAGAAAATTGTTTCAGTGTTACATATAATATTCCCAAAAGAACAGTCATATTTGGGAAAAGAGGCTCTGGGCTCTCCCAGTCTTTGTAGTAGCTGAGATTCCCTTGTGTAAATGGTGGAAACTATTTCCACTCTCTCTTTGACAACAGCGTGAGAGAAAAACTGAGTCAGTAATTCTCAGGGTCAAAATATTCACCCTCGCTGGTGTCTTGAAGGATTTCTTTTATCCCTTTTAAGCCTTTTATTTCAATTTATTCAAACTCAAACCAAAATGAAGCACACCTTTACATGGAAAGAAATTCAGATTCCTCCAAAGTTTAAACATCTTGGATACACGTTTTCCATCAGGATAATAGCACACCTGGAGTCAGTGCTTCACAGTCATTTTTAAGCATCTTATGGTGTGTTCTCACCCATTATGCATAAATAAAAAACATGTTAAACCCATATTTTCAGTGTGTGGACACACACGTCTAAGGGAATTTTACTGTCCTTGAATTCACATTTATTTACCAACACAAAGAAATAGAAATAGTAAAGCCAGACAAGAAGAAACCTTAAAAGATACTTTTCATAAAGGTTGTCCATGAGTTTTTAAATCTTTAATTTAGCTTTTAAATTTCAAGAAAGGCTGAGAGCTTCAGATCTAAAACCAGTGGTGGACTAAGATGAAGGGCTTAGTGCACTTGGTTAATCAATAAGTCAAACTGATTAACACTTCAGTTTGTAGCTGGAAAAGGTGAGCAGAAACAGAATCAGACCATACTACTAAATCAGTACGTGGTGGGTGGGCCCCTAAAGGGGAACAACCTTTGCTGGTGTTATCATAATGAAGTGAATTTTGTGCACTTCAGGTTGATTTTTAAACCAGTGCTTCAACCTTTTTCTAAGTAAATTTTTAAAATTCATCGTACTCAGCTACACTCTACTTCAGAGACTTTGAGTTATGGGTAGGAAAAAGGACCAAAGTCAAACTGTTTAACTTTTCTTTCAACGAGTGTTGACATGATACCAGAATGTAAATATCAATACTGATACCAAATTTAGTATCACAATGATCAATACTGAAACAAAACTTGAAACAACAATGATTCAAGTTTAATGTTTTAAAACCGACAGCTTATTGACAACATTAGATACACAACAGCACATTTACAATGAAGTTTTTAGTGATTGCCTCTCTATCAAGGAAAATTGCTCATCAGTTCACATGTTTGGTCGCACACATTTATTTGATCAAATAGAAAAAATAAGTACAGAATATATTTTCACTGGTAACTTCATGCAAATATATTGTAAATATCAACTATATCACTGAAAAGCTATTTTCTGTAGTTATATATTATTTTGTTCAAATGTTAATTTACTAAAATGTTTTACTATACTATAATTGGTTGAATGTTATCATACTATAACTTCACAAATGTAAACATTAACTGGTTAACTCTATGCTTCAGCTGTTGTAATAACTGACATGACATAGAAAAGTATACTCACAATACTCAGTGCTTTGAGTATTAAATCAAGTAGTTATTAATTTAAATTGAGTAAGTCAATACTTTATCATAGGGGTGAAACGAAATTTTTTTTTCGTGCCACGAAATTTCGCGAAATAAAAAATGATGAAATAAAAATCAAAGACGCTCGAAATAAAAGGACGAAATAAACCCTCCTCGCCTCCCGTAGCAAAACACGCTGCAATAAGGAGGAGGACGAAGCGGAGGAATTGGCTGACGCTCCTTCGTCAAATAAATCGGTTGTGCTGACCTATTTTGGCTTCTCATGTTAAAGACGAGAGAACGGTGAGAAGATTGCGGACAAAAAAACAACCGAGTGCAAAATATGCCGCAACAGTTCGCCGTATACTGCGGCGAGAACAACCACCTGCAGCTTGCGAATACCTGCTTTTATTTAACAGTCACTGTGGGCTGTGACAACGCCAACTTCAATTTTAATTCCCGAACAGAACAGTGAGCAGTAATCTCTAGACCTCCTGCAAGGCTCTCTCCCTCCTCGCTCAAACGAGAAGGGTCTGTCTGCGGCCCGCAAGACGGAGGCGTGTCATGTAGTGGGCATGTCGTGTAATGAAGTAATTACTACATGACACGCCCACTAGCTAAGACAGAAATCACGGAAAACCACGCGAGACACTGTTAAAAGTTTATAAAAAGGACGAAAACGAAAAATAAGAGGGAAACTGTCACTAGCATAGATAGCTATAGAACACTAGGCATCTTCTAGGTGTTCTATAGATATCTATGGTCACTACCCGATCCGTACGGCTACCCGATTTGTACTGCGCATGCGCGAAAACTGCGTCACTTCCTCTCGAGCCGTGACAGCGATATAGATATATACACGATGGATTCAGACATAGAAATACGTTCGGATCGGGGAGTGACTCCAGTCATAGATACTCTGTAAAAACTTGGCGAAATCAGCCCTCCTCAGAAGTTTACTCGCAGGGATTGTCTTTGACGAGGTTCATGTTACAGATAAGAATTACATGAATCATCTGTGTGGTACAATTTAGTGTAAGACGATAGTATAAGGCCGTTAGCTGTAAGCTAAGTTAGCGACTAACGGCTAACAGTCATTGACTATCGTTGGCTTGTCACTATATTATCTATATCGCTGTCACGGCTCGAGAGGAAGTGACGCAGTTTTCGCGCATGCGCAGTACAAATCGGGTGGCCGTACGGATCGGGTAGTGACAGAAACAACGAAAAAGAAGAGGGAAAAGAACATTTGGTCTGTGGTTTCTCTTACACAAATAAAACCTAACGTCACCCATCTGCTAACCCTTAACCTAACCATCACCCTTTTAGTGCCTAAACTGAAGTCTCCCCTTTTAATGTTATAATAACTTACACAAATAAAACCTAACGTCACCCATCTGCTAACCCTTAACCTACACGACACGCCCACTACTCGACAGAACCCACTACATGACACGCCCACTATATGACACGCCTCCGTCTTGCAAGCCGCAGACAGATACACTTGGCTCAAACACACACAAAACTCCCCTTCTGAACTCTGACCTGTTCGCTCCGCCCTCCTGCTCCATTCACTGACCGTCAATTCATAGGAAACATTAAAATCCACATTAAACACATAACAAACTGTAGAACTGCTCCGCTATGTTTGTGTAAGTCTGCATAAAAAACAATTTGATTTTTGCATCTACTACTGTTGAGTTGACAGAATTTGATCATACTTGAAGATCAGAAGTATATGCACTGTTATAGGCTAAATATTATAGTTCACAGTTCAGACATTTATAGGTCTAAACTGCAGCTCTGAGGACTGCTATTTGTTTTCCTTTTCATTCAAGAATGTACTTATCCTGACTGTTACAACAACAAAGCACTTTTTATTGGGATTTTATGTTTGTATTTGCACTGTAGTCTAAATAAGGGAAAAAAAACTACAATTTAGTTTTTTTATTCAAAGAGCATTTATTTTGTACTGATGCAGCAATATTTTTTGTATGTCTGCATTGGGAAGAAAATAAAGAAAATGAGATTTTTTCACAACTTCCTACTGTTGGGGATTTTCTTCATCTTTATTTCGTATCGTGAGTATTTCGTATCGTGGGCCCTGTTTCGTATTTCGTATCGTTTCGTGAGTTGACCATTTCGTTACACCCCTACTTTATCAGTATAACTGTACTTTGACTTGATCAGAATATTTGCATACTCTTTTCAACCCTGTTAAAGGGTTACCAATGTGTGCCTTTGAGCAAAATCACTGTAAAAGGTTTGGGATTTTATTCACATTTTCAGCCAATTTACTTTAACTAATAAATGGTTTCTTGAAATTTTCTTGAAACTTCCCAATTTTAATTTCTCCTTTCCTTGGAAAAGCAAAGGTTGATTGAATAAAGACAATTTTTGACAGGTTGGAAATGTCCATATATACTTTTAATTACAGTAACATTAAGTAAACATATCTATTTCAGTCTGTTGGTTGTCAATTAAGGAGGTGGTCCCAATCAGGTTTTATTTATTCTTTAGGCTAAAGCTGGTCTACTGGTCTGCTTTAGTATTCTGGAGGGGAAAAGAACTGAGCAACACAAGCAGGTTAATATCACCAATCATAGCTCAAAGCATTTTTGAGATATTGCAATTACATGCAAAGGATGAACATAATGCACAGTGACCTTGACCTTTGAGGTATGACCTTAAAAATCTAGTCTGATCCTTGAGTTTGGGTGAATATTTGTGTAAAGACTGCCAAAAGTCCTCTCAGACATTTTTGAGATATAATTTTCTCAAACAAGATGAATTGTCTTGAAATCCCTTAAATCACTCTTGAGATATTTCATTAACAGGGATGTCCAAGACAGACAGACAGGGGAATGGACGTGTAACCCCCCAAAATAATGCCCCCTACTTGACTTTTGCTGGCCTTGAGGCATAAAACCCCTTACAAGATTAGAGTATACCGTTTATGAAGCATTCCTTTTCTCCATCCCTCTTCTCCAGCTTCAGTTGCAGCTTGAAATCAGATGACTCTTCAGAGGCATCCCCACTTTAACTATAGAGCACATAATATATGCCTGTCATCTGGCTCTTTACACATAGAGTCTATAAAGGCTTACTTCTCGGAGGGTCTGGCTCAATGACAGCACTGAAGTCCACTAAATCAACAACTGGCAAACGAGATAGAAAGCACATGAATCTTAAACTATCAACATAAGCACAGTCAAGGAATCCTCCCCTTATGTTCAATGTAGATCTGAGCGTCATTGTGCTTCTGAAGGTGACTTGCTGTTAGTCTTATAAGCACATACATCTTTGAACACTGTGCATTACATTTATTTTCTAAAACTGTTTGCTGAATGGATACAAATATGAGCTGAATGCAAATAAGAAGAAAATGACAATAAATGAACAGAGCAGAAAATGTGAATCTTCTTTTGCATTCAGCTTGGCAAATGAAAAAAACATAATTAGGCGTTTGGCAGGCCTGTAGACAAAAAAATAGATATCTGATAAAAGGAAATGTGGTTAAAAGGGTAGTTAGACAGCTGAAGATGTGAGGACAGTATCTGTCAAAAAGAAGAAGAAGAAAATTAGAGGGTTTATGATGAGACAGAAAACACAAAGACGCATAAAAGGCACACTGGAATTTGTACATCTTATTTTGTATACAGATGATAACATCTTAACTAAATGTGTATATTCTATTGCAAATTCTGAGAGAAAGGGCTGGTGTTGGGTATCAATCTGATTCAGACTCAAACAGCGTGATTAGGAATAAAGACAATGGGCCAGACTTGAGGCTGATTCTTGATGCAACCTAAAACCCTTTGCATCTGAGGTTGTGTTTGTCAACACTGTCCAGACAGCAAAAGAAATCCATTACCTACTGTATGTCAGTGTCATAAACATACTCCATTCCCCACTGTCATCTGAGATCCCCATTCAACCATGGTTAGCTCTTTGTGTGCAGTAGGATGTTCCAAAAAGCTTTAAATGTCAGTATCAGATATCTGGTAATCACTTTGTGAAGTGCAGCATCTTCCAAAAGAACATCTCATTTTCAACAGAAACACTGGACAGGCTGCTAATTTGAGCGATCACTGTTGCTGAAGAACATCTGTTTATGCTGATTTTCAACCAAACCTAAGAATGAGGAGAGAACTTAAGAAAGCAGATTCCTGTATTTTTCTATTAAATACAATCTATTTAATGCCACTCTACCTCTTTGTTAAGTAGAATGAAATACCAAACAAAGAGGTAAAGCAATGATAGTTCTTGGGATATGTATGCTTTAGGGCAAAGACATACTGACTGTGAACTGGGTGCAGGGGCAGGATGGCCACCACGTGTCTGCATCCATTCAGCATGTTGGTTTTTCAGAATGACCATGACCCATATGCAAGCTGCTGTATAGTATACACATGACCAGTAGGCTCAGTGTAGAGAAAGAGATTTGATAAAGTCAACACAGCAGCAGGAACGAGTCAACAATTCTCAACATATAAATAAACATTTCATGAGACCCAACAGACACAAACATGTCTGTGTATCTAGCAGATCAATGATCATTCTCTTATAGAAGTTGGGAATATTTCTTGGAGATACTTTTTTAGTAACAGGTCAAATAGAGACAGTTTAAACTGGTGATTTAGTCCAAAGCTGTCTGCTACTGAGTAGTAGGGCTGGGTATCAATTCAGATTTTCTCTAGCGATGCGATTAGATTTGATATTACAAGGTCTTGAATCAATTTGATTCAAGATTCAATTTTATTATATTCAGTCTGGGATATCGCAGCTAAAATAATACTGTAAATTTAAGAAGTGACCTTTTGACCTGGTACATTATTAAAAATTGTTTTACATTGAGAACTGAACCCAAAGCAGTTATGATAATCATATAATAATGATATATATTAATGCATATTCTACATAAAAGTTGTTTTTCGTCCAGCTCGACTTTTTCTTTGTGCTTGTTGAATCCAAAATACGTTCAAGCAGGGTTGATAACCAAGGGCTGCTTCTCTGCACTTCCAATGAAGAAAAACTACCCAAGTTAAAAGATTGATCTTTTGATGGATCGATTATGAACCATTGAAAGGGAAATAGATTAAAATCGATTAAACTGATTTTTGAACCCATCCCTACTGAGTAGTATGTTCATCTGTAATGTTAAAAGGCTTCACTATGAGGCATTTGAAGGGACTCTGTTTTTGCTAGTGCTGTGACTGTAACCTTGGCTGGCAGTCACCATTTAATTTAACAAATTTACTCATTGTACCAATAATACTGACACAGTTACGACTTGGCCCAAAGGATGTTGTAGATCAGAGAGCAGATAATACTGATGATGCGATCTGACCATTGGTTGTCATTAGTTGTTAATTGTCATTATTTGTCAACACATCTATGATCATGACATTAAGTATTGCACTCCTTTAGCTTTATACTGTGCGTGCGCTCCAAGTGTTTGGTGATGTTGCTAGTATTTCCCCCCAACTTCTCTCTGACAAAGATTGCATCGGGCCGAGTTTTCATTAACTTTGCTAGAGTGTGCCCAAACCTTCGAGCGCTTAGCCCTCACCGACATGCTACTACGAGGGTAGTGTCATAACTATGTGACAGTTGAAGAGACGTTTAAGTACCGATAACAGTACTGTTTTCCCAGATTCTTAACGGTATTCGGGTATCGACCCAATTAGGGACCGTTACATGAAAGTACCGGTCCACGGTATGCATCCCTACTCGTGGCATCATATCAGCCATGTGCCAGCAAAACATCTTGGTGCTATTCTGTGTGTGCAGAAGCACATGTGTGCTGTACTAATGTTCTTTGGCTTGTTCATTTTGCCTAGCAAAGTCAACAAAACTAAAGTACGCTAACAACAACAAACTAACAACAAGGGCTGAGCTGTGTGAAAGTTTCATGTTTGTTACACTAAAATTTTTCATAAGTCACATACAGCTCTTGTACCAAGTTTGTCAGCATTACAGTGTTTTCATGCCTGACCTCTTCAGAGAATACAATAATATTCATCAGTTAAATTATTAATGTGAAAGTAACGAGCTTCTCCACAAATACTTGGAACTATGATGTAACCACACAGTGCACTGCTACAGGATACAGGACAAAACATCCAGTGGTCACACACCTGTGTGACAACCTCTACTGCTGCTAGCAACATTTTCATCAGTATACTTTAGTTCACAAGTGAGGACAATTTGATGTTGGCCTTCACCTGAGCTATAGTTTGTCATCTTATATATTTAAGTAACAAGGACTAAAAGCACAAACATAATTCATTTTATTCTTGGTCCAGTCATCCAGTTTACTCCATGAAACAGTTTTAACATCCATGTATGGTATGTTTTAGAGCAGTGTTGCAGTTGATGAGTAAATGCTGGCACTTCTAAAGCAAAGGACAAATTTTTTTCAAGAAAAGAAGAGGTTTTAAGTTCGGTCAAATCAAATAAACAATACAGTACTTAAACCTTATGCTGAACTAGAGCTTAAGTTGTTTTTAATTATCAAAAAGCTTATAAATTAACTTAGCTTAACAGATAATGAATTAAGTGTTACTAACGCTGAATTAATGTTTAATTACTGCATCAATCAAAAGCTTTGCTAGCTATGTGCATGAATAATGAATAAATATCAATAAATGCCTTATAGATTGTTAGTTAAGCATGCCTACAGCAGTGCCTACATGCTATGTCATAGTGTTATTATAGTGATTTTAATTGTTACCAATATGATGGCAGAAAAGTGTGATTACAAATAGATGACGTTGCAATATAAAACTTTATACATATTTTCTTGTCCACATTGGTATTTACTCCTTAAAAAACGCATTTGCAACTGATTTCTTGATTGCATCCTGTAGCATATGAGAGCTTTCATAAACTCTGTTACATGCAGAAATATTTAACTGGTATGTGCCCCTTAAGAACAAAAAAACAACTATTAATCGTCTTTGTTTAAGTCCTGCCTTCATCTAAAGTAAATGTTTTATAAAATGCACATTTAAATCAAATTAAAACCCTATTTTAAAGGTCCATGCTTATTTGAGACTCCTCGTTGTCACTATGGATACATCTGTTTTGTTTGTTTTTTTAGCATGAAAGCAAAATACAATCCTGCTGCAGCATGCAGCATTGCCTGATCACAGTTGTTGACACAATGACGGCCTGTAGGACATGGAGTGATTGGGTAGTGGGGTGGAAGAGTTTATTCATGTGTGAGAGAATACATATTTGCTCCACACGCACCTGAACAAACAAATGGACGAACATGCACACACACAAACACACCCTCACTGGCGGCAGCAGGACACTGGTGATAACCAAAACAGATGATCCCCAGATCTACAAATAGATTTTTTTTTTCCAAAAAACAAAGTACATAATGACACATAATAAAGTATTATTGAGTTACTTTGATAACAGGTAAAGGCTGCCTGGTTAAGGCAAAAATTATCATCTGATTATCTAAACTGATATCGAGGATCAACTGTGAGTATCCAAATTATGAAACATGATGACTTATTTTTTTCACTACAGGAGCATATAATGCACTTCTGGCTAAAGTACTCATATTTTTAAACTCTAAACAAGAAAAAACAAAAAAATGTAAATAGGTATGTTAGAAAATATAAATACCAACAATAACAAACAGTACAGACTTATGTGGGGTAGTCAATACTTATGTCAAGAGAGGTGGGGACAAAAGAAGATCAAGAGAGGTGAAACCAACATTTAGCGAGGGGCATGACCACAGCAAAGAGCAGCTGCAAACCTGCTAACAATAGTTTTACAGTGTGAATCAGAATCAAACAGTTTTTCTTTCTTTAAAAAACAGCTTAATGTACCAACTGGCTCCTGCTATGTATTACACGATGACAGCAACATCCACCAACTTTATAATCTGACTGGTATAGAAAGAATAAAGACCAATGGCCCTTTTCCCCCATTCCTACTCTACTCTACTCGACTCTACCCGACTCTACCCGGCTCTACTCTACTCATCTTGTGCTGCTTTTCCATTAGCCCCTTTTGCTTGCCCAATGGCATGCATTGTCACTGTAAACAGAGAGCGGCTCTGCGGTGACGTCATTTTGAGCGCGACACAACAATCTGTGGCTTTTTGTCACAAACCGAATAAAAAAGGAAAGCAGAAGAAGGCTGCAGGTGGCAGGAAAAAATACCCCTTGAGAAGCACAGGAGAGTTTTGGAAGCTATACAACAGAATGAAGCCGAGGACGAGAGCAATCGAGCTGCAAAGAAAAGACGTATGAGAGTAAGCTAACGGTAGCTACCGCTAGTATGCTAGGTCGTCGCGCTCATGACTCATCGATGTCGACATTGTCTGACCAATCAGTAGCCGTCAGTCGGTGACGTCATCTTCTAGTATCGACTCAGCTCGCTTAGAACCAGAGCGGAGTAGGTCCTAAAACTAGCTTGTTTTAGTAGGTACCGGGCCAGTGGAAACACGCTGCAAATTGAGTAGAGCCGAGTAGAGTAGGGCCAAGGCGTGCTAGTGGAAAAGGGCCACAAGAGAACAAATGTACAGTCACCTTCCAAGAACTACAAGAGTCTGCCCTTTCCAATCACTTCACTTGTGCCCAGATAGTTAAAAATAATAAATTCCAAGGATATGAGACAGAGTCCACCTTAAGTGTCACAGCTGGTTTGTTTCAGAACAACACAAAACAATCACCAAAACAATCACAAAACAATCTGACAAATCTGTCAGACAGCTCACTTATTTGGTGCTTAATGTTAGCCTTTAGCCTCACACTGGCTTGCCTGCTTAAGATCAGGTGCCTGCATTAGTCACTTGAGCCACTTTAGTCTGATGAAGAGCAGACAGAAACGTCACTTCATGCAATAAGTGTTGGACCGTTGTGTGCGAGACACATTTTTTAGATTCCTTGTCTTCATCTTTTTCATGAGTACTTGCCCACTTTGTTCCAGATGTGTGTATCTTCTATCTATTTTTGGTTGCTTAGTACATATTTTAATACTTCATTGATTTATCAAAATAGGCCAAACTTTCCCAAACAAGGTTGACGTAGGTGAACCTGCTTCTTTGTACATAACAAACCAGCATTTACATACATAACTTATTCTTCAGAGGTTGTTGTAACTGTGATGACTGAAACATGCTCACACTTTAGGTTGTATTTACGACCATCATGCATTTCACTCAGGGTTGCAGTAACCATGGCAACAAGAACCTTCAAAAAGAGGGCAGTAAAATAAAATAAAATCCAAGAAAAGTTTGAGAGATAGGGGCATGCATTGAAAATAGCGACGATCCCACAGGGGACAGGGGCCAAACACTTAGAGGCTCTGAAACGCACTCCTGGAGAATGATTTCTCTCATACCTACACTTCCCCTCACCATCTGTGACCCCCATAAAAACACACACTTCAGAGGGTGTCCACGTAAGTATGTTCGATCACGCTGAATCATAAATAAATAAATAAATATCTGCAGCCACAAGTGAGGACAAAGTGAAGCAGCCATGAAGAAACCTTCCTAAATTTGAACTAGATCACCATAAGCTCTGCACTACGTCTCCTCGCTGCAAAGGAAATGTAAATGAAGCAGCCAAGAGTCTAATGAGCACACATAAAGACATGCAGTCCTCCTGCAGGTCGAGGCCATCGTCCCAGGAGAGCAGCCCGTTCGATCTGACTCGCTGAAACTCAAAACCCTGAGCTCTGACCCCTTGGCCTCGATATGAGACAGAGACATAAGCCATCTTCAGAGTAATTGTACAGAGCAGCTCCTTTCATCCCAGGGGACTGTATCAAGACACCTTATCGCACTATTTCACATGCCCATTGTCTGCTATAGAGTCAGTTAGGTATTGATTGAGAAAGTCTGAATGAGAGAAAAATGCATGCTTCATTCATGTGGCTTTGATAAAGCTGTATCATGTAGGCTTTTATAGAGGAAAGGACTGGATTAGAGAACAAAGGGGATCTGGCAACAAAGGGGAACAAGTACAAGGACAAAATTGATTATGAGAGCAAAATGCTTTTCAAATAACAGTGGCAGCAATGTACATTCCAAGTTTAAAGCAAAACATAAACTTTCACCAGTAGTTTGTGTTTTAAAGTGTTTGCCTAGTGTGAGTGGACAATGAATCTAAGGCTGATCAGTAAATAATCAGGAAATCAACACAAAAACATACAAAACTAAATTAATTCGGAGATGGTTCATATTACATATTTTTGTCAACCTCAAAGGGTGCTCTCAGAGTTTCATGTATCTTGTTTCAAAGCACGTGTTGACATGAGGAAAATATGAAATAAACAAAATAAAAAAGACTGCACACAAAGAATGATGAAATACTTAGGGGCTTCAGTGCAAGAAAATATAGGCGGCTGCACGGATCTGAAGGCTGACTTCTGATTCCAGTGGTTAGACAGATAGATAGATAGATAGATAGATAGATAGATAGATAGATAGATAGATAGATAGATAGATAGATAGATAGATAGATAGATAGATAGATAGATAGATAGATAGATAGATAGATAGATAGATAGATAGATAGATAGATAGATAGATAGATAGATAGATCTTTAGTTAGCACTGTCATATATACCCATAGCTTCTATAGCTTCTATCTATAGTCATGGAAGAAAAATAAAACTGTTTTGAGTGCAAATCTATTCAAAGAATCTGAGTCAGACAGACTTCCAATTCACTAAATATTACCAGTCTGCAGAGTGAAACTAAGTCTGAAAAGACACTATACCAAATGTTTGGCAATAAAGTATCAGCAGCTGTGCACAACCAAAGAATGCCAAAGAGAGACTGAGCATAGTTTGCACTGATTAGTTTGAGCTTGGACGCTGCTACACATCTACAACACTGAGAAGATCATTTTTTCTGTTTTAGCCTGAGGATACTATCTGATGTCTGTGTAACTAAAGCCATGAATCCTGCTACACCTCAGCGTTGCACAGCAGTGAAATATGGATGTTTTTTTCTTTCTTAAATTTTTGTCCAAAACAGTTTTCACAAACTTCTCACAGTAAAGTTTTGGATTCTCCTGCGGCTGAGGGAAAGCTGTACCTGCATGTGGAAGTTTTATAAAAGCTACTGTATTAAATAAAATTAACAGTTTTTGTTTTGACAGACCAATTTACATAACCTAGCATAGCAGCTGGACCTGCATAATTCAGTGTCTTTAATCAGATGAATTCCTCTTGTCAAGCTTTAACCTACAACAACTGTGAGTGGTCTAAAACAACACAGCCCAATCAGCATCTTTCAGAGCAGGAAGAGGTGGGAGCAATGGGCCTCATGCAAGAACATTTTCGTATTCTCATCCTAAATTTTTCTTACCTTTTTTCTTAAGTTGCGTTCGTACAAACATTCTCCGTCAGATTCAATAAACATGATGAATGCCACCTGTGCGTACTTAAGCGCGCATGCACGAAGATAGCATATTTGCATAAGTAACACCCCAACAATACCATATAAGGATACGTTTCTCACACCATAAAACAGGAGTGTTCATTCATAAAGATGGTGCCAAACACACGCTCTCTTCCAAGTGCCTGGCGTGCCAGGGCATCCAAAAGAAGAAGCTCAGCCATGAGCTGGTTACTCTCTCTTTTAACGTTTTATATTGGCCAGTCTAATAAACCTTAAATTAATAGATTTTTTTTTTTTTTAAATGTATATTTTTGGGCATTTGTGCCTTTATTGATAGGAGAGAGACAGTGGATAGGCTTGTGAAGGGGGGAGAGAGAGCAGGGGAAGACACTCTGCAAACTGGTCACAGGTGGGATTCGAACCTGGACCGGCAGAAGCATGTACATGGGGTGCTAACCACTACGCCAAACCAGCATCCCAAATTAATAGATTTTAATGTATTCTCTGGTTTGAGATCATCAGATTTATTTCGTCGTATGCTATATTTTATTAAAAACAATTGAAATTAGTTAAATGTATAATCAGTATGTAAGGCACTTGATTTGAAAAGAGCAGACTAATTTGTTGTGATTTTTAAGACAAGTCTGGACCACTCGTGATTTGTGTTCGTACTTGAAAGAAAATTCTGAATACGAAAAAAATGCTGAATGCGACAAATTCTCCTAAACCATTTGTACTCAACACTTACAAACATATTTGTTCGTACGAACGGTTCTTGTATGAGGCCCATTGAGTAAGATGACAGCAGGAAGTGGCTGCTCATATAGAGACTAACATAGAAGCTAACAGCCTCAGTACCTTTTTCTTAATCAGATCTTGATGTTTTTCTATGATATTAAAAACAAATATCAACACTCAAACTTATCTGTAAGGATGTATATTTTTTTTTACAAGAATTTGTTTTATAGAATGGTTAATGTTCTATAGGACAGTAGCGTCCACCTACTACATTATCCAATAGGTTCGTAATGAATGTGATTGCCAGACTTATCGCCCAATCACCTGCCAGATATGCCTCAGAAAAGTGCTGCCCTTCCCAAACACTTTCCATGGGCTCTTTCCCAGATGGACAAGTGAAATACATCGAACAGTCCAGCTGGAGTGTCAAGTTATGATTCAGAGGTTTTCAGTCTGAAATTTGGTTGGTCCTCACCATAGTCAAAACCTCTCACTAAGAATGACCCTCAGTCTCTGAGTCACTGCTCTGAGCTCTGAATATTTAATACTCTTCTCTGCTGCTTCTGTCCAACTAGTATGTGGGGATACAATCAGAATCTGCTTTACCAGCAAGGTTTTATCATACTTCTGTGCCTTTAACGCCTTAGTATGTATCAGCACAAGACAATAGTGCTGCAGCAAGGGGTACAAAATATGCTGAAAAAGCATGAACATAAATTAAGTTATTATATAACCAATGATTTAATTTACATGAAGAAGATAGTGTCACAGCACAGTTCACAAAATCTAACACTTTCCTCCCTGAGAAAAATACCATACCTGGGGATAGTTTCAGAGATAATGTTTCTTGTTAGGGGTTAATCAGAAAAAATGTACTGGAAGGAAAGGTCATTTATCAAAGTTGGCGGAAGGAAATCAGCTCCCTGATGTGATTATTTCTGTGTGTACAAATATAATGAAAAACTTTCTCAAACATGCTTCAAAGACCACCATGTCTCACTGAACAGTAATTATCATGTGAGGAAAGAGGCCTCGAACAGGAAGTCGATCAGAGAGCTCATTTAAAGACTCTATCTGTGTTGGTATATTACTCTCTGTCAGGTTCAGTTCGCATTATCCTGAAGTAATGTCAAAATAATTCAGTTAGCCAGCCTTGGGATATGAAATAAGTTATGAAGTGTCAAAGATTTATGAGAGTTATTTTTACAGCTGGCTTTGTGTGAGAAAACAATATGAAGTATTATTGATCATTACGGTATTTTAAAAGAAAAAACTGAGATACGATTCAGAAAATAATAGTTGGGAAGAATGCTGAACCTTTGGAAATGTGCAACTTTTTTTATGGACAAAAGAAACAGAATTAAGGTGTAGGTCTAGGGGTCATACGTGTGTGAAGCATAAGGATATACACCAATGTATATCCATGGAGTTTTATTCATGAGCATCCATTAATATGCATCCACACTGGTGAGTCAGGGCTAAAGGTAAAGTTTCTCAGTTCATTTGTCCATCCAGACTTTTATTTGAGAATGCCTCATCTCAGATATGCTTTAAAGGACTTCCCTCAATATCACCAATCTTCTCTAGGAGTTCCTAATTACAAGGACCATTCTCTAACCATTCCCCACTCCCTCTACCCACACACTTCCACTCAGTTTGCCCACTTCCATGGAGAGTCCGCCACAGTGAGTACCATCCAAAACCTCAGAGTGTGGGGGAAAAGTGAGTAGATAAACCCTCCAACAGAAAGTCTGCATAAATTCTGACTTGCTAAACAGGTCTAACACCACTTTTTCCTCCCTAAGAGGAGATACTTATCGGATTATAATTTTTCATTATCACCTGCTCATAATTTTATGCATCTAAATACGATTTAGAAAACCAGCTTTGGATGGAATGCAAAAAACAAACATATTTTAACATTAAAATCAGGATTAAATTCTCAAGTTTTGAAATAAAAATTGTTAGGATTTGAGACTGAAGAGGTCAAATTTTGTCTTAAGTTTGGTTCATATATTCATTTTTGACTAATGTGAAAAAAATACTTGCAGTTTTCTCACACTGAGTCCCCCTGCTAATGCTGTATTCTCTCTTCATCTGAGACCTTCTGATGGAGCTCCTGCCAATTTAAGCCCCCCCTTAATTTGGATAGACAGGTCTACTCTGTAGTAATTGGTCAGTTCAGTGCGGCTCAGCTTCATGTTGTCAACTACTCTACATTCATTCTCACATCTCTGATCTGCACTCAGCCTACTACCAAGAGTCAATGGGCTTAAACTGATGATGAAACAACGAGCAGGCCTAGCAGTCACACTGCTAGGCCTGCTTTGGGAACAAATTTGAAAATATTCAAAATCTTAAATGGCATATCATAGGTGTAGTATTTGATAAGGAGTTGTTCAACCAGTTGTATGCATCCATATCAAAACCAACAACAGCTAGTCAACTTAATAAAACGGAGTGGTCTACCGCATCAAATGCCTTTGACTGGTAAACGAAAAAAGCTGTACATTTTTACCTTTATCAGTCGTACTTGCAAAATCATTTATCATTTAAAAGTGTTGTTGCAGATTTAATACCTAAACCTGGTCTGAATCCTGGTTGATGGGAATGAGACAATTATTTATGGATAAGAAATTGCACTGTTATTAGCATCACTCCCATCACCTCCTTTTAAAAGTGGTGACAGCCAAACGCCAGGGCCATACCCAGTTAAAAGTGAACGACTAAAAATATGAAGTTACTGGCCATATAACCAGAGAAGCAGCCACTTTCAAGACACTTGGGTCCAGCTGATGCTCACCTTAGGACTTTTTTTATCTCAGGTATATAAGGAGAGGAGCACCTCTCCCTTCATAATGTCCCTGAAGGAAAAGAGAACATTTATATTTTGATTGGGATAGTTAAACTGTCTGTGAAACATGGATCTTTATTTGGGGCCACAACTGTGTTTTCAGCTGCAATAAAATGGGAATAGATATATTAGCTGTTACTTTATAGTCAGAGACAAGGCCATCATCGTTTGACATAGAGCAATGCAGGAATGATGCTGTATGGGATTTCAGAATTGTCCAGAATTTTGTTGGATTGTTTTTGGTGCAAGTCAAAGAAGAAGTAAAACAATTAGCCTTTTCTTTCATAATTAAACCAATTTGTTTCTGTGCTCTCTGAAATGTTGCCATTCGCTCACTGAATATCTCCCTTGCCTGTCTCCATGCTCTATCTCTATAAATCTTTTGACAAGTCCTTTGACAACCAGGAATTAGATCTGTTCTTCACTTTAAGAGTCTCAAGAGAGGCATACTCATCTAAGATAGAGTTAAAAGTGTCACTGAAATGTTTAAGTGCAGAGTCTGACTCAAGAATGAAAGCAAAGGTCACTCAAAAACAGATCATACGTTTGTTGTAAAAATGTGTGTTCAGGCTGGAAAAATGCCTTTTGCCCACACATAATCGTGTAGATGTCAGGTTTCTGCTGCCTGTCTCAAGTGGACACTCAGGGTACGACAGGTATTGTCACCTCTGCATGAGCCTCCATCGTCAGCCTTGGATGTTGCCAGTTGTGGGATTTATGTTCATTCCTTTACTTTAAAGATATCTTAATAATTCCTTGAGAGACTGATTTAGCACAAAGGTCCACTCATGCTCAAGGATGAACCGATTACTTTGGTGAAAAAAGGCAAAGATGATTTGGCCTCGTGTTTACTCCATGTTGTGATCTAATACCCAAAAAAACTTTGTGGGATTATATTTGAACTTTGCACAAAAGTCCAGATCAATACAAAAATAATAATCAATTGTAAAATAATAACATATATTTCTGGAACACATGTAAAGGTTTCAGACTGTTACAAATCAAGCACCTGCACCATTGGAGAACTGTCATAACTATCAGGCACAGCACAAGAAACAGAGTTGCCCTTCTTTTTGACCCATCTCTGTACTTTTACTGTTCATCTCATGAAGGCATATTACTACCAGGCAGCACTTCCAGTTAGCTACAAAGCAGATTTATCAGCCTGATCAATTTGACAGAGAGGCACCTCTGTGACATCATCCCATCACAACCCCTGCAAAAGGCTGAATTAGGTAAATAAAAGAAAAGAGACAACAGGAGTTCAAGAATGAGACAAACTAGCACAAGAGCAGCACAAGAAGTCAAAAATGCCTCAGTAGATGCAATTAAATAAAAGCTTGGAGGATTTTTGTTTGAGAAGGCAGAGATGCAGAATAAATACAGCAGAGATGAGGAGACAAAGTCTTTTTGAGAAACTAAATAAGAGCTACAGAGGATAGGGAGAAAATTGATGAGGGTACGAAGAGAGAAATGGGAACACGAGGATGAGGGAGGGGAGAGACGATGGACGGGTGAGAACATGAAGGATGAGGGTATGCAGCAGGGGGCCTGCATAGGAAGTGTGTCTCCATAAACATAGCGTATGTGGCTCTTGCTGATCATACAGTCGCCCTGGGAGATCATGAAGCACAATATAGGTCTCCTGTCCCATGATGGATGAGGCCCCAGCGCCAATGTCAGCCTACTCAGCGCTCGCCACCAGCAGGGACAAATCACCGGGACAACGCCCCCCCACCCCCACCCCGCCAACATGCAGGGTAATACAACTAATGGAGCCGTCTACTGGGTTGGACTGGTTTGATGCTCTCTGAGTAGACTTTGGTTGCCTTGTTCCTGAGATTTATCCACGGATAGTAAATGTTTTCTTTATAAAAGCAACATGCATAAATAACCTGTAGAAATGTCAAAGACTCTGCAAAATAAGATTTAACATAAATAAAGGACCAGCTTCATGCTTCATGTCATTTTCTGGTATCATCTTAATAAAGTATTATTAAAAGTAATAGTCCTCAGTAATTAACTTCATTGTCTTGGGAAATATTTTGTAAGACACTCATCTCATTAAGAAATTATTGTAAGTAAATTTAGTATTGACAGCTTGTTTATTTTAACCAATTATGATCACTTCAGGTCTTAATTTCCTCTTGTTATATCTTAGTGATCAAAGTGTCAGTGTCCTTGTCACAAAGACAATACTTCAGTGAGCCACTCAAGTTTCATTACAGCCCTGCAAGTATATTGACCATTAATTAATTCTGCTAACATGTCTGACCAGCATTGATAATATGCAATACCAAAAAAAATGATGGTAAAGGTTTCTTTATCCTGTTTCCACTGTGCTAGTGTAAACAGGCAAGTGAGAAAGACTGCAGGCTGAACTGACATTTTTAGTAGTGTGATTCCTAAACCTTATTTTTCCATTTCCTGAATCTTATGGTTTTTACATCATTTTTGTATTGGTCATAGGTACTTTATCTGTGCCACCTCTTTTAGATTGCTATCTTGTAAATGAAGGGTCAAAGAGAGTTCTTAAAAGACTTCAGGAACATTTTTCTTTAGCTCCACCTCCCACTGTCACCTTCACTTTAATGCCCTCGTTACTTCTCCTCAATGGGCTCTCTTAAATCTCAGCCCATAGCCACCAGCAGCTACCAGGTAAATGTTAAATGACCTGCACACTTCGATCTGACAGATTTTTTTTAAAAGATGCCTCGTTTGTGCTGACCTACATTGCTTTTTCTTTCCAATCATCTCTCCTTCCAGGCCACTGCTGGCTCCACAGGCTGCCGTGGGGACTGAGGGGGCTGGCCCCGGAGAGTCATTAGGAGGCTTGACTCACTGTGATTGCTTGCTCAGACGCACAATTGAAAAAGTCAGATATGCCAACTGATAGAGGGTGGCAACAACTTCCTGCTTGATTAATACTATACAGTTTGGCATTGTGCAAGTCAGCGAGTACAGAGCAATGCTGCGCCATCAGGATTGCTGCTCTGATTCCCTCTGAGGCTGCTCCAACAACATACGCATCTAAAGTCTGCAGCACACAATATTTAAAAATGCTGTTGATCTCTTGAGTGCAGTCTAAATACCTTTAAACACAGATATGCTTGTTAACCAAATGAGAATGTCAGGGTTCAGCTTAATTAAAGTTATTTGTATTGGGGGATACCAAATCTTGGATCCCTAAAGTGGCCACTGGGCAGCACTGGATTAAAAAGTTACACAATTTTGGCACTTGATAACACTATATAGCAGACAATTGGACTCGAGTCAAAGGGACTCGGACTTGAGGCGACTTGAGCCACTAATGAGACGTCTTGCAACTCGACTCGGACTCGGGAGGTAAAAACTTGTGACTCGACTCGGACTCGGGAGAAAATGTCTCCAGACTCGACCTGACTTGAGATAACATGATTCGGAAAATTGCACGCACTCAGGCTTTATATGAAGAGCCAGACAGGAGATATACGCCACTCTTTCCTTTTAGGTTGACTTTATTGATGCTCCATTCACAGTACACTTGTTCGTCACCTATTATTATTACGAAGACACGCCAAGTGCACGACCTGCAACACTTCGATAAGCGAAAACATCAAACTTTATCCACCACCTGAGGACACATGAGGCCAAATAAGTGAAACCTACAAACGTTAGCCAGGTAGTTAACGTTCCTGCCATAGGTCAATATGGCAGGAACGTTAGCCCGACCTATGTGCTCAATATGGAGCTAGCAAAGCTAACATTAGTAAAGAGGGTGTACGTGTGTTGTATGTGTGCGAAGATAAGGTTTCTCTATTCAAGATATAAATCTGAGTGCTTTTTGGGTGGACTGGGGAACAATGGTGAAGGACTTGACCCGTCATATCCTGTGACTCGACTCGACTCGACTCGCCCACAACAGAAAATATTTGGGACTTGCTTGAGACTCGGATCAAGTGACTCGAGACTTGCTTGGGACTCAGATCAGAGGGACTTGGGCAATTACCTGTAGTTGTCATGACGAAGATGCTGGTAAATCATTTAATACCTATTAAAGTTTAGATGTTATCGTGCCCTTTAACAAGATTTTAGCCTTCACTCACTCCTAAAAGACAGATTTAGACTCTGTGAGCACAAAGATGCTGTGGTTTACTGGACAAAACGATGACACTTTTCACATTTTCTGTTGGAAACTCTCTCAGATCGAAGCTGAAGTCAATGAACAAGGAAGAGGAGGTTGCCAACATTCTAATTTTTCCTTTCCCTTGTAAGAATGGGAAATAACACATCACACATATCTACTGTTGTCACATCTTCTGTGGGGGTCAGGCTATATCGCTGGTGTGATAACATTGCAATTGAATGATACTTCACCAAATAACACTTTTGGTCCTGTTTCCTACGGTTTGTTCTGTCACATCAGACAAACAGTACTACATTTTTAAAAAAAAGACTCGATGACCCTTATGAAAGTAGGATAATACCAGTCATTATCAGCAAGCCAGCACATTATTTGTGGTAAGACTTAGAAAGTCAAACAATTATAGTTTATTACAGTTAACACGACATGTTTGTTTGAATTCTTCTTTTTGTTTCCCCCCTTTCCTACAATGTCATCATGTTAGTCTTCATACGGTTATGTGGTAAGTCATGCCTGAAGGCTCCTTCCTTCCTTGGTTTTGTGACTCCACGATCTAATGGGCTCACACAGTGACCATAACAGAAAACAGAAAAATAGATGTTGTACCCTCAACACAAACCAGCCTGACCTCTTTACATTCTGTTAGCATCAACTCTTTAATTGCCATGGTTTTAAGATGTTTGCCAGTTGTATGAGGGTGAGGGCACAAGTGGAATATCTGCACAGATTTGTTGTCTTTTTTTTTTTTTTTAGCTATCATGGTATTAAGTCACAATTTTAATGTAGTCAATTTTTCTTCTTTTTGAGGATGTCAGTGATGAGTGAAACAATATCTGTGTGTATTTGCAGGACAGAAGGGAAATACGTTTGAATAAAAAAGAGCTGATAGTGGACAAAATTCAAATGAAGATGAAACCAAAGCATTTACCTAATTAATATCAAAACCAAAATGAATTCTGATTAAGAACATTGTTGACCCTTTACAATTTACATATAGACACATAATCTGTTCTGATTCTAGGTTTACTGATTGGTGCAGATAAAAACAACTACATTTTGGACATATAAATCCTCCCAACACAATTGAAGCAGATGCCAGCAATACTAAAAGACCTGGGACAATCAATCAGTAATGCCAATTGAAAGAGACAAAATGCAGAGTAAAGGTAGGAGAGGGGAAAAAGTAACGACTTAACATAAATTGATAATGCTATGACTTAATATGGAAAACTAAAGCTGATACCCAAATCAGTATAGGTAGTCTGCGGATGAAAGTGACAAAAAATAATGACTAAAGATGTGACAGTCACTTATTTAGAAAAAAGAACACTCTGAAAATCTTCTCTTCTCTTATTTCCTGATATATTTTCTAAAAAATGATGCCTCTGAGGTTGGTCTCTTCTTCCCCTCCAGAGCTGCTAAACTTCTGAAGCGTTTATCTTTTGTGGTCATATGAAGGAGGTCTCTCGTTTAAAAGTTATGAACGAGCAACCACACTATAAGTGCTTCTTATATCAATTCACTCTCAGCGGAGTTAAAAACATAACAAGTCCCTCGGTATCAGTGAATTAAAGGGACTGAAAAGTAAAAAATGTGATAGAGAACTAAACAGTCTGCTTTTGAACATCACATCATTGACACTGACAGTCAGAGACTGGTTCTTTGCTTATATTAAAGAGGCTGGCTTTGATATTGTCCATACCAGCAACCACAGCATTTTACATCATGTTTTGACTGGAGGTTCCTGGGGCCAGTAAGCTCTTATTCATATTTATTTCCCTGTTGCATCCCTGTGTGCAGAATTCATTAATATGCAGCTCCTCCATGCAACAGCAGCTTTCTGAGAAGATAATAACACAAACAGCTACAGCGCTTCCATCAAAGTTATCTGCAGGTGGGTGATTATGTCCCGTCCACCACAGGGATTTGGTAGGTCTACTACAGTGACCCACACCGACTCACACAAGAAGACTCCACAGAGAAGATTAGAGGACTTCTGGCTTAACGCAGGGCAAGAAATCACCGGCTTTGTCTCCAGATAACACATCAGCGATACACAAAATATGTCCTTTGACAATAATATAATTAACTGTAATCACAGAAGCACTGCTGCCTTATGGGATGTTATCTCTCAGATGTAATAAGTACAAGACAGCTTTTGTAGGCAACAGCTCCTTAGCCACTGCTTCTCTCCAAATCAGAGATTAACAGTGAACAGAACACAACAACACAACAGTGATAAACTCTGTACGTTGTCTGGGAATGATTTTTCTAGTCACATCCTCCTTACCTCAGATCAGCTGTCTGCACAGATATGGTTTTAAGGTTTACTGAGTGACAGGCAGTAAAAATAGATGATATCTCAGTGTTATGTTTGGAGCTTGATGAGCAGCTCTCAAGTCTGAGTGCATAACACTACAGTATCTGTCTGCAAATCAACACTGCCTCACAAACCTGGAAGAGAACAGATGATGAAAGCAGATTTTCCTTTGAGCAAGTTAAACAATGGTACTATTTAATGAGAAATGCATGTGATTTGATAACAGTAAATACACAGAAATTCAGATCACAGTATAAACACAGAGTAGAAAAATAACCACCGATTGTATACATCAAAGATCCACTAATCAGTATTTTTTTATTTCCATTAGATCAAACACCTAATTTAATGTGAAAGTGATCACATGTACAGTAGTGATAAATCAATCAAATCATAAGCAACTGAGGTTTCATCGAGATTCTCTTTCTATAAGGACATTCTTTTGATTTATAGCCAACAAATGTCATATTTGTTCACTCTTGAAGATCAAGAAGATTCTCAACTCAAAGATGTACCTATGCTTTGCATAAAATCTTGTGCTACACTCAACAAATTCCTACAAAACAAGGAAATATAAGGTCTGTTTATACTTCCCATAACCTTTCACACCTGTATTTTCTTGCTTTCACACAAAGTTTTGTGATAATATGGAAATAAAGATGCAATATTGTTGATTTATAACTCAGTTTGGTTAGCTTTTGCACTGCAGCTTTTCAATCCTATCAAAAAAGATAACATTCTTTGAGGACATAGCTGCGATCAGCTGCTCCTGCCCTCAGGCCAAGTGTTGCACAATGACTTGGAAATACAATACAATAAAGTAAGGAAGGCATCTAGCAGTACGAGACAGTTGGGTTACATTTTTAGCTCTAAATAAAGTTAAAGCTGTAAAAGGCAGTGAAACTGTCATATTGTCTGGAGCAGTGTTAATCCACATTCTGCTTTGAATTATAGCGAAAACTTGCAAGAACAACCAAATGCCCAAAGTGTCAACAAGGCCAACAATAGCTACATTCTGTCAATCTTTTCAAGAACATTTCTATATGTTACACTAAATTGATTAAAAAGCATGAATCCAAATTAAACTCACAAGGCACTGATTCTGTTATATTCACCTTGTCTGGTTCAGATCACATTTACTCTAGGAAGCCTGACTGATGCACTGGAAAGTGAACCAGAACCTCCTGTTTTAAAGCAAGGCAGAGTCCTTCTTTCAGTTCACAGACTAAACTAATAAAAACTAAATAATTCAACAAAAAATATGTCATTTTAACCAAACATATTAGGTGTGAAAGAGATTCTAGCCAGCACAAAAAGATCCTAGCCAGCACAAAACCCATAATGAACCTTCAGTGACTCTACCAGATGGCAAGCATGATTTGGTGCAATTTGGGCAGGCAAATCCTAGCAAATCCCAGCACAGAGAAAGAAAGAAAACAAACAAATAACAAAGACTTGCCAGGGTGGCTGCTTTGCATGCATACACGATATAACATGTAACCTAAAGTGGCAACAAAACCAGAAATAGTCGCAACGAAAACATGCATCAACACTGAGAAAGCTCCTTTTACACAGCCCAAAGCACTGCAGCGTCGAGGTAGTAGTAGATCCTATGGAACATCAAACTGATTATCTGATCACCAAGGTCCCCAACGATTTATGAATGACACGACCATTGCATTACAAGTTTTAGAAATGCTTCAAAACTTTTTACAGCATCAGTGGGTGAACAATGGGGGATTGGCTAACATCAGTGTAGCCAAGCTAACACCCCCGTGTCTTAAGCTCTGCTTTGACTCCAATGATCAGTTTTCTGTGCTTCATCTGATGTCTTCCTGCTTCAGGGGAGTGTATCAAAATACAGCTAGTCATGTTGTTCATTCAATGATATTGCTCCAAAAGAGCACGCTTTCAGACTCACAGACTTAAGGCTCATTCATAGCAAGTATGCAAAGCTGCTGACATTTCAACAGCAAATAATGCACTCCTCATAGGTCTGCATATCTGTAGACTTCCATGATTTACCCAGACTTTATCATAAAACCTGATGATGTGAAGGACATGATTGTTCAGTCCCTCGTAATACACACAAGCAGCCATTAATTGAGGTAGTAACATTGCTAAAATGATGCTATTGATAATTATTTCATGCATGGACAGAACATGTTCAATGAAAATATGAACTGCATGTAACTCACTGTATATTGTGTTCTTATCTTAACACTGCAAGAAACTAATGGCCTCCAGATAACACATGTAAGTCAAAAGTCACCTACATTTTTCTGTCAAATATTCATAAAGTATTAATATTCATGATTTATTCTTTGGATGTAGTGCTTAAATATTAAAACATTTTAATGAAGAAAAAAAAGTACTCTTTAAGCTTTCCTTCTCATGATTCAATATTTTCCATGGGATAAGTGCGTCCCATTACTATTTTTTTTACATTTTCAAACCCTCATGGACTCACACACTCACTCAAGTCTGTGAGAGCTCAGTGCTCAGGGTTCAGGGTGGAGATTGGACAAACATCCTTTGCTAAAATCCGACGTTTAGGCCATTTTAGCTGTTGAGTAGAGCTACAGTGGTAAGCAGCAGCAGGTGGCTGCATAACAACTTAGACATGATATCTGACCAGAATTTTAAGCCTGTGTTATTAATATTATAAAATATTCATGGTACTTTCATGTAAATCTGGTGCTGGTTATTTAGTTATCCAAATCTAACCAGTCATCTTGCCACAAACATTTCTGGCACATATCCTATGCTTAACTTTTGGTATAAATTTGATGCATTTAATGATTTAATCCCAATTCATGGTGATATCCACAAAGTTAATTGTGTTTTTGGTAAGCGTTTACATACACTTTGACTTTAATGTTAAAGCTTGTTATGAAGACTGTGGCGCATGATCAAAATACTTAATCCGGTTTTTGGTCTGATTTGGGATATACATGTGAGAAGAAAATATATATCTTCAGTGGAATTATCTTAGAGCATTCATCAGTTCATAAATACTTGTAAACACTCTGTGAAGAACGGCTTAACCTTTGTACATATTGTATATAATCTTTTCATGTATTTGAATATCTCTTTGTAATCATGTTTAATAATCACTGTTTAGCTTTTGCATTCTTCTGACACACACACAAACACACACACTACTTCATGACAGGCTCCTTATCAACAACCCAGCTCATCCCGAGACGGAGAGGAGCCTGTGCGGAGGTCACCCCATACACACATGTTCTTATCACTCTTATAAAAGAGAGAAGACGTTGCATTTCTCCAGTTCAGCATTTCATGTTGTAACATGTATGTTGTAGCTCCTTGTTATAACAAGTAAAATTGCATCCAGCTGCCTCGTCGTCATCTTTTATCTGAATTATGTCAGGTGTGGTACGAACTGGTTTCTGAGCAATCTTAGGACTGCAAGGGGAAAAATCCTGACACACTCTAACCACATAGGAAATTAGACTACTGCTTTAGTAAATATTACCCCTGAAAACAAGCTTTACTCACAGAAAAGCACCAAATGACAAACAAAGTGAGCTCTTAAGGGGACAAAAACTAAGCAAAGAGAGAGCAGATGCAGACGTGAAGAAGACACAGATATGATACACTCTTATTTGTTCTGTGGTTGCTTGTAGTGCAGACAGGCAACTGAACACACTCCCCAATGTTTTCAGATTGTCCTGCTGACCCCTAAGAGGTAAAACAATTATTGTTTGAAGCTTTGATTTAAATCTTCTAAACATCCAAATGATGTTTCAGGACTGGGAGTCGTCTTATGCCCTTTCCATATTTAGAAGGATGATTTGATCAAATGTAGACCTGACCTTATACACAGCTTGCACAGTTTCTTCTTTCATCCCACCATTCCTCTAATCAGATTTGATGTTTGTATCTGTACACCCAGCCATATTTGATTTCATTAATAAACCAAACCTCTGTGGAACTGTCTATTTTTATCTTGTAACACGTTTTTCTAGAAAGAAGAGGTTTCCCACTTTTCTGTCTGTTACTGTCTGACAGCGTCTTGTCACATCAGATTGTTTGGTTTCATTGTTTTCAGTCCGACAGGCTCCATGAAAAAGACCTGCAGCGACGGGTGCTGGAAGCTTACGGGGTAACAACACAGGCAGAGGGATGAAAGAGACAGACAGAGATGATGATGGAGAGCTGTTATTAGTGGTGGAAGGACACTAGACAAGTTAGCCTGTACGACCCCTCTGGGTAGAGGCTCACCGGGCGTATGTGATTAGACGTGGGTGCTTGACAGACCTCCAGTTGGAGAGAGGGGGGGAGGATGATGTGGAGAATGAGAGGTAAGCTGGTCCTCATCCCCTGAGTGACCCAAGCACATTTTAAATCAGATTTCAAAAGAGTAAAAAAAGGTAAGAATGGCTAAAATCAAATCACAAACAAGACAGGTTTATGTTTGTCAGAGAGCCTTGCCTCTTTCAGTTCAGGCTGCCTTTTTTCTTGAGCTGTATATTCACAGATGACCTAGTTAGAGCAGCACACTCCAGTGCACTGCAGAGAGGCTGTGAGAAAACTTTTTAAGAAATTTAAAAGCAGCATTTCTGAAAAAAAAATCTCCTTCAAAACAGTGGGTTAAGCCCTTTATCCCCTCACACAGTCTGATGTGATAAGAGGGCAGCTTGTGTAGTCCCTTTGTTCACTGGCTGAGAGATTGTGTTCGTCTATGACAGCCGCCCTGAGATCAGTGCTAGATGAGAAGTTGGCATATTTTTAGACAAGTAATTCATGTGAGGAACCCTACTCCTAAATAATGAGGGTGCCCTTCTCCCCAGGCCTACCAGCCACAGATCAAACAGAGCAGTGCTGCAGACATGCAGGCTTACAAACGTTTGGACAAAGAACACAGTAGACATCTTTGACAAAAGACGAAAACCAAGAGCACCCAAAATGTAGTGATATACAAAATATACTGGATTAAGAAAAGAAAAATGAATCATGCCTCGAAAAGGTAAGAAATGTGCAATAATAGGAAATATACTGCTGTGATGTCATCAACCAGCTTTCATTGACATTACCGAGGTCATGTCCTTTGTATTGGCTTAAAGATTTGAAGAGAAGTACGTAGAATTACATCAAGACAGTTATATACTGTGTCTTTTTCCACAAGAATTACATTTCTAGTTGAGAGTAGAGGATGCTCTGAATCAGCTACCAGTTGGTTAAATATTAATGACAACTCGAACTACCGCCTGGTGGAATACAACTGCCAGACACTAAAAGACAATAACAGTGAAAATACAGCGGTGGGTTGCAGTGGCTGTGGAGCTAGTGTTTTTTCTTTAATGGTAAAGGTGCATGTTCTGCAACAACATTTAAGTTTACAGTGATCCCAACCATGTGATGAATTTAGAAATACAGAGCTAGTAAAGTAAGGGGAGATTAATGCACAAGATGATTTGTCAGTTATATTGTAATTAATTCTGTGACCTTTGACTGCTCATATTCTGATTAGCATACCCTAAATAGTAAAAATGAACAGATGTGCAAAATTTAAAGGAAATCTCTTTGAGCATCACTGAGATACTTACTCTTACGAGTGACCCTGAAGAAAAGACTAAGAGCCTGAAAGCATAAAACTGACGGTGCTCTCACCTGTACAGAGGCATAATGGAACATCTCATGTTATTCTTATATATTTACTGATGATAATATGATGTCTCTTTGAAGTGGTACTTTCTTTATAGCTAGTATCAAGGACAGACAAGAAATACAAAGGTCAAATGTCACTGATGTCTTCATAAATATTTCTTAAAATGGATGTTTTCATTTAAAAAAGGAGCAACAACAAGCAGGAAAACTACATTTTGAGAAAATAATTGTTAAAAAAGTTATAAGTGTTGGGAATAACTTTTGAAAAGTGACCTGAGTAACCTAAGAATATGTCAATTTTGTAATAATAAAGGCAAAATTCCTCTTCATTGTTGGGGGGGGGGGGCAATAAACAGTACATATTTAGAGAATAAATGCTGGGGGGACATAAAATTAAATGCTATATTTTTTTGCTGCATTGTCTGATACTTTCTCCAATGTCTTACATGCTGATATTAAACAATAACTGTAATTATCTCATTGTTTCTTATAAGTCCATACCTAACCTGTCTACAGATTTTTTTATGCTCAACCAGCAATTTCAAGAGTGATATTGGGTGGTACGTGTCAATTATGACATATGTGGCCTAACAGAATTTCTTTGCTCACCATAAATACTGGTCTGATCCCCACTGCAGCAGCTTTAATAGAACTGAAAGCTAAATACAAATTCTAAAACTAGAAGAAATACTTTAATGAATAACTAAACTACATCAAACTATTCTTCAAAAATGTTTTTATCAAATTTCAACAAGCAGCAACAAAACCAAATCAGAATATGTCAAAAAACTTACAGATACACAAACCTCCACACCATTAAACCATAAAGTACACTGAATATGCATAATTGTCATGACATTTTTATCTGGGACTTTCTTTTTCATACTTCCTCTCCTTCCTGCCACGCTGGGAGAGATAGACCGGACCAAACAATTGTGTGAATTGCGAGGAAGGGGAGTTGTAATCTTTCAGTAGTTGAAATTGTCAAACATAATGTTTTTGAGCAGCGTGACTTGTGTTGTACCATCAACAAAAATAACTTCACAAGTAGAAAACTTTTATTAGTGTTTGTACTGGAATATTTTGGGGGGACAACTAAGTTGTGCCCCCCCACAATCACAATCTCCATGCACTAGAGAGTCCTCCACCTATGCCCTTCAAAAGCAATCAGTGATGTGCTACATCTCATGCCGCAAGTCTTTCAACATTTTCTGCAGTTTTTTGTTGTCAATACTATCTCATAGTTGGGATGTTGTGACACACACCTTGATCAACATCAATCCCTCTCACGTGATATGATTACAGAATACTGAACAAAGCCTTAAGAAATACATGACATGCTATTTGAGTGTTTCTGTAGAATGTACTGCTGATGAAAACAGACAAAGAGCAGAAAACACAACAGGTCAACCTGTGGAATGAAATCAAGTGGTACAACTACCACCCATCTCTTAAAAGCATCAAGTATAATATCAAGCATGACAACTACCACCCATCAACTACGACCCCCAGTTTCAAGGTGTTACAATTATCATCAAACACCTTCATCCCCCAACTATAATAGCATTCCATGTGAAACACTGCAATATATAAGATTTATATTATTCTTAAAAAAAAATACATGTTTCACTTAATTTCTGCCACTAAAAAATATCATACGTATCCCCGGCATTCCTTTTTCTCTCCTGTTTATCAGAACATGGCTACACTACAGATGTTAAATCTAACACACTTATCATGGCTGTTATTTAGCTGCAATGTCACAGATTATTGACCACAACGTAAACAGCTCAAGGGAAGCATATGTAAGGGCTCTTAAAAGGCTTTTAATTTTTGGTGATGTAAAAGTAAAGTACAGAAAGTCTCACACTAAGTTAATGTTATTAACTACTTTTAGGGAAATGATGCCCAAAACGGAAGGTTACTTCAAACCAAACCATTTTAAATTTTTAGACTTTGAGCTGTAAATCTTTGTGGCCACTCCCAGTCAGATCATTGCATTACCTCAACAAAACAGAGCTAAGACGTCCAAACACCTCTTGGAGATTCAAAGCATTACATCATGATGTTTTTATATAATATCAGCAGCCTAGGTAATCTCAACATTTTTTGAGCCAATAATTGCTTAAATACAATTTAGCACATTTCTTGTTACCTTTTTTCTGAGGTGGTGTCGTCTTCTTTGCCAGCTGGAGCTTCCTGTAGATCTGGCAGGTTGGCAAAGTCGTCCTGTTCAGCCAGCCCAATTGCTAAAGACAGAACCACCATCTTTCCCTCGCTGGACACATAAACAGACAAGACAACACCAGACAGCAAAGAGAAATTGGCCCATTAGTTTGAGTTAAACTCTAAATAAATGTCTGAATACAGAATAAACATGAAACAGCAATGTTCGAATCATTGAATCATTACAGTCTTTCAAGGTGATGGTACTGATCTTGTCCTGAAGTATCTCCTCAAGTCTTTCACTGGCATTATTGACAAACATGCCCAAGCTGATGGTTTTCTAGTGAGATGTTAGCCTTGCTTCATGTGCATAACAGCTTGGGCAAAGACACAGAAAGCCTGTGTAGCCCTACATTTTAAACACAGAAAATCTACAAGAATTGATTAAGGAATTGCTAAAGACTTGAATCAATAAGCAGAACTAATACTTGCATTGGTATCAATAAAACTTAACTCTCATCCTTATGTCAAACTGCAACAGTAAGGAAAACAGATGTGTATCTCAAACAGACCAAAAGGTGTGGACTGAGTAAAGGATGCAATAGAGATAAAGACGTTTCACTTTAGTTATTTTCAACTTAAGTGTTAGATTTTCAAATGTTTTCATCTGCTTTATAGGATACTATCACTGAACACTGTACATTTTAAAACCAGAATATGATCTCAAAACCTTTACTGATGCACAAAAGAAACTTCGCCCTACAACTTTTGATTCATTTTCTTCTTAAAAACAATAAAAAATCTTTACTTGTGTTGCTTTTGACTCAATGAAAAACTTCACAGCCCTAAATGAAGTGCTCATAGAACACAAATCCAGCCAATGCATTTATTTGCTGTGATAGGGAAAAAAAGAAATAGTCCTCTCCTTCAATTTCACAAGTACCTAAAGGAATCCTGGATCTGGACCCAAAGTCAGATCACCAAAATGCAATCTGTTCTTCCTTGTGTCATAACCAATATTCCCAGACCATTTCATTAAATCTGTGGAGAACGTTTTAGGTTGCCATTTCACAAACAGACAATCAGACAAAAAACAACAAACGATAAATGCTAGCAAAACATTACCACCTTAGCAGAGGTAATATCAGTATGAAATTAAATTATATAAAGAGAATAGGAACATCTGATGTTAATGTGTGTATAACAAATGATATGTATTTGTCTTTGTTTATAATGAAATTGTTTGTTGCAAATTAGTCCTGACTCATTTTAATGAAGAAAGCTCCACTGGAAGGAGATCTAAAGCCTGTTTTTATATCAGTGTCTCTGTGAAGCTGAGTGTGCCGTTAAAAGCCAATAAGCCTTTGAAAAACTACAAAGTCTTATTTCACAATTTGGATAATGCTTTGTGCCTGAGATTACCTTATGTTGTGTTCATTGCTGCATTAGCACAGGCACTTTTACAAGGAGGAGCAGAGGATTTTGTGCCATTCTGCTTATGCTGTTCTGATTATTTTTTACAGGGTACTGATGATACAATAACCCATGCGCTCCCTTTATAAATTATTTCATAGCATAATTCACTGATTAAGATGCAGGGGGAGAAACCTGAATTATTCATCATGGGACAATTTAAAATGTAACCTTTGAGAACCATTCAATAACAAGATTTTCTTACTAACCATCATTACAAAATGTGGAACTGTGAGTTATTCAAACACACAGAGTTTTTTGTCCCCTGTTAAAATTGTCATCAAAAAACATGTTTGATATAACCTTCATTCACAGATGGTCTGAGAATAGCTGATGCTTCCATGCTTTCATTGTCTCCTTTTATCTGTTTCCTAGAGAGTAAAAATAGAGAAACAAATTCCTGAAATAACAGTTTGAATTGTTTCAGACAGAAAACTAAAGCAAATCAAATAGCATGCAAGAAAAGAGAGAAAGAAACTCAAAAAGAGATCCATGAAAATTGAGCTGGCCTAAAAGAAGGAATAGGAAAAGGATATATTGTGTAGATTTCAGGCAACAATTCTTGCTCTAAACATGGCTGATGCCATTCAAATGCCTTCGTATTGAAGTATTGTGGGCTGTGAATTAAAGAGGCCATGCAAAAGACAGCCTGAACAAATGAATATTTGCCTGCTTCTAACCTTGTCGCTCACGGTCACAAAGTAACAATCCATATGAATGCACATAATGTTCTCTACACTGGCTTCTTGTACACTTCTACCATGTTCTTTTCTTCATTATACATGTGACAGAGACTTCTAATCAGAGGAAAACCTTTGTGCAGTTTCTTAAGAGTCATTTTTCAAGGACATCTCCAGCATGACTTTTCTCTTGCCCAACCATGCTTTGAAATTAAAGTACACCAGGCTTTAAGGCATCCTCTTAAATGTGCTGTGTGATCACTGACTTGGAAATAATGAACTTCATGATTAATGCATCGAGTTCTAAAAGTTTGATGAAAATGTAATCAAGGAGAGCATTTCTGACAGTGTTTCAGGTAAAGCATTACAAAGTAATCTGTAAGAGTCTAAACTACTATTTTGTTGTGTAAAGTAATGGGATAAGTTACTTCTGCAAACCAAGTAATCAGTTACTTAATGATTTTCCAATAAAATGAATTAGTTAATCTAAAAATCGCCCTTTCCCTCTCACTATGCAGTTCATATTACTCAATAATTGCAAGTATGATCAGTGATATGAAAATAGTTGCTGGAACAACACAGGTTTATCTTAATTATTGTCCAGATAATGCAGCTCCAAACATTCCATTACACGGGCTGAGGATCTACACTGTCCACAGTGAACATTATCAAATAAATAACAAAACACTTCACATTTTTCAGGTGAATTAAAGTATCTGACTGCTTATTTTCTGTTGATTGCTGTTGTCAGTTTGTGTTTTTGCCACTAAGCGGATCACTGATGCTAGCTGTGATGTCATATACATATCCTCTATTCTTTTCTATTATACCTTCAAATGAATTGTTGCAGCAGCATTGTTATTCTCCTGAACACTCTCAAGAAAGGCACAAGACATTCATCCAATAAAAGGACATCTAGACTAAGATGAGATAGCTCGCACAAGCAATTGGACTTAAATGCTAACGATTGATTGTGCATTTGTTTGCAAACTTGAAGTGACATTTCAAATTCATGACCTCTAATTATGGACTTCAAAGTTTTTTGTAGACTTGCATTTCAATTTTGATATTTTTGAACTTTAAATGCTACTTATTATTCTTCAGCCTTCTTGTTTATGCAACAGGTTTACATTAAGTCTTTCCTTTTTTCAGCATGAAACATAGTAATGTTACAAAACGTTGGCAGCAATATTCTTAACTATTCTTAAATAATAAGTGACACTAATAATGATGACTCAGCTTTTAATCTACACTTAAAAGAAAGTCTAACCCTCTCAAGCATTTCTGTCCCAGCAATAATGACTTCTTTTAAAGCAAAAGGTTTAAATCTTTACAGAGCTTTATGCACACTGTCAAATACAAATATCAGTAAAAAGATATTAAAAAAATTCAGGGGTGTTTGTTGTTGGTGGTTAGCAACCAGTCATGACCTTTACACATGCTTCTGCTGGCCTTGGTTTGGGTCTCGCTTGTGGCCAGTTTGCAGAGTCCTCCTCTTACTCTCTCTCTCGCATCCTTTCAAATGCCTGTCCCCTCTCTCTCTCTCTCTCTTTCTCTTACCAATAAAGGCACATAATGCCCAAAAAATAATCTTTAAAAAAAGAAACACATCTTGTGTTTGGATCAGTTGCACTTGTTTCTCCTCTGATCCCCTTACTTCCAGCTCTTCCTATCTCACACTTGTGATTTATTTTTCAGCCTTCCTGTTCTTTCTGTGGAGCTTTTTCTCTGTAACAAGAGGCTGTTTGTTGTAACAATATCGACAACCACAGGAACACATTAGCACTTGAGAGACAGCACACCACTGGGGATGTGTAAACAGTAACAACATGACGCCCATCGATGAGGTGAATGGATATGTATGGATGACCGAAAAAGACACGCGTACTTTAACCAGAGGGCTCTGTAATCATTACCACCTCCACCGACTCCATTGATCTGAAATACAAGCTGGGTGGGTCAGTGCTCATGTCGTGTGACAGGCATGGACGAGTTGGGAAGGTGATACAGCTGCATTTTACTGTTCATACTACACATCACACAGTTGTATGATACTCCCACTCCTGATAGCACTGTTTCCCCCTCCAGGGTCAACATCTGATGGGTTTGGTCCAATGAGATTCATGAGGACGGGGACAGTGGGGCGATACCACCTCCTCATATATATGTGCCTTATTTGAATGATGATTCACAGAGGCAGGGAGGTCACTGGCCTGGAGACACTCTTAATGGGAAGACACGCAAAAAGGACAGGAGTGTATGGCTGTATGTGTGGATGTGTGTGTATGCGCATAGTTAGGAGGAGATTGGGAGGATGGGGGGCTAGTAAGGCTGCTTTGTGGAGCATATCATCTGCAATCTATCATTCAAGTCAAGCAGAGGGGCAGAGCTCGAGGTGCCTGCATCTATCAGTAGTCTTGCACATGGGCAGCCATCTTCCTTAACAGTGAACGAACTGGATGATTTCTTGAATTACAAAATCTGTGATAATATATGCTGACTGTCCGAAGCCAATGGTGGGCAAACACTTCTTCAACACCTGAAAGGTCATTTTGACCTTGTTCACTTCTGGATGTTGCATAGCTATGACTGATGTTAAACATTTTCAGAGATTTTGGCTCCAGACTTTTCCTTCGAGTGTTTTTCTTATACCATATATATTTTTTGTAAAAATCCATCAAAAGCATGAAATATATGATCATTTTTAACAAAAAGGTCACAGGTGATCGTTTTGATCCCACTGATTTCACTTGTCTTAAAGTTGCACAAAGGAAGGCCTCTTGAGATGTGACATCCCATTTTCAAAAGGGACCCCATGACTATGTGGTGCTAAATATAGATACTATAGATGTTTTAACCATGGATATGGAGATCATGCTAATATCTACATTAACAGCTATAATGATAATGGGAATGAATATTCCTAATGTCAGCGATGCCTTGCTAAGGTGTATGCTTCCTGAGCACTTTTAAGTTTATTTTAAATATATATCTTCTGAATTTAATTTAATTCTGTAGGTAAGCAACAGTAGGTTAATGGAAATGTTTTCCTTTAGCATGTTTATAAAGTTATGTTTTGTCAATTTTATCCTATCGAAAGGAAAAAAAATCCCATTGAGTAACAGCATTCTGAGGCAGATTGAGCAAATATTAAAAGTCAGATTGAACGCAGCACTGTTGCATCAGATGACAACAAATCTGTAAAACTCTTTATGGCCAAAGCTAAAACCCACAATTTTCGGTTAGCAGTTCAACACGTCAAGGCGATGCATTTCCTTCTCTGTCACTGATGGTCAGAGCATCATACATATTAAACAGTAGCTTCTGACAGGCAGTCCTGCATCAAATTTAACAGACTAAAAAAAAGGTTGACACTTACAGGAAGGATTTGACATCCAGTCCTCTGTGTCGGATCTGCTCCACCATGTGATCCCAGCTGCCAGGATTTGACCTTGACCGGCCTGCCCCTGTTCCTCTGTACCGAGATGCTCCAGCCGCACTCCCCCGGACCCCTCGTGGGCCCCCACGTTGGCCCCCACCACCCGGCCCTGTGTGAAGCTGTCCCAGGCTCTGTGAGGTGACAGGGGGGTCATTAGGACCCGGAGGAGGCTGGTGAGTGAGGGGCTGTTGGAGGCTCTGCTGCCGAACCAGGGGCCGAGGGCGTGCTACGGCCGAGGAGGGGATGTGCTCCAGGGTGGAGGCAGTGGAGAGAGAGGCGTCCCCAAAACTGAGTAGAGACATGCGGGAGCATCAAGGGAAGAAATGATAAAAAAGGAAAGAGACCAGAGTTAGAGAAAACATCAGGAACACATGCTGAAGTTAAGAAAACATGAGAGTAAATACTGTTAAGTGGAAGTAAAAGGGACAAATGTAAGATACTGTATGTATGATGCGGATATACATAAGGGCCATTTTGGTCATTTGGAGGTCAATATAAATGGTGCATTCCAGTTGATTGTAGAACTTAGATTTTGTGAGTTGCAAATCAGATACCTCAGTGAGAATGACCCCTTTGGTTGGAGTTTTTTTAAAACTGATTTCATTATCATCTGAGCAATTAAATTGAGTGGAATAATTTAAACCAATGAAGAATGCATTGTCAAACTTAGACAAAAATTTAGCAATACTACATCACAGCAAAAGAAGACAAAATATTGCTGACAGAACTATAATTTATACTTCAATATGATTTGTTTATTAACACTGTCATAAATTGGCATACATGTGCATCATTTCACTAGCAGAGCAGCACTGAAGCTCTACAGAGCAGTGAAGGTATGAGTTGAAGTGAGGCTGAGCACAGTAGAGAAGGTGGCATTAACTGGCAACATAGACATCAGTCTCTGAGTTTTACTCCTGTTTTAAACAAAACTTACAGAAAGGGTGAAATAATGATAATGCATTTCTTATTTCATTTAAAAGGGCTTAGTCTTTTTTCTTTTTGGTTTTGAAACAAAGTCAAGAAAAGATTATGAATCTGAATATTTTGCGATGTAATGTGCGGAATACTCAGCAATCTCAAAACATTTAGAAATGCAATAATATCAAATCAGCACTGAATTATAGTGGGACCACTGAAGATTCCCACCCCCAATGACCACACCTCTCTAAGGAAGTTGATGGAGGGAGAAAAGAAGAGCAGAAATGTCAACATGCCTTATAGATGACTGCTGAAAAGTGAATGAAAAGACTTCAGCTGAATGTGAAATTATATTTCGTGAGTTTCTGGCTGCATGCTATGAAAGATATTCTGATTCAAGGATTGATTTCCAAACAAACTTTTACCTTTGTGGACTAAATTTAGCAAGGAACTGAGGTATTATTGCCACTTAACTGCAGTTTATCTCAATCTGCAGTGCTAAATTGTTTCTCTGCGCTCCCTCTCATCCTTATTAGCCCTGACCTACTTCTACCTTCTCACCCTGTTGCCTTTTGCTTCGACCGCTCTCTCTCTAAGGTCCTGTCTGCTGCTCCTGCTCTGTTCCCCTGCCCACGTTCTCCTCCACCATAGTGCCTCTGAGCTCAAATGCTTCCTATCTCCTCTGTCCATTCATCTTTTCCTCACCCTCAGCCCCCTCATCAATCTCTCTGCACACCGTCTCCAATCACTGTTCTTTAAGCTGGCTCTCTAATTACCGGCCTGCTACTCTTACAATCATGTAATAGTGCTTCACCTCCTTATCCTCCGCTCAATCACCGGCCTGCCTGATAACTGTAAGCTTGTGCTAAACAGCTCTGTCTGAAGCTAGCGCTGCGAGGGAGGATTTACAGCCAGGACTCGAGTTGTGTTAGCACAGCTCTTCAGTATTAACTGGGCTCTAACTCTGCTGGAGAGCCAGGAGACGAGCACCCTGAGGAGAGGAGCAATGCTGGATCAAGTAAATACAAGACAGAACTCATATACATGCACACAAGCATGCACACTTTCTCTCATTCACACACATACACACTCACATAGTGCTCTGTTTCCTGAGGACAGACTTTGAAGAGAATATTTATTTACTCCTGATTAATATTTCAGCTGGAAAACTGTGAGATAATGTTTAGAAGTTGTTTGCTGGATTTTTGAGGTGCATAAGTGTTAAAGAGTTTGAAAATGGGAGGAGATGATTTGGGCATTTTGGCTTCGAACAGAAAAAAAAGCATTAATTTTCCACACAAACAACTTCAGGAAACAGTAAGCTGGAGCCCTTCTAGCTGTAACAAACTCTGAAATGATTTATTGGTATTACAAAACACCAACTCCCATCGAAAAAGACAGAAAAGATGCCCCTGCCTTTGTATTTTCTGAACACTTACCGGCCACTTACTAGGCATACCTGAAGAAAATGCTTTGTTGGGGCCAGAGGTCAGAGGAAAGTGGCAGAAGTTGTTCGAGGAAAATAAAGATTACAGTGACCCAGTTAACCACTTATTACAACTAGGGTATGCAGAGAACCATTTCTGAAAGCACAACATATTGAATCATGAAACCATGAACTATACCAGGAGCCACTACTGTCAGCTAAGAACAGGAAACTGAGACCATAATTGGCAGAGGCTCACCAAAATTGGACATCAGACAAGTCTTGATTTCAGCTCCAAAAATTAAATGGTAGGGTCAGAATTAGGCAGAATTAACCTGAAAGCTTGTATCAATTCTGTGTTACGTGAAAAGGTCAAATTGGTGGTGGAGGTGCAATGGTGTGGGGAATATTTTCTTTGGAACTCAGTACAAGCATCTGTTCCATGAGGTGTAATGAGAAATGTGCAGCAATTATATGATTTATCATGTTATTATTGACCAAATAACCTCTGAGATATTTACGTGCCATGAAAAATTAAATCAGTTCTGAGTGCAAATGGCATCTAACACAGTAATAGTAAAGTGTACCTGATAAACTGGTCAGTGAGTGGGTATCTATAACATAGCTATGTCTCCAGAGTCCCATTAAGTGAAAATGTACTCAACAAAGGATTTAAGAAATTTCATCCGTGCCGTCAACAGCAAGAGAAAGTTTCTAAAGCTTGTGGGTATTGTAGAGTATATTAGGAGTCGTCACTGATATGGAATTAACACATAACATCTCTTCTCAAATTCTACATGAAACGAGGTTTGGGTGATATGGACTAATATGTATATGGCGATATTCCATACATTTCACAGTTTTCTGGGTCAATAATTTTAAAAACACAGGTTAATGAAGCTTAAAGTAGGATTGTGTCAATACAAAGGTGGAAAAAAAATTAAGGTTTTGGGCTACAGTTCACCATTTTAAATAGCTATCAAATTGCTTTGTATGGCCCTTGTGTAAAATATGGAAATAATTCATGCTCAAGCTGTTTTGGCACCAGTACTGGCATTTGTAGCAAAAACAACTATTAATATAAACTTCAATCATGTTTGACAATACACTGATCATTTTTAAGAACTTGATATGTCTCCCAGGCCTACGTTGAACATTTATTTTCTTTTAAGGTTTAAAGCTATAATATACATATACATATATATATATATATATATATATATATATATATATATATATAATATACATATACATATATATATATATATATATATATATATATATATATAAAAATCCAAGGAGTTTTATGTAAGACAACGATATTACATTTTTAACATGGAATAATGTGTCTGGTCAAAATGAAAGTTGTAATTAAATTCTACCAGATTTTTTTTTCCTTTGATTTGGTTTGTGTTCACATTGTGGTACTGTAAATAAGATCAAAGATCTACCACTGAAGGGCTGTCTTGACTTCATCACATCACACACTGCTTTTCACTGTGTGGATAAACAAATGCCAGGCTCACTGGTCCCACTCTGCTTGAAAAATAGCAGAGTGGGCTAGCAAGCAAGGTAATCTGCCACCGAGCTGAGTCATGATTTAACTTAGTACAAAAAAAACAAATGTCCCCTGAACATTTTGACAGATGATGTTCAGATGTGTTTGGCAAATATTTGACATGACTTATGATGTAAAAGTTAGAAAACTCTGTACATAAACAAAGTAAGCTTTCAGTGATGTCAGTGTCAACAGCAGTTGTTGGAATGGTCACCAGTGAGAAAGGTATTCCTTACACCAAAACACCTGTAGCAGTGTTGACAGAGAAACTGACAATCTGTAAAGCAGACCATCTCTATTCAGCAAAATTCAATGGGTTTTATTACTGAGTTTGCATCATTCCAAACCATCGGGCAAAAACAGTGACACCCACTTGATTTCAAATGAGTCAAGAGTCAGAGTATCCTACAGGACAAAAATAGAAACGATCCATTGAGTATGGTGAGTTTCACTTGTGTACCTTCCTAAATGAACTTAATCCTTAACTTTTGATAGAGGCAAGGAAAAACTGGGATGGAATGATAAGAAAAATGAGCCCAAAAAAAGCAAAGTCCGAGCCTTTTTCCATATACTGTAAAGTAAGTATTTTGTTTAAAAACAAAATTTCTCCAATTCAGTAAAACCAAATACTGTATAGTTAAGGCGAAGAATCACCAACATTCGACAGAGATGGATAAAGATGCAGATAACGTAAGTCTAATAAAGACTTCTATTAGACATTTTGTCTCCCCTAAACAAATATGTTATTATAGCTGACACCAATGCATTTTGCTGGTGGCATCAAGCAAGACGTCTGGAGCCAGTTCATGTTCTAATTGTAATAACTACTCTGTTCAGAGTCATAAATTTGATAAAAAATTAGACATATTAGTTGAACATTTTCAGAGCTTCACAATGCAGTCTGCCCCTTTCAGTGATTTAATAATTTGTTTAATTTATTTGTGTTTTAAAAGTCTGTATATTTAATGGCATTCGTATTATTCTGTGCAGCAGCAGCCAAATGCTCATAGAGTGAGCCCTTTTATCTGATGTATCCTGTTACAGACTTGGAGGGTTATTTTCACATTTCTTCTTGCTTGAAAGTCAATTAAGATGACTATAAACCTTGAATGATTTTGTAATTAAGGAAAATTGAGAGAGGTGAAAAATAGAAGATAGTGTTTAAGTGAGGGAAAAATACCAAAAGTGAAAAGAGATGGAGAGAGGGTGGAGAAGGAGAGCTTGAGAGACAGAGCGATGGAGAGGTAAAAATGCACAAAAATAGAAACCAATTCCAGCCCTGAAATGGAAATACAGGTAGATCTGACAGACAGCAAAACAAGAGTGACGGGAAACATCCACCAAGATTGCAGGTGACTCTTATTAAAAACAAAAACACACAAAGAAAGATTAGCTTGTAATTTGGAGATCAGTAAAGTAGGCTCAACAAAATATTCAAAACATTTCAAACAACGTTTAATGTATCAGGAAGAAAATGTAAATTCTTCGTGTAGAGTTTGTTTTCACTTTTTGAGTTAATCCAAGTACATGCAGAATTTAAGTTTTCTTACAGTCAAAATGAGAATAAGTGGGAGGATAAGCTGAACTGATCAGTACTTCTACATGTTACTCCAGGTTATTAATCTATTCAACTTTTGCCCTAGATTTACTGAATTGATGTGTCAGCAAAACTGTACAGAAGACTATGATATTTTGGGTAATGATTTACATAAAGACATTTAAAATGAATCATAAATTAGTCCCCTCAAAGTGCTGCAGGTATTTCAGGACCACATGCATTGGAGTCACAACCTCTGTTTGTTGGAGCACTTACACCAGGTCCAAATGAAGTTAGAAAAGAAAGCTTTCTTTTTTGGATAATATTATTGATACAACATAAAATTTGATTTAAGGAACAAACATAGTTATCCAGAAAGTTGTCAAATCAATAAGCAAATAGAAATGTAATGAAAAGACATAATTAACTGTTTTCTTGTTTTATATAGGATTCTGACGCAAATAGATTGTCACCATGAAATCAACAGGTCAGTTTTAGTAAAGAGACCTCTAGATCTTAACAGAAAAATATTCTAGTTTAAAAACATTGGGTAATGCTTGGTTAAAGTTTTGCAGAAATGGTCAATGCCTGTAATATTGGTAATATCTAGTAAAGAAATACAAATTTGCATGTAATCAGTTATCAATATTATTACAGAAAACTTCACTTTACATTTTTCCATGGTAATTGATAAGTTTTCTTAATGGAAAAGTCGACTGATATTCAAAACAAATTTGTAGGCTACAGCAAATGAGGAGGGGGCTGTCCCCTGAGCTAGAGGTTAGTAGTATAATTGTTGAATCAAATAATGTAGTCAAAAATGGTTCCTTTTGCATTGCCATTCTATTCTGCAACCTTTAAAACACTTCAAGTAATTAGGATTACACATAACAAAACAACAAGAAAAACAGGATTAATAAAGATTGAGATCACTTTGTTCAAAGTAACACATCGCTTTGCAGAGATTTAACTGAAACACGTGGTCCTCTACAGATTTCAAACTAACTTATGTTGATAATTCTTCTAGCTGTTTAGAACACAATCTTTGTAGAGGTGGTCACTCTTTTTTTTCTTATTTTACTTTTAAATGCCATTAGTGTATTTAGCAGATCAGAACTATCAAAGCATAATATACTGTACTGATCTAGAGATTTCAGACGTGACCATCAGTTCATATTATTCAATCTTGAACAATATCCTTTACAAATCATATCTTGCTTGTTGTTGAAGAACAACTGAGTATGGCTGGTCATGTTTAGAGCCTTAAGACTTTTGCCATTAAAACACTTTGTCATTGTCAGCAAAATAAAGAAAAACATTTTTTATGGCAGTGTATTTTCTTTTGATAAAGCAAGCTATGTAAGCTACAGGAATGTACCAGTGGTAAGACATGCACTACTGCCTGTATTGGAAATAATAGAAGATTAAGACCATGGATACACAAATTAGCCTCTTACACTTTAAAAGATCCCAGGTTGGTATTCAATGAATTTTAGGTCTAAAAGTTGAGCTTCATTAGGAGAGGCTTCATTTGTACCACTGACCTAATAAAACTTCATCCCTGCTGTTTATCAAGCAGCCTGCACTGAATTTTAAAAAGCTATTACCTTGGGTGAAGAAGCCCAAAATATCTGAAGACCTTCTGTGAGCGTCTGTTTTCTTTGAATTTCTCAGATCTGTCACAGCCTGAAGAAAATCTGAGTATGCAGAAAACCACTGTGACTGAGGATCCACTTTGTGTGCTCTGACATCAGCTGGTGGAGCGTTGGCAGCTGACACAAAAATAGTATTTGTTTATGAGTGACGAATCCCTCTGTAGTCGAGAGACTTGAACCAGTGGTTACTCATGCACACAGACAGAGTCAGCAGCAGCTGGCTTCAGGTCTGCCTCACATCTGCATCTGCATGGTGTCAGAAATAGCCTCTGTTCATGTCAGTCTTTGACAGTACATGCAACAAAGGCAGTCTTAATAATTTAATAGACTCACACTCTTCCTTGATACTCACACCATGCTTTAGTGCCCCCCTGAAGCCCCTCATGCATGACCCCACCGTCACCATGCTCAACTCACTTGCCAAACCGCAGGCCTCCGGCATGCATGTGGCTCTGGACCGTCTGCCAGCGCCCGGCTTTGCTGCCCCCCGTCACCATGCTGCGAACGCTGTCACTGCGACTGGGTCCCGCCCCATTCCCAGAGCACGCACCAACCCCACTGCTGCTGGCCCCCGGTGAGGGTCCAGCACCACCCTGCCCACCCTTATCTGTGGCCCCACTGGGAGAAACAGCAGTGACAATGAAAAACACCGACAGACAGATAGAGAGACGACCAGGAGAAACAGAGACAGACGCACAGAGCCGGAGAGCAGAAGAGTCATCAGTAAAGTTAGTCAAATGGGTGAGTAATACACTTTGTGAGTTCTCAGTGCAGCCACAAGTGTCAGTTCACAACAAACAAACATAGAGCGGCTGCAGCCACTCGGCCAGGTAGTCAATAAAAAAGCAGTGGGGATGTCTGGGCTGAGATGTGCTGTGTAACCCTGAAAGTCTGCTGGAAAAGAAACCTTTTTTTCCTTTGAACTGATTTATATTTGAATGTACTTACACTGTTCAAAACTGCACAGACTTTACATTCAGAGGGATACTTTACTCTCTGTAAGCACTTTCTAAAGAGAATACTGCAGGGATGATGTATTTTTATGGGCCAACACAGGTAAGCACTGCACAGGACCCATTAACATAAGCCTGTGGATTTTTCCCTGTTGGTTTTGAGGGAAAAATATGCTAAACAAACAAGTCCATGAAAACGGAAAAAAGTAGGTACTTGCACATGTTGTTCTTAAAGGGACTGTGAGGAGAACCTGTTTCCGGCGACAAAAAGACTCTGCTACCCATGAGCACACATGGCAACTGTCGTAATGCTGCGTTCCAGTAACCTCGGAACTGGGACTGACATCATCTCCGACTTATCAGCGTTCCAGTTGAAGTCGGAACAAAAACATGCCAATCTACCAGGCTATTGTTAGCTGTTGTTAGCACGCCCTGTGTTGTTGTATGAAGAATGTGATTATCACTATGGCAGCATTTTTGTAAATATAAGTCTGACAATATGATGGATACAGTAAATTGATTATTACAGGAGCTAAATAACTGTTCATACTGGGGGCATCCACCTTCGATTGTCAACTCGGGGGTGACGAGGTTTCACCGAGTTCCCAGTAGGACATTCAGACTTTGGGGGATGTTCCAGATGTAGTTTCCTACTCAGAACTCAGAAATTCCAACTTCCGACTACAACTGGAACGCACCACAAGCCGAAGCGTGTGTTTGTTGATGCTAATAAAAATGCAGCTCGGACCTTCCTCAGAACTCTGCATTGCTTTACAACTTCTTTTTTCAACAACTTACAGGATGCAAAGCAACGAGGTAATGTATCTCTTTCTAGTTATGTCGCGGTAGTTTTTGATGTGTGACAACAAGCAATTTTTTTAAAACTTAGTATCGTAGTTTTGTAGCCGGCTATATATCGCTACTTACAGCCCAGTGCTCTAAGACGTGTCTGAATAATATAAATTTGCTCTAGTTTTAATTGTCTTGTCCCGAAGTTGAGTATCCAGGCCAGTCCAGCCTTATCCGATCCGACCGGAAGGCTAAGGAATAGCATTTATAGATAACCTATTTTGATGCTATAAAACTCATAGATAAGTGCGTATTTCGATTAGGCATATATCTAAAAGTGAGACTTTTTTGTAATTATTTAGAAACTCCTCACAGTCCCTTTGAGATCATCTTTAAAGAAACACTACTGTCATACACTTGAGCATAAATGTAATCTTTGATCATCTAAGTTGTTTTATTGCAAATGTATGAATACATTTCTTTTATTCATTAATTCAATTGATGCAAGTAACATCACCCTGTCTAAGTGAACATGTTTCCTTGAGAACATTTAATTTTCCCAGACAGACATTGTTGCCTTAGTTAATTACTTGTTTTAACTATTTTTTTCTTTGTTCATTTGATCGTTTTTGATAGACTCTAAAAAGCTAGAAAAATTGAAGAGTTGGGAGCTCCTGTATTAGTTTCTCATCAAAAAAGAAAAATAAGCTTGTGTTCACCACAGTCCTTTTTTGGGGTATCAAACTAAAAAGTCATCTACAATCCCATAGATCATGAAGTCATAGTACTGTAGGGATAAAATCAAATATTTTTCCACGGTTTAAGATTTTCATGGTAGTACCCCATTGGTGTGTTTCCACCAGGAGATAGACCAGTTATTCACTTTGCTACAGTTTTACCTAAAGAAGATCTGTTAAGCACCTTGATACTGTTTGAGGTGCAACAGTACATCATACCCTTCCTTGTTATACTTTAGAGGGTTTAGCTCTTCTCTTTGTGATCAGGCAAATAAGCATGGCACTTCAACAGAAGGAAGAGTAAGAGATTTGTTATTTTAATATTTTTCCTTGCTTTTGACAGGGGAATTGTAAAATAATTGCTTGCTGTGTTGAACCTAGTCATACTGGACCTTTTGTTGGAAACACACCTCACTGGCTGCTTTTAGTTTTGAGATGTTAATGACAAAAATCACCAAAAAATGACCTTAGGTGCGGGAAGTGAAACACACTAGTTGGGAATTAACTGAAACAGAAAACAGAAAATGCTCAAACTCGACCTGTTTGCAGCAGGAATCATCAATTTATTACTTTTTTTTTACGTACATTGGATATAATCCTTTTGATTTGATGGGGAAAGGATTTTCCCCTCAACCAAAGTGGTTTGGAGAAACTTAAATCTCATATCTCTCAGTCCTACAGACCTCCTGTTACACAGCCCAGGAAAATAAAGGCATACAGGAAACTTTTGTTTGTGGTCCTTACCTGCAGTTGATGTCAGCGTTAAATGAAGGCTATCTAGTTTTTGCTTAAATTAGTATGTCTGAATAAAAATATTATATTTTACCATGTTATTCCGAGAGAAAATAATCTAGCTGCAAAACAAGCAGCATAGCAAACTCTACACTAGGGAATGTATTGTATGATCCTGAAAATAGTCAGTTGTTCAAAGTGGTCCCTACAAACAGGAGTTTTGTCTGAAACCAGCCTATTTAATGTAGACAATCTTCCACTCTCTCTCTGTTTTACTTCACATTACTACCAGGACTGGAAAATATTTGTTGATTTTTCAAAACGTAATCAATTGGCACTACAATGAACAACACAAAACAGGCATTTTGGCATTATTTCTCTTTGCAAATTCATTTCCTGCTGCTTTTCTTGAGTTCTCTGTGGTGATATGACTTAACCTAAAAGCAGCCAGTTAAGATGATGTTACCAGCCCAAAAAGTTGTAAAGATAAAAATGGTGAATTTAAATAAAAATGGTTGTTCTATCACCTGACAGCTACAGCGTGCTTCACTGTAGTCATTAAATTAACCCCCTTGTTTACGCATGGCTTACTCATAACCCAGACAACTGGGTTATATCATCTTTGGTGGGAGGATGGATACAGACGTGGACAAAAATGTTGGTACCCTTCAGTTAAAGAAAGAAAAACCCACAATGGCCACTTAAATATGTTTATAATAATAATAATAAGAATGTTTAAAAGGATTTAGATTAGGACTCATAGAGGGTCACTTCAGAATAATCCAATGTTTTGTCCTGAGCCATTCTTGGGTGTTTTTAGCTGTGTGTTTTGGGCCATTATCCTTTTGTAGGACCCATGACCTGCAGCTGAGACCAAGCTTTCTGACACTGGGCAGCACATTTCGCTCCAGAAAGTCTTGATAGTCTTGAGATTTCAATGTACCCTGTACAGATTCAAGACACCCTGTGCCAGGTGGGGCAAAGCAGCCCCAGAACATAACTGAGCCTCCTCCATGTTTCAAAGTAGGTACAGTGTTCTTTTCTTTGTATGCTTCATTTTTGCATCTATGAACATTGAGCTGATGTGAGCTGAGCTGGTTTTTTCTTGCCGCCATGATGGAGGGATTCATGATTGGCTATATGGATTCATGTTGGGTGTTGGATGTATATATTTGTATATATATGTATATGTGTATTTTATATGTATATATGTATCTATGCATATATGTGTATCCATAAAATGAAGAGCTTTATGCTCTATTGTAAAGTGTCTTGAGATAACACTTGTTATGAATTGGCGCTATACAAATAAAGATTGATTGATTGATTGATTGATGTGACTTGCCATTAAGCTCCAGTGTTGTCTCATCTGTCCAAAGGAAATTCTCACAGAAGCTTTGTGACCTGTCAATATCCATTTTGGCAATTCCAGTCTTGCTTTTATGTGATTTGCTTTCAACAGTGATGTCCTATATTAAGTCAACTTAGGCTCAAACAGTGATAGTGCAATCTGATACTGATGTACCTTGACCTTGGAGTTCAGGGCTCTTTGGTTACCATTTGTGTTATCCATTTCTTCAAATTGCTGATCTATAATGTTCTTTCTAATCTCCTAACACAACACTCTCCTTAGCTTTTTGTGTTCCTGGTTCAGTGTGGTACACACCACAACACCAGACGGCACAGTGACTACTTTTCAGCCTTTAAATAGGCAGAGTACCAACAATTTTGACTATGTCTTTAATTCTGAAAGCAACCCATATATGGTGTGAAGATCAAAATAGTGAATATAATTTCCATGTCTTTTTTCCCACGCAGCTACCTTGACTGAAGCCTGATTTTCGTATCTGAAATGAGAAATATGACTGAAACTTTCAGGCACGTCAGCCACATTTTCCAGCACAAAGGGAACAACAATGACCAACCTGCTGGCTGCATGAATAGGTCATAATAGCTTCATAATGATGCAGATGCATCACCCCCACATTCTTACAGTGAAATGGCAGCTGATGATCATACAACACTAACGTCTCAGAGATCTCACAGCAGTTTACCTGCAGGTCATAATGGAGGCAAAGGCACTTTAATCTAATGAGTTTGTGTAGCAATATCTCCACAGTGAAATACCGAAACTCGTTTGTTTTTATGCCATTAAACCCACCCTGAATACCGTGGACTCAGAGACAGACAGACTGTAGACTTCAGACCAGGGACATCCCTCTGAGAGAGGACAAAGCAAACACACAGCTGCACTTCAAGACAATGTCTTTATCAACATTTAGACATCAGGTGTAAGCTCAAAGATTTTTTTTAAACAAAATAATGCGATGAATATAGGCTTCTGCTTTCATGTAGAGCTCATTTCACTTCTGCAGAGTTAGTGGTATCTGATTCTTTCATTTTCTGTTTTATATTTATCCTAAGACTCAACAGTTCTCTCATATTGTTTATCTTTTATGTGCAGATAACAAGTGATTAGGATAACAACAACCTGCAGTTTTTTAGATTATGGAAAAAAACAGTCCCTAAATAACATTTGTTAAACTATATTGAGCTAACAAATTGAAAATGGGTAGTAAAACAACTTATTTTTCAATGACAGATATAATGCATCTTAGCACATCCTCCTTTAGTCCTTCACATTACTGTTGGATTATGACACTCTTAGTGCAAACCTTAAGAACATCAGTTTTGCTTCATGGATTGTCAGGTGATCACTAAAAAAATCTCTCAACCAGCAGAATAAAAAGTGTACTTTTATTCATCCTGCAAAAAATCCAGTCATTACACTATGACATAATCAGTTCATAAACACTTTATGGTTTTCATGTATGCATGGATGCTGATTTTTAATAAAATATTTGAGATGGCCTCTTAAAGTTTTATTAAACCAAATACAGTTTTCCTACTAATTATTTGAAAACACTCCTGAGTTAGAAAAAAAGACTACAGAAAGTATTGCACTTAGTCTGATAGCAGCATTTAAGTTATTTTCAAAGCAACTTTCACAATTTGGAAAATTCTTGTAGTAAGAGACAGAGAGTCAGAGATATGGGGGGGCTCTGGCTTGTATTCATTTCAGAAATGCCCTTACTTATACATGGTGTACACCCCTCCTGAAACTAAAACAGACAACTCAGATTATACCATCTCTGGTGCAGCGATGGATGATTTAATATGAAGTGAGTATGTGACTTCTACAGTCAGTAGAGACTTGTGGAGCTGCAGTTTAAGCACTTTGGCGTTGACTTTTAGAATATCAACACCACTGTTAAGTCCTTGTGTGGAAGAAAACATTGGTAGAATGTTGCACAAATAGTGCTGACTGTGTATTTTCCATCCATCTTAGCCAAGCCGGTCTGATGTTTCTTTGATTACAGATCAGTTTTTTACTGGTTCTGACTTCTGGCTTTTCCTCTGCATCAGGTGTACCACACAGCCTGTCCTACAGTAACACTGCACATAGTTGAATGTTTGTAAGCCAGTAGTGCTCAGACAGCAATTGCCTCCATCAAGGCATTCAATAGAAATGCTGGAAATCTGGCAATGTTAAAAATCCTTAAAGAATGGATCCAGATTTAGATTACCACCAAATCACATCTGACCAACATTCTGTGATGATTCCATCAAAACCCGTAGAAAACTTTTGAGTAATCTCACATGAAACAGACAGAAAAACAAACAGACAAACACCAGTAAAAGCATAAGCTCCTTGGTGAATGTTACTATGTGTGCAACTGCAGGTGGGGAGTGCAAAAGAACAAAATTAAGTGGTTAGTTAATATTAGGCCTTACACTTTATCTTTAAAGGTGTGACAGAGACAAGGAACCTGTGTGTGAAGTCTGCACCGTCCAGCCACACTGGAGGATGTGTGAGGGTCCAGCCATTTTTAAAAACTATAACAAAACTATTGCTTATTTATTTACCTGGAGGCAGCAACGGAGACAAACAATGAAAATTGAATCCGAATTTTTGCAAATATATACTTAATTTACTGATCTTCAAAATGCAGAACAAATCAACTTGCGTAAGTCTCTCTTTTATCTGAAAATCAAAAATCTATAATGATACTTGCCCCTTGTCTGGTATCTTCACCAGAGAGAAGCGCAGGAACAAGAAACAAGCACAAAAACTGAACACTCTGTGAAAAGATTCTTAGAGCGGGTTTATGGAGTATTATAAACTTCCTCTGGTCATTGATGTGAATTACATTCTTATAGAAGAATGGGGCAGACACTTCATATAGACCACAGATCACTGTGCTACAAAGTGAGGGTATATATGTCTTATCGAAAAACATTATATGAACCTCAGTGTGAATAGTGTTGATTTCAGTAAACACATACCTAAAATAGAACCGGTAGAAGAATTTCTTTAGAACTCTTTAGAGTTTTTGTCTCCTCTATAACTAATCCAAATTCTAAGAAAATGTTCTACCCTTTATTATCACAAAGGTTTTCCATTTTTCAGTTGGAAATGTTGGTAATTAATTGTCTTATCTCTTGCTCATGTTTATTACTGTATTTTATCATCGCCACTTATTTTTATTATTTTGTAATTTTATCATCATTGTTCATTTCATCTTTTTATATTTTCTGACCTGATTTCTGCTTTCATCCCCTTTTTATTGCGTTTCCTATTCTTGCTGATTTTATGTTTTTATGTTTGGTCCTCATGGTCTCTTTTTATGCTGCATGGTTCTTGTATTGTCTGGGTTCCTATAAAGTATGAAAAGGGCCTTCAGTAAGAAATCTGGAGTATTAACACAATGTCAACCATCGCCCCTCTGTCTTTTCACCTTGTGTCTTTTTACCTTTGTGTCTTTCTGTTAGTCTTGATTTAAGCTGTGCTTTTTGTTTTTACTTCATTGTGCTCATTGTTTGTTTGTGTTTTACTATTTTGTGCTGAACGCTTGTCAAAGTGCTTTGTAAACTATGTTTTTAAAAGTGCTATATAAATAAAATTATTATTATTATTATCATTGTTATTATAATTTAACTTTGGTACAACTGTCAGTTAAGTTTTTGTTTGTTACCCTACTTGTACTTATTTTCTTTTTAATATATATTTGCTTTTTCTATTTAGCTTTACTGCACTTTTAACTTGTGCAAAAAAAGCCATGAATTTTTTGCTTTCATACATACATTTAAATTTCAGCAAGGAGCACTGAACCCCAAATGGACTATTACTTATCTCAGAAATGCCACTTTCTTTGTCCAGATACATGCCTCCTAAATATAGAAGATTAACCAAGATGGTCCAACACCATCAGAAACAATCACTGGTCATTTTTGAACGGCACAAACAGAAGCAAGATACGGTGCATCGTCACTAAAAATGTGGTCATGAAAGAGTTTAGTGAGCTCTAATTAGAGAGGATAGGAACAAACAGGTTCACTATATGCCTCAATGATGTGTGAGATGAGTAAAAATGATGAAATGGAGGTTGGTATGAAACAGACGTCTAACCATCCAAACACTTAATTGCTGAATGATACACAACAGAGGCAGCGTGTCTATTTTTAGAGAGGGGCTCAGTGGAGCAGACTCAGGAGGAGTATCAAGCAGCCTTAAAGCACTTACAATACGCTGAGTGATAGAGGGAGTAGAGACAATAAATGAGCAGAGAGCACAGAGTGAGGGGACAGAGAGGTGAGGGGAGGGGAGTAAATACACAGAACAACTACACATGCACATAAATAACAAAACACAACACAGAACAATAAAACATTAACAAAACCCACCCCTTTGAAGGAATAGTTGGACACTTTTGGTGAACACTTGTTGGCTTCTGGCAGATAATTAGAGGAGAAGATTGATATTGCTCCTTTTACGGGCTGTTTAATAGGAGGCTAGAGCCAGGTGATGATAATGAAAATGGCCTGCACCTATTTTTAGCACTTTTATGTCTTCTGAGCTTTTAAAGTGCTTTAACATAAAACTACTCACGCACACTCTGCCAACATATGCACTCATACATTTGTCTTACTTGAGGTAAAGAACCTTCTTCAAGGACATTTCAACTCGCTATAGGAGCCGTGGATTAAACAATCCACCTCCCAGTTTGTGGATGAACAATTTGATGACCTTAACTTAGCTTAGCGTAAAGACTGGAAACATACCCCTACACAAAACCTGTTACTAAGGCATGTCCACAGATGTTTTTCTCCTCAGTTTTAAAAAAAGATCCACACACACAATAACTTTTCACATTAAAATGCACGAAAGCTTTAAGGCACAGTTTGGTGATGACCTTGTCAATATTTCCAACCATTCCTCTGCAATTATCATTTAATTTTCAGATGTATTACATTTTTATTGGTGTGAACTCTCTCTTATGATAGTTTCTTGACCAAAGCATAAATCTCAGGTGAATACCCTGACATTGCAGAGGAGAAACTTGCACAGTGTGAAGTATTGGACCCAAAAGAGCCCATCCATGCACGATTACAATAAACAAAATGTCAGATAAAATAATTATAAAATTAAATAAATAAATAAAATGATAAAATTTCACATTCTTAGGAATATAAAACAGAATATGTTTGTGTATGTGCAGAACCACAGCACAGAAAAGGCTATGTATTGAAAAGTACTCACCTGTATGTGAACAAACCCTTACACAATTTAGATTTAAGACACACTTTAAAGGCTGCATCAAAGAAAAAAATCAACATCAGAAAAAACTCCTAACATATCACCAATGAATAATAAGTTGTAATGTAAGAATAAAGTTAGAAAATTTGACAGATGCTTTGATTTTTTTTTGACAATCCCTCTTTAAATTAAATGTCTTCACTGTTGTGAAAAATGTTTATTTGTTTGTTAAAATGAACCTTAAGTGCAACACTAGGGTCTCTATTCTCTTAAAACTATATGCTAGTAAGGTTGAAAATTGGTTCACCGGTGTTGAAATCCTAATATATTATATAAAATGACGTTAATGGCTTTCATCTAATTTACACAAAACCTGAAGTGTTAGACTGGTGCTGTTTCTAAGAGCTGGTGGTGAAATTTGCTTGCCTCATTAAATTGGGCAACATGATTCAAGTTTGGCTTCTGTTTTTCATGTCATTCCCTACTCCTCTGTCTACCTATTTCTACTTTATCAACTGTCCACTATCTATTAAAAAGCCTCCAAATAAATCATAAAATAATCTTCCATGCTAGATTGGTTAAAAAGCAAAGCAGAAAAAGTTTATTAATAATACTGAGATTAAAACTCAGTATTAAACAGCAGATTAGTTGTTTTACTCTTCAGGGTCTGTAATAAGTAAATGAATGGGATATAATGAGTTAACTGGTAATTTATTTTGGTGCTTCTACATGTTTTGTTACCTTAGAGGTTGACCGGCTCTTTATTTATTAATCTTCTAACTAGGCCAAACTGCTGCCTGAATGTTCCTTCCACTTTATTTATATAAAGACACATGAGAAAGATGGTGGTTATTCTTCTCACCAAACTCTGCCAGAAAGAAAGAAAAAAATGTGTTTTTCTAAAAATTTCAAAGAATCTGTTATGATAAAACCACGTCTTGCTGAATGAAATTAAGAGCAAAAAATATCCCCATGTTAAAAATAAACAGTCAACCCTCTGTAGGCTGTGCTAACATTTACGTATTCGTGCAACAGCTTTCTGTGGAGTTGCACTGTATAGATGGAGAACAAAAAGGGGGAAAAGGTTTTGGGTGAAACAGTAAGATCTGCTCTTCAAGGGTTATCCGTCTCCATGGTAACACTCCATGGGCTGCAGGTGAGAGGTAAAGAGGGTCTGATGAGGCTAGCAGGGCTGTAGGGAAAGGGGCTATCAAACCTCTCACTTGATCACCCTGTGGGATGTGCTGAATCAAAATAAAATGTTATTTCCTGGATTTTATGGTCTGCGCTTTGAGTTCTGGTGGTAAGTATTAGACAGGATTGGGAAAAAAAGAGGCTCTCCAACAACATGGAATCTTCTTTCCCATAAACATTCATGATGCAAGCCCCCGTTTTCAGATAGGATATAACCATTAATTCCCCTTGGCTGTTGGCAGATACGAACATCGCCTTTGTATCTTGAAGCGATCGTTTGGAATATGGTTATATTTCAGTCAATGTGAGGGCAGGCCCAGGAATCAGAGTAATATTGAGGGATGGTGCACATCTCTATCAGGTGCTGCATGGCCAGCAGTGCATACTAAACACCGACTCACTGAGGACATGCCTGAAAGCAAAAAACATGAGGATTACCAGGGATGAGCGGAGACTTCTGTTTGAAGATATGTGTCCAGACAGCGTTACAAAACGAAGCGCTCTGCCCTACTTTGGACGATTGAATATTACATTCCCTCTTCTCTCAGTGATATATTGATCAACTTTTGCCTTTCATTCTGCGTATTTTTATTTGTTTATTGTCCAAATGCTGGGCTTTAGAGATTTAACTCCACTGTGCTACTGGTGTCTAATTTAGATTAGGACATTTAGGGACACAACTCTACAGGGGATTTTTAAGGTGCATATAAGCCCCTGTTCATTACAGCCCTGCTTGACAGAGGGGTCCCTTACCAGCCATAACTGAGACTCACTTGGGCGTGAGGCGGGGGTCTCCATATGGTGCATATGGAGACATGTTTAGGAGAAACTCCTTGGGTGGGTAGGAGCTCCACCTTTGTTGTACGTTGCTGCTGTCGTTGTTATTCCAAAAGTCTCTGTCTAGATCACTGCAGCCAAAGAGAGAGAGAGAGAGACAAAGAGAGGTGAGACATGAGTTCAGAGACAAACGGATTATGTAATAAAACAATTCTGTCTATTAAATGTACAGGTCAAGGAGTCTCTAGCCTAAAACAATTATCTTAACATAAAGGAAAAGTGTGTTTTCTCTTTATACCTACATTACAGTGTTTATGTGAGACTTAAAACTTTTCTGAGCGAAGTGAGAATGAAATGTTGGTATATGATAAAATATTGAAAAGGTAGAAAGACAGTAGTGACCTCGGGTTCTACTGTGCCAAGAACTTAGAAACAAATAAAGCAGGGCGGCATAGAAGTCAGACCAAAACAAAAACACAAGGGTCTCTGGAGACAAACACATATGAGCCAAAGGAAACTAAGATTCTTACAGGAAGTGAAATAGGGAGCAGAACTGCTGCAAATTAAAGTTTGATAGCTACGACACTCAAAGTTCATTTATCCATCTATTCTTGCCAATCTAATCTTAAAGGTGTTATAATTTGCCTTAAAACTGCTTGTTTTTAATGACTGATAGGAAATCATAATCACTCTCACAATGCTCACAATAACTTATGTTCAAATTAAAAATTGTAGTGTTGACAAACTGACTACACCTGTTAGTGCTGCGTTCTCTCTGTCTCTTTATGGGCGTTTTCACATTTGGTCCACTTGTTTCGAACCGTGCTGCGGCGCGGTTCGCCATGGGTTCGCCCCCCTCCCCCTCCCCCACTGGCTTGCATTCACACTGGCAATATCGAACCGTGCCCGGACCCACTTATGTATTTACTCAGTTTGAAACAGCAGGGGGCGATATGCACGTAACTGGTTACAAAAACCTGCTATGGAGGAGAACGAAGAAGAGGCTACCATGGTAACCATTTCCTACACCAAACAACCAATGTTTACGTTTCGCTCTCTTCTACATTTTCCTTCAAATGTGTTTTTTTATCGTGTTTGAGACGGCATCAGCGACCTTCTGGACCCTCGTAAATCATCGTAATCTTCAACCAGAATAAACAAATCGACAAACTGAGTAAGCAAAAGATTCAACTGCGGGATTAACAGGAAGTAATGCATCAAAAGTAGATCGGTTCAGACCACTTTGTTTCACACCAGTGAAACAGCACCAAATGTAGGAAGATGGAGCGGATTGAGACCACCCCTTCATGGAGGTCTCGGACCGGCTGATTTGGTGCGCACCAAAGTGCGGTGGTTGCATTCACATTGACACTAACATACCAAACCCTGGGCCAAAACTTCTTTGGTGCGCGCTAAATGTGGTTGGTGTGAAAACGCCCTAAGGCTCCTTTCCTGGCCCACTCTGCTGTGGACAGTTGTCTTGTCTACTCTGTTATAATTTGCCAGTTCAGAGCTGATTGGTGCCATATTTTCAATAACTCTGCATTCATTCTAATATCTCTGCTCTACATTGATCAATTGGACTTAAGCTAACAATAAAACAAGGGCACCACACTGGTGCGTCTATTCAGGGGGCCAGGGAAACAACATTTGGAGTGGCTGCTGGCAACACACGTAAGAACATATAAAACTTGAAAAAGCAGAATATGGCTCTCAAAATTATGCTTCTGACAAAATTATATCCAAATCCCCATGTTCATTAATGTAACCAAGGAAGTCTCATTGAGGTTACATTTAAAATAAAAGTAATAAAAAAATTTTGATTGTATCCTGAATGTTTTTTTGTCGAATGAGAGCACTGCACTGAAATGTATGTGTACTCTATTAATTTTCAGCTTATGATTAATTAAGTGAATCAATACAACTGTGGATTCATCCATCCATCCTGTATCTGTTCATCTCTCTACTCATATGTCTGACCATCTGTCCATCTGTCCATCTAACTATCCTTTCAGTCTATCCCTTTATCTTTTGGCATTTCAAACCCTTTATCCATCCAAATTACATCTTCATAGCCTCATTCATCAGACTCCCTAACTGTCTTTCCAACTCACATGTCCATCAGGCCACCCATATCCATGGGCACATTCATACCTCCTGATAATATGCACTAAATCCAGCTCCTCACTCAATTTATCATCTGCTGTCTGCTCATCTGTTTATCTGTCCTTCTATTTGTCCATTCATCCAACCATCCATCTGTCCATTCAAGATATACACTGATCTATTCGTTCACCAGCCCACCCATCCATCTATCTATTCATCCATCCATCATCATGTTTCAGTGTTTCAAAATGATCTCACTGTTTCTGTTGTGTGAGATATAAAGTCGAGTAAAACACTTACAGGTGTTTTCAGAGAGAAGGTAAAGACAATTTTATCCCAGCTTTTGATAATTGAAACTAAGGAATATGGGACATGTTAGATCAGAGACTTGTAGTTAAAATGTGTTACTATCACCACATCATAGATCATTTCTTAATGCCTCCACCTCACTCTCCCTGACACTTACTTGATGGCTTTATTTTCCCCTCGACCTCTCACTGATTCTGGAGAGCTGGCAGCCTCCATCCCCGGCTTATTCCTCTTTCCCTGCAGAGAGAAAAGAAAGAGACAGAGACAGGGACAGGGACAGGAGTGTGATCTTAGAGCCATGTCTTATTTCTCTACAAAGCCTTTTTGATGGTCAAGTGCTCATTATGAAGTTATAAGAGCAGTGTCAGGTTCTCCATATGTTTAAAATAAGATAAATGAGGAGAGAAGCCCGTCTTGGTTTGAAGCCAGGAACGCAGCCCGAGTCTAAGGATCAAACGTGAGGAGAGAACATATGACGACAATGAGATGCAGACACACTTTCTCACTTGCACAAGTGTGACACATGCACCAACATGTCTGCACACGCAAAGGACACTGACAGGATTATCACACAGTGCAGATCTACCAGACAAATTATTGAATAGACCATTCAAGTGGTATGTCACTGTCTGCACAATCAGTTAAAGTTGAGGGGCATTTGTTAAAAATGACCAATTTAAATCCTTTTTAATGGACATACTATACATAGAAGGGTCATTACACCATTGGCTATGCGTCTTTTCTGTAACACCCCTAAAGATAAGCAAAACAAGTTCTGCACCCCACCTACCCACCCAAACAAACTGGTGACAAAAGGGCCTAGTTTATCATTTTTTAACTAAAAGTTAAAGACCTCTTATGTAAAAGTAAGACTTTTCTAGACTTTGAAAGGCATTTAAGACATTTAAAGGCCATTTATAGGTTCAAATATAGCTATTTATGTCACATACTCTGTACTAATGTATGATTTTACTACATCCATGGAGCCTAAAATACAGTGGCAGCAGCTGCAAATTAAACTTGGGTTATATAGACCATGGGGCAATTCAAATACTGAAGCTTAACTCCATGATGCAATCTATGCTCTGATTTTTAACTCACTTCCAGGACCTCTGAACACCTTAAATTCTAGGATTCTTGCTGTTTTTTGTTCTATGGAAAACAACAAAAATTGTTGCTAGCTCTGTGAATGGCATGTCAGTGTCCATAGTTTACGCGTATTGCGATGTGTATCATATAATGGTCTTTTTGGTTTTGGATTATATCATGTGGTGGTTGGAATTACCCAACCTCTTCAAGAATTACGATGCTGTTCCCCATTTCTGAAGACGAGGCCAAACAATAGGTCAAGACAATATGAAAATGTATTGAGGAACAATCATAAGCTGGAGTCAAGTATAAATCCAGTTTATAATGACTGTCCAATAATGGTCAAAGGAAATAATGCAAGAAAAAAACATTCATATAAAAAGAAGAAAAAATGTCCACTCACAGACTGAAGTCTTTCCGTGATTATTTCACTGATTAATGGGACCACTGGAGAATGAGGGATTTGAAGCAACAGCAAAATTTAAAACAATTCCAAGCAAACAGCCTCATAAACTTTTACCTTCTGGCCTTCAGCAGAGCGATATGCAGTCGTCATTGACCTCTATGTTGTTATTAAACTTGATGTGCACTTAACTCGGGAGACTTATAGTACAGATGCAGCTGAGTCATGCAGACCCTTGGCTCCTACATTATGTGTTCATTATAATCTCACAATGAGGACATAAAGAGCACACATGCTATAAAATCCATACATAAGGTCTGCTGCATAACAAGATAAGTTTATCCATAATTAAGGACTGAACATTTTGGACCTCATACAGTTTGATTAATTGGACTCACCAGGCATCTGTTGCGGTGGAAAATTATCGTTCTCATCAGCTCTATTGACTTTACTAACATATGTCATACTTCATTAAACAGGCAGGACTTTGCAGACTGCGCCCCCACATCGACTATCAGCATCAAATCATGCCAAAAAGAAAAGACTCAAGCTGAATATTATGGATGAAGGATAGTGACAACTAAAAAAAAGAGCACTCTTTGGCATAAATCATAACAATTTGGTCACTTTTGAAGATGTGTTTGTTTTTTTTAATTATTATTTTGCATAGCCAGCCTTATCATGGGGGAACAAGATCCCAACTTATTACTGCTCTTTTGTTTTAAGAGCAGCGAGTCATAAGAGGGGTCAAAGGGTCAGATTTTCTTCCTAAAAGTGTTTTCTGATTCCCTTCTACAGAGTAAAACCCTGCTGCAGTTTCACTACATATGGACCTTCAGACATGGTGGAATACATTTTGATAACTTCTTTCTTTGAAGTGCCAATTAAACTCCTCTTCTCTGACTCAAAATGAGGATTTTTGAGCCCCATACTCTGCATCAATGGCTACAAATAACCCTCTTACAAACAGCTCAAGAGATAAGAACAGCAGCAGGTATGAAACTGCAGAAATTAATTTATTAAAACTGCCACTGTGTATTAATATGAGAATTAAAATTCACAAGACAGAGAAGAAGAAAATTAAGTATTTAGTAATGGTTTTATGAAGGGGTTTTGCTCAAGTCTTTGCAATCAAGCACACAATTACACTGAGCCATTTGATACAGAGTTTAAATATTATAAAGTAAAGTGTTACTGCTTATGCTTTTCTTAGTTGAGCTGCAGGTGTAATCCTGCATCAAGAACTCTGAGGAACCCTTATCGTGCAGTCACTTCTTTGACTATCACATCACATACTATAACTGTTTCAAAATCCATGCTTGTTTTTGTTTTCACTTCACCTAACATGTCATTTCTGAAGACTGTTGTCAGAGGAAAGCAGTACACACCGTGAGAGGGCATACATTTTTTAAAGCCTCAGAGCAGTAAGTGATGGTGCCGACATCTCTGATGCAAACATGTAAAGGACGGCAGAAAATCTTAATATGAAACAGTCTGACATCATGATTTGTTCAGTTCATAGTGTAGCTTTAATTATTTAAGAGAGAGAGAAAAAGCACAAGATGTCAGGCCAATGTGAATGTTCAGCAAAAAAGAAAAAAGGAAAAACACAGTTAAGAGATTACAGCCTTATAAATAGATCCATTTTTTTCTGAGTCAGTTTCACCGAATGTGTAAAATTTTCACAAATAAAATAAATAGGAAAACAAAATTTTAGAGCTCCCCCTGCTGACCAGCTGCAGTGCAGGTCCATGGTCTTGCCTCTTAACCTTGCAGCACAGATGACCCGCCTGATTCATTGTCTAAAATCATGCAAGTCCATCTTGCCAAGCTCCCATCCTCTACAACTTCACTCGGCTAAAAGCTAAATGACCCAATCAGGGCAAATATGCGATAGCTGCAGATGTGAGGAAAGCAGGAAGTGACTGCAAGTTTGAAAACAATGGGGGCTTATGAAGCGGTCTCCTTGAATGCAACAATATCCGTAGTTTAATCACAAATTGGCTCAATTTCTTCTTTTACTGAGGAGCAAAGAACGTCTCGTAAAGCTTTTTTTTTTTAAATGATTTTTTTAATGTATATTTTGGGCATTTTGTGCCTTTATTGATAGGAGAGAGACAGTGGATAGGCTTGTGAAAGTGGGTGAGAGAGTAGGGGAAGACACTGCAAACTGGTCACAGGCGGGATTCGAACCAGAAGATTCAAAGCAGAAGCAAGTACATGGGGTGCCTGGTTGCTAACCACTTCGCCAAACCAGCACCTCACGTCTCGTAAAGCTTTTCTTACAGGAAACAATGTTTTTGCTCTTCTCCCAATCGGTTTTGGTAAGAGTTTGATCTACCAAGTGGCTTCTCTGGTCATGAAATGATGGGAAGGATCCAAACCACATTGTGATAATCACGTCTCTGCTGGTTTCCCTCATGGACAATCAAATCAGAGAAGCTGGGCAGCCGGGGATCACTGCTGGGAAACTGGGAGAGCATGTGAAAATTGTCTGTGGACAATGCTGGAGAATGTGGCATGAGTGCTGTTCTTCTATATGGTTTGATGGCTCTATGAAAAGCTTGCTATGATGAAAGTTATGATGCTGATCTCTTTACTGATGAGAAATCCCTTTTGTGCTTCCCTCACCAGCTATTAGATTTCCTAATAGTCAATAGACTGTGTGGTTTCCTTAAGTAAAGGTTTTAAATCACTCTAAGCCCCATTGTCTCCATTTAGAGTCACTCTTTTAGATGAGTTGTAATCAGACAAAAATAGATGGGGCCAAGACTGTTTACGCAAAGTAGCCTGGAGAATTGTTCCTATCATCACTGCCAACTGTTAAAGTGAGACTCAAAAGGTGAATGCTATCACTCTGTGATGGCACAAACAAATAAATTGTGTTATGTTGCAGACATAAATGCAGTATGGAAAAGGGAATCTTGCCTTCAGGTGGTTTAATGCCAGCTGCTTGCTACAGTAGAATTACTGTGAAATTCAAGTTTATACCCAGGGGCATACAGCATCTGATACGGTAATAGACCATGATTGCCGATGGGTTTTGAGACTGATAGATGGGGCTGGGTCAAATAAGAAATTCAAAACATACATCAGACACATTTTATCAAACAAGGTGTCTTTCAGTTAGTTCTTCTCCTGACAGCTCTGTTGACGAACGCAGGTCCTAGGGTGCTGTGGGCACCAGATTATTAGGGCTGCACACGAATGCTGAACTTCCCATAATGTTAACGTCTGCTTCAAACCCACACAAGAATCTGCTCTGCTGTGGACTGTGCCAACATGAGGGATCTTTATATTCTCTATATTCTTTTTGAAAATTAAATGTGGGTTTTATCTTCTTTTTTGCCAGAGCAGGTGTACATCAATACTAAGGCTTCTCCTGCCAATCCTTTGCCATCTCTGGCTCAAAAAGGCTATCACAATCACACTTAATTTGTGCAAAAACAGAAAGTTGAGATGCTCTGCACATTCAGAGTCAATGATCAGTTCATTGTGTGCTTACTGGCCTATTTAGATTTTGGGGAGGCCATTACAGGTAAATGCTTAGTGTGTTTTGAACTTGAATAATGCTAATTTAGAGGTTAAACTTTGCATACTCATTATTTATATTTGGAAACTTTTTAATATTTATCTCTACCAACTCTGCTCTCTTAGATATTGCTTTTAAAGTTTCCTGCATTATATAAACAGCCCATAATCTTACTCTAGAGGTCATGGTTTAAGGTCATGCAAGGACACCACAATGTTACTTTTTGTATTAGCTACTGCCCATCTATTGTGAAAATAACAACACCAAGTTACTTCTATTTTTCCGAAGGAGAATTTCAGCTGCTTTCATCACTTTTGAGACTTTCTAATCTAAAACTCAGAGGTTTTGCATGCAGGTCACTCTGACTCACACTCATACCTAAGGACAATTTGGAGACACCAGTCAACTGAATGAGCATGTTTTTGGTCTGTGGGAGGAAGTCAGAGTGCCCAGAGAGAACCCTTGCATGCATGGGAAGAACATGAAGGACTCTTCCGGACCCCGGGATCAAACCAGTGACCTTCTTGTTGTGAGGGACGTGCACTACCTGCTGTGCCATGCTTTACGGACATATGTGATTGATTTATGACATAAGCTTCATGTTAGCACAGCAAGTAGCGCTGATGCCTCACAAAAAGAGAGATTTTGGATCAACTGAGTACTTCAGGGTGTGGATGCGTGGGTTTCCTCTTGGTACTCCAGTTTCCTCCCACAGAATAAGATCACTCTCATCAGATACATTTCTGACTCTAAACTGTCCGGTGTGAGTGTGAAAGTTATGTCTCCTTATGTTGGCCCTGTGATTGGTTGGTGATCTCCGGGATGTACCCCTGGATCGGTGATGTGTTACAGTCAGATTTTCCAAAACGCAAAATGCATAACCACATACATAAACAGTTACATTTTCATTGCTATCTTTAAAAATTTTTATATACTTTGTATTTCACAAGAAATTAGTATATGACTATAACTATTTGATAATAGTTCCTGTGAGGGTCTTTTATAAAGCATTACTATGTGTAAATGTATTTGAAGAAAGTCAAATGAACTTTAATAACAAGAAGAAAAGACTCCAAACCTAAAAAATATATGGTATACATAACCATGCCATTAAAATTAAGAGAGTGCCTTGGAGTCTTTCCTTATTGACTCAATGACTTTATGAATGCCATTCCAAACACCACCTCAAACAAAAAAACAAATCAATAATAGTTGGTTTGATTAAAAGCATTTAATTAGATGTGATCACAATTTTTCATCTCATTAGGTTTATTATTACTTGTTGCTTTTGCACTTAGAAACTTGAAAAAAATATTTGCATTATAAATTCTGATGAAAGCTCCAAATCTAATGTTTTTGTTAAATTTCGGCTATCAATGATCGTCTTTATGAGAACATAGTTCAGTTTACACTACAGTCTGGGTCTCTGAAAGTGAGTCAATACTGAAGTGGCCCTCATGGTAACCAAAGTGCCCAACGCTGCTTTAGATTTATCTGCTTAGCAGATTTCTAAATGTGCTGAAATCTTTGAAAGCCAACAACACTGCGGCGCCATTTTCCTTGTGGCCATGTTGCAAGTGGTCTGGGTTAAATCTACTCTCTTATCCTGTCTGAAAAAAGCATAAAAGTCTATAACTAGATCTTTAAAAAGCTGATAATGCTTCACTGTTATCAGACAAGAACTAATAGGCTCTTATTTTGTGTTGTGTATTTTGCACGAGCCCCTTTTAAGACTACTGATTATTTGCAAGTAACCAAGTCTACCCATGGTTGATAGGTTCATGTCAGAGGATAAATGACCACCAACACGTTTTTTCTGCCTCAGAAATACTTTATAGTTTTTAGTTCCTACAGTTTTCCTCTTAGTCTTGGTCTGTTTTGTAACCAATAGCATACCTAAAAATATTTTACAAGGTTTACTGCTGAGAGTGCTTTGGTTTTACATGACTGAATCCTTGTCAAGCTTTGTTTGGGAACTTCTTGGTTGATAGATTTGCTGCTTACCTCTGAACTTGATGATGAATGTCATTACTTGTTTTCAATAAAGAAATATAAGCAATGTGCAGCCTGGAGCCTCTCACGCAGCACAGTGCTGAATGAAGACAGCTTTCAGTATCCTGTAGTGGACTCTATCCACCTCTAATGCATCCACAATGCGCTCGATTATTTATCATGCCACATATCATGTGTCTGTCTTGGCACAAACACTTCTAATAGAGACAAAGCCTCAGGCATGGTCTGTCTCTTTATTCAGCTTCTGCACTGTAAACACACAAACTGTATCCAGTTTACACAAAGGACAGAATAATATTAGATCCAGGGTCTCAGAGAAGGATAGATTTCTAGCAGAGGAGAATATGCTATCAAGTGCAGCTCATCCATCATTAAAGAGAATCATAAAATGTTGAGGAGGCTGGAGAGGAGAGGGTGGAGAAGGTAGAGAGATGGTGGGAGGATGTGAGAAGCAGAAACGAAGTCAAAGAGGACAGGGACTAAAGGGGGCACATGAGAATCAGAGAGGGACAGAAAAGAGGAGTTTTTAACAGAATCCAAAGCAGATGATAGGCTATAGATGACTGTGCAAATGTCACATAGGATAATTTGGAAACTAAAGGATGCAAGCTGAAGCTTCCCAATCCTGATTCCCTCAGGAGTGTCATCTTTTAGTCCTGCTGTCTTCATTTTTGTCACATGCGTGAATGATCAACAGTGAGCATCCAGCCTCCCCATCTCCTCCTGCCTTTCTGTCTGTTACTCTGTGGCTGATTCTGCCTCTTTCTTCTCACCTCCTCCCACTCTCCTCCCCCTTACACTCCCATAAAACAACCAATGGCTGGAGACCAGCTGGAGACAGCTTCATCTCTCAGAGAAAAAGGTTCTCATATGAATCCAGGCTTTTTATGGATAAAAATGTTAATACCTACGTTATGTCAGTGATTATCCCTTTAACATCTAGCAGATACCTCACTTCTGTATGTTTACATGCAGCGAGAAAACATTGAATCACTGTGATCATTCTACTAAAATCTGACTTTAAAATATTTCCTGACAAGAAAGGATGCATTGATGCCAAATACATGGTAACCCTGGCACATACTCATAATTGTTGTCCTTGAGGTTTTACAGTACACAAGCTTGTCAACACTTATGTAGGTAGGCAAAGTAAGGGCCGAGTTGGCCATTTTTCTTTTTTTCTTTTTTAACATGATTAAGGATACAATTTAAGCAGATTGCCAACTATATGAGCTGTTGAATTGTAAAGAAAAAGACAAGGGAACATTAATGAAAACAGAGCAAAATGTCAGAGGAACTTTACAAAAAAGTGCAGATGTAATTGTACTTGGTCTGCAAGAGTGTTATCAATACATTCTTATTTACTGGGGGTCTGGTGATGTAGTTGCTAGTTTGCATGTCTCAACAAGATGGTCTTCAAGGGTTTCAGATCAGGGTTTTTGGCTTCTTTCCTGCATGTTGTAGCTTACTTTCTTTCTTTTTCATTTTTTTTTTGGAAATGACAAGCCTGACTGAAATTGTGATTTACAGTATTTAGCAAACCTAACTAACACAATTCAATAATGGAATTAAAACCGGAAGCTCTTAGACTGATACACCTCAGTTGAAAAGGAATAGTACATGCACCACAGTCTTTGAACCATACTTTGACCTACAGTCAAAAACTGTAATGCTTATCAGTCTTCAGATATTACCATAAACTAGAGCAAAGGCCAACAGGAGGCTGCGGTGCCACATGCTGCACCCCAACTCGCCTGAAAAAAATCTGTCAATAGGTAATGTGAAGAATACACAAGATCTGCCAGAAAGACAGAAAATGTCTAAGTCTCTGGTTTCTGATTCCAGTTTTGGTCTTGGCAAGTAGCTTGCAGTGCTATCAGTGCTTTTAATCCAACTCTTTTGCAAAGTTAGAGGGATCTGGATTGAAATCAAGCAAAATTAAGTCTAATAATTATTTAGTATGCCATTTATATTGAAAGAAATTTGGGGCGGCAGTAGCTCAGTCTGGGGCGGCAGTAGCTCAGTCTGTAAGGGCTTGGGCTGGGGGCCGAAGGGTGGCTGGTTCAAGTCCCACCGGACCATGTTTGGAAGTTGGTTTGGTAGCTGGAGAGGTGCCAGCTGACTTCCTGGGCACTGCCGAAGTGCCCTTGAGCAAGGCACTGAACCCCCCTCCACTGCTCGGTAGCGCTTCTTCAGGAGCAGCAAGCCATCACTCTGACATCTCTCCGTTATTGCATGATCTTAGGTTGTGTTTGCATGTGCATGTGTACTTCAGCCTGTGTTTGTGCAGCATGTTCAGCAGAGTGTAAAGAATTGAATTTCCCCATGAGGGACGTATAAAGGATGTTAAAAAAAAAAAAAAAAAAAAAAAAAAAAAGAAAACTTTAATTGCTTTAAAACCTGTGTCCAGATCCTCATGTTGAGCTTTCCAATTTGAAACAGAATTAATGCTTGAACAAACAAATTAAAGCAATATATAAATTATTCTGTCAAAGAAATAATTATGATCATCTGATTGAGAGTGTCCAATAATTTTTAATATTTTTGGGCCCTAACAATGACAATAAGATTTCTGTGTCATCCTTGGTCATTCCAATCCCTGAACTAGAAGGGTGGTATCTGTTTTATATTATAAGTACATTTTAACGTGTTAAAAACTTATACAGCTCTGTAAACTTACTCAAATCTTTGCTGTTCAAAATGCAACAGATTAACAACTCACTTACTTGTTAACAAAGTAAAATGACAAATATTAAAACGCTAAAAAAAAAAGGGCACAAGCCTTTCTAGAAGGGCAGAGACTGGATCAGTCCATAAATTATTAAAAGTTGAGTCACTGTCCTTGAGATTAAGACCACAAAGAATTCTATAGTTGTTCAAGGTTGTTTGTCAGCTGTGTGGAATAAAATTCCTTTTCTGCTTATTTTTTTTATTATCAACACTGTCTTGATAAAACCTTGTACCTTCATTTTTAAACACATTTTTATATAGAGTATATAAGCCAACATTCATGGTCATCCTTTATGTCTGACACCTGGTTCCTTCTTATTTAAGTCTCTTAAAGTTCTTATATCCAGCAACTCCAGATGACCCCATAGATGTGACCCCATAGATGTGACCCCATAGATGTCAACAACACCTCTACCCTCCCTCACAAGAATAACAGTGATATTTATATATATATATACATATATCTATCTATCTATCTATATATATCTATATATATATATATATCTATATATATATATCTATATATATATATATATATATATATATATATATACATATATATATATTTTTAATAGTCACTGCATTGTGCAGATAAACGAATAAACAGAAAAACACTGTGTAAGTGTCATCTTTTCTTTGATCAAGATACTCAAGAGTTACATATGGCAGTGGGGGAAAATCATAAAGGCTTAGTGTGGTCACAAAGTTTATTTTTAAAAATAAACTTTTTTGAAGCATAGAATATAAAAAACAAATCCTGGGGTCACATGTAACAAATATTAAGTGTGTAACCTGTAAACATTAGTGCGGCAGTGATGAGAAAGTGGTTAATTAATGTAACGAATTTCACATGATAGTATGGTGCAAGAAAAAAAAGTAAAATATGAGAAAATGCTATTATATAGTTGTGCTGACTTGGGACCTTGGATCAAGAATACATTTTCAAAATAATACAAAACTGAACATTAAAAGTACAGTGAAGGAACTGTACTGTTGCTAAAGTTTGTGAAAGGTCACTTAATTGACATTTGGGGCATACATTTTTTTTTTAGCTTTATCAGGTTTGAATGATGGTTCAAGGAGAGAGAGTAATCTCCAAAAACAGAAATTGGACCAACAACAACCTGTTGCAGTTTGGCCAGGATTGTGTTGCATAGCTCAATCCAGGCCACTTTGTTTGTTGCCATTTACAGAGGCAGGGCTGTGTATAAACACCTGATTATGTTTTCAGTGCACACACAGAATGGGAGCAAGCAGACTGCGAGAAATAGTTCACTGGATTGGAGAAAAAGATTAGGGGAGTGTATTCACACACCCCAGCCTTACAACTTTAAAAAAAAATGCTCATACACAGACTATGAACAAGACTTGTGAGCATCTGGATTCAAAAATTAGCAAGAACAAACAGTGAAAGTGACACATTAAACGACAAAAAGTCCCAGCATTACATAACTGTAAATTACTGACAAAACACAAAAATATGAGGACTTTCTGCTTTTTGTTTTGTGTAATGTTAAATTGAATATCTTGATGTTGTAGACTAGTCAAAGCTCCTTTTTTACTAAGACAAGAAACAATCATTAATCAATAGTCTAACGTCCACAGGATGATTCACTTTGGAAAGCAATCAGCATTTATGAAATGAATAATTAGTTGCAAGCTCTGGTGCTGCAACATTCCTGTTTGTACTTTTGGCACACAAACTGTTCATTTTACCCCGAGGTTCTGTTTATTTATTTAACCTTGGAGTCTAACACGCAAACAACCAACAGATAACAGTATGGAAGATTAAAAACAAGAGACAAGGACTCTGAAGGGGAAACTACAGTGGCAGCTGGGACAACAAGAGAGTGGGATGATCCCAGAAAAATGAATTAGTGACATTCTGACAAGGACGTGAGATAAAGCGAAAAAGTGACAAATGTGAACCAGACAGTTTGGTATGAAGGTAAAAGGAGGGTGAGACAAAAACAGAGACATAGACGATGATAATATGAGGGTAAACAAAGACAATGACTAGGTTTGCTTTGTTAGGTTTGGGGGGGTTGTTTCTGCAAACCAACAATAGCATTGAGGATTTTAAAGAGCACTTGGCATACTTTAAAAGTCGCGCCAGCTGGTATAATTGTTACTGTGGAAAATAGCGTCATTTAGCTTTGTTTTTTTTCCTCTAAATAAGCCAGATGCCACTAAGCTTGTCTGCTTTTGATCCACGTCTGAGCTGCAGTCCCTCCTCAAACAATAACTGGACGGATGGGAGAAGGGACAAAGGGGTGGATGGAATTTATGAAAATGCCAAAAGATCAAAATGTATAGGAGAATTACCAGTTAGTCCATAAGCAGCCAATAGCTCAAAGAGATGTTCATTAGCATATGAATCATTAGCATGGCACAGGAGGCCTAAGGCATGTGGCCATGATGCACAAAGCTCTGAAGGGATAAAGCCATTTTTACAGAGAGCGCTAAGGTCTCTGATCATGTTTGCTGTCATGGACAAACATACAGCTTCTCTCAGTTGCAGCTGTTGTGTGCCCAGAGAGGAAAAACACTCTTCAGCAAACACAACACAGAACAATCACTGTATACATTCAATTCAAGGTCTCAAAGTCATCAAAAGAAAAGCAGACTGCCCACACAACTGCAATCTATCTCAACCTGAACGATGGTGTTTGGTCTGAGTAGTGCTGGGGAAGAACATGGAAGTGGACAGACACGTGTATTTCCATGAGAGCTGTTTGGCCTCAGTCGCAGACTCAGGATTCAACCTCCACACCTTTATTTTTCTAACAAGTGAAACATGTCTGTAGCAGTGAGGATCAAACACCTTTAAGGACAGAAGGCTGGCAGTGTCAAAGTGTCTTCATTTAACCCTTCTGTTGTATTCGTTTCAGCTAACAACCATAATGTGCAGGGAAAATAGATCTGAAACCCATAACATGTTTTCACCTCATGTTGTGTGCGATCTTTTTATCAACTTCAGCTCATGCGAATATTAAAGTTTTTAACTTGCATAAGCTATGTAGGTCCTGCATTACCAGAGCACGTACCTAGTGTTTTTTTTTTTTCAGGAAAACATTATTTAGATGATATTTTAACTATAAAAAATATAAAAATTACACATATTTACTATCTATCACAACATACTTCAATGACATGTTTACTAAAGTCAATATCTTTTAAATGTGGCACAAAGTAAAAATTTTGTTAAAACTGACAGGTATGAATTATTTACTAAAAGCAAAAGCCAGCATTTACACAGGGAAAACTTTTTAGAAGAGAGTTGCTTGAACCACACACGGGATTAGCACATTAACAACTCCTTTAAGGCCCCTTCACGGTTTACCTTTCTTCTTTTGACCTGCTTACCATCATGGTCAAAGATTTAATTCATCACTTCACTTGCAGGATAGTGCTGAGCCGTCATGCTGCTACAGAATGAACTGTGAGCAAGGCCTCAAAAAAGCCTTTTCTACACGAGCTGCCAGAAAGTTGACTGTCTAACGTAATGTTGCAGTCCGGCTTTGCTTGTCTAAATTGCCAACAGGTTTCTTTCCTGAGTGGTAAAACTTACATTGTCCAAAGGTTAATGTTGGGGTTGCCATGGAAACCAAAAAAGGACAAAGATGCATGTGTGTGTCTGTATGTATGAATGTGTGCACAAGTGTTTATCTGTTCAAAGACTCCTGTGTGTTGACTTGTGGTACAGGAGTGTAGAAATGAGCTTATACTCTGTGTACTAATTGTAGTCTTACACATTTGCAATGATTGGTCATTTTTGAAAGGTAACACTTTGTTTATACCGTTCAATAAATCACAAATTTTCATGAAAAAATGGAGTTGATTTAATGTGATTATATACCATGTCTGAACAAAGTTCTAGAGCCTAATAAAAAAACAGATGAAACTTACTGCACTTTCTTTTAGAGAGAAAACTTTTAGAGAGTAAACTGGTCAGATTTGACAGGGACACAACAAGCAGGTAATGTCTTTTTTCTGTTGAATCTGTTCAGTGAATTTATTCAGACAAGTGTTTAGATTTCTTAAACTAGTTCTGATTTTGGAAAATCTCCCTTCTCCCCTTCATACTAAGATAACTAAGCTCTGTAAATCTGATTTGTTTCTGGTGGAGTTTCATACAGTTTGATTATTTTAATCCAAACTTTAATGAGTTTGGATTCTTTGGAAAGATAAGAAAATAACCACCCATTATCTAACACTCAAACACAAAATTTTTCAGCAAGTTGAGTATCAGTAATTTCTCAGTTGCTTAATCCACACATTGTGTCCAGATTTTCAAATAAATGTTTTATAAATTAACTTAAATAAATGTGCATCAGCTGACTTATACCAAAAGATAATATACCAAACAGTGCTATAGTGCACTCCCTATATTTACATAGAAAACACTGAAAGAGATTGTGAGGAGTTACAAAAAAGTCTCACTTTTAGATATATGCCTGATCGAAATACACACTTTAAGATGAGTTTTATAGCATCATAATAGGTTATCTATAAATGCTATTCCTTAGCCTTCTGGACAGGACTGGACTGGCCTGGATACTCAACTTCGGGAACAAGACAATTAAAACCAGAGCAAATTTATACTATTTTATTATTTATATCACACGTCTGAGAGCACCAGGCTGTAAGTAGCGATAAATAGCCGGCTACAACTATGATACTAAGTTTTCTAAAAATTGCCTGTTGTCACACATCAAAAACTACCGCTACGTAACTAGAAAGAGATACATTACCTCGTTGCTTTGCATCCTGTAAGTTGTTGAAAAAAGAAGTTGTAAAGCAACGCAGAGTTCTGAGGAAGGTCTGAGCTGCATTTACTAGCATCTCAACAAACACACGCTTTGGCTTCAGTCACGTCTTTGGTGCGTTCCAGTTGTAGGCAGAAGTAGGAATTTCTGTGTTCCAAGTAGGAAACTGCAACTGGAACGTCCCCCGAAGTCTGAATTTCCTTCTGGGAACTCGGTGAAACCTCGTCACCCCCGAGTTGACAATGGAAGATGGATCCCCCCAGTGTGAACAGTTATTTAGCTCCTGTAATAATCAATTTATTTGCACTTCTGACTGGGGTGTGTCGCTCTAGATCAGCTGTATACATAGTATTGTTAGACTTATATTTACAAAAATGCTGCCATAGTGATAATCACATTCTTCATGTGATATTTGAGAACGACTACGCATGGCATGCTAACAACAGTAGATCGGCATGTTTTTTTCCAACTTCAACTGAAACGGCAAAAAGTCGGAGATGATGTCAGTCCCAGTTCCAAGGTTAGTGGAACACAGCATAATGACAGTTCGCTGCGTGTGCTCATGGGTAGCAGAGTCTTAATGTCGCCAGTTATAGATTCTCCTCATAGCACCTTTAAAATAGAGTTAAAAAAAAAAATAATACAAGAGAGAGTTCTTTGTGGGTTGTTTTATGGTATTCTCTGGATAGAGAAACATGATTAGCAGTTACAGCAAATGCACAGATTTGATCATGTAGACACTGTAACAAACTTTGATTGGTTAATTCTTGCACATACTATGCCATGAAACTAAAGGTTTCTGTTCAAGTGCACATTGACATATATGAGGTTTCACAGAGTTCCCAGTAGGAAATGGTGACTTTGGGGAACGTTCCAGTTGCAGTTTCCTACTCGGAACCCGGAAATTCCTACTTCTGACTACAACTGGAATGCACCAAAAGACGTGATGCTAATAAAAATGCAGTTCGGACCTTCCTCAGAACTCTGCATTGCTTTACAACTTCTTTTTTTCAACAACTTACAGGATGCAAAGCGACGAGGTAATGTATCTCTTTCTAGTTACATAGCGGTAGTTTTTGATGTGTGACAACAAGCAATTTTTGGAAAACAGTATCGTAGTTTTGTAGCCGGCTATATATTGCTACTTACAGCCCGGTGCTCTAAGACGTGTCTGAATAATATAAATTTGATCTAATATTAATTGTCTTGTTCCCGAAGTTGAGTATCCAGGCCAGTCCAGCCCTGTCCAACCTGACCAGAATGCTAAGGAACAGCATTTATAGATAACCTATGTAGATGCTATAAAACTCATCTTAAAGTGCGTATTTCGATCAGGCATATATCTAAAAGTGAGACTTTTTTGTAATTACGTAGAAACTCCTCACAGTCTCTTTAAGAACAATGTCCAATGAGTTCTTCACAACAATGTGACAAGTCTCTGTTAACAAACTATTAAAAAACTCATTAATCCACATTTGGATTTAGATCATACTCCCTCATGCCATCACCAACATTCCCTAAAAATATCATCAAAATCCAAATGATAACTTATTGAGTTATTATTGAAATGTGAAAAACTGCCCAATCTGGCAATGTTCATTCTTATCCACAGCTGAATTCAGATCACCACAAAATTCTAATCACTTCTTCCTTTTGCCATGGACAACATTTCCTGAAAATTTAATCAAAGCCCATTTATTACTTTTTGAGTTAGCCTGATCACAAACTAACAAGGGTTGGCAAAAACATAACCTCTTTGGCAGAGGCAATAAGCTGTATTAAATTTGTAATGAAGTGTGTAAACCTGATGTTTCTGACAGTGTTGTAGTTCATATCAGCTCTAATTAGGAAGTTTTGTAAAGAATTCAAAATTGAGTTTCTCAACTAAACTGCCTTTGGAAATGCTCCACCTCTTTCATGTCACAAATTTCAAAAAGCTGTCAACCACTGAAATGTATGTAATTAAAAACACTCCAATTTTGGAACAAAACACCCGGTATGTCAGCGTAACAAAGCACATAGCAGAATAACAGTCATCTTTGAGAGCACTCTTTCAGGATTCAAAGGAGTTTTAGTTGTCTCTCCAGTCTTCACTGACATGAGAATAGAAAGAAACTAGTTACTGAGGTCCCAGTATCATACAAATAAATTAAAGGCATAATGCTTAATTAATGTTAAACAATCATCCCATATCAGTGTCCTTTGTTTACATCCAGTCTAGGGGGCATTTCATTTTCAATGCAGCAGCAATAATGGTACTGAGGTGACTAGTGGTGGGGGACTGTAACAGCATAGACTGCACATTTAGCATGTTTTTAAGCTTGTATTCGAATAAAATTAACTTATTTAACTGACTTGTAAATAGGATGCTGGCTTCTTTGTTCTTTGAATTTAAGTGTCAAGCTGACTACCCATGTATATCATTAGTCATTAGTGCAGATACAAGGGCAGACAAAAAAGTTCTATAGGCCACCTCTGACGATGCACGTGACCACTGCAATCAAAAATGTTGTTTGGTCAGAGCAGTTTAGATGATTTCATGCTTCATCTTAAGGTCCAAAGAAGGAGAAAACTTTTTAACATGTATTTGTTGTCGTATTTACTGCATGTCATGCTAAGCAGCAAGCTTAAAATTACAGTAACAGTGGCAAGAAAAAAACCTCTGCAGCAAATCTTGAGATGAATCAGACTTATGTTGGACAGCCATCCAACAAAGATGTGTCGGGGTGTGAGTGGTAACTCTTTTTTTGTAATTATATATTGGATACCAAGGTTTTGCTACAGCCTTTTTATTCCTATGTTTGTACACATCTAACACCAATTGAAAAAGGCCCACCTTTGGGTACTGACCCACCAGTTGAGAGTCACTTATTGAAAGAACCGCATTACTACCTGAGTGGCATCTAATGATAAGGTACCACAGAGTAAAACAACCCCCTAGCTGTCAATGAACTTATAACACAGAAAAGGCCCTCTACAGAGCCATAGAGTTTGGTTTGGTCATTTAGAGATTTTGTAAAAAACACAGGTTTCTTCAGACAAGACCTACCTCCAAAATACAAATTCTCATTCTGCTTTTCAAGAACACATAAATTACAATTTTAAGATTTTCACAACCAGTAAATACATGCACACAAATAATGTATCATTCCTAGACACCATTTTACATCTCAGTCTCAGACAATGTTTTGTGAAAATGATTGTTTGGATAATTGGTTGTGTAAATGTTGATAATAAATACTTTGATTTACCAATTTCCGTTGACACCAGGTGCATACGCCGCATAGAGCTACCAGCCAAACGGCGCACACGACAACAGCGACAGACACCAGGAACACACTGAGGGACACTGAGCCTGAGGGAAAGAGACACACACAACAGTATTAGTGCATTTCATCTAATACTTTATGTAAACACAGTTTGATACATAAAGGTAATTATTGCACAAGCTATGCAGGAAAAAAACAAGGCCAAAGCTCTTTGTTTCTTGCTCATAAAGGTAAAATGAGTGATAAAGTCCTGTCATGTGTCTTCCTTCTTCCATCTTTTCTCTCATTCATCCTTGTCATCCAGCATCTGTCATCAGTAAGACAGAGCAAGCAAAAGAAATGCAGGGGGGCTCTGAAACTTCATGTTCACAATCTCAGCATGCATGAATAGAAAATGTGCACATCAGGAAGAAATAACATCACGGGGCCAGAAGCCGTGCAATTAACAGCTTCCGTCATCTCTCCTCAGCCTTGTAAATCCCACGGCAACTTTCTTCCCATGATGACAGATGAAAACTTCCTCCTCCGTCTCCTTTTTCTTTTCTCTATTTCTCTCAATTACTGTCTCTCAATGGTATCGTTCATTCAGCTGTCTGCCAAGTACTTGAAAATTCACTGCACGCTGGCAAAACAACATCTGCTCATAAATGCTCCATTCTTTCTCTCAGCTGTAGAGTTAAGTGTCTCTACCTGAAAAAAACACTGTTGACTGCTCATTCTGCTATTTATCTTTATATTTCTGTACACATGATTGCATGAGCACATTTAGTGTTTATGTATTTTGCAGCAATTAATGTTGGAAGTTTGGCTGTGCTGCTGTAATCATCCACATCCAACCTCTGCCAAACAACTCAAAAAATGTCGGCATACTGCTTGTGCTTACTGAAATTGTGTTCCATTCATTCACAAAAGTAACAATTCAAAGATTAACCAGCTGCTTCTTATGCTTCGGCAGTATCAGAATTGAGGTCTTCTGCCTGTTTTATGGGCAGGAAAACTTTTTATGGAACATCATTTAGACTAAGAACAATTCAAAGAGTTTCACAGAGTCAGAATCAAAGCATTAAATTAATAGTAGAGCACAAAATGAGATGACATTGAACAAAACTTTTGAAATTAAATCACCGAAACAGGATCAAAAGAGATGAGGAAATATCAAATGAAACTCAAAACATCCTCAAAATATCCTCAGATTAGGCAGTTACTGAGTAGTTAGCTGTAAAGTTTTTGCAAAGAAGTCAAACACGCCATCAACAAATTAAATCATAAGAAAATACATTCCAATCAAATTTATAAATTTATGAGAGTTAAAAAAAATTAGTGATCCAATAATAATAATACATTTTATTTCAAAGTGTCTTTCACAACACTCAGGAAAATTACATGATTTGAACAACAACAATAGATACACAAAAGAAAAATCAAATCAGTAAAACACAACAGATAATGACAGGCATGGGGATGAATGGTAGGCTGTTGTGAAATGGAGTACACAGTCCTGAGCAGGTGGGTTTTGAGTCTGGATTTGAAGAGGGGCAGAGAACTAAAGTTATGGAGGTATGGAAGGCAGCACCTACTGTTCATACTTTTAAAAGCAAGCTCAAGACCTACCTTTTAATCTGGCTTTTAGATGATTGTAATTATTATTATTTTATGTTACATTTTAACTTATTTTAACCTTTTTCTTCTGTTTTATTTCTACATTTCAGTTGAGATTTTTTATTTGGATTTTTATACTTTATTAAATGCTTTTCCTTTTATTATCCTATTTAAGCTTATTTTAGAAAGCACCTGATGTTACACTTTCTCATTTCACCATATTATTTATCTAACTTTTATTTTATATTTACACATTTACTTTTCCTACCCTCAAGTATTTTTCAAGTATTTTTAACTTTTATTTTAGTTTTAGCCCCTGTGTTTCCTAATTTTTGATTCAAGATAGCGTTTCCTCAGTCCTCTAATTTTGTTTTCTGTCAGAATTTCCTTTTTATGTCTTTGTGTGTTTGAGTTAGTGAACGTGTATATTGAATGTGGTTTGGGGGGCAGGGGGCTGTTGCAGGGGTCTTATGTTTTCATTTCATGCAATTATGCAGTTTTCTGCTTCTTATTTCATTTATTGATATTTCATTTTAGCTTTTTTCCCATGTAAAACACTTTGTATTACAAAGTACTGTATGAAAAGTACTATTCAAATAAAGTTTGTTTGAATGACTGATTGGTGGGAGAGAGTTCCAGAGCTGAGGCGCAGAGCGGCTGAAGGCCCTGCTCCAGGGGCAGAGGGCACGGTGAGGTGAATGGAGAAGGAAGATTTAAGGCAGCACGCTGGAGTGGCAATGAGGAGGAGGTCAGACAGATACAGAGGGGCATGGCTTTGTAGGTGTACAGGAGGAGTTTGAATATATGCTTGACTGGGAGCCAGTGGAGGAGATCCTCAGATCTATTGCATCCATCTATTATCTACATTTCTCATGCCTTTAGGGGCTGGAGCTTATCCCAGCTGACTTGGGGCTAGAGGAACTGGTTGCCAGCCAGTCACAGGGCTGACATGTAGACACAGATGATCGTTCATGCATACACTCTAAGGGGAACTTAAAGTCCCCAGTAAACCTGATGAGTATGTTTTTGGTCGGTGGGAGGAAACTAGAGTAAACAGAGAAAACATTGTTGAGGAGACAGCAAACTCCTGAATGGAGAGGTCCCATCTGGCATAGAAAAGGTCTCATTTTTGCAGTGAGGCACTGGCCCTGACTGATCAAAAATGTGTCTGGAATAAATACTGGTGTAGTATGCATTGCCAATCACCATTTTTCCCCAAAAGGGTCTCCATATTTATATTTAGATAACTGGTCCCAATTTTAAAAGTGTTTTTCTGTCAATTTAAAGTGATACTGTATATTCAGTGGAAAAACTGAACCAGCATAAGAAGTGGAAATAATCTCCATTCAGAGGGAGCACAACCAGCTGGAAAGATGAAAAACTCCTTTCAGACCTCTGTGTGAGTGTGTCAGCACCGAGGGCTGACAGTTTTTCACTTGGTGGGGTGTTATCAGCAGGGGGGAACTTCAAGAACCCAGACACCAAACCCATCTAAGGAGAGTATTTCCCACAAGTAAAGACCTAAAATCACCACTGCATCATAGATTTTCTTCATAATAGTAAACGGAAAACAACTAAGATATTCATGCATCTACTGTTGTGTGAAACTTACAGCAGTCAGTGGATTAAAGTCCTTTATTCTAAACATTTTTTAACTCTTGATGGTAAATTTGAACAAAAAAAAATGCATCTATTCATTTGTTTAGATTTTTTATTGCCTTTATTATCAAGTAAATATTAACAAAGCAAATCAATTCTTACATTTTCAAGGACTTGAATACATACAAATAAATATATTTCTTATTCTTAAAGTGTATGTTTTCTAAAACATTAATAAATAAGAAAAGCTACAACTTAGCATGTGGCATGTCTTGTAGTTTAAGACTAAAATGATATGTGGGGTGATACAGGGCTTCTAAATTGAATGTATTACATGAAAAGCATTATAGTATGCATTAAATACATTAAATTTTGCATAAAAATATGTAAAAATGTCTTAAAAATTCAGTGCTTTGTTAAGTCTCTGGAGTGGGATGACTTATCTAAAGCTTTTGCAATAGATTTCATAATAGGTACATGTTGTTAAAAGGATTAAATTAAAGAAAAAATCTCCCTCCTTCCTTTTCACAATAAGCTCAAAAAGCCTTGTGGGGTTTGGACTTTTCTGTTTGTCAATTATGTGCAAAGCAACTGGCCCACTATTACAAATGCATGGTCCAATTTGTGCTTTTTCAAGTAGTCAGCCCAGTCATACCAAATCCACCCCAGCAGGCGCATGAAAAAAGGCCTTCACAGATAAGATTACAAGCTTCAAGTGCAAGGACGTGGCCTCAGGAGACGTGAAAAGTAAAATTTTGTAGTAGAAATACCTTGTGTGTTGGCGCTGGGTAACCAAATATCTTCCTGTGTTTATGTGTTTGTGCTGGAAAACCGATCTATTTACATCAGAAAAGTGACAGCCCTATGGTTGATCATCATGTAGAGCACTCTAAACATCTAAGTGTTACTAATGTAGCCAAATAAATAAAGAATTTATGTGTTGTAATATATGCCAGGTAAAAGTCTGTACACAGTTCAGAAGAAACGTGGTGCTTAAAGGTTTGGGTTCACTGACTGTTGCATATGTGAGAGATTTTCCAACCCTCACTGTTCACATGTTTAACCTCAACAGAACCATACAATCTGCATTCTTAAACATTGTACATGGACAGATGGCATATTACTAGCTATTATAACTTCTTCATCATCAACCTCGATTGTGGGCATACTACTGTACTTGTTCTGTTCTTAAACAATTCAAAGAAATGTTTAAACTTAAATAAGTAAAAGGAGAAGATCTCTAATTGAGGCCCAAAGTTCCGCATTAGAGTAACCTGGATCAACCTGTGGGAGACATACAGAAATACTCATTGTAAGGTTGGATCAGTCAGCCTTGAAGTTAATGTGAAAAATAACAAGAAACCACTCTCTAAACCCCCCTCCTGATGATACTCTCTGAATGCCATGTGCCTGAAGCAGTGCAATTTTAATCTTTTCTGACTGGATTTTCAAATTTCCCTTCAGGTTTTCTTTTTTTCCCCAACATGTTCAGGAGTAATTCGTTCTCGTCCTCTATCATAAGCTGCAACAAGAATACAACATCCCATTCTGCTCCATTCATTCCCTGTACATTGGACATACATGTACAGACTATCAAGCTTTAGTTCCACCTCCCTCAATTCATCAATGTTATGTTGACTCTGGAGACCAGAGACCAGAGTGACGAGACTTAAACAATGAAACCCCTCCTGAGAACCAGGTGAGGGCAAACCCTGAAGTGTAACTATTTGAACTATATGTCAAGCTAAGATTTATGCTTCAATATTCATATAAAAAAAAGAAATGGTCTAACTTTAAAAAAATTAAAACTGGTAAACCCGACACTTTTCTGAGTCTGTAAACATGTTTTTTTCATATTAAGAAGTAAAACTCAACCCCCATTTGAAAGATAAATATTCAAGTAAAGACCAGTGCCTACACTAGATCACTGACGTTCAGCACCATGGACAGCAACCACCACATCCGGGGCATATTGCTCATGTATTCATACAGACATTTAATATAAAGAATGACCACAGGTTTAAGGGAAAACATAGCAGCTTTTTTTTGTGGGGTTTCAGCTCTTTTGACTTTATCAGCACAACATTAAATAAAGACATAAAGTAACATTTCATGTGTTTTGAAAGGTTTATTAAATGTGTAATTTACCCAATAAACAGGGCAGGTGAACTGCACGTTTGGAAGCTTATCAACTATGAGGTAGAATGTTGAAACGAGTGTTGTCAGAAGATACTGATACACCAATACATTTTTGACAAGTTGAAGTGCAACATTATTGATATTTTGTGGCACAATAGTGATATTTTATAATAACTTTTAGAAACTTGGGACATTTTTGAATCAAAGACCACTTTCGGCCACTAACTGGCATCGTCCATCTCTTTGTTTGATTAATTGTTATTTCTGTCACTCTGTAGGTTGATTTTTATTTACCCATGTTAAAGGGACCATGTTTTATATAAATTCAACTGATAAGAAACTTTATTTTTCCATAGTATTGTGGGTGCTTAGTATAAAAAACCTATTCAGAAATATACTTTTTGTTAAAAAAAAAAAAATAAAATCTTGATGTTTCACCCTGCTGATAGTATCACAATAAAACAAACTATGTTGTAATGTCTTTCCCGAAATGACATGTATCACGTTGCAAGTTTCTTGCAGTAAACACTTCTTGTGGAAATCAACATCCTAGATCACAGGGGTACAAAAATATATGGACAGCAAGAAGCTTGAAGAGGAAAAATGCTGAGATAGATGCTGAGAGGAAAAAAGCTTAATTTTTAACATTCTACATCACACTTCAATCAGTACATTTAAGGGTGGGATGTACAAGTGGACGTTTCTGCTTGCAGATGGTGATTATACTAAACTAAAAATGCTTCAAGAGCACACACCTCCATGGCGGCATGTCTCATAGTAAGCTGAGTTATCATCTTAAGTGTAGAAAACTGCACAATCATACAATGTTAACAAAACCTTTTTAAAAATCCTGTATCTGTATTTGAATCACCACAAAATTCAAACCATTTCTTCCTTGTTCCATGATCGCTATTCCAACAAACAGACAAATGACAGGAAACCACCCAGGCACCGTGTATGTGTCGGAAACACAGTAAGAATAGCCTTTGCTTTGTCGGACTTCATCAGTATGGTTTGATAAAAACATTTATCTCCCTCCATACAAATGTTAGCATTTATGAATGCAAAATAAAAAGCGTCACCTTTTTGCATAATTTATTTAGACTGTTTAAAGAAGTATAATAAGATTTTTGCAGCATATTTATTGTGGATGCTAAAATCTGGTCGACAATAAAATAACCATTTGGCCGTTTGGCCATAATCCACATACAAAGCAGAGAAATTTCAAAACCTGCTGCAAACAAAAATATTTAATTCCCTCTCCAAAACCTTGCTTGGCATCCCATTACTTTGAGCTATTACTCAGGGCCAATGTCTGCTCTGAGCTTCAGCTCTCACTTAACATGATGCCCTGATATAACACTTGTGTTACCTCAGCTGCATCGCCCTACAAGCAATCTGTAAGATCTCTTTTATCCTTAATTTAGAACAGGATCTTTGCCAAGACGATGAGCTCATACTCTCCAAAATCCTCTCCTCGCTGTGACCTCTGTTGCAAAATGACCTCCTGTCCATCAGTTGCAGGAACTGGCCTCTTTAGAGTATACTGATCAATGCTTAGAAGACTTTTTTCACACAGCTCTACTGGGAACAATGGGCGAGTGTTAATAAACTCAAACTCTGACCTCATCATGACACTGACATGATATACAAAGTATGTTAACAAGCAAGGTACTTCATGAGTACCATGTCTTACATCTTCTCTTTTGTAGATACGATTTCTGATCAAAAGGGAGTAAATCATGAAACAAGGTGAAGCTCTCTTGATATTACTGCACTTCCAATTGTGTCATCCCCTTTCAGCTATGAGGCCCAGGATGGACCCTTTTCTGATCAATTAGTCTGCATGAAAAAGCAATATAAAGTTCCCACAGTAAAAATTGCTGAGTCAAAATGCACATTGCTGCACACTCTGAAGGAACTAAATCTTTCAACTTTCAACTAAATCTCAGAGTTCAGAAAACACACCTCACAAGCCTTGAACAAATCAATATTTTGTTGAGGACCCAACAACCCATTTTTTTAATGTTGTAGCTTATTTAAGGCTTATAAGTAATCTGTCTGCAACCTGCAAGTTCAGTTTTTTTGATGCACTGGTATAGAGTTTTGAGAAATAATATAACGTTTTTGAAATTCACAATATTGAAAACCTGACACACTAGATGGGTTGTTAAAAACAGTTGCAAGAAAAAGTATGTGAACCCTTTGGGATTACTTGGATTTCTGCTTAAATTGGTCAAAAAATATGTTCTGATCTTCATCTAAGTCACATCACTGAACAAAAAGTCTGCTTAAACTAATACAGCACAAAAAATTTAAGTTATCATGTTTTTATTTGACACAATATGTAAACAGACAGTGCAGGGTGGAAAAAGTATGTGAACCTCGAGGCTAATGACTTCCCCAAGAGCTAATTGGAGCCAGGAGTCAGTCAACCTGGATTCTAATCAATGTGATTAGATAGGATGTGTAAGTTAAAGCTGTCCTGCCTGATAAAAACACACACACCAGTTGTGAGTTTGCTGTTCTCAAGAGGCATTGCCTGATGTGAACCATGCCTTGCACAGAAGAGCTCTCAGAAGATCTACAATCAAGAATTGTTGACTTGCATGAAACTGGAAAGGGTTACAAAAGTATCCCTAAAAGCCCTGATGTCCATCTATCCACGGTAAGACAGACTGTCTACAAATGGAGGAAGTTCAGCACTGTTGTTACTCTGACTAGGTGTGGTCGTCCTGTAAAGATGACTATGAAAGCACAGCCCAGAATGCTCAGTGAGGTGAAGAAGAATCCTAGAGCATCAGCTGAAGACTTGCAGAAATCCCTGGCACATGTTAACATTATTGTTCACAAATCTACAATACGTAAAACATTACACAAGAATGCAGTTCAAGGGAGGACACCACCAAGGAAGACATTGCTGTCCAAAAAAAACATTGCTGCACATTTGAAGTTTGCAAAAAATGCAAAATATTCTGTGGACAGATGAAACCAAATTTGAGTTGTTTGGAAGGAGCACACAACGCTATGTGTGGAGAAAAAAAGGCACAGCACACCAGCATCCAAACCTCATCCTAACTGTGAAATATGGTGGAGGGAGCATTATGGTTTGGGGCTGCTTTGCCGCCCCAGGGCCTGGATGGATTGCTGTCATCGATGGAGAAATGAATTCCCAACTTTATCAAGACATTTTGCAGAAAAACTTAAGGCCATCTGTCTGTCAAGTGAAGCTCAACATAGGATGGGTGATGCATCGGGACAACGACCCAAAGCATAGAAGTAAATCAACAATGGAATGGCTTTAACAGAAGAAAATGCAGCTTCTGGAGTGGCCCAGTCAGAGTCCTGACCTCAACCCATTTAGATGCTGTAGTATGACCTCAAAAGAGCGATTCACACCAGATCCTAGGAATATTGCTCAATTGAAACAGTATTGTACAGAAGAATGGTCCAACTTTCCTCCTGACCATTGTGCAGGTCTGATCTACAACTACAGGAAACGTTTGGTTGAGATTACTGCTGCCAATGGAGGGTCAACCAGTTATTAAATCCAAAGGTTCACATACTTTTCCACCCTGCACTGTGAATATTTACATCGTGTGCCAAATAAAAACATGCAAACTTATAATTTTTTGTGCAGTATTAGTTTAAGCAGACTGTGTTTGTCCAGTGATGTGACTTAGATGAAGATCAGAACATGTTTATGACCAATTTATGCAGAAATCCAAGTATTCCCAAAGGGTTCACATACTTTTTATGCAACTGTATATTTCACTAGTCCATCTGGGCAACAGCCCATAGAAAGTGTTTTGGGAACAGGCAAACCCTTCCAAAAGCATATCTAGTGTGAATCCCTTCAATCACATTCATTATGGGCCATTCAGACAATGCAGAAAACAAGTGCTACAGCTGCAGTTTAGATCTGATAAAACTGCTACTTGAGCTGTTAGCATCTATGCAAATCTCTGTATGAGCAGTCACTTGCTGCTGTTGTCTTGCTCATAGCTCCAACCTCTTTTTGCTCTAAAGCACGCCAACTAGGTTGTGCTGCTTCAGGACACTCACAATTGTTGTAGATCAGAGCTTGGAAAGATGCAAGGTTACAGTAATGCCGGGCACCCATGATTGCAGGATCATTAGGGAGTCCCACAAAGTTAATTTCTGGTACATTTCATAGAAATTTGGTAAGGAATGAAATAGTTCTACTTTTTTGACAATGCACAAGATCAGCTCCTTCAACGTAAATGCCTATTGATATTAGACACAAATAACACAGTAATACCTTAATAGTTGTTTAAGTTAATTTGGACCATATTTTCCTCCCCCCTTCTCTTGACACGTTTGCAGTGCATACTTTGCAGTCTGCATTATTTTGTCATCCTTATTTCAAGTTATCACCAAAGTGTGGAGCTATATCAAACTTCACTTTCAGCTGCGAATACAGACAAATAACATTCTGTAAGTGATAAAGAAAACATCATTGACAGTGTTGTAAGAAGTACTCTGTATAGTATCTGCACCAATTTACCACCACAGGTACCTGCTAGGCCCTAAAGTCGGCCTGCTGCACCTCCAACGGTGCCTGCTAGGCTAGCTGTGGGGTCATCAGCCATGGACCACTGTTCACAGATGTTTCACTCCTCAACCCAGAACATCTCCTGGTGGTGGAACAGTGAAAAAAGATGTCTCCAAGTCACCCCTCACAGCTAGCCTAGCAGGAAAAATCTCAGGAATTGCTGAATCTCCATACTTTGTCCCCCCTCCTCAATCAAAGCCAAAAGCTTTCTTTGTCTGCCTCTTGTGAAGCTCTCTGGAAGCTCTGTTTCGCGCCTTGCCCCTTAGACCGAGTTCCTTCAGCAGGTAGGTTATAGATCTTCCCACAAAACCCCTAGTGCCAACCTGCACTAGAAAGAGTCTTGTACTCCATACGCTCTCCCTGCACTCTATAACCAGATCAGAGTATTTTGTCCTTTTCCTTTCTTTCGCATCATCCATTCCCTCCTCCCATGGTGCTGTCAGCACAATCAGGACAGCAGCTCTGTTGGATGTGGCCCACAGCACCATGTCCGGGCGCAGTGCTGCAGATCTCTTTAGGGAAGAGGAGTTTCCTGCCCAAGTCCACCCCCAGTCTCCAGCCCTCCCCTGGTGCCAGAAGTGTTGGTCTCTTGTCAGTGGCTACAGTTTCCCCTTCTCTAAGGAACTGTGTCCACTGCTGGCCCCCTGATTGGGTCCCAAGACTCGCCTCTTGCCTTCTCCTTTCCATCACCTCTGCCAGCTTTCTGAGCATTTAGTCATGCCACCATCTGAACTGGCCTTGGGTTAGTCACCTCTTGCATCCTGCCAGAGTGTGATGCAGGGAGCATTAATGGTTCCACAGAGGTCACAGGCCTGCTCCGTGTCCAGCCACTGTTGGAGATTTCAGAGGGAGGGCAGGGTGTTGTAGGAAACTGAGTTGAGCCTGTGGCAGTTTTCCAAACATCTGCCTAGCTCACCACCTGACTCATAGCCCCCTCCCATGTCCTAACCAACACCCTCCAACCATACTACTTTCATCTCCTACTCTTATCAGGGTCATTTTCCAAAGTCTAACCCAGATAATGTGGAGTTTTACATGCTGCTATCTTAATAAAATAATAAAATACTTGCTGCCATTAATAAAGGCATCTGACTGCACCAGTGTCTATTTTGTTGAGATGCAGTAGGAGTTAATGATTTTTTTAGGACAATGATCATTCTTAATACAATTATATTAACTAATAATTCAACTCTTTCAATTTAGATTGCAAATGATTTCTCAGTAAAACATTTTTCCTGCAGAAGGCTGACTGACTAGAAAAACTAATTTTGTTGGTTTATAAATAAATCACCATCCACTGATAAAGTAAGGAGTATAAGATTGTTCAGTCTGACTATTCAATAATCAATAACAAACACAATATTCATAAAGAATAGTGTGGTATTCAGTCCTTAAACACATAATAAGACAGTATGCATGCTTTTCTGACTCTCTCATTATAACTCCACACAGGTCTCTCTTGAGGATGAGACTCAATGTATCAGTGGGATTACTTGTATAAACAAAGAGGTAACAAAATGGATTTGTAATGAGCTCTAAAAGCCCAAAATAAGATCCAAAGTTATTATATGTGTAAGAGATTTAAAAGAAACATAAATTGGATCTGCAATAGCCTACAAATAAATGATCAAGTATGATCTTATCTAACAAAGGTTGACTCTGTAACTAGGACTACAGAGTTGTTTGGGACATTAAATGTCTTCACTTTTGATCATCTTTGAGCAATCACACCAGGCTTGTACATACTTTTCAGATATATTATGCACTATTTATTTGTGAACATGTTCAAAAATAACAAAATTTGAAGTTCATACATTTGTTCCAGCCCAGAGATTACAACCCAAAACCAGTGAAGTTGGCACATTGTGTAAATCGTAAATAAAAACAGAATACAATGATTTGCAAATCCTTTTCAACTTATATTCAATTGAATACACAGCAAAGACAAGATACTTAATGTTCGAACTGAGAAACTTTATTTTCTTTTGCAAATAATCATCAACTTAGAATTTAATGGCAGCAACACATGGCAAAAAGGTTGGCACAGGGGCATTTTTACCACTGTGTTACATCGCCTTTCCTTTTAACAACACTCTGTAACGTTTGAGAACTGAGGAGACCAATTTTTGAAGCTTTTCGGGTGGAATTCTTTCCCATTCTTGCTTGATGTACAGCTTAAGTTGTTCAACAGTCCGGGGTCTTTTTTGCCACTTGTGCCAGCTTTTTTGAAACATGTTGCAGGCATCAAATTCCAAATGAGCTAATATTTGCAAAAAATAAAGTTTACCAGTTCAAACATTAAATATCTTGTCTTTGCTGTGTATTCAATTGAATATAAGTTGAAAGGGATTTGCAAATCATTGTATTCTGTTTTTATTTACGATTTACACAACGTGCCAACTTCACTGGTTTTGGGTTTTTCAGGATTAATAATAATTTAAAAAAAAACAACAATGTTTAACCCATGGGCTTTTTTGTTGAGGAACCAGTGTGATGTAATCTTCCAAGTTGGCTGACACAATTATGTCATCCCTGCTCCTCTCTATTAGATCAGCTAAACAAAAAGAAACAGAAAAATAGCATGTTTGTATTCATGACTCAATGTATATTTTAGTACTGTCAGCTCAAACTTGTCTCGGCATGTTGCCTTAAAGTGAGCATGCCCAGTAGATATAATGATGTAACGTTAGGTCATAGAAAGTTCAATAAATGTGTGTTACACTTTCAGATGCAGCACATGCTGGGCTGTGTTTGGAGTCATACTGAGACCTCCTATTGCTCAAACTGTAAACAAGAGACTCAGCAGAACACTTCCTATCACTCTAACTCTCTCTGTAGGCGGTGTTGATTGGAGAAGTTGAATCGATCTACTGAAATCTTTAGGTTAATATCAATATGTTGTAATGCAAAAACTGTTTCAGATTTAATTAACAGCTGAAGGGTTGACCCTATATTCTTTTAATAATTGGTATTCTCGTCTACCCACGTCCCACTTACAGTCTCTCTGCCAGCTCGATGTTAGTTTAACTCGAGCTGTAATTATAGAATTTATAACACATCTGATTAGAGCTGCTCATCAGATAAACAGTCTTCATTAAACTGCTGCTGCCTCTCTCAAACCAAGTCCCACGCTTGTTAATCTCAATTGTGCTGCAATTTACATAATTGACTCATTCAAAATGGATTATTTTTAGGTGACAGGAAGGTAGTAAACAGTTATATAAGTTAGAGAGTGTACATTTTTGTTGTGCGAATGGCCTACAAATTGGGTTGTGTCCCATTTAGAGGCAATAGTTTCCACAGTAGGTGGTGCAGGTACAAGTAAATGCAGAGATCTCAAATTGAGATATTTCTTAAGAAGAACAAACAATTCTGAGAGGGAATGCAGAGTATTTTCCAGTCTTTATACTATCCAACTAAAAACTGGTAACCACGCACAAGTGCATCTGTCATTAGTCAAGGTAAGAAAAGCCTTACTGTTAAGGCGAAAAGAGAACAAATACTTTAAATATAATTTCACAGTTAAAATTACATTATTGAATTATGTAAGGCCATACTTTGGTCAAAACAAATCTGCTGTCTTTTAAAATAAACATGCCCAGCACTTGTCCCAATAATTGAGATGTGACAAGAATATTCAAAGCCTTATGTCTTGTGGTGCTTTTCCCTTTGTGGTAGCTCAATTCAGCTCACCTCTGCATGGTTTGGATGCTACCTGCTCCGATGTCCATTACAGTATAGGCTGTATCAGTACCCCATAAGGCAGGTGGGATCATCATAGTGTGACTGTGTGAAACTATGGTGGCATCCTCACAAAAACTAAGGAGTTTTGAGGCTTTTTGTAACCATTAGGAGATGGATTTTGTTCCAAATACAGTTGCAAGTGGTTTGCTCTCTTCCACTTACATAACACTGTAATATGAATTTACCTAATATGACACATATTCTGATGGTGTTGATTAAATTTGATTGTCTAATAGATGTACTTACAGCAAAACTTGATCACAAGGTTGTTGAAGATATGCTTCTGCATGTACAGTATCTTCAATAGACATGCTCTTCACCTAATTGGTTTGAAAGTAATGGTAAGCCAGTTATGAAAATTGTTCATTTTAATAACCAAAATTACTTTACTAAAAACACCTTTCTGGGTATGAACATGCTAACGGAAATTGTGTTTTTTGAAACTAAGTTCATTACATCACCCTTTAAATACTTCCACCAGACTGCAGCAGCAGAAAGCAAAGTCTCTTTTAGAATTTTGTTTTGGTTCTAATAATAAAATAACTGCCCCCGTTTTCGTCAGTCATCTACACTCATACACCACTTTATTAGCCTTGCAAGTGTTGTGTCAGACCCATTTGCCTCAGAATTACCATAATTCTTCATGACATAGAGTCAACAAGGTACTGCAAACAGTGCTCTGAGATTTTAGTTCATTTTAACATGTATTATGCAGATGCTGATTCATCAGATGCACATAAAAATAATTTTCCTATTCCACAACATCCCAAGGGTTTTCTATGTGATTGAGATCTGGTGACTGTGATGGCCACTGAAGTAAACTCATTATGATGACTACTTTGAGTTGATATGAGCTTTGTGGCTATTATCCTGATGAAAGACACCATCAGTAGTTGGGTGTGGTCTTAAAGAGAGGTACATGGTCAACAACACAACTCAGGTAAGCTGGGGCATTTAAACAATGCTCTGTTGATACTAAGAGGATCCAAGTATGCCAAGAAAATATTCTTAACATCATAAAACCACCACTACTAGCCTGAACAGTCAGTACAATGGAGAATGTATCCATGCTTCATGTTGTTCAAATGAATTCTGATCCTATCATCCAAATTTTGCTGCAAAACTAAAGACTCATCAGACCAGCCAACATATTCCAATTTTAGAACAATTTTTGTGCAAAAATGGTAGCCTCAGTATCTGTTCTAAGCTAACAGAAGTGGTAGCCAGCTGGTCTTCTGCTGCTGTAGCCCATCTTCTTCAAGGTTGGATGTGTTGTGCATTGAGAAATGATTTTCGTTCAATTTGGTGGTAACAAGTAGTTATTTGAGTCGCTGTTGCCTTTCTATCGTCTCAAACATCTTGGCGATTCTCCTCTGAGCTCTGGTATCAAAATGGCATTTTGGCCCAAAGAATGGCCACTCGCTGCATAATTTTTCTTTTGGACCTGTCCCTTTTAACCCTAGAGATGGTTGTGAGTGAAAATCACAGATCAGCCTTTCTAGCACCAATAAACACGTTATAATAAAAGTAAATTAAATGTCCTGTCTTTCATATTCTGATGATAAATTTGAACCTCAGCAGGTTGTCTTAAATACAGTATGTCTGCATGCCTAAATGCATGGAGTTGCTGTTATGTGAGTGACTGCTTAAAACAATCATTCGTCTAGTATATCTAATAAAGAATCTGGAGAGGGCTTTTTTCAGAATATGCTAAAGGTGGAACACTCTGATGTTCATTTTGTTTTTGTAAAATCTGTGAGTGAACATGACAACTCACTGCAGTGGTCTGATTTTCTTGATTAAAAAGGAGCTGGTAGGCCCAATGCAAATTGTTTATCCATGGCTCAGACCCCTCTGTTCATGTAGGATACCAAAATTTAAGGAAACCAGGTCAAACGATCAAACAGGTTGTTTCACTTAAAAGTCAAACTATCCCCATTAGATTATTTTGTAGGCTTTTTTTTAAACAGGCGGGTTCATTAGTAGCCCTGATATAAAAAGACCAAACTAAAGAAAAAAGCGCTGGCTCTAGTGAATCATATCTTCATGGCTGCAGTAGGCCTCTGTGGTTTTCTAACAAATGCATCCTGACAGCATCCTTCCTAATTCTCTCCATGCTCCCTTTTCTCTTGTGGGCACTGGTATCTTTCTGTCAAATGTGCCCCTTCCTCTCAGTACAAGTCCTCTACTCCACCTGCTGTGCTTATCTGTTTGTGCTCTGTTCACTCAGCCCCTGGTGCCGAGGCCTGCACGACACACAGAATAAGCTCCATTAGTCACTGGAGACCTCCTGAGGAGCCTCTCTTGCTGTAGGTCGCCACATCGTTGAGGAGGCCTTCGCAGCGGGAGGTGACCCTTGACTGGCACAACAGAAGAGCAGCCGGAAGAGCGGCGACCGGTGGGAGGAACATGGATTACCAATTATACAGAAAACCAGAGGGGAATGAAGGAGTAAAAAGTCTCTGCTCAAAAGACTGACTCTGTATAAAAGCCAAGCATGGATACACTGAGAATAAAGTCTGAAGCTTCCTCCCTTGTCCTCTTCATGATTCAGAGGCAGAGGGAGGAAGCTGTGAGAAGTTTGGCAGGTGAAGTAGACAGCCGGCTTAATCTTGAAATCGCAGCAGGAGTTTGTTTATCTAACATGTAGCCACCTGACCACCATGTTGGCTGAAGTTCAGATTTACTGATCCTCACTGTCAGAAGTACAGGGTTGACTACTCAGTAAGTATTTATACCCCGCATTGACAGCATATGATCTTTTCTTGAACTTAATGTAATTTTTATATATGTTGAACTTTAAAATAGTTAATCAGACAAATTTCACTGAAGTTCATGGCCCAAGTTAGTCCCTTCCCTCCAGTTCAAGTGTATTTATGGAAATCTCTACGAAGCAGCAGGTATTTACCAGAAGAAGAAAGAAAAACAAGTGAATTTCTGTTTCAGTTCCTCTATAATCTAATGTAATGGAGTGATGAGTATCTACATTTGGTACCAACACATCTGATGCCTATACCAAACCAAATCACATTTTAGATTTCAGTACTTTACAAAAATTCTAAACCAAAGATGCAAATCTTTCTCTCTCCTCTCTAGTCAAAGGGTTCCCAATATTGCATCCAGCTCATGAAATACACCTCTTCTCTCTCCAGTTTACAGGCTCTTACAGCACCAGCTCTGTTTCAAAGGCAATGTGGTGCCAACATTAAAAGAAAACTAAAGTATGTCAAACCTTACGTGTTAGGTTTGATCCCTGTCTTTGTTCACTGACGTTTAATTCTGTAAACAATGTAAACTATGTCTTTATGTTAAGCAATTTTGTTATCAATTTCTTCCAGTTAGATTTTTGCTCCTTACAAAGTAAGAACATCATACTTTCATCAGAGGTAGTTAGTGGATACATTAGCAAAGATTTTAAAGATATTATCATGACAAACATGAAACAGCAGCGGACAAAAATGTGCTTTCATTTACACAATGCCTACTGTCGGTATTTGTGTGATTACAGCAATGGTGCAAACATCAAAAGCCCTCGTCAACGCAGCACAACAAATGAATATCAGGAGTGCCATGTGTCGGATGTTGTGTGGCCTTCTGTTTTCCAAAAAGATAATCCACAGGAATCAATCAATAAAGAATTAAGTTGATAAGCAGAGCCGGTAATGGCACTGGTAATAGAATCTTACCAGAGCCCATCCTTTGTCTCCAAATGTTTGTTTACCCCGAGTGTGACTGGAGCAACCTTGTATATGTACAGCAATGATTGGGTGGGGCAGGGAGGGGCGGGTTGGGGAGGTGGGCCCAACCCTCTTGTGATGCAACGGCGCAATCTGGCAACTTAGTCGCACTACCAGGTTGCATAGCTCAGTTGCCAAAGTTGAAAAATGTGAACTTTTCAGGTGACATTGTGTGGCTGTGCTGGGACAGCCAATCAGTGCTGTGTGGGTGTGTGATGACACCCACAACTGTTTTTATTCTGGATCACATTAGAGTGAAAATCCATGTCCACGTGTGAACATTAGTTAGTGAGTACATTAGTTCCACCTTATTCAACAGAAATGGCGGTTCTCTGCGGTCCTGTCCTTACTCATCTGCATTCTGCATCAGTGCTTTACGTTTGGTAGATGAGTGAAAAGGACACAGTTGGAATAGTGTCAGCTAAAACATACAATTATATGCTATGGTATGATCCCGATGACACTCTGAGCGACGTGACGGTGACAAAATGAGCTATTTATGTACAGGCGATTTTCGGTGATGAACATGAGGTCCAATGACTGTGACTTTTGGCCAATATATTACATTTAATTATGAAGCAGGCTTAAACACATGTACAGGGAAGGGAGAAGAGCAAAGCTTGAAATCAAAAGCCTTTAGTCATGTCAACACATAATTTAACAAAGACACTGGCTGTATGTCCAAGATAACTTGTTTAAGATATTTTTCATCCGAGCTTTGGGCTTTAATTCTGTAAAATGTGCAGAGGTTGAGTACTTATATTGTCAATAACTAGAAATTTCTTAAACCTTGCTTTGCTGTGAAATTTATTGTTTAACTTTCAGAATAAATGACCACTTTGGCTCTACTTGAGACCAGCCCATGCATTTCATAGCATGCTTCCTTCTTCCAGTTCTACATTTATGAACTCCCTCAGGCCCTCTTGTTCACAGCAACTCTCACTCCAAATTTTTGTCCAAAATGCTGATTGCCTGTGGGGGACTTCATTCTCTCCACTGCTTTTCCCTAAAGTATAGCCTAAAGCATGCAGTAAAAGATAAATATTTCCCATCCTTTATTAAATCAAAAGAAGTTCTGAAGTCAGAACTTGACACAAAAGGGCACAGGGGGCTTCTTAGCCTTTGGGAAACTTAAGGTAAATATTTGATTAATTGTTGGTTTGATCGTTAAATCAAATTGGCCAATCAGCAAAGCAAATGCAAACCTTTAATCTAGGTTACATCTTGAGCTGATACTGTTTATAATGTAATAAAATGTGGTCAGGATCACTGCTTCAGGTATGGTGCAGCTGCATACTTGATTAAGTTTGAAGAGATACAGGTCAAGTCTTCACCTTCCCTTTTGGGTTCATAAACCAAAGCTTAACTGCATGCTTGGCACCTTTATCCCCAGTCCTTGATGTTAGGAGAAGAGCAATAAATCAATGAAGGAAAAACTCTGAATATTACTCCTCAGCCATGCAGGTTGAGAAAGAGGGGGATTAGAGCCTGGTGGTCACACTGAAATGAAACAAACCATCCAGCTGTTATAGTTTATTTTATTAAGCTTGTGCAGAAGTGCAAGAAGTCCAATGAGCACAAAACATCCAGATTCAAACCACTGAAAAACCAAGGACTTTCCATACTACTGCTTATCTCATCTGGGTACAGTAACTTGTCTAGAAAAAATAAAAGCTGCATTAGCAAAAATAATTATGCAACAAAATTCAGTAACCATGGAAACACTGGGTTGCAAGGTGTCTCTAATACATGAGAGAGCAAAAGGTGTTAAAAGAAGTGTTGTGCCACAGTGTGATGGTATTTTGGCAGTTCTTGACATAAAACAAGTCATCCCATCTCTGGTGCAGGAGCAAACATCAGGTGCTGTTCTGCTTTTACTTTTTTGGAGTTTTCCCAAAGACATACTCAAGTCTATGTTGGACTTATAAAATCACAAGTTTTTCTTTGTGACATCAGAAATGTAAGTATAATCTAATAATTTATGAGCCCGTCTCCAGTTTAATAATTCAACATTTATCTGATGTCTCACAGACTGAATTAATCATCCAGTAGGAATCTTTCAAAAGTTAGTGTTTTTATACATTTCCCTGGCGTCTCTGGACTGTATTTCCTTGTAGAGTAGGATGGAAAAAAGGAGGCTGTAACTTTTTGGAGAATATCCACTTAGCTGAAAACGATTTTAAGCCATAACAAACCAAAAAAAACAGTGAATTAGTCCTCAATTAGTCCTCATTAGTCCTCCTTAATGATCAAAGGCCAAGAATGAAAGTAGTCTCAGTGTAACTTTCTTCAATATTTCTAAAATAATCTGGACTATGACTAAATCAGTGAAAGAAAAAAAATAAAGTAATCAAAAGACTGACATAAAGCGCAATAGACACATGACACTGCATGTTCTACCAAAACTGAAATAAAATGAGATTAGATATGACATCATCTCTGCTTCATCAACTTGCTTTGAAAATGTTAGAGATATATAAGGTTCTGTAAGTCCTCAGCTATAAATATATGTATAACATCAGTTTAGCAATTTGTGCAGTGCTCACAAGAGTCTTTTGAGTACAGCCACCTCAGAACAGCTTGTTGCACAGTTAATCTGGTTCTGGAAAAAAACAAACATTGTGAGAAAAGAGCCTGCAGCAGCTTGAGCTAAGATTTAAACGTTTCAATGCATTAGGTGGAAAGCGTTAAAATCTTGCAGAAAGCAATGGGAGCAACCTTCTTTTTTCCCGGTTCACTAAAGTTAACTGCTGCCGTATTAACACGATGACCTGAAAGCAAGAGAGGGTCCAACAAAGGTGTCACATTCACTTAGGACACACTGACAGCAGCAGTGTGTGGGTGTTTGTGTGTGTAGGGGGCATGAGCCTTCCCTAAGTCTCCTCCACGGTAACTACAGAATGTGCCAGCTTTCTGCTGGCTGTCAGGAGCTTGAGATTACACTTATCGGTTAATGATGTTCAAGAAGCACATGAGACAGCCCTATAGATCTGTGATATTATTTTTATTACAACTTCAACAGCTTGAAAACTTAAAAGAAAGCTGTGTTCATGTACCCAGGCTAAGCAGACGGTTGTCACATCATTTGGCTGTCACCTTAGACTGTGGATAGGCTTGTTAAAGGGGTCAAGAGGGGAAGGGGCGGGGCATTTTGCAAATGGGTGTCAGACTGAATGCAAACCATGAAAGCAGAAGCGTACTTGGGGCATGTCTGGTTGTGCACCACTCCACCAAACCAGCACCCCTCCTCCCAATTGTTTGATCATTTATTGTCAAAACAGCTGCTGTAATCAGACTTCTACGGGTTTTAGGTTGGCTACAAGCATGAAACCATAATCGTCTGTCGTCAGCGCCTTATCTTTTAAGATTTTGATGTTTTGTTGAAAATGTATGTCTTTGATATTTCTTTCAAGTTAACACTAGAGGATACTGAAGAAACAGAGGTTCATGTTCATCATTAGATAATGCATGTATGCTCTGTGATATGATACCAGTTGCTGCAACATCACTTCTGCATCTTTGTTATAAACCCGATGTGTGAACCAAGGTAGACACGATCAAATCATTATTATAAAAACTTTTAACTTCAATTTGAGTGTTGACTGCTTACTTTACACTGCTTGCTGTTGTCAGTCTGTGCTTTTGCCACTCAGTGGCTGGCGTGCCACTCACTTATGTTGAAACATTCAGCTGTAGTTATAAACATACAATATGTTCTATCTTCAAAGGAGAAAATCAATATTATTGATGTTGCACGCAGCTCTCTATCACACTTATCACTCCTGTGGTTACACACTGACTTGATATGGAAAAAGATGTACCAAATCAATTAACTATGTCTACTACTCTTGAAACCATGTACATACAACAATTCCAGTTGAGAATTATTCACAAAAAACTAAAGCATAAGATGCCACTAGAGATTTTGCTTGGCAGCTCCCTTTCAAATGCCTTTTCTAAGTTCTGGATGCCTCAGAGACAATGAGGATGAACAGTATCAAAAAATAATCATGGTTCACAGCAGCAGGACATGGTTTAAGCTGTGGCTTAATTTTCACAAGAAGACTTTAACTGCACATTGTTAGGAGTCAAACAAGTTTAAAGTTTCGCAACAAACTTGCTGCATTAAATATTAGGAGTAAACATGGCATTATTCACTCTGACCTTTTGTAGGCCTGCTTTATTTTACACAGAAATTGAGAAGTGACATGTAAAAGAATCCTACAAAAGGGTTGAATTGCTATCACCACTGGTACCAATACATTTTTATAACTTATCATCCCTATATTCTTCATCATTAGTTGCTTCATAAAATGCAAAATGGCAGTCATTAATCACAGAGTCATTATGGAGATGTGCTAATAGTGGATGGACAAGAATCAACATAACAAAAAAGCAGAAGATGCTAAATTTACTTCATTAAAATGAGCATTGGCAGTGCACTCCACTTTAACAATTTTTGACAGGACCACACTGCCAAACACTGTTATTGCAAAGACAAAAAACATTGACTTTCAAGAGTATTTGTGAATGAGGCAGGGCTGTGATGAATCCCATGTTTTCCCTTGTTGTTCTCATTGGGTCTGGTTTTAAATTCCCCAGATTTTTGTTGCCCTCTCCATCTGAGTTAACCATATATCCCCCCACAACATCCCTCTGTGCATGCCAGTTGACTTCATTTCAGTGCTGTCAAAGCATCAGTGTGACTGAGTAGCCCGGCAACTCATTCAGCTGAAACGTCAAAAGCATTCGCTCTGTTTCCTTTTCTTAACCAAGTCAATCCCAACAGGGGGGAAGGGCATCCACAAGACTGGCCAGTTTCCACTTTGAACTATTTCTTTCAGATACATAGCATATGTCTAGCAAGAGGGATGTATAACTGCTGCTGGGATTGCACAAAACTTTGAGTAAAAAAAACACAAGTTTTCCTGTCTAGTCCCAAAGTGACTAAGCACAGAGCACCATGTGTACTCTTTCAGCACATGTGAGGAAGCTGTTTGCCATCTCACAGGGCTTTAACACTACGGACCCATGACAGACTCATAACCTAATACTCCTAACAGGTGTGTTTATCCAGGCAAAGTAGAAGACTGCATGCAGGGCTGTCAAAGTGTGTTTCTGGGAGAACAGTGATCCGTTGAGGCAGCTATGGCCACATGAATGGCACCGAGGAATCACTCTGACTCACCCTGGATTTCCACATAGAGAAAATGCATCACACACTGAAGTGAAACAGTTTTGCTCCAACTGAAAGGCTGGCAATATCACTTACTGTAAGCACTTTCTTGGTCCAAAATGTAGCTCCATGATTTGTGTTACTTCTATCTGTCTATATTCTTGTAAGAAGGATATTTCGTGTCATATAAAATGTTGTATTTTGTCCACCTTCAAAATTAACATTTTATTTCTTGTTCCATGGTATCATGTTGCCTCTGGGACCCTCAGGCAAACTGTTGACCTGATGCTTGTGCCTCCAGTGTTGACATTATGACAACCCATTGAGGACATTTATGTTCAGGAGTTCATGCAATGTCTTTCATTTTGAAAGTACTCTGTGAGTTTGACTTCCTTTTCTGGTGATTTCTGAAAGACCGGAAATTTACGAGGTATTGCAGCGGTCATGCTGAAAACAGACCTGCAGCATATCTCGAGCTCCAGGCACACACCACTTTCTGACTGGATCGCCAGCTGTGAAAATGCCGATGGACTAGAGAGGGAGTGAATTGCTCTGCAGTGTGATTCGCTGGCAGCTAGTGGCACAATTGCTCTATGTGGAATTTTCACTCACTCACCACACACAACCCATGTCCCTCTGTGTCTTTGGCAATGATCATTGGAAAATCCAGTTGTTTGTAAGGTCATCTCCTGCTTTACTTGTCCTTGGTCTCCCTTATTCATATCAAGCTTGAGTATGTTTTGCCATGCCAACTGTTTGCCAACTCTGCCAGTCGCACCACCTGCCCCCTTATAGAACCCTCGCCTGCTTCCCCTGATCTGTCTCTTGTACCCCCAACTATCATGACTTAACTAGTGTTTTGCAAAGATTTGGTTCTGTCCCTTCCCCCAGGCTGATCTGATGACAGTGCCACTGACCTCCTCCCAGGAGCCACCTTGCCCTTTAGTTGCATCTATAACCTTTCACATCCAGAGAGAGAGGCCACAGATAAGTATATTTCAGACTCCCTTGCTGCAGGACTTTCTTGCCCCTCATCATTTTCTCTTCCTGCAAGGTACTTTTTTTGTTTCAAAAAAAAAAAAAAAAAAAAAGATACTCCACCCTTGCATTGATTATTGAGAGTTCAATGACATCACAGTGAAAAAACAAGTACCCTCTTGTCCTACTGACCCCTCAACTCAGAATCTTTGCTAAGCCAGAGTCTTTTCCAAACTGAATCTTCACAATGTCTATCACCTCATCCACATCAAAGAAGGCAACGAGCGGAAGACTGCTTTCAACACCCCTCATGGCCACTTAAAGTACTTGTTCATGCCCTTTTGCTCCAATGTGTCCAGCTTTCTTTCAAGCATTCATCAAAGGCATCCTGCGCGACATGCTCAATAAGTTTGTGTTCTTCAACTTGGATGACATACTGATTTCTCCTTGAGCCTTGAGGAACAAAAACAGCACATGTGGCTTGTTTTGCAGACGTCACTGGAGACAAGCTGTTTGTGAAACCTGAAAAGTTTGATTTTCACACCACTTCTGTAGGCTTCCGGAGCAACATTGTTGCCAGTGGCCAACTAATACCTGACCCTTCCAAGATCCAAGTAGTCACTGGATGGCCTCCACTTAAAGAAAGCAATTGCTGTGCTTTCTGAGGTTTGCCAACTACCATGGAAGATTAATTTTGGTCTACAGCAAGATGGCTGCTCCTTTGACTCCACTCACTTCCATCAATGCCCCCAGACCCCAACCCTCGTCTCTTTGTCACAGAGGTTACACATTCCAGGGTTCTACAATGGGGACATTTCTCTAAGCTCATCTGTCACCCAGGTGCCAACACAAGCCTCCTCTTTAAACTGTGATTCTTGTGGTCGTGCATGGTCCAGGATACCAGGGACTTTGTGGCTGTCTGCTCTATGGTACAGCATCTCATTGCTTCCTTGCTAGGTAAACAAGTATGGCTATCTACCTAGACCCCCCCCCTCTCCTGACTGACTCTTGGAAACTTTCCCCTCATTCCATCAGACCCTGTATGGTGGACAAAGTAACCAACCCTACTGCGGGTCAGATTAAAATTGCCACACTTGTTAAACATTTACCCAATATTATATGTCTCTCTACTAAAATCTATCTCGACCAGTGAACTAAGCCCTCCAGCCAATCCCTTTCTGCCTCCCTGACAGACTGACAACCATCCAGCCATCACGGTAAAAAAGATTTGGGATGTTCAACGACAGGGCTGAGGTAATCAGGTTTACTGAGGTTTACTGGAAGGATTATGGTCTGGAAGAGTAATCTTGGATCTTGCATCATCTTTTTATGGACCCCACATCAGTTAATGACTTTAACAGGGAGTTCCCCCACAAGCCTGGCAGCATGCAAGTTGGGGGGGGGGGGGGGATACTGTCATAATATGGATTTTAGTTCATGTCTTCTATTTTATCATAGTATTTTTATTGTTTATTCTGCTCGCCCTTGTGATTTTTAGTTTCTCTTTTCTTGTGCCGAGGCTGGAGGTGTTGTCTCCAAGGCTTGGGGTTCTCCCGTTGATGAAGCTGCAGCTCATTGTCACCAATGAATGGCAGATTCTTTTCAGATTTTCAGGTGTTTCGGGGTAAGATTCCTAATTTGTGATTTTTCCTCCTTTGTTTTCAGTGCCTTACCGTGCCAGCCACAGCACCGACCACACCGTCCACCCTCATTCTTTTAAGGCAACCTGCCTCTTGTAATTATAAATCATTTAAAAACTTCCTTTGTCTGGGCCATGTTTTGGGGTCCTATTTTGTTAATTGCCACATATAGTAATTGTTATTTTTTTCCAAGTAGAATCAACATTGTTTGATCTATAGTGTAATAGTTAGGCTATATATCTTGTAAGACCAAATATTACCAGACTCTCATAAGAATTTGTTTGCCCTTTAACATACATTTTATGTGATAAAGTTGGTGAATGCTGTAAAAAAAAGCAAATTAGTAGCTTGTATTTGGATACACCACAGCCAGGATTTTGACTCTGAGTGTCTCTTCCCCAAAAAAGAAAATTAAATTACATAACTAAGCTTCCAAGCCTGGGGTGTGCTAATGTAGAGCTTAAATATGAAACATTTACAATAACTACAATGAGCCCTGTGGATTCATGAGGTGTATATTATAAACACAATATCTCCACAGGTATTAGCTTTAATATGCACCATGATCCCATAAAACTAATCCATGATAACTCTTCTTTAATTTCAAAATTGATTCTTAATACAGTGTGACAGTAACTAAACACTTTTAGAAGCCTGCTGTTGTTTCTGTCAAATAATTTCATAGCCAATGTAAAACAAAAGATGGTACAATTCTACTTTTCACGCCTTCTATCCAAAAAAACTGCTCCTGTGTGGTCAGTCTGAACTTGGCTCCACTGAGCCCTGAATAAATGTTGCCTTGAAGGTTCATGAATTTGTGTGTTGTTCACGCCAACTCTGCTGCAGCTGAGGGTCATGTGAGTACAATTCCCCATTGCACTCACTCGACAGAAACTGCCATCAGTTCTTCCAAGCCAGCAAATTTAGACTTGTAAGCTGGAATGCTTCAGCCTTCTTTGGTCAGTCTGAGCTTGAGCTGATCAGTTGTGATGAAGGAGAGCAGTCCCTGGAGCCCTATTCACAGAAGCACTTTCACTCTGAAGTTGTCTTTCTCTTCACTTAGTTAGAGCTTCAGCGGGTTTGATGGACACTATGAATAAAGCTGTGTTCTTATGTTGAGGCCTGCAGTAGTTTAAAGAGGAGCTACATTACCACCTTCTGAATAAAGACAGTAACAACATACACACACACACATACATCCATAGATAGGTAGGTAGATAGATAGATAGATAGATAGATAGATAGATAGATAGATAGATAGATAGATAGATAGATAGATAGATAGATAGATAGATAGATAGATAGATAGATAGATAGATAGATAGATAGATAGATAGATAGATAGATAGATAGATATGGATGTATGTGTGTGTTTTTTTTTCAGGCTTTAACAACTTTCAGGCTTTAAATAAAAGCACACCTAACAGATTACACAGGAGCTGTCGACAAATGTTAATTTTCAAAATGCAGCTTTTTAACTAAGGTCAACACTGTGATAAAATGTCTACTTATATATGTTAAGTTTGGCTTTAAAGGGAGGTTTGGGAAACAGCTTTATTTAAATGTAAATGGTTTGTGAGTTAAGGTTACTCCTACAGAGTTCTTTATCGAGATTTGCCTTGAACACATGCATAACTTTAATATCATTTGTTTATGTTTTGAACCAAATATTATCATAGTGCTATTAAGACAATGAACAAGTATCTGTATTGAAAATTAGAAGAAGTATTATTAAATGCTAATGGGGCTGAACAATATTGGGGAAATTCTATTACAATAAATTTCTCCTTCTGTAATATATTCAGCGGTATCATAAGAATTATTTCCTGATAAACTCTGTCTTTTCAAGTGTACCAGTCTAAACTAGATCATCTTGTTTTAAATGCACAGACTTGTTCTACCATTGCCAGCTGCTGTCCTCTGACAGCTACTGTGAAATCTGGAGCTGTGTGTAGCAACAAATTTCTTTGCAGATGTGTAAAATGGGGTTTCCTTGAGCACCCACATTTCAAGATTCTAAAAGCTCACAATGCCGCGCCGCTGAACATCTGTGGATGTAGTGGTCAAAGCCTTTTTTTATATTAGTGGGAGACATTTGTAAATTTGTGATTTTGGGTACCATTTAACATTACAGAAATTGCAGCACAGATTTTGAGTCAAGTGACTGCACATGCATGTCCTGCGATGTGACCATTGCACATGACCATGTTGCAAATGCCATGTTAAAACAATACATTGTTCATCTCTAGGTCTAACGGTACTAATCCCTGCTCTTAAACACTGAATATCCTTTGAAAATAGCTCTGGTGTCACTTATTTACTCATTGCTTTCACCACTATGACGAAATGTAAAACCTTACTAGTGCACAAAGTAAAGAAAGTTTATGTGCTGCTGTTAGAAGGTTAGTTTTACCACACAGCCTTTTTTTCATATGGTAACCCTTTCGTATCAAGTTGGACCCCTGTAAAACATTTACTGGCAGAGGGCATCTCATGTTCCCTCCTTACAGACTCTTCCATATATTTCAGAGAAAGGTATCTACCCTGCAGCTTTTCTTCACATTATTATCAGGTAGGGTGTTGCGTTAATGTCATAAGTCAGATTTTTAAGACTGAAGTTATGTGCACCGATCAGTTTTTGCATTGTAAACACTCACAGTGCTGTTGTTAATGTTTACTCATGAAAGTTGCTGATGAGACAAGAAGGATATTTAATGATTTGTAAAGGGAAAAGCCTTTATCAAGCTCTGAAAAAAATACATAATTTTGCAACTGACGGAGAAACAAAAGAGACTTATCCAACCAAAACTGATTTTATGAACAAACAAATGTTATATGCAAATTCTACCTCCTTTGTAATACAAGTCAAAGCAAAACAAATGCACCACCTGCACTTCAGGTTAAGCAATAACATAACAGAGCCAAACTCACGCAAAAAACAAGTTAAAGACTTGAGATAAGGACTAGTAATCGAAGGGTTGCCCTGGATAAGATGCAACACATGGTCCACAATAATGATGGTAGCAAAGTACAGTGATACCACAAGAATCAATACAATGCAGTAATATATTAAAGCAATATATGACAAAATCTGAAGAACTAATGAGTGGAAATGAATTTCATTAGGCAAACTGGAGGAAAAACTTATTCCCTCAGTAATTTAGTGTCCTATTCACAGAATTTGACAAAGGTTGAGATGGAAAATATTGATGTTTCTTTCGTAAATTAGCTCAAACATGATTGAGCAAGCAAATTAATGTTGAAAAAACACAGATAAGACACAAGATAGATACTGGAGTATTTGACAGATACTGACAAATCACACTTTTCTTTTTAATTAAATCACTACTCTGGGGTAACATATCAATAACTGGGCTGTCAATGCAAGGAAAATTATATTTTGTGATCAAATTTGTCCCACTCCTACATGAGACTTTGCTTTGCAGGAGGTCTTGGCTACATCTTCAGTCAAATGAACAAGTGACCGCAGCTCAGGAACAAAGTCCTGCTGCATTATGTGTAAGAAAAAAAGTTTATAGGGCTTCAGGAAGCAGTCAGAGCCATTCAGAATGGCACTGAACAGCCCTGAACTGGCTATGTGCCACAAAAAAGACAAGTACATCAGAACAGTCTTAGTCCACGTGGGAAAGGGAGCCTTAGAGTGACATGAGCTCAAACAAAGCGTCGAAGACAGGCTGAGAATGGAAGTGGATCAGGATTCTCAGAGTGTGAAACCTAGCAGGTGTTTACAAAGTCGGTGACTGTGAGATACTCTCGAAGACTTTCGAAGTTAATCTATGGTCCCAAGTTGAGGTGATAAGAATGAGATTCCTTATCTGGCTCAGATTTAGAGTCATTCAGATGAGGATTATTCAATTATTTCTCATGCTTTTGACATCACATGTTTTAAAATGATACAACTGCCTTTATTTTTATTTTAAAAATGTTTTTGAATGCTAGGAGTTAAAAAGTTGCAATGTTTGAGCAGGGCTTTGTATGTATGATGGTAATTCAAATAGGACTTTGGGAACATTATTTGTCCTTTAAATTTCAAAACAATCTAATACAGAATGCTCTAATGTTTCAGTACTATTAAGTGTCACCTGTTTTGGGGGGTTACACATTTAAAGGAGAGGTTTTAAAAGAATATGCAAGGTAGAAAATCACAGTTTAACAATACTCTTCCCACTTTGTCGTAGATATTTAACTTGACAGTGTTAAATACACAGTACTTTGAAGCTGAACTTCAGACTCACTGATTATCAACTGTGGAAAAAAAATATAAAGCCTTAAATGCCCTTTTGTTTCATGATATATCATTTTTTTAATGGCAAAGTAAAGAAAAGAAACTGAAAGAGCTTACAAATGTTTAACTAGAGAATTTGCATTTCCATGCAGGAAATACGTTGAAATGCTGAGTGTGACTGCTGAAACTGTGAAATGAAATTGCTAAAAGTAATGCAAAGAAAGTTGAAAATGTGACATGAATAGTTGTAAGCAGGAAATCAGGGCGGAAAATGTGTGAAATGTGCAATAAAAATGTTTGCAGAAAATTATAGATACTGGAGCTCAGGTATGCAGGTCACGTGACCACGCTCTAACTTCAAAGAAAAGTGCAAAAGTTGATGCTGCTTCAACAGTCATATCTTAGAAACTGTAGCAGATAGTGAAAAGTGCACTAAAAACTGTTTGCAGTTGTGAAAGAAAGCAGAAAATGAATGACTGTTTTGTAACATGGTTAAATGTGTTGATATCTGTAGATGTACCTAATAAAGTGGCCAGTCAGTGTAATACGTCCAAAATAAGGCTGAGAGTGTTAAGACAAGCATGATGACGCTATTGTAATGAAGAATCTGTACTAGATGGAAAGAAAAATCCATCTGCCTCAACCGGGATTTGAACCCGGGCCTCTCGCTCCCGGTCCGCTGCTCTAGCCTTTCAACCACAGGGTTAAATGTGCTGACTCATGGAAAGCACGGTACTTATGTCTCATATAGCACTGTAATAACGCTCGGTACTTCCGGGTAAACGAACGATAGCTGTGCGAAAACCGTGGTAGATATCAGAAAAGGGATTGCACTGTGAGCATCCCAAGAACATGCTGAAGCCATGGGTATAAGTTTCATGTCCATAAAGTAGAAAATATTGACAGTGGCGAGTTAAAAACGGGCTCCAAAGTGAAGCACTCAACTGTCCCGAGGTAAAGAACTGCATTACCGCAGATAGAAGATTTTGCAGCATACCGCAAAAGCTGAGGCTCACTGAGACAAAATGATGTCAGATTAAGCTTTGCAGCGGATTTCACGTGTAAGAGGAGAAGTGAGTCAAAGTTTTGATGCATAAATCATGTCTGTGGAGGACGTTTTGACGAAGTTATGACAAGATAATTCTGCTGAAGTTTTTGTGTGTGTGAAGGAGGGCTACGGTCTAATCTGTCACGTGACAGGCAGTCAGTCCAGAGCAAACCGCAAAACTTGGTGTTGCTCAAAAATTCAGATTTAAAAAACCGTAGACGCCAGCAAAAAGCTGAAGATATGTTAAAATAGCTGAGAAGTCAGTGCAGCTTTTAAAGTACGAATGAAGTCTGTAGGTGGAAGCATGCCCAATCCGTGGAGCTTCAAATTTGCTGAAGTTTTCAGCAGAGCTGCGGAAATGTCCCATTGATTTCGATGTAAAAATACATGCAGAAATTATTTTTTACTGTAAAAAGTATAAATGTTAAACCTGTGAAAAATACAAGCGCACTTCTCATGAACATGCTGCATATGTCAATTTTTTTCTGTGAAAATCTGTGCAAATTTGAAGCCTGTGAAAGGTGCCAAAATCTTAAGGAATAAGAAGAAAAAGAACAAAATGGAGTTTAGGGAGAACAATATGTTGAAATGCTGACTCAGCATTTCAACATAATAAAATTATATGGACAGAAAGCCTGGATTAGGTCTGTAAATCTATCTTTAGTGCTCACTTATGAGCCAGACAGTTTTTTTTTTTTTTTTTTATCTCTTGTCTGTTGAAGCTGTCAATCATCTCTGAGAGCAGATGGAGCAAACAGACTACAGGTGATCCTCTCTACAGAACATACAGGTTGCTACAGCCCAGCAGGAGGGAAAATGAATTCATTTCACTTTCTTAAAAGATGCTTTATATTTCAGCAGTTCCTGATGTGATCTATTAAATCAGCATACATTACCATGAACAACAGCATCGCTAACCAAGACAAAAGACCTACTTAAATTGTCAGAGATTGAATGTTTCTCTTTATGAAATATGTTAGATTATTTAACATTACAAACATATTTACTGCTCCTTTAATTTCAAAGCTCTGGACTCCATCCATGTTTCAAACAGTAATCTTCTCAGTGTAACATCACTGCAGCGATAACATCAGTCTTCCATCTCAGTTCTTCCGCTGTCTGTCCAGTTCCTATCTGATCTGTCTCCCCTCGTATCGTGCCGTCTTTCTTTTCTCTCTCAAAGACACAAAGATAGACGCACACATATAGCACAATGTGATGTATTGCAAAGATATGGCTCCAGGGGACATCCATTAAGAAGCATGTGTAAAAAGAATAATTGTTGATGAGGATGTTGATGTCTGCAGAAATTAGGCTTCACCCTCTGACATCTACACTCCAACTAACTGAATAATCCTCTGCAACTGTCATAGAGTTGGATGTGGATTGTTATTGAGTTACCGAGCAGCACCTCCCTGCACATCCTCTTTCATTAACAAACACATCTGCAGACAGTAAATAGATCAAAATCGTAATGACTCTTCAATGGGGCCAGTATGAAGTCAAAAGTTCAGCCAGAGAGCAATTTCCTTCTGGGAAGTATTTTATCCTTTTAGCTGTAAAACAGAGCTTAAACTAAAACACCTTTGAAAATGTCACATGAACTTGAAGCAGGTGTACTTAAAGAGGCTACACTTGCAGCTCTGTGTGACTGTACTTTGGCACAGATCCTTGAGAGCTGACAGCACTTAGCCAGGGGCATCGTGTCCTTCAGGGTATCACTCCAGTTAAATTAAGTACTGTAATCAATTAGAGTGTCTCCCATACAGTTATAAAGTTTTATTCCCCTTTAAAATGACTGTATTCATACTGTAACATTACAGTACCATTCTGGATCGCCAACAAGAGCAAGTAGAAGGTCAGCGCAAGAAAACCATCTATACTGTAAGTCCTGTGCATCATTTAAAGAAATTGATTTTGCATATTTCCTTTTGCCCAAGAACATTTACAAACAACGCAATTAACATATCCATACTTGTTGTGATTCAGTGGTAAAATCTGTTTCTGAATCAACTGAATCAGTGAGACAGGACTCCATTCAGCTCCTGCACTCACAAGTCAAATGGGCCTTGGACGACACTGAAACTGAACTTCTCTTGCTGTCGCACGAGCAGTATGCACATGCTTACTGGGACTTTAAGTTGGGCTTTGACTCTCAGCATCTGAAACTGACCTAAACTACTGAATGAAATTAAAATAAACACAAATTACTTTTGCTTTCATAAAGATTAGCTCCCAGTAAAGAAACTCCAAATGCATATTATACCCTTTATATTTGCCCAGATAACTTAACTGTGTAGACAAATGGGCAACAACAATCATATCACCAAGGCTGATAAGTGGGAACCTCATGCCCTGGGTGCTAATGTCAAGATAGACAACAAGGTCACTTGCTTACCATTTACTTGTGCACCTGTATGTCTGGACACAGGACAGAGATTTTGCTGCATCTGGACCTCACTACCTCTCCCTCTCTACAACTCCAGTAACCACCTAAAACAGTTTGTTTCCCCAGCTCTACCATGTAGAGCTACCACTGATGTGCCCAACCATTGTTTAGTCTGCAATTTAAGTCCACTGTCTTGGAATATCAAGCTCAGTGCAGAGCAGAGACGACTGGATTGTTGACAACATGGTGCAGAGCAGCTCTGAAATGATCAATTGCAACAGTGCAGATCTACCAATTAGAAAGGACTGATCCCATGTGGGGATAGGGTTTTAAAGTCGCAGTAGCTCCAACAGAGCCTCTTAAACAGAAAGAGAATACAACTGGATCATCTTTCAATGAAAATGAAGATAGTGTAACATTAGTGATGCAAGCACAATCCAACTGTCTTAATCAAATAAACCGAAGTTGGAACCAAAGATGGGCCCTTTAACTAGGCTTGATCCTCTGAGCACCAAAGATAAGGAAATAATTACAGGGAAAGTCATTGTTGACCATAGACAGACTGATTGAAATGGCTTTTGGTGACAGCTTAGCTATGAACCAACATGGTTATATTGACTGAACAATAGATAGATATTTTCTACATCCCCACTCTTCTTCCTTACATCTCAACCTGAACCTATGTCTCAAAGGAGCTTAGAATAAAAGAAACCTCAAGAAAACAAGCACCTTCTGAAGTTTAACACTGTCAACTTTGTGACATCCACAAACTGTCTTTTTTCACACTGGTAACATAGCAACAACAGCTCAGTAGCATACTTACCAGCACGTGCCCTGGAGCAGTGTGACTGGCATTTTTAAACTGCGCTCTCTGACTGCCACCTTAATCACATACACACAAGAAAAGGCAAGAGCAGAGCAGACTCCGATAAACCTCACCAGCAGCAGCAGCAAGCTGGATGTAAGAATACACTCTAAAGCAGCCAAAGCCCATTATACAGGGCATGGTGTACAATACAGGTTTTCTTAGCTTTGTCACACTGATTTAAAGAACGTAAAGCTTAGTACGGATTAATGTCAGGATATGTAGGCAAGCTGGTGTGAAGGATTTTAGAATCTTCAAAGTGATGGAAGTGCACATGCAGAGTAACACACAGATACATATATAGATCAGAACAAAGTAAAAGCAATTCAAAATACAGTATCTCAAAAGGGTGGACTGTGGACCTACTTCTAAAATGGCAATCTTGAACTGGTTTAAGAACAATTAAAACATACCTTACTTGTCAAGAAAGTAAATAACTTACTAAGGGTTCAATAAGCATTACATACTATGCAACCACTGATAGTAAGGTCACTTAAAACATCATTACTCAAGCATCATTGGTTTCTGCATTACTAAAATACTTGTACAAATATTTTGTGAGGTAAATTACTTCACAGTTTCAATTCATCACGTTTGTAAATTTTCTGATGAAGCCCTCTTCTCAGGTTAAGTTTCTGAGAGACTTCCATTGGATTTAAAGGAGGTATGATAAAGGAGGAGCCTAAACAAATCTTTGAGCAGGCCACACACTCAACCTCTAGCTGGAGTATGGACTGTATTTGTACTAACCTGACATGCCAGATGGACAGTTTCTTATTGAAAATATTTCACTAATCCATCTGGGGAGGAGCACTGCGAGAATGTTTTCAGGCGCAGAACATTCAAATACAACAGCAGCTTGTGACTGGACAATCTTTTGGCTCAAAACACTAATAGCGGACCAATCCATGCTATGACGTAGCATATGTAGTGGCTAAATGTAGCGGCTAACAGTTAGCCATTAGCTGCTACGGCTAATGGCTGACAAGGGCAAACAACAGTAAATGGCCGGTAGCCGTAGCGGCTAACAGTTGTTAGCAGCTAACTGCTGATAGCTGCTACGGCTTACGGCCAACTGTTGTTTGCCCTTGTTAGCCATTAGCGGATAGCTTAACTACCTTAAGACTATCATTTCACATTAAATTATACCACACAGATGTATCATTTAAGATTTATATGGGACATGATCCCTACTAAGTAAACTGATGAGGAGAGCAGATTTCGCCAAGTATAACTGAGTAATCATGATAGCTAACTGACATTAGCCTCCATTATTTGTACAACAGGAAGTGACTTCACTTCCTGTTAAGTCACTTCCTGTTGGCGTCACACACCCAAAGCTCCTGCCTCTTTTCCCTGAATGAGCCGTTAAGCATTTAGCCGAGTGAAACCGTTGGACAGTGGAGGCTTGCAAGACGGAGATGCATGATTTCAGAATCAGGCAGGTCTGTCTGCTCTGCAAGGCTATATTTGTACAGCTTCTCTCTAGTTATGTTAATACACAAACACTCTTTTAAATAAAGTAGAATAGAATGGAATAGAATAACCTTTATTGTCACTGCATGCTGTATTTATAACAAAGTTTGTTTGAGCAGTCTGCCATGAGTGCAGAACAAATAAAAGAAACATGTAAGAAACACACACAATCAAACAAGTAGTGCTCAGAGCTGCTGCAAAAATGTACACTGCCATCTTATCATCAGAGAAAAAGAAATCATTCACATAATGTCATGCTAATCTTTGGAACATTTTACATTGCCCATTCAAGGCAGGAAACATATGTCCTATAAACCTACCATTGGCAAAATGTCAGAGAAGTGTAATTGCACACGGAAAATTGAGAAGAGTAAAAGTATCAGTGTCGACAAAATATCAGCAAGGGAAGACTTGAATATACTCTGGCTGGAATCAAATTCCTTATAATTACTCAGTTGAAATAGAGCTGGTATCAAAAACAAGTATAAAAGAGATATACTTGTGAATCAAATCCAAAGGTGTTACTGCAGGATCTTAAACAGTTGTAGTGTCAATCGTATGTCAGTTATTTTTCCCAGTTACTTTTAACTACACAGAATTGTTGATGAAAAAGTCACACTGTAATTTTTAACTCCAAAAAAGACTCAACAATTACACTTGAGAGTAAAAATACCAACACTACTTAAAAAGCGAAAAAAAAAACTTTGTGGTGTGGACCCATATAGACACTGAAGAAGTGTTAACATTAAGTCTGAGAGTTAATTTGTCTATAAAGATTTTACTGTGAACAAAAGTTAAGTAATGGCAGTTTTCTTACCATGCTGTTGAATACTTACAAAAGAAAGGGGGATGCTCAAGAGCAGTATGTATGGAAATAAAACTGAATATTTTGAAAAAATCTGTCATCATCAATATATTACCACACGTTCCAAATTGGTGTTCCAAAATGCACTGTTTCTCTTCTGCTGCAGTCTGATTGAAATACAGTACCTGTCCGGCATCAACCTACATGTTCTTAGGTACCACTCTGTGGTAGCTGACATTTACGCAATACATAAATTATGCCCAAAGTCTTTCCCATCTTCTTAACAACTTTCACTGACTTAACTCAAAATATTTAGTATGCTTAGTATTTTTCTTTGTTGCTCGTTGGCTTGAGCTAATTGCTTGGCTACTATACACAGCCTAAATAACAATCAGTGTTTTGGCTGCATTTTATCATTTTATTTATTTTCACTTTTGCAATGTTATACTGTAAACATATAGTGATATTTCATGTGCTGTATATCTGTGATAAACTACACTATAACTAGCAACTGATGCAGGCATGACTGTAGAATCAAATGAAGTGTTTTTTTCCTTTCACCTGCATCGCTTAAGGTGAACTAGCAGATATAAAGTTTGTTGCTTAAACTATGGCAGGGATCACCTTTATCCTATACTGAAGCAGCAACTGGTGGTAGCAGCAGCTGGATGGCAGTGTCATCACTTAAGGGTCCATGTATGTGCAGAGTGCTTTATGACTTCATTACAGCCACTTAGACCTGAGAACACAGTTAACCCTGACCCACAGCACAATGATGGACTGCCCCGCTGAGCAGCTGTGACAACCAAGTCCACATGGACACACACTCCTCCATCAGCCCCTGAGACCAACTCTGTCTCAAGAGGGGCTAAGTGGGGAGGCTCTGCTACAGGTCTTCTTACCTCCACCTGAGTGACTTCTCCAGTGACCTCTGCAGCCCCCTGAGAAAAGCCACAAAGAAATATTCTGTCTGCAAAGCCAGTGTACAGAGATTGTTTGTGTGTGTGTGGTTGTGTCTATCTGACTCCAAAACAGCCTCAGGTCCAGTCAGATCATCAGTCAAGACTTGTGTCCCATCTGTTTGACAAGAGAAAGTCATGCTCATATAGGAGATGTGCTGTCATCTTGCACTCCAGTTTGCACCCATTAACAAGCACCCAGGATGCCCTCATCACCCATCAAATCAGAGTGCTTTTAAAGATGCCAACGATAAGTGATGGCACAGCTTCAAGGACAGACTCAGAGATGGGAACTGGACCATACTGCTGTTTCCTCTTGACCCTGTGTCATCATTGCTGTGACAGGACATTATACAATATATAATAAGGGCAATAAAGCCTCTGGCTTTTCTGTTAATCTGCAACTCATGAAAGGAGATGTGCATCATGCTACTTCAGTACAGCAGAAAGAATAAAACTCTTCTTTGGTAAAGGTAAAAAAGCAAATATCAAGAAGTTCATGAACTCCCTGAGGAAGGGCTTTAAATGGGCAACTCCTTCCACAAGAACTAAAACTTCCAAAGGCTCTGTAAAAGTTCAGCTCCAATATTTTTTTATTATTGCCTGACCTCGTCACAAGCTAGAAAAATATTTTCAAAACAATCTGATGGAAGGAAAAACATACCACATGCTGAAACTACATACCAGACACTTTTTTGGGGAACATTAATTGATCTCTTATTAGTTAACAACATTAGAACAGACCACAACTATGTGCTTATTATTTATAGATTTCTATCATGCCACTGAGATGTCTCAGGGTTGCTATCAAGTGTTGGCGAGGATATATTCTGATAAATAGAGACATTTAGCCTAAAATTTGCTAGATTATCTCGTCTTAAAATTGGTAATAAATTAGTTTAATGTGGTGGCAAATTTTCCAATCCAAACCCAAAAAGATACAGCTCAACACAACTAAAGCTCTTTCCAGTAAGCTAATCTAAATAACTCATAACTATGCTGTTCTGTGTTTACAGCAGTGTTTACATCACTGGCATCAGCTCCGTTCTAAATCTGTATAGCATGAGACATGACCACATGTAATCTAAACACAACTTAAACTGGGACAACCCAATCATTTTTATTCGTGATACTGATCATAATCACTTAAAAGAGACATAAGCCAATACAACTGCACTCATTTTTGTATTAGGTTTTGTAGCAGATTTAGTGTTTGCTCAGCAGAAAAGCACAAAAAATCTCCAATGGAACAATGCCATAAGTGTCCCTGGCTAACAGAGCTTGCCAACACAATATGATGATTTGGTAGTGTTATGTTAATTTTTATAAACTAATGAGCAATTACCAACAGAAAGGAAGAAAAATTAATCTATTTATTTAGTGCAAATAGTCTAAGAAAATAAATAGCAATAGATTCAAAACACTCTGTTACATCAAGAAGCTGATGTATTTATCTATTATTTCTAGAAAAACAAATTAATATCTAAATCCCCATGTAGATGTTTCTATTTAAGGTGTTTGTGGAAAACATATTCAGGTTTGCTTAACACATTATGTACTAACCTTTATGTAAAGACCATATTATCAAGAAAAAATAAACATAAACTCACAGTGTTACCAAGTGGATATTGAATACAGCATAAAAAACAAGTCACATTTGATTACCCGAGATCACAAGCTGCGAGAGTAGAAGCCCTGGTTTTGGTAAAAGAGTCAGTTGGTGTGTGGTGTGGCCTGTCTCTCTTTGTGGGACACCACACTCTATAAGATTAACAGTGAAATCTGTCATTTTTTTGTCATTATGTGTAACAATACACATAATAATAATGCTGATCACTTAATGTGTATATGACTTTTAAATTTAAAGGTTTGCAAAGCGCTTTCATAAACAGACAAGAAAATACAGCAAAACAGCACAAGAGTTTAATCACAAAAGATGCCGACCAACAAAAACTCAATTTAAATCCAAGAACCCTTACAAACACACAAACCGAGTATCAAGACCTAGACTGCCCATAACTGCCCTTAAAACCAAGAGTGTGAAGTCTCTCACAGCTCCTAAATCAGCTAAGATATTAAAAATGATTATTGTGTTACCAGGTCTACCAGGACTGAAAACAAAGTTTTACAGAACCCACAGCTGCTTTCAAGTGAACGACAAAGCAGCTGCAGACACAGAAAATGAGCGGGTGTATTAGTTTAAGTGAATGTGATATTCTGGGAGAAATTGATTGCACCTACAAAATAGTGAGACAAAGCAGGAGTACACAGCTTCCGCTGATTTCCATATTCAGAGCAGTTTACTGAGGGTTCACTTTGACAATAGAGGGTGAGTGATGGTGCTGGAAGTGGTTTAAGATCTTTGGGACAGATTATAATAGCAATTTCAATGTACAAGGAGGCTATTTATTAAAACAGCCAAAGTTAAGAAAACCATATGTCGCCTTACACAGAACTGATTTTCAGTTTCATAAGAGTGACCAGCAAAGGTTAGTGGTCTTACACTGAAACTGGATCTGATTCAGTATCTATCGACATGTAATGCTCAGGTATTCGATGAGTATGGGAGATTAAAAAGTTGAAATGGTGCATCACTTGTCCTAATGTTAACCCCCTTTAACAGGGGCAACCACCAGAAATCTCTGAATTATGAAGATGGGAACTGCATTTCATCAAAACAGACCAGTATGAAGAGGGCTTTCTTTAATAGGAAAACCTTGTCTTTCTACATATAAACATCATGGCTGATTGTTCCAAATACAGAAGTGCAATTTCAAAGCTTACTGTTGTTTGTCATAAAAAAATAATACTAATTTTCATGAATATGGTTACACTAAGGACATTTAGACAATTTCCAGATATTTTCACTGCCAAAGCACCAATAGAGCTGAAATGAATATGGTTTGTTTTGTTTGTCCAATGGTGCAGTTAATAACAACAAACTCATTATTTTCCTCTGTAATGAACTGAATACTGATCATGTGCATACAGCATTTTGGTTCATCAAAATGAGGTAGACCTTTCTATTCTGGGTAAGACAAATGTATCATTGCTCAGGTTTTTCAACATTTGGTCTGCAGAGTAAAATACATTATGTTTGAGACAAAGGTCTAAAGACATTTAAAATATACACCAGATACAGAAAACATTTTTAGATTTGACTCACCTATTGGCATTCTACATTGTTTTGCATTTAAATTGCATTTCCCTGCATTAGATTTTTCCAGTTCAAAAAACATGGAGGTCTGCCAGCAGGCTTTTAGGAGACTAGGTTGCTACTTGAGACAAATGAACCTATAAGGACAAAAACATTTAAGAATCAGAGTCCTGTATCTGCCTAAATTTTAGCTTTACTGGCTCAGTTGAACCCCAGTGTCAATTTATTCAAAGAATAGTAGTCAAGGAACAGAGACTGGAATTCCTTCAATAAGACAGACAAAAACAAACACGGCTGGTCAGTTGGAAAATCTGATTACTAAACTTGTACATGAGATACCTATTACTCATTTTTTCCCACTGTCCATAATAAGGATCATTTGCCATTTCAGGCTATCTCAAACTCTCTCGCTTAAAACACACTTTTGTAAATCATATATGATGGCCCAGTTATTGTTTCAGAGGTAAAAATCAATGTTTTTTCATGTGGATGTATTTAGGGAAAAATTGTTCCTAAAGCTTGATAAACAAAAAAGTTTAAAAGTTTGTTACAACTTGACAGGATAGAAAAATATGAACAAAAAATATATAATGAAATTCTGCCTCATGCACAAGTCACAACGGCGATCAATGAAGACCCAAAATGTCATCTGCATTTAGACACAGCGACACTTTGACACTTCCCTTCAGAACATAGTGTTTAATGTGCCAAAAATAAGACTTCTGACTGGCAACTGTAATTTTTTTAACTGAAGAGTGCAGTACTGTAATTATTTGGAACAGAAATAATCTGTAGCCTGTAGACATGAATATAAGGTGACTTGACACAAAAGGCAGTATAGACACATTCTTAATTATCACTACTGCTGGGGTTTGACTTAACAATTTTATTGTCATTACCATGGTCACTATGTCAAATAATAAAACCATACAGCCATAAATTTGTGCTGTGACTTGATTGACAGACATGACAGAACATGCTGGTGTCTGATCAATCATGTTCAGCATGACCTTATAGAGAGGAAAAGGGTCAGGGCATATTCAAACATATTATTTGATTATCAGTCTGTCATGGCAGTTCTTCTACAACACTCATGGGCAAAATATTGTTTCCCACGCTAAAACAAATGTTTTAGTGGAATCTTGCAACTTTTAATTAATTCTTGATTGATTTTCCCTCAAGTTTATCTAAATTTGTAACTTTTGCTTAAGCAGAGCACTCTGCATCCTCATGGTCACAATCATTGATGCAACAGAACAAATCATGGAGAGCAGCACAATCGATCAAACTTTCTGACTGAAGGTCATGAGGTATACCAGATGTAGCCTTTATCATTACTTACTTGGAACACTACATGCATAAAGAAACTTAGTTAGGATAAGGCCTTGACATACATGCTCTGGAACAAACATGATCCTCTTTACACAGCTAACCACAAAATAGGATATGTGAACTTATTCTTACAGGATAGGTTCAATCACTGGCTACCCACAGGACTGGACAATCCAATCAAATCCAAACATGACTTGGTAATAAGACAGCACATGAAGATTGATGTTACTCAGCAGATCCACTCTGTAATTGTTTGGGGTGGGGGTCTAGTGGGACATTAAATTGCAGAAGCAACAAATACAGAAGTAATTTAATATTTCATAGGAAATGAAAAACTGCATAATCGGGTATCTTAACTTTGGCGTCTTTCATAATAGTTGTAGAGCCCAGAAACACAGTTCTTTATAAAACTTTTCAGCATTTAAATTGTTTATACAAATAAAAAATAATGTGTGGAAAAAACAAAAAAGCAACATTGAAACTGGAAGAAAAAGACAAACTTTTGATAAAAACATTAACCATATACTGAAATTTTAAAATGCTCTGACAGGGATGCCGGAGATAAGCCTGCCACTGAAGTAAAAAGTATTCGTCTTGTTTAGAGGATAAATCTGTTCAGTGAGTTTTACTGCCGTTTGCCTGTGAGATCTTGACATTAGTCACAAAATGAAAGTGAGTTGTGTCTTGATGGCTCTACAGGTCACCTAGAACATTGCACGCACTCATCCAGAAATGATACTGAGAAAATTGAATAGAATTTATGGTCATTAGACTCAGATAAAAGTTGGCATCATCCAGGAGATGACAAGATAGACAAGGAATGACTTGAAAGTGTAACACCAAGCTGAATAAAAGTAGGGCTGTACATTTTCAAGGAGGCTACAGTTTGGAGTGATCTTGATTCCTGGGCTCACACATTTGAATCAAATTAAATTTTTGATTCAAATAGATTCACATTTCAAGATATATCCCCTATTTCTTATTAAAAAAAGTTGTATTCACTTTCAGCTTCCATATGCTGTACTACATAGGTTTATTATATGATTTGACACAAAAAGCACAATAAATGTATTCAAGAAGTTCAACTGATAGAACAACAAATAGATCAGCTAATTACAATAATGCAGCAGTGGACAACCTATAATAACTAAAAGACACATTTATGTCAAAAAATTTAAAGTATTACTCTAAAGCTAAAAAGATACAGCTAGCTCACCAGGAACAATACAGCCTCTGCTCAGGATGCAGAGAAAGAACTGAGACAGCTGTATGCTAAAAAGGTAAAATATTGTCTTAATATTACAAGGAGTACATTTGAAAAATAGGTAAATGAAAACTCCATGGGCATTTTGAATCAACTATAAAATGTTTTTATTAATTTCCTTCATTCAGATGCCTAAAAACAACTATCATATTTGTCTCCTGACTGATTGTGAGTTAAACAAGAGAAGAAAAGATTAAATAAGACAGAACTTTATTAATCCCTTGAGAAGAGTCCTTCTGGGAAATTAAGATTCCAGCAGCATTGTAAAGTACACAGGTGTATAAGAACACATGATATCAGAAAGTAAAAACAATTGGTAAACCTAAATAATAAATATATTAATGATAAAAATAAAAATATGGCTCCTGGCTGGCTACTGTTCCTTCCCGTCCTTGGTCCTCCTGTTACTTCTACTCCCCCCTAATGAGGAGCTGTACAGGCTGATGGCCTAGGGCAGCCATTCTCAACCTTGGGGTCCTGACCCTAATTGGGGTCGCGAGATGATTTCTGGGGGTCGCCAAATCATTTAGGAAAAATATAAATGTGCAAAATTAATGTGGCGTCCGACCGGACGTTAAAGGACAACAAGTGATTGGTCTCAAACAGGCATTTTATTACTCAAAATCAATTATTGTTTGCATATCCGACATACGTTTTATCGATCTGGTGTTGTTTCAGCACCGCGGACAGCGAATTTTCATTGACAGTACTGAACGTTAAATTGGGGGTCGCGACTTTGAAAGGTTGAGAACCACTGGCCTAGGGGACAAAATAGTTTCTCAGGCTGCGTTTACACGGATACTCCTGACTTAAAGACGCAAAGATTTGTCCTTTGCGTTTTAGAATTCTTCTGCGTTCAGACGACGACGATCAGAGACGAGTTAACAAAGCACAGTAAGAGGCTCACACGTTACTCGGCGGACGGCCGAAGCTGTTGTTCCTGGTATGCGTGTGCAGCCTTCATCTGAAAGAGTACTGCGCATGCGGTGACGCCAGCGTTTCACCCTGAAACACTCCGATGCGGGTTTACACGGAGCTGCCTGGAGAGCATTTTGGAAACTTTCCACCCTGGAGCCCATTTTCAAAAGTTTTCGTTTTCAACGAGTTTCCATGTAGACGCAAGGCCAAAATGCAATGAAAACTTATCGGATTTGACCGTTTTGCGGCGCCATGTAAACGCAGCCTCAGTCTGTTGGTCCTGAACCAGGTGAGGAGCAGTGTTGGGCTGAACAGGCTAGTCTGGTTGCTGAGGACAGTGTGCAGAGGGTGACTGGCATCACCATCATGTTTTCAGCTTTTGCACTGTATACATGACATTGATATTAGTATTTTTTCCAGTAAACTTTTTCAGTCTTTATACCTTTAAAGACAATCATCTTTTCCAAGATGGTATATATCTGTTAGATAAAATCAGAATTGCAGTTTTATCCAAAGTAATTGCTTTTTTTTCAAATATGGGTTTGATCTTCATGATTACAGAGCAGAGTTGCTCCATTTCCCCCCTTAAGAGTAATATTGTAGGAGGTGTTGATCTGAGGCAGAGACATGGTAAACAAACGTACACTATGAAAGTAATTACACCTTATCGGTGCAGAGGAAAGTTTAGCAGTTTGTGTTAGGGGACTAAATGATGGAGGGTGCTCATGTCTGCAGTATATAATCTGAGATGGATCAAAACAACCCATCAGAACATTTTTTGTCTGATATCAAAGCCAGGTCTCTGCAGGTCCACAGCTTGTCTACAGTTGTCCTTACATCTATTGGAACTCATCAGTCCTCTGCAGTGTTTTGAAAAGCAGCTCCTTTCATGATCTGAAGGGTTCAGGGGTAGATCTGCTTCACCGATTCAGCCAGCCTAACTTATTTTTAGAAATCAGTAGGTGTTTACAGTCCAGGATGGTGTACTGAAAAATGTTAACAATCTCAAAGACTTCAGACATCAGACTGAGTGCACTGAATTTGTTTTTGACTGTCTATGCGTGAAGCAGTCTTTTTGCTCCTTCAGTTCCCTCATAGTTTTTTGTCCCCGCGTTATTCCCTTCCTACCAGCCAGCTGATCTTTTTCCTCTCATTGCTGGATACTCTGCCCTCTGAGTCTGTGAGCCTTAAATTGAGTTATTTAATCTGCTCTAATCCCTTAAGAGCTTTTAGCCATTTAAGTGACATAAATATGTTTTAAAGCTGTTTTCTTTTTGTCTGTAACTACAGATAGACAACCCCAACTGATCTAAAGTTAAACAGTGCCATTCAAATACCTCTGGTGTTATATTAAGATATGATATGCTGTAAAAAGGCTTAAATCTTAAAAGTCTGTGGTCAGATCAGAGACCAAAGATTCATTGCACAACAGGATGGTTCTGGAAGGTTGAAGCGACAGTTGCAGCTGTGTGAACTTAGCCACTTCTGCTCAAATCAGGCCAGCGAACAGTGTTGCTTAAAGTTTAGTTTGTAAGGTCATTAACAGCTGTTTTCTGAATGAAAGGCATGTCTCATGTTTCAACAACCAGTCAGCATCTTTAACCCTGACAGAAAATGTGTGGAATGGAAACAATTTACAAAGCTTTAGCCACAGAAAACAGACTGTTTACAAAATAACATTTTGATTGAAAACAGTAACTTTAGTTGTGCTTTTCCTTTACACATCAACAGCATTTTGAGTGCCGGATAAGAACAGACATAAAATGGGTTTAACTCTTGAAAATGGCATGGTTTCTGTTGAGTGTTTTGATAACGGGGACTCCTTGCATATTCACATTATGTCTTACATGCAGTACTGAAAACAGAACTATTGATCCATAAGTCCTATACTGTATGTATATGGTACTCATTATTCTAAGTTTCCAAAAATGTGGGTTTGCTGTACTGTGACTGAACTAAAACTTTCCTTTAACATTCCTGCACATAAGAATCCTATTGGTGAATGTTTCTGTATATCAAAACCTTCCCACTGTGTGGAAGATGTGATGTATGTACTGTGTTGCTCTTTGAAAGCAAATACTTCTTTAACCCAAAACATACAGATGTCCAATTTTCAGTAGATTGATGTTATGTACTCAAGGCTAACATCACTAGCGTGCACTGCTGCCATCAACCATTGCCCAAAGAAATATTCTTATAAAGTGTTTGTGCCTACTGCTTTTTAGAGGAGACACCTTCTCTCTGCTTTGTACGTTTCATGGTAAAACTGACAAAACATTGGGCATTATCCAGCCTGAAAGCTCATGGCATAAGTAGGTTGAAGCCCCAGGTTTATACTGTTTGATTACCAATGCACAGCTACAAAGTCTGGTTTCACTTTGTTTTCTCTCTTGGCAACAGCAGACTGCAAAAATAACAAGCCTCACTCTCACTGTCCGCATTCATATGACAAGTGGCAAGTTACATGCAGGCATAAGACTGGTCTAAAAAGTCAAAGAGGAAATAAAGCACATAAAGTTGTTGCTGAGGTAACAATATGGTACAAAGGTGAAAGTTGTTGTCCGGACTGTTATAGGCGCAAAGTTCAAAAGCCAGCATCTGTGATGGTATGGGGGTGTATTAGTGCCCAAGGCATGGGTAACTTACACATCTGTGAAGGCACCAGTAATGCTGAAAGGTACATACAGGTTTTGGAGCAACATATGTTGCCATCCAAGCAACGTATTTTTCATGGACGCCCCTGCTTATTTCAGCAAGACAATACAAAGCCACATTCTGCACGTGTTACAACAGCGTGGCTTCGTAGTAAAAGAGTGCGGGTACTAGACTGGCCTGCCTGTAGTCCAGACCTGTCCCCCATTGAAAATGTGTGGCGCATTATGAAGTGTAAAATACAACAACGGAGACCCCAGACTGTTGAACAACTTAAGCTGTACATCAAGCAAGAATGGGAAAGAATTCCACCTGAAAAACTTCAAAAATTGGTCTCCTCAGTTCCCAAACGTTTACTGAGTGTTGTCAAAAGGAAAGGCGATGTAACACAGTGGTGAAAATGCCCCAGTGCCAACTTTTTTGCAATGTGTTGCTGCAATTAAATTCTAAGTTGATGATTATTTGCAAAAGAAAATAAAGTTTCTCAGTTTGAACATTAAGTATCTAGTCTTTGCAGTGTATTCAATTGAATATAACTTGAAAAGGATTTGCAAATCATTGTATTCTGTTTTTATTTACAATTTACACAATGTGCCAACTTCACTGGTTTTACGTTTTGTATGTTCCCAACAACAGAATGATAGAGTGGTCACAGCTGATGTCTACATGATGTTGCAACAGGACAGCTTTTGAATTTTAAAGGGTAAAGTCCATTGAACTCCACTTAGAGAGAATACAACAGTCCCTGACATTTTAACTTGAAAAAGTATTTCAGAAGCATATCACAGGTTAAAGTCTCTCTTTGATGTGTTGATCTAGAAGAAGAGACACTGAACGCATATCTGCCATACATTGTGTTGGCTCACACTATCTTGCATAAAGTGGTGGATTTTTTTTCATTTGCAATCAAGGCCTGGATAGTCACTGCTTCCAATGCAAATATCCGAAACAGAGAAGTGGTTGTTTCACACTGATTTTAATTATAACATACCAAACTGATCAAACTTTTTTGATAATGTGTCGATTTGTTTAAAAAAAAAAGTGCTTGGCAAAAACTTCATTAACAGCTTAACTGTACTTTGCAAAACTTCACAAAGTACTTAAATAATGCTCTAAATTTTCAAATTCTCAACTTTATTTTTTGACATTGTGCACAGAAGCACATTTATTAAATGTCCAGAAAGCCCCACATTTACAGGAACCTAATTAACTGAGTAGTGCACAGAAATCAGTCACAAAGGCAGGGTTACCTCTGATTAATTAGAGCGACAGCATACAATTTGTCCAACCAGCCATCAGTAATATGTCTGGTCCTGTTTTTCCTCTAGAGCTAATACATTTTTAGTCTGAGGTACATTTAAATAAACAACATCTTGTCCTGTGGATACTTTTTGAGCAGATGAGATGAAAAGCTTCACATACAAACCATATTCATCCAAGCCATGAAGCTAAATGAGCTGCTCACAAAAAAAGGAAAAGAAATAAAGAACATCTAACACTCCAGATGAGGTAGATACGTTTAGAGTTCACATTTTGCTTAATACATTTAGCCTGCTCCATTAGGTGTCAGAAATGATCTAGTTCTAAGACCCACCACCAATACCATCATGTGGGTTTGTGACCAAAGCTTAAAAAAGTTTAAAAAAATCACACATACATTGTTAGTGAAAATTGTGCAATTTGGATTTGATGCTAAACAAAAGAACTTCAGTATGTAAACAGTGTGAACATAGAAAAATTTTGTTAAAAAGAGTTGTCTGTTTCATTTTTAAACACAAAAGAAACACTTATTGATGCCTACTTGTGCCCATGGGAAAAAAAAGTCTCACATTTTAAATGTCTTATTTGTGTTTTTGCCAAGTGAAACTGGTTATATGAAAAAAACATATCTTGTACTCCTCTGCCGTTTGATCTTTTTTTTTTTAAGTCAACAACATAATAAAGTTAGAATTCACAGATGCACGGGTCTATAATAGGTCCAGGCCAATGTTAGCCCTTTTTGTAAACAAACATCTGCAAGAAAAAAAAAATGCCTGAAAGAATGTCTCTTGCACATGATAAACATGAAAGAAAACAATGGCAATGGCGTAAAATTACATCAAAACTAGTTATTAAAGAAAAAAACAGCTCTGTTATGGTGTATCTGTTAAATTATTTCCCACATCACAATAACCTTCAACCTTGAATTTTCACAATCAGGGAATCACGAAGCCATACTGCTGCATACACACAGCACTGTAAGAAATGTGTATCCTTCAAAATAAAGGTGCACAGACTCTTCTAATGACTGATATTCTTTATCTTTTAAAGGTTGTGGCAACTACAATTAAGGTGCATTATTTCAACCTTTTGTTGTAAGAGAGTTGAACCACTGTTCTTCTGTATGCACCCAGTACTGTAGAAAAGATATAAAATCTTTCTCATCTTTAAATGGTCTACTGATCCGTCACCATGTCCTATTCTTGGACACAGCAGAAAATGCAGATAAAGAAGCTCTAAATCTGAGTGTGAATGTGATTGTTATTGTGTGAGCTCTGTGAGCATGTGTTCAGTGTTGTACTTCTAATTCCTTTTCCTAATTTATGTTTGGGTAGACTCCAGCATGGACCTTAATAAGCAGGTGCCAAAATGGATAACAGGATGGCAGGATTCTTAAAACAGCTTTGCACTGAATCTTACATGGATGACTGCACTGGGTGAATACATTTACTACCAAACCCAAAGGCAAATTGGTTTGTATAATCTTAGTCAGTAAAAGTGTAAAACTGAAAGTGGTCACACCATATACTGTGGTGTGTTAAGATGGCCTTAACATCAGCCAGCTGAAAAAGAGGTGAACTATTTAGATCATAATCCCTGCCTCATAAATGAGACACGGATACAAAAAATGACATCTTTTTTTTTCTAAAACCTGGATCTATTTTAATAGTAACAACAAAGACTTATTTTAACATCACTTTTAAGTATAATTTCAAAAGCAATTGGTTATCTGAACATTAAGAAAAGATGTTACCCTATTAACAAATGCAGATATTTATTGTTATTCTCAAAGGGGTTTACAGAGTAAATGTAAAAAGGTGAGGGAAAACCATAATAAATAGTATCTTTATACTTACCTGTTGGAAACTGCTAAGAATCTGTTCTGCTGTGGACTGTACTGACCCTGGGGATTTTTTACTGAAAAGTAAATGGTTGTTGCTGTTAGTGGAAGCGGTCTGGTGCAACTTCTCTAGTCTCCACTAGCTGACCTTTGAATGAATTATTAGTGTGAATTATATAGTGTATTATGCACTGTGTCAAATATGTCAGCACCTTTAGCCATGGTCTTCCAGGCGTAGTGTCTACACAAAGAGGGGAAGAAGGGCTACAGACACTGCAGGACATGCTGCAATGGGTTGCTCCGCCTAGATGCTATGTTGGCCGCAAGTTCAACATAATCTACTACTGTTTGGCACAAATTACTAATCAAGACTTAACATTCTATGGCAAGAAAACAGCTCCCTGTAACTTCAAACTAAGGATTTGTGTGATAAGCTAACTTAAGAGTTAAAGCTGGTTAAAATTGGCCAGCACCAGGTTTGCCAAGTGGTCATACAAATTATTGTATTCTCTGCCAAATCTAGGCCTACTAACCTGTTCAAAAGCTTAGATTACATTGCAAAACTGCTGTCAATTGTAACTGTTGTAGGTCTGCTCAACAGCAGCTGCATGGCTTCAGAAATGCCCTAAAACCTGGATATAAACAAAGGACATTGATGAATGTGTCTATTAGGAACAATAAAGTTTGGTAGTGTTTTAAAATGAAAAATACAAAGAAAAACAAAACAACTGTGTTAGGGTAACCTCAAATATAAAGACTCAACCAAAGCAGCATGTAACCACATACAAGGACTGAAGTCTCACTGTGCTTGCATTTGAACTAAGATTATCACATTTGCCACACACACTCTGCAATACGTCACATGGTTTATCCCCTGATGGTAGGATCATGCAAGTTCAGTTCTTCTTTGACTTTCTTAAAAAGAAAAATATTTTAACATGTTTTCAAATTGAATATTTTCATTAATAAATGTTAGCCTCTTTTTCTGCTAGCATAATCCTTTGCTTTTTCTTTATGTAGTAAGAGCATTTACATACATAGTTAAGTTTACCTAAAGTTATCTTAGGGCTGGGATATCTATCTGGATGCAAGATGTGAGAGAGAATTAACCTATTTAACAAAAGTGTCCAACTCTGCTAAACTCTGTGATGATATGATCCCCTTATGCTATTTAAAACTGGACCTCTTCTGGTTGACCTTTGGGGCTAACAAACTGTATGTCAAAAAGGTGAAAATATGGCCAAAGCAACAGCTTTGTGCATTTAGTACTCTTTCAGTTCTGTACTATAGGTTAGAATACAATGCTCTTTGCTCATCTGCTTAATGGTGACAGTTGAAGGCAAAATGCAATGGGACCACATGCTACATATTTATGCTGTTTGGTTTCTTTGACTTCAACCCTGTGTAGATAAAAAGAAAAATTCCTGGTTCACTTTGGACCATAGGGCAGACGCATACAAGAGCATATCAATCTCTAACCGTGTTATCCATTTGAACATACAGATTGTTTCTTATTGAATCTGTATGTGAAGCCGTTTGGTCGGTTCACATTCTGTTAAATATGATACACTAACACATTTCATGTGACTTAAAAGGATTAACATCAGAGATTGGCCTCAGTTGGGCGATGTCAGTTGGAAATCTGTCTGAACAAGAAGGGGACCAGACCCAATGAGTCTGCCTTTGCCATGTGCTATTTATAGAAGAGAGTGGCACATTCTTAAATGCAACACTGTGAGCTGCCAGACAGAGATGTTAGATGTTTAAGTCATAAAAAATATTCAGATGAAAAGAATTACACTTAAACAATTTTACAGTGACACATAGATTGCTCCAAAAATGTGATTGCAAACAAGTGTCTTAAATGTGGAGTTTCATTTCCCCTGAGTGCATCTGAAATCACTTCTTGAACCATCATACTAAAATATGAGCCTATAATTTTCACTCCATTGTGTGACTTTCCTGGTGAATAAATTTTACATTCAAATGCCAGAGTCACAATGGTAGAAAATAAAAAAAATACTTGAGTTGATGTTGGACTAAAATGCTGTGCATTATGTGTAAGTCCCTTTGTGTGAACCCGAGTGCAGACAGCAGCCTGATTGTCTGCACTAGTGATTGGTTTATTCTCTGGAGGTGTGGAGGCCAGACTCAATGACCTCATTTGTTGATGGAGATTAAGTTTAAAATGTTGTCATGGTCATGGTAATGGTGGGTCTGTAAGGTTACAGCGGGAGGTGGATCATCACTTCAGTTGTTCCTATTCTGTCACTGTTTTTTGGAACCAAAACAAAGCAGAGAGAGCATGTATTGCCTCCACAGACTGACAGGCAGCACAGCAGTCTGACCATATTTAGATGAAGTGTTATGGTGGTAATTGTTTGGGTTTTATCCAATACCTGTCATTAATTGATGCATTCAAAATGGTACCAGTGCTGTAATTGTTCCTGAATATATACTTTTGAGTGAGAGCTCCAATAAAGTTTTTTTGCAGCCATTGTAACAGTGCTTTTCTGCTTGTTAAGTGTGATTATTTAGCTGTATAGCAATATTTGACAGCCTGCTGAACAGAGAGGGTTTGCCAGCTTTAATACTTGTTAGAAGGACGGTACTGAAATTAAGCACAGAAAATTTGTTAGGTATTGGACGTGTTGGTAACAGTATCACATCTGTACAAGTTTTTTGATATCAGTATCAGTATTTATATGATACATTTACACAGCGCATTTGGATATTGAGTTGATTATTAATGTTATGTACTGAAAGCAGCTTGATATCTGATACCAGTAATGACTTACATGTATGATAGGTATGGTAGCACTTGTATCGAGACACTGTCCTGACATAGACTCAATTATATACTACCACAAGAATGTATGCATTGGCGATACCATTAGGGATGCCCAGGTTGGCACGGGCTACCCTTAAAATCTGATTGGTTTTGCTTTTATGTTTCGTGTTTTGTCTTGTGCCCTGTTTTATTTTAAAAAGTTCTCCTGTCTCTTCTCATCTTTGTAGGTTTTGCTTCCTGTCTGGTCTTGTCACATCTGATCCCTGATCGTGTCTTCCCCAGCTGTGTCTCATTACCCTCCATTACCTCATGTATTTTACCTCATGTCATTCTCAGTCTCTTTGCCAGCTTGTTGAACATCCTTGTCACTTTCGAGGATTTTTCTCATAGCCACACTTATTGATCACAGACCTTGTTTGCCTTGACTGTCTTTAACCTAGCCCTCTTGGATCCCTTTGCCTGATGTTTTTGCCTTTTTTGTGGGCCAAACCTGGACTGCCAATCAACCTTGTCTTTTACCTCACAGACCCATGTTGTCTGCATTTCAGTTAGGGATGGGAATTGATAAGATTTTATCAATACCAGTGCTGTTAATGATCCTGCTAATCGATCCAATTCTTTAATGATTCCCTTATCAATTCCTGCAGATTTTGCAAGTGAGCAAATGTTGGTCTGATTTTCAGTGTCTACAATGTCAAACATACATCACAGTATAGATATCTGCTTCTGCAAGTTGCTGGTGTTTCTACTCACTTAAGGTTGTGTAGTAGGTGTAATTAAAATTAAGCTACAATTCTAATGCTTCTAAACCCTGTCAGTGGAAGGAATTGATAAGGTAATTGCTAAGCAAAAAGATTAATGATATCGATTCTTTGATGGAGCTGTTAACGAGTCTCAACTGGAATTGGTTTTCGATTCCCATCCCTGATTTCAGTCCTTTCCACTTGAGCATCTGATCCCTGACAGTGATGATTAGTTTAAATATTTTTGGCGTTTATTATGCACGTCACTCCTTTGAATATGTTGATACTGGTATAATTCATACAGCACAATACTGTTTGTAGCTGTGATGTGTTTCCAGCAGACCAAAGCAAGGAGCAAACAAACGTTGTACAGACAGTGGTGAAGCATGGGCACCTTTAAAGTTAGAACAACAACCACAGCAGCTTAAATAGTGCGGACAAGACAAATGCTGAGGGTAAGGTGTGTTAGTACAAGGATTTCTACCCACCCTGGACTCATATATTTTTATATTATTCGACTAAAAATTGTTGTTATGCCCATACTAGAACGTGCTTACTTCTCTATTTCAGTACCACATACACCACCTTACTCTTCTCCTGACTGACCAAAGCTCATCACGTTCCTCAGTTGGAATGTTTAATTTTTAGCATTAAAGCCGATCAGGGCCCCTACATTCTGCCTCATGGGGTTGATGGCTCTCAAATATTGGTTCAGTGCAGACAACTTGGCCAAAATTGATTTAAATCAGTTTTCACACAAGCAAACAGTGATCAAGTAATGGGTAATAGTCACAGCTCAAAGCTGAAGTTTGAGTATCAAGTACCATTATCCATCCCAGAGAATTACCACACAGATCCACAGATTCCACACCTTTACTATCCCCAAGATTAGCCCAAAAAAAACATGCTAACAGTACTGGCCATTGGTCTGCCATTGGATTGCTTTCACCCTGGTTAAGCCCAGCCTACAAAAAGGACAATGCTGTTCACAAACATGAAGAGGATAAATGACAAATTCCTACTTTTGACATCCTTGCTGCTGGTATTTTTGGAAGCTGCATCTTGTCTATCACATCTTGATAGCAGCAAGCAGACACAAAACATACAGGTCTCTGAGCCATAAATATAATATAATATAAATTTTCCATTCACGAAGTGCCTTGGTTGAGGAAAAAAGTAAAAAAATATGTTTAGTGTTTAAGTTTCTGATTAATTGAATGCCTTTAAGCAAAATTCCGTCATTAAATTGCGGTAAAAGAAGGCAAAGTTCTGGTAAGTGCTTCATTCTGACAGGGTCATCAGGATTTAGTTAAATCCCAGCCCTGCAGCAACCTGTAAATAATTAGACATATTAAAGGTGAACTGTTATACTGGAATCAAGCTGGAGTAACTTATCATGATTAATTTACTGCACTCTCTCATATGTTATATTTGTTCCAAAAGAGAAGTCAACCTCTTAGCTGAGCTCTATTTTGTAACACCCTGGGGGCACGACAAGGGTAACCTAATGCACCTTGCCGTGAAGTGCATAAAGCTGCAAGATATGATTTTCAGTGAGTGTCTGAGGGGATTCAGGCACAGACTATGTATAGACGAACAATGGCACAGACAGGCATGGGCAAGCAGTGCATTTACTGAGAGAATTCTGTGTTTGCTCCACAAGTGTGAACAGGAAGAAATGATGGTTATCTTAGATGTTTACCCAAGGCACTGTGTAGGAAATGTTGCTTTTGATTTGTTTGGCACCCATGTATCTTAAGACCTTAATACCTTAATAAAAGTAACAAGAAACTAGTCCAGTTCACAGCTACCCTTTGTACACAGACTTCAATCAAAAATGTTTTTGTTAAAATAAAATTATATCGGGTGCTGGTTTGGCGTAGTGGTTAGCAACCAGGCACATCCCACATTCATACTGCTGCCGGCCTGGGTTCGAATCCAGCCTGTGGCCAGTTTGCAGAGTGTCTTCCCCTAGTCTCTCACCCCCTATCACAAGCATATCCACTTTCATTCCCTCCTATCAATAAAGGCACAAAATGACCAAAAAATACATAAAAAATAATAATATTATATCCTTAAAAGTGATAAATTATGGTCCTTTAATCCAGGTAAAAGACAGACTATATTTGACCTTGGGTCAAAAAATAAGTAGTAAATGTTTAATAAATGTTAAACCATTTAGTACTGCTGAATAGTTAAACATTTTTCTTGCTTTTTGCAATGGAGTTAGTACTTGTCATCAAGCTACAAGAAAGATGGATTGGTTGTAGAAGTGATTCCAAACCTTTATTCTCTGGGCCCCACAGTTCTACCCAAGAAAAGTTAAGGCTTACAAGGTTTACTAAGGTTGTCACCTCAAAACCTCTGATTTTGTTTTCCACAGGATGTTTTACCAGAGTACTGGCACATTATCAAAACTTTCACAATAAATGGACATGCAGTACATTAGTACCCAAGAAACTTTTCAACCCAAGCATACTGTTTACCTGTACCTGAAGTAAATGCCCTGCAGTAGAGATCTATTCAATTCTAAACACTGGGCTGTGTCCAGTCTAAAGGCTTTACGTGGTACAAGCTAATGCATGAATACTTTAACACTGACACCTGATCCCTCCCTAATTTAAGTGCTAACAGATCTATCATCTTACTCTTTAACACCTATTGGAGCTTGTAGCTCTTCACAAAGAATCTTATAAGTATTTGAATACTTAATCCATCACTGTGAGAACATATCTTTTACTTAGTTTGTGTATGTCTGCAGTGTTGTGCATGTGCACCCCTATGGGCAAGTATAATTACTCAGACATGCAAGGTGACTCACCAAAGAGCCGGGAGAGATGGTGAGACAAAGCGAAGCAAGTAAAGAGGAGCGACAGCGGGGCTCAGAGACCCCCCAGTAAAAAGAGAAATGAATAATGACCCAGAAGTAGATTCAGAGGAGAAAATGTGAATGTACAATCATTCAAAGTCTAGTAATATCTCAGATCTTTTACTGTTCGCTCAAGGGAATCTCAGTGAGCTCCTGATACACCTCTGCATGGATTAACATGCTACTTTGTACTCAGCTGTTTAATTCTTAACTAAGTAAATGCTTGATGTGTAATTTACAGCACAAAAACAAAAAAATATTCATTTATAATATTTATTAAGAAACAAAGTAATTCATTAATTCCATGGGCAAACAGAGCACAGGGCTCCATATTCCTGCATCCTGTTTCATCCAGAAGGGTTGAAGACATATTGAACAATGAGTATTTCTGAAGAGCTCTTTTGCTTCAAAGTTCACAGTGTATAAAACATGGAATTAAATGGTACTTTAATATGTACGAACAGAAAAAGTTAAGACCATTTTGTATCATCTCACACATTGAACTGCATTAAAATCAACTAAAACAGCTTTGATGAGAAGATCATTACCACTGACATAAATTAATTTTCAGTTAAACAGACAAAAAATATACACCCTAAATTCCTTGTAAGTGATCATTTTTACACTTGTTTTCATTCTTGTCTTGATTTCAAGTCACATTTCGACAGTGCCCACTCATTTTTAAGGTCCCTGGAGGTCTGACATTCCTGACACAGGAGCGGATGATGAGTGCACGGGTCATCTCGTGGGGTAGAAAAAGCGTTTCCTGCCACGGCCAGGTAGCAATTTGGTAGTGCCATGTTCAGCTTGTTTTTTGTTGTAATGAACGGCTGTCTCGGAGATCTTCAGTTTTTTCGCTACCTGTCTCTCACTCATGCCAATTTCCAGCAGTGCCAAGATGGCTGCCTTTGTGGCTTCATACATAATTTTTTGTTTTAGGCATCTGAGTTCTGTTTACTACGGCTTGAATGTAAGCAGGAACCACTACTCTAGGCCTTTGCAGTGCTGCTGCACTTGAAAATGGCCTGCTTATATACCCTGGGAAATGTCAATTGCTTATAGAATGTCAACAGACATAAAGTATTATGTGACCAGCTGCATTATTTGTGACCAGCTGCATTTTTTGTTGTGTTCATTGTATTATACGTTTAGTGGTACCAGATATTAGAATGAACAAGAAATTGAAGAAAACAAGGGTGGTCTAATAATTTTTTCCATGACTGTATGTGTATGCTGCTCCTAAATCCTTCTTAAAGAAGCAGACAGGGTAGATGTGACCCAGCTTGTATCATATACTTTTCTACATAATAACTGGGGTACCTGCTGTGAATTGTCTTGTGCAAAGGCTCCAGTCAGGGTGTTCAAACAGACCTTTACAATAAATGAACATGAACATTAAACACTTGAGAATCAAAGCTTTTATCAAGAGAATCTCGATGGATGATGTAACAAGTTGTAACTTGTTGGGATATAGAGGGCAGAAGAGACAGAATTACTGAAGCTTGTGTAATTCCTTTCAAACACTGACTTTGACATTGAGTTTTATCTTGGTAGCTTTGTATCGCAGCTTGTTTTTTAGCCATGCATTGGCACTCTTTCCCACATATAGACAATACTCACGTGAGCCACCCAGTTATGACCACAAGGACATTTTCTGATTTCTTTTAATCTATTCATAAGCCCCCAATCATGGACATGCAAGATGGAGTGTCAAAAAAAAGAGTCAGAATCAGACAGGAACAAAGGAAATCTACTTGTTCCGCCTGAAAACACCCCAGGTAAAAGCTCACATCCATAAGACAGTTCAAAGTTTCGTGGTCATTTTAATGTTTTCTGCAGCTTCCAGCTCTTGGTTGATGATCACTGAAATCATCATCATCATCATCAATGAAAGACAGATGAATGATATCAGTTCTGAATACCAAATAAGACAATTCAAAAACATCAGTTCTGTGCTAATAACAGACAGCATATATAGCTCCAGTAGTTACAAGCATAAGGATGAGAACCTGCTTACAGCTGAAATAAACTTACTCAAGACCTGCCTTGTCTGCCTTGCATGTTGTGTCTGTGCATCTGTGGTAGGATCAAAACTGTCTACAGCCAGCTAACATACTGTTGACACACTCTTTGCATGCACAGCAATCAGATCTCTGATTAGTGATAATGATTTCAGACGGACTTTGATGAAAAAAAAAGTAGATCCCTCTAGAACAATGCAGAAGTGGCAGCTTGACTTGACTCACATGACTTACAATGGACATTCTCTGGCAGTAAAAAAAATATATATATATATATCATTTAGCCCTAGCACAATCCAAATACAATCTTACCTAAGTAATGAAAGTTATTAAATTCAGATACAGTCACACCTGCAGCTCCAGTGTTTATGCGCCTTGTAATTCTGTGGAAGGCACCCATGTGCATACATCTGTGAGGTGGTGCTTTTGGCTTGTTGAACTTCTACCTACTACAATCCACAACAGAGGAGTGAATTGTTTTTTCTACCCTCTGTCAGCTGTGAATGACTAACAGAAAACATAACAAACAGTTCACTTTGCCTCTCCACCTTTTAGTCTCAGTTTATCTTCTATAGTGTCTCTGTTTCCCCTCTTGTTCCTGTGTGCCATACTATACAGCACACACACACAAACAGCGCTCCATTCAAACACACAAACGCTGACAGTTTCCCTTCCACACTGTTGCTGTTCTTCCTCTCTTGCTATTTTTCGCAATTTATCTGAGCCTGTGAGTGTCAGGTTTATGCTCCTGTGATCCCTGCAGCACACTATTGTTTTATGATCCTGGGCCTCAGTGCCACAGCAATCTAGGGCACCATCATGAGGAGCAGACAGTACAACTGCTGTGGCATATGGAGATAGTGAGGCAAAAAGGGACGATTGATGAGTGCAGAGATTACAACATAAGGATTTCTTCTTCCAGGCATACTTAAAGGAGATAGGTGAGAAACTGTAGCCTAATGATGTTATCTGGGTGCATCTTTAAAACATCTATCTGCTCTCTCTGGGGTGTTGACTTTAACACTGAGATCCAGAACAGCTCGTCCTTCTCGGGTGTATGTTTTTGGGGACATGATAAACCTGACAGTAGACTGAAAACGCAGGATTTGGTTTTTGTATCTCCTGTTTATCCAACCTGGGAAAATGCCACGTGGTCTCTTGATGGTTCCTCTAAATTATTCAAAGCATTTATTTATAAATAAACACTGGGCCTGTGACCAGCTGTCTAGTTCTCTCTGGCAACTCTCTAACCTCCAGCAACCAATCCATCCATCCAACCGAAATAAAACAACCTGAAAAACCAAACGAGCCCAACAACTTTTTATGTGCTGTTCACTGTACCTGCACATAAATCTGACTAGCTCTATCCCCCTCTCCTTCCTTTTTGATGAATTCTGCCATGTATATTTTAGGTACACTTTGTAGTGACATTCACTTTGTCAGTAAATCTGTTGCGTTGTTTCAGACTGAAAAGTCTCTGGACATACTGTATATTTTTATTGAATGTCTTAAAGGGATAGTTCAGTTTTTTGAAGTGGGGTTGTATGAGCTCCATTTGACCACTAAGTCCATTAGATACAATAGAAAGTCCTCTCCTCTCCCTCAGTAAGCCACAGTCTGTAAGAGTCAGTGATGAAGAAAAAGACGCTAACAGGAAAGTACCATACCAAATACAAAAGGTATTTTCTCTGCCTACAAGAACTTAAATCAAAATGTAATACCACAGTTTAAGAGTACGCTACATATGAGTGTTTTAAGTGCATTAACCTTTCGGAAATATAAAGCTTACCTAGCTAAGTCGTGTAATGTGTCCCACCGCTAAATCATCCCCCTCCTTCTCTCTCAGCTGATCAAAACATTCAAGCTAGCCGCTTCAGATGCCGGTTGTAGCTTCGTGTAACTTATATCAAGTATCGTAATTCTTCTGTTTTGACTGTTAGCGGTGTGAGGAAGAGACAATGCAGGAAATTAGAAAAGGATGATTATGACAGCGCCGACGAAGTTCCATTCACTGTGGAGTCAAGAGGATACCTGTATGTACCGGAGTTTACAGAAGAAGAGCTGCTGCAGATGGAGACCGAACAGACCGAAAGGAATACAGAGGAAACATCCACGGAAACTGGACATCAAGATAGAGTCATAAATAAACAGTGATGCAAATGCTTGACCTGCGAGTACCCAGAGGGAATAGGTGACGGATGGACATCTATTGGACGGCGGTATTACTCGTCAAATATACATTCATGCTCTTCTGAATCCTGGAGTTTTGTGGACATTCTTCAATTTCCCGATGATAAACTGGAAAAACGTCCCAAACCTGAAGGACCTAATGACAGTTTCTGCTCAAAGTAAGTAATAACGATGTGTCAGAAACAAACAAGCAGAGTAGAGAAGTCTGTTTGTTTAATATAACTGATTTAGCGGAGGGACACACAACATGAGTTGGCTTAGGTCTGGATAAACTTTATATTTCCAAAATGTTAGTGCACTTAAAAACACTCATATGTACATACACTCTTAAACTGTGGTATTACATTTTGATTTAAGTTCTTGTAGGCAGAGAAAATACCTTTTGTTTTTGGTACGGTACTCTCCTGTTAGTATCAATTTCTTTATCACAGACTCTTACAGACTGTGGCTTACTGAGGGAGATGAGAGAACTTTCTACTACTTCTGATGTCCTTAATGGCCATATGGAGCTCATACAACCCCACTTCAAAAAAACTGAACTATCCCTTTAAGATTTTGCATAGACATGGATGTTTCTCAGAAGATAACCTCACAAGGTTTACTTTCCCTTTAAATGCCACATTAAGGTTGACTTCTGTCATTTTTTATGAAATGCTTCAATAACAAGTATGGTATACTAGCTTAAATTATGAATGGATATATAGTATACAGTATATATATATATACATATATATAGATATATAGATATATGTATATGTGTATATATATATATATGTATATATGTATATATATATATATATATATATATATATATATATGTATGTATATATATATATATATGTATATATATATATATATATATATATATATATATATATATATATACATATATATATATATATATATATATATATACACACACATATATATATATATATATATATACATATATCTTTTCATATAGCTTCAATATTATAAACAAAATCATGACTGCTGGCATTATGAACTAAATTATTGTGAACTTAGTATTAATGGCCACAGACTAAACATTATATGCACATGGTGGTCATGTTTGCATGTAAACATTGTTAGGCTTTAGGTGTAGCCTTAGGCCAGAAATATTCTTGCTGTTTCTCTTTATACTCCTGTTTGGGTCCACAAGAATCCTGAGCACTCTTGTACATATTCTAGCTGTATGAGAGGACAACACCACTAGCAGAGAGAGCTCAGGCTGTAAAGAACTTCCTGTAGTGAGAGGTAAGCCACATAAACATGGTGGAATCAATCTGTAATCTCTAAATATTGCCGGCAAATATGGTAGTTATCAATGATGTCAAATTAAAAAATATATTAACTATAAACTTACATGACTGATGATGGAGAGACAGAACTCATCAGCTTCTACGCAACTTTCTCCATCATCTTCCTCCATGCGCATAACAGATACTCAAGTGTTGCAGTCAAATAAGGGATTGCGTTAATTGGTGACTTAAAGTTGACAGCATTAAAAAAAAACAGTGTTGGGCACGTTACTTTAAAAAAGTAATTAGTTATAGTTACGAGTTACTTTCTCCAAAAAGTAATTCAATTACTGACGGAATTACTCCTTCATAAATGTAATTAGTTACCAGGTAAAGTAATTGATGCGTTACTTTTTAGAAAAAGCTTTTTCTACTTGAACTGTGTGTCTCCATCTCTGTGTCCTTCCTTGTTACCTGCTGCAGCAGTTCTGACATCAACAGTTCTCCAACGCGGCGCCGACGTGCCGCAGCGCGTGCAGTGGAATTTGACTGATAGACTGGAATGGGAGCGAAGTGCTCCGAAGTACGTTTCAAGGGCGCCCCACCACGCAGCTCTGCGTTGGTGAAGCGCTGACGCACGCCAAGGCTATTATATCTAACGCCGTTACTCCCAACATTGTTTATAAATATTGTCACAGCGCTTATAGAACCAGTGTCCTCATCAGGAGTTTGCCCATGTTAGAGATATAAAAGTCTTGGGGTGATCCTGTAACATTTAAAAGATCCCTTTTTGTTTGTTTTTTGAGACATTGGTGGCTGAGATTTAGTTTTTAATTCTCAGTTTTGTTTATAAATCCAAATTCTCTTCATGTTTTTTGAATAATATATCTACCTTTATTTGTATTTTACCAATACGAACAGTGAGAAATGATAAGTTGCTTCTCTGAAAAAGTAAAATAAAACTTGTATAACAGTGTCCTCCTTAGTGTCTCCTCATGATTATTTTTTGTATTGTCAAAATATAATCAAACTAATAACAAAACTAAATGAATACCAACAGAGCCATGGAAACATTATACTAAAAGTCATTAGCTTACATGGTCACTGGTTAAAACTTGACAATAACTTATTCATAATCAGCTTTACAGATTTATTTAACAACTTCTACATCTTGATTTATCTTTAGTTAGCCCATCTGAAAATCCTACTTTTCTCTGTGCACTATCAGTGTAACATTGTATGAATGTGGTGAATTGTGGCCCCAGTTAAGACACTGGGCTTTGTCTTTCTGCTATTGTTCAGACTGCTGTGAGGACTTTTTCTTTGAATCTACACCAATCCAATCTGTCATTTATATATACTGTATTAAGTTAACTCTGGAGGACTTGCACAGCTGATGTGCCTAACATATGGGCGTGTGGAAGCATCAGTGTTGTTAACAGAAAGTATATCTGCAGCTTTAGAGTCTGCTTTATTTTGTTCACGTATCCAGATTTTTTCCGCATTTATTTATAGAATATCTGGGCTTCAAATGTGTGAGAAATGAAGATCCAACATCTTGTAAAATGGTGGAAATATTGCATGTTCAGGGTATCAGCTGGCCCAGGCGTGGGCTTATCTTTAATATTTTCATACTCCAGATGAATGCAAATATTTTAACTCCCCTCTTTCTCCAGTCTGTCTTCTTCACTCAAATTACCTCAGTTTTGCCTGTTCTCTTCCAGCCTCTTCTAAAATCCTAAACAGAGTGCTACCATTGCTCTCGATCCTCCTCCTGTCTGTCCCTCTCCCTCTTTTCTTGGCCACAATCCATCACTATAATTTCAGCCTTTTGAAAGTATGATGGTTTTAGACAAACAGGGAGAGTAAAAACAATCCATTAAAAGAGAAGGGAGGGAAATTGAAGGAGAAAGGCAGAAAAGTGAGCAGAGCCGGAGCAGGAGAATGTTAGCTTGGCGTTGATGCAAAGAAATTGATGCGGACATTGTCACACATCATTGCAAACAGCGACACACGCATATGCATGAGCAAACAGCCTCATTTATGCAGGGATGGGAGCCTCCATTATGCTAACCTGTAAACAAACACACTGTCTTATTTCTACATCTCATTCCCATGTGAAGAGGAGACTTTATAGATAGCTGATAACACAAATATTGCAATAACATTCATCTGTGGCATTGTGGAGGTGGTGGGCGTTCAGTAGTAATGGAAAATATTTGTAGCATGCATTGGCAGGTTGTGTGGGTCCTAGTACACTTTAAAGGCACTTAACATTTTGTAAGTGCATTTTATGATGAATACACTATATATAGACAGGATATGTTATGTATATATATATATATATATATATATATATATATATAAATATATATATATATATATATAAATAAAAACTATCTCTACTGTGTGTCCTCACTCATAAATCCATGAATCCGCACAGTCTCTCCCACAGTGATGGCCACACAAACAACAGACAGTAAGAGCTGCCAGCCAACAGTGACAGGACTACTGATTAGAGCAGGGAGGACAGCAAACATGTTTGGAGTACAGGGAGCACATGGTAACACACAAATAATACTCATATCAAAAGGAGAGACTTATCAGAGGGGAAATGCACAAGAAATTGAAGGGACAGATGGGAAAATAGTGAGAGCAGTATTTCAATGCAACCTGCTCAGACTCCTCTTAAATTAATTCACTGCCTCTGCAACAGCCTTCTTCAGGAGAGAGGCTGAGTCACCTCTGTGCCCTCACCGCCTCAGGAGAAGAAAGCTGCTGCAAATCTTCAGCCTCTGCACAGTAACCCTGAGATGGACACAGCGGCCTGTGCACTGACCAGGTGCCGAAGGCTGTAACAGGCATCATCCTTGGGGGCTCTGTCCAAGGCCAGCCACTTCATCCCACAGCCCTGCTTTCATCAGCACGAGGGAAACACAAGCCAGGTGTGAATCCACAAGCTGCAAGCTGACAACAGGAAGCTGCAGAAATGATGAGACACTGGTGTGAAGTGTCAGATCAAAACCCTTATTTCTGTCTAAAAAAGTTTCTTTTACTCCACAGTAGCCACTTCAGCTTAAAAACATTTTATTACGTGATAGTAATTAGGCATTATAATAAGAAAATCAAATTAGTGCTGCATGCTTGAGATACACTTACATAGAACAAAAGATGCATATATGTTAGCCATGCAAAGTGTATCAGCAGTAACTGAAACAGGGAAAAACTAATCTCTAATAATTTGAGATGACATTTAGTTTTCAGTCCCAATTATCAAAACCCGAACCAATTAAACAAAAAGCAGACCAATCTGGGCAAACTTTCAATGTAATATGATTACCAGCAAAGCCGCTTCTGTGGCTTTAAATGTCAAGTTTTCTTTCATTCAAAGTTCAGTTTCTAAATTTGAGCCTCAGAGGCTGTCTGTCATGAAGGCACTCCTGCACAGTTAAATTCTCTGTGGTTTTAATTTACCTTTTACCATTTAAACTGTCTTAAAATCATTTTTGGTGTTTGTATTGACCTACTTCATAAAAAATATCAGATGTTTAATGTTAGGAATGCTTTACACAAACAATTTTCATACTGAGTTTAGCACGCTGCACATACATCAACCAAAACACATGCACATGTACAAACAGCTTGTGTAATCATGTAATGATGGGAAGGTGAGACTGTTTTGGGATTTTATTTAGTATGATATAATAAACTTGCCCAAGGTGTTTCTTGCAAAATTTCACAATCGAGATTGTTACATGGGCAGCACTAGTACTAAAGAATAAGTCAGTTTGAAACAATTTAAAACAACATTTTGTCCATTGTTTTAAACTGTTTTGCGTCTTGTTTATTTATGTACAGCACTTTGTTTCAGCTGTAGTTGTTTTTAAAGTGCTTTATAAATAAAGATGAGTTGAGTTTATCCCAATAATTGCCATTAAGTAAACGCAACTGCTGCCTTACACCACATAACTACTGTTAACATTTTTAAACATAAAAAGTCCTGTACTGATCTGCTTTTTAACAAGTTTACACTGGTACAAGATGTACCCCGAACAATTTTAAAAGTTTCTCTCCTAAAATTTCACTCAGATTTTGAATGTTGCACAGGGACCTCATTAAACATGCTTTATTTTTTCAGAGCAAATCCTCATGGGCTTTCTGTTTCCTTCCAGCACTGTACTCTAATGTTTACTCTGGCTGTGCTGACATGCATAGACAGTTTCCTTTGACTGGAGCAGCTGTGAGCTGGACAAACTTCAGGTAGGGTCAGCCATCTGGAGGAGAACACATATCCCCTAAGATATGATTTAATGTTTCTTTCAAGATGACAGAACATACATTTTCAAATAAATGGAAGAGTGGATAAATATGTGTGAAAAACAAAATTAAAAGTCTTTTTAATCATGATGTGTGTGCAACCATTGAGAGAAATGTTTGACCCCTGTAGCTCCACAAAAACAATTGCCAACTCCCGTTTTTATGGATTCAGTCAAACTCTTAAAAAACAAATATAAAGATGTCACTAAAACTTTATGAACTCTTTATCTCACCCTAGATTTAACAGACTCAAACTCTGTCAACTATCCATGATACATTACTCACCAAAGTATTCAGAATAGCTGCCCTGAAGAAGCAGAGACCTTCAGCAGCATGACAAGTGACGCATTTATCCATTCAGGTGCAATCGTTTATTTTATGCTTCACAGGAAATTATTCCTTTAAAAAAGCAAATTCACACTGCCAAGTTAGGGTGCCCTCACAGTGCAATGTTGTGTACTCAAAGAAAGGAGAGACAACAATTGGATCCGCGTGGACCTTGAGTATCCCCGATTCAATAAGGGTTGTGAAAAGATTCTTAAATTGTTGTTTTTGTCATAACCCTGATGAAACACGCTTTACTTGCGGTGCATGTGCTACTTGATCTGGACCAGCATTGTATAGTCGTGGACTAACGTCTGGAAACAGGGATGGGTCACAACTTTTTAATTTTTCAAAATCGTCATGGAGAATCGCCGCTCTCAGTATAACGGGATGAAAACCTAATGCAGTCCTAAGGCTAATGGTATTAGCGTGGCTGTTACAGGATATCTGTATACCAAATGAGCTTTGCCACATTCTCTCTTTGGTTTGGGGTCATGTGAATGATCAAACAAACTCTAGTGCAGACCAAAGAACCAAACTCTGCTTAAAAACAGGAATCTTGTTCCAAGTGCACCAGAGTTCAATATATTGTAGGTTAAAATGCCATCTAAACTGCAACATTAGGCCAGACATCAAAAACCACTGATTAGAGCTATAGCCCAAACTTAGAGGCATGTGGTTTCTAAGAATAGGTACTATGACCTGAATATCAAATCACTGCATTTGTTAGTTTACCTGTGGGATGATGGTATTATACAAAACTGAAAAGGGATTATGTATTTAAATAGTTTCTCCTCCTAAGAAAAGCCTGTGATCAATCAATCAATCAGATTTTATTTGTAAAGCAATTCTTGTACAAAACTTACAGCACTGTGTTTACATAAAAAAGAAATAAAACGTTAAAATGAAATAAATAAAACTTAGATGCCTTACACAACTTAAATCTGAGATGATTAAGTCCCTGCAACTCCAGGTTTTGGTGCTGCCATGACTGAATGTGGTTTGTTTCTATTTGAGAATTAATTTCTTTTCTGAACTGTCACGCTGACTGCAGGTCTGCATGGCTCTGCTTTTTATGTTCTTAGGGGGAAAAGAGGGGACCATGGTTAATACTGGGCTCAAACTGAGAAGTTGCAAATCACTGTGCGTTGCTACTTGTATTTACCTGCCACCAAGGCATCAGTTTGGCTCTCGCGAGAGCAACTGCACAAAGTTTGTGCTTAAACTGGTGCTGAAAGTGTTAAAGCATACATACAAAGGTAGCTGGTAACACTTTTGTCAGGATAAAGCTAAGCAATATATCAATATTTGACCTGCTCTGGAGTGAAAGCTCACTGAACCAAAAGAAAACTGCAACTATGACATATTTTCCTCCTGTAGGTCAACCAAACTTAAACTGTGTTGCCACCTCTGCATAGACAAAGTTAGAGCTGGGCAATGAGTCAAGGTTCAATTTCATTTTCAAGTACTGTCTCATATATAATCCAGATTGAAAGATTACTGTGCTGCATGTTTCATCTTTTTCCATTCACAATTACGTTTTATATTTAAATTTTCAACATCCATTTTCATTAATTGCTTGCATTTCAATGTTCAGGGGTGATGGTGTTGAAACTGTTTCAGTTCATCAACTGCATGTGTTGGGAATTGCAAAATCAGTGAAGAATTTTTTTGAGTTGTGATCTCAATATCTAAAATCATAATCCAATTATAATTGTTGTCATAATCTGTCATAAGATGCATGTAAAGTGTATATATATATATAGGACAGTCCTTTATGACCTCTTTTTACTTATATTTCAAAATTGTAGCGATTTGTGATTTAAAAAGAAAAATTCAGCTTCATGAAAGCCTTCACACAAAGATGGAGTAATCAGAAGCTGGGATATTAGATTAATAAGATACAGCAATATAAAGAAGCAAGTTTCTCCATGTGTATGAAATTGTTATTATCTTAACATGAGCAAAACCAGGTCAACCCTCATAACTGGCTAATGTTGACTCTGTTGTGTTCTTTAAAATATGTTAGTCAGCACTTTGTTTGTGTGTGTGTCTATCAAAGCTGACTTCAGCCGGTACACACAGATCAGATTTGCCTACTGGATCTACATGTGAGAGTGAAAAGGACCCCCCAGGACCACTCAAGCTACCTGGACATCAGCCGGCGCCTGCTGCACCCCTGGGTGATGCTTTGGTTCAGATGTCTGATGTGCATCAGACAAAGTATAAACTTAATTAACTGTGAACTAAACATTTGTGCTACATTTAATAGTCCCTGAGAGCTTCTTTGCATTAGCTTATTTAATTATATTGCCTCTCTACTACCTGTAATGAATAATTTACCAGTCAAACATAAATGATTTTGCCGGGAACAGGAGTCCAAAAGTGGATCAAATGAAAGTGCAGTGTATTAGTCAGGCTTCAGTGTATGCTCATATTTAACTGCACTATTCCAACATTACAAAGTGATACAATAAAGGCAAGCTGGGGTAGAAAATGAGGCAAAGAAAATGAGGGCAGATACAGTAACAGAACTGAAAAGAGAGGAAGCTGAACAAAAGAGGAGAGGAAATGAAGGGTTTGGGGTGTGACAGTGACAGCAATGATGCTTTTGAGATCATTAGCACTCCCTCATCAAGACTTAAACTAGTCTAAATCTGTTTGTGTTTGTGTATGTACATGCTGACACTATTCTCTATCAGTCCTGTATTGGCAGGAAGATCCCGTCTGTGTGTAGCTCTGTCTCACCATCTGTTCCTGGCTAGACTGCTGATTTCTGTTCTTATAATATCCTGTTCTCCTCTCACAGTCTAGGTGGGGTGTACATGTCTTGCCTCTGGATTATGTCCTATTATTTGTGATTTATCCTTCCAACCATCAATTTCCCACTAAAACAATTAATTTTTTCATGTACTGTTCAATAATAGGTGGAGAGCCAAGTCGCTCTCTTACTCATGATGCGACACAGCTCTCAAGCCTCCATTCTGGGCAGGAGTACAAACCACAAATAACCCTCTGCCTTACTCATCCTGACAGCATTTCAGAGTCACACAAGGCCACTGTGGAGTGCCAAAAAATCTCTCCTCTGTCCTACGTATCAACCAAAATATAGTAATCGCCGCTTGAGGTTAGTTACGCAGATTTCTAGGTAGATTTTGAACCACCAGTTGCTGACAACAGGCATTCTAAGTAGATAAATCAGCCTAATCATAGACAACTAAGCACAAAGAATGCCATCTGGTATCACCAGTCTAAGACAGAAAAATATATGTGATGTATTTGCTGTTTCAACCATGAACTTTGCTCATGGGTCACATCTTCACAAAAGCATCTCCAAGAGGGAATACTGATTTAAGAGAAATCAGATTGATTTCTTAAATGCCTATCTCCAGATGTTGACAAGAAGTTTGATGAAAAGAAAAAACAAACATCTGGGCACAAGAAAGGGTTGTGTGTGTAGAAAAAGTGCAAAAATGTTAATATTCTCCTTAATACTCCAAAATTTCTCCTTAACCTTAATAAAAAAAAAAGAAATTAGATTCGGAGCTACATATTCACAATGAAAACAAGAATTTCAAAAAGGGAAATAATTTTAAATTACATATAATCTTTAAAGACAATTTTTATTTGTTTTTTTAGGGCCTTAAAAAGTCATTGTAACAAAAGAAAATAAAAAGTGGTGCAGGTCTGGCAGGACTGCATGGAAAAAATACTTGCTCAAGGTTAGAAAAGGTGGTGGGTTCAGCAATAAAGCAATAAAAATGAATTAAAGTATGACACCCATCTATCACCCTGACCTCTATTCTCTTTACTATAACCTTCCTTCATAAAAGGCTTACTGCTTAGAGCTTTGGGATTGGATATCAACCATGACAGTACCTGCACAGATGTATATAGCGTGGTTTCGTTATCTCTATAGATGTCGCATATTAGAGATAAACCTCACAGCTGAAAGATGAATTGGTTGCCCTAGATCTATAGTCATTACCATCCAGGCCACTGCCATGAATATACAGTACTGCTGCTGTAAAGTATGTTTTTGCACATGTTACATCTCAAACACAAAAGGTAAAACAATGTGAGGATTTGGCACAATTGTTTATGCCATTAGTGAGGTTAATGTACAGTAAATCTGTTATGTGCAACATAAGAGGACACCCCTCTGTTATCCAATCAGGTCTCAAAGGAATCAGAAGAAATAAAGGTGTTTTTTTCTTAAAAAGTATGTTTAAATTCTTCTGCCAGGGGGCTCCTATAACAAACATTGACCTATGGAGATGTGCTGTCTGTTCCTCCCTGTCCTCCCATTTGACTATATTCCATAAAGGCTGCACTTCACATAGAATATTTAAAAAAAGAGCATAACATTGTTCTTTAAATTGTATGTACAAAAGAGAAAGCTCTCCTTGATTCTGCCAGGAGCCATTCAAAATCAGTCTGGGATTACTGGCAGCACAGACAAAGGAGGTAACCTTTAGCTGCTTTCTTCAACAAGTTTATTCATGCAAAAAAGACTGGTTTACTGTTCAGTCAACATCTTTTATGGGGTGCAGTTTTGTTAAAAAGACCCCTTGATTACAAAAAAAGTTGTGTAGTGGAGCTGAGTACTGTGTCTTCCTTTCTCTTGGAAAAATTTCCACACCATTACAGGGGTCATGGAATGAGGTAACCTAACATGCCAGGTGGACTGTTTCACAGATCTATGGAAAATATTTTATCTGTCCATCTGGGAAGTACCCCATAGACAGTATAAAGGAAGGGCAGGACCAAAACAAAAGGTAATTGGAATAAGTTTTATTCTAACTTTCACTCTTGCTGGCTTGCAGTCACTGCTCCTTTTATGCACAGCTAAACCAGACTACAGCTATTGCCTCTTTCTCCTCAAGGACACCGATTGCTCAGAGGATGAGTGTATAAGCTTGAGGCTTTTGCAAGTTTGATCTGCCAGATGACAAACATGAAATTTGATCATTCCAACTGCTTTGCAACGTAAGGTCTTGAGATGAGGGGAGCTTAGGCGGCAGGACACAGTATCAATGGCAAGGGGTTATTTCGGTCCAAGACAAGTAAGAACCACAAAACATGAATGAGACACAAAGACAGAACAGCATCTGTCAGTTACTTATGTAGCATTTTACAAACATCAAGCACCTCCTCTGCAACAGAAAAATGCTTTGCCTTGTCATGGAGGTTATGTGATGGTGGCAGCAACCAGGCACAGACTGTTACAGGTACAAGACTTCTTCTTTTTTTTTTTTTATGTATTTTTTGGGCATTTTGTGCCTTGATTGATAGGAGAGAGACAGTGGATAGGCTTGTGAAAGGGGGAGAGAGAGTAGGGGAAGACACTCTGCAAACTGGTCACAGGCAGGATTTGAACCTGGACCGGCAGAAGTATGAACATGGGGTGCTAACCACTACGTAAAACCAGCACCCCAGGTACAAGACTTCAGGTTCTCTCTGGCTCCTTATTAATTTTAAAATAAATAATTTATCTACTTAGCTGACCACTGCAATTACAGTCTTATTTGTTGTCTGTTTCTTTGAAATTTCTGGAAATATTGCTGATGTAGTATGACTACCTTGTGTCTTGCCGCTATAAATAAATATATTCATTTATTTCACTGAAATCTGTAAAACTTAAGTGCTGTGCAAAAGAGCAAAGTGAGAAAACAGAAGAAATTACCAGTTCAGTTGAGTGTTTAGAGTGTTTAGTGTGACTGTCCTTAATACAGCACCAGTTCCTCTAGGAACAAAAGCACAATGTCAAGGGTTTGTAGGATATAATCATGTGTATGATACAAAATTATACAATTTGGTTTATCATGCTAAAAGCGAAACAGCTGTGAAGGATGCTTAAAACTGACTCAACAGCACAGGGTAGTTACACTACATCAGCAAGGTCTCCTCCAGAACTTTCAAAGAAACAGGAGAGCACTTCAGACTGTAAATGCCGTGGTCAGTCAAAGAAACTGTGTTGCAGAAGATTTATCATGCTACAAAACCACAAAATGTCCAGCAGTGTCACACAAGCTCAGGCCTGGCAGAAACTAGTGGCACCCAGTTATAACCATCTACTGCCAGGAGAAACTTGGCAAAACCAATCTTTATGGAAAAATTGTAGTCAAAAGCCAAGCCTCTGCCATAGAATCATAGGTAACTGATGCAAGTATTCATAAAAACAGGAGCCAGGGTGCAGAAAATGACAGCAAATGTTCTGAACTGATATTTCAAAAGTGAAAAATGTAGCTGTAGCAGAGGCCAGTTTGTTTGCCAGCTGGCGAGTGAACAGTTCTGTAATGAGTCTATTCTTTCAGTTTAATGTTTGTTTAGTTGTCTGGATTTTCTACATTATCAAACACTAATGTACTGATTTTTCGTTGAAGTCCACTACATTGTAGCATCCAAACAGTGAGTAATATTTAGTAAAAGGATGTGTCTGTCATTACTCTGACTTCTGCAAATCAGACCTGCTGTGTCCTCGCTCACTGGTCCACAGATGGCAGTCCTCTGTCCTCTGAGCAGTTTTAAAGACATGAAAAGGTTTTTTGCATGGCAGGTGAGAAATACTTCTGGTTTGAGCAAGGATCATTAGCAAAGGGTGTCATTTAGACCTACATCCAACATAAAAATGTCCTGGAAGTGATGCTATGGCCTCACTAGAGCCTTGATCGTAACATCAACTGCATCTGTGATTACATGAAGAGACATACAGACTTAAGTTAGCTCTCAAGGATAATTTGAACAACCTATGTGTAGGATTTCTTAAAAAATTGTGCAAGTGTACATAGAAAAATCAATGCTGTCTTGAAGACCAAGGGTGGTTACACAAAATTTGTTTTCATTAAAGCTTCCCTCTGTCTTTTCACTTTTCATTTGTTAATTGATAAAAACACATTGAAATGTTACTTGATTACTTTACAGCATCTTCAGCTGCCCAAAACTTTTGCAGTAGGTTTAGTAATGTTTCATCACTTTGGGCTTGTCAGTGCAATAGTAATATATTATACATTTAAAAGGACATGTTACGACTGCTATTGTTGTCAGCAATTAACAGAACAAAAAATAACTCAGAGAGCATCTCTTTCCATTTCCGCACACATAAATCAGAAAAAATAGGAGATCCAGCTTCTTCCTCCTCCCCTCTCCATCTCTCTCCCCTTTCGGTCTCTGTATAGTGTCTGAAGAGCGGAGCAATGTTGCCTCAGTGAGTTTGCTGATTAAAGGCACAGAGTATTTCTTTTTCTCTTCCTCTTCAAAACACTCACTACTCAGAGACACCAGATATTCTCTCAAAATCTAGACTGCCTCCCTCTCTCTCTTCCTCTGCCTCTGTTTCCAATTATCTATTTCTGTCTTTCTGCACCAGCCCCCTGTATATGCCAGTAACATTTTCAGCCCACACTGCTGCTACAGCGCTCCACTACTTTCTTGATGCAACTTCATCCAGATTCCAAATCTTCTTTGCTATCTCTGGCCTTGTGCTTCTCTTTTGTGTTTTAACCTTTCAATCATTGCAAAGCACACAGAAAAACAGAGACAGGATGGCAAACAGGGTCAAAAAGAGGAGAGATAGAAGTAGAGTGAATACAGAGAACAATTACAATGCTGTCGGTAGCATAGATATGCTGTTTATGCAGTTATGTAATAGAGTAGACATGCCTGACAATGTATCAAGTATAATACACAGAAACATACAGACACACTGAATTATATAATGTGTGAATCCAGGTGAATGACACAGATGGCTGTAAATTCAAACTGATTATTTGGGGAGAAAAAAACAGAAAGCTCTATAAATAAGTGTGAGCTGCTCAACAAGATTTTTGCTTCCTCTAAGATGTAACCACAAATTGCTCTTGGTGAAATTAGGGAATGTCTCAAGTTTTTAATGAAACACATCTTAGACCACAAGACAATGCAAAATTTGTATTGCTCACCTATTTTGCCTTATTTTAGTTATTGTGTTGAAATTTGGGTGTACACTGTGTATGATGACGATAAAGCGTTCTATTGTACAGAATAGAGAAGTTCCAATGCTAAATAAAGGGGAGTGAAGAGAACACACCACCAAACTTTTTTATTAAGTCAGGATTGATTAAACTTAAAGACATTGTTGAGTAACAGACTTCATTAGTTATGTTCAAGGTAATAAGGAGAGCACTGCCAGAAAATATACATTTCTTTGCTTTTAGTCCGACGATTAGCACCATAGAGGGAGATATGATATTTAACATCCATTAACACGTACAACTCTAAAAACAACCACTTTTGTTTGTTTCTGCTTTTATTTAGCAGTGGTTGTTAAATACCCGACAGACAGACCATCTAATATATTTCTGGCTCTATTATTTCAAGAAGGTGGTGGTAATCATAAGACTTTCTTCTTCCTGCCCCTTTCCAATCATGGAATAAAAAATGTGGCAGAATTTAAATTGTACAGCATGTGAACTTTTTTCATGATACGGAACAACTTCAAAAAATTGAACTTTCCGCCTTTTCGTCAACAGACTCTTATTTTGGCCCTCACAATGCTCTGTTGACCCGCCAGTGAGCCCCCTATCATAGCAACCATCGCTGGGCTGCTTGCAGTTAGACGAACAAACCTGAGCAAAGTTACAATGTTACAATTCCATTTAGCAGCTTCTGTCCAATGGATGTACATCTGAGAGTAAGTAAAATACAAGCAGGTATCTAGACTGAAGGGAACAACATTAGCAAGAGCAACAAAGTGCTTCAAGTCTGATTAGACAAAGGTGCTGCGATTTAGTGCAAGAGGAACGGCCTACATCTTTATTTTTAGGTCAAGCAATTGACAGGACACCTTGTCAAACTACCTTTATATCATCATCAGGACTTATTGCCATTGGCATCAACATCATAAAAGGCATCAACATACTCAGCTCTGAGTTGTTCCAAAGGAACAGTCTTAAACCCCCTACCACTGAGATCTTCAGAGGAGAAGAGTCAAACTCTGTGCACACTGTATTCCTTCAACAGTTGAGTCTTCAAATTGGACGTTCTCTTAGTATACCACAATAAAATCATAACCTTCATTTCAGAACTTCAGCATGGTCAATAGGTGTGCCTAAGGTGTCTAAAAGAGCAATACAGGATATCCAAATTGGTAATCGAGGATTTTGTTTCATCTTTTTCACAACCAATACTTAAATGCTTGGAGGTAAAATCAGACTTATCACATTTGTTGAGAGAAAGTGATGTTATGGTCATAATTATTGACTTAACATTAATCAGTCCCAAAGTTATCAATGCTCTTTCAACTATTCATATCGAGGGACTTTGGTAGAAAACCAATTCCAGATCAGAGCCAACATAAACTCTCTTCCCTGTGCAACAACAACCAACAACTTCCTCAAAGAATCAATACCATTAGCCTTTTTGCTTAATCATTCCCTTATCAATACCTACCACTTTATTCGGCAAGTCTTTTAAATCAAAGACAGTTGCACTCTTAGCGGAGGCAGTCAGCAGAATTGATTACAAATAAGTCAAAGTTGTAATCATGGTAGACAGGGTCAGAAGTGGTCAAAACTGTGGCTTCATTTTTAGGGATGGGAATTGATAAGATTTTATCAATATCGATGCTGTTAATGATCCTGCTAGTCGATCCAATTCTTTAACGATTCCCTTATCGATTCCTGCAGATTTTCCATGTGAGCAAATGTTGGTCTCATATTCGTGGCAACAATGTCAAACACATGTCACAGAATGTCTAACTGCCTCTGCAAATTGCTGGTGTGTCCACTAGGGCTGAATAATTAATTGCAAATTAGATTAAATCGCAATATGGCTTGTTGCAATTTTCAAATCGCAGAAGGTTCAATACTTTTTGCCCAAAATGTGTTGAACATTTTTGGTAATGTGATGTAGTTTTTTGCAATTTCATGCCTACTTTTTTTTTTTTTTACCTCTATTCATACACTTTTTTCCCCACTTTTGGACCATTTTTATTTTTTTAACCCCGTTTTTACAACTTTATGCATATTTTGCCCCATTCATCTTTTTTGACCACTGCCATTTTTGTAATTTTTACATGGTTTTTGAAATTTAAATTCAAATCAAATTCCCAATTTTGCTGCCATAATCAATTTTCCTAAGCCACTTTTGGATTTTTGCCAATTTTTCCCCATTTTTTTTTTTTTTTGCAATTTCATCCCTATTTTGCTTCGGTTCTCCACTTCTCCACTTTTTCTCAAATCTTTTATCCTTAGATTGATTTAATGTCAAATTGGTTTTACTATAAAAAGATTTACTGCTTATGTTTGTTTAAGAATACAAAAGATGAGGAACATTAAAACAATTGCAGAGTAAATCACAATATTGGGGAAAAAAATCGCAATTAGATTATTTTCTCAAAACGTTCAGCTCTAGTGTCCACTCACTTAAGGTTGTGTAGTAGGTGCAGTTAGGATTAGGTCACAATTCTGAGGCTTCTGAACCCTGTCAGTGGATGGAATTGATAAGGGAATTGATTAGCAAAAATATTAATGATATTGATTCTTTGATGAGGCTGTTAATGATTCTGAACTGGAGTTGGTTTTTGATTCCCATCCCTATTCATTTTTGACAAGAAGTCACTCATTGTACAAAGTTTTGTGGGTAGGAACGACGACAACTTAGAGTGGCATTAATTATTGTTGCATGGAATTAAATATCTTCCATGATGTGATTGACATTGTTGCCTCTGAAAACCTGTGTAGACCAGCTTTTGTTCATACAGAAAATTCACAGGAACTGATCAGGAAGTCAGTAAAGAAAGACAAACAGAATCTGTAATGGTACCTATACCAACAAAATCATATCAATTCCCATCCTTTGTCATACGAGGTATGGCCATCAAATTATGAGACTGTACTCCTGAGGACAAAACCAAGTGGTTCACTAAGTGTCTTTTTTAAAGGTTGGATATTTATGTGCAACTGCTGTAAGTTTACATAAATGATGACTTTAGTTAACTGCTAGCTACTGACTGAAGTGTGTGTGAGTTTGCTAAGGTGTCAGGTAACAGTGGCCACATTTTTTTGCTACATTTACTGAGGTGTAACGCTTCTAAACTAATGAGACAAGCTTTTAGAACTGGTTAAATAACAGAGTAAAAATGTCCAAAGCTGAGATCATTTGGGGCACCAGCCTTGTCCCCTGTGCTGCTAAATATAAGTATGTGTAAATGTTATGTCAATGAAAACAGCCCACTCCCCAGATGGAACCGAGTTTCTCTGTTACAAGCTACTAAATAAATCCATTACATGCACTAGTTAATGCATTTATATTCAGGAAACTTTTGGCCACAGTGACATGTGGCGCATGCCGAAAACTTTGCAGTAAATGTATTGTGTCTGATGAAAGTCTATCCTTGTGAATGAAAAAGCATTCCTCCCGGGGTGCTGGTTTGGCGTAGTGGTTAGCACCCCATGTACATGCTTCTGCCAGTCCAGGTTCAAATCCCGCCTGTGACCAGTTTGCAGAGTGTCTTCCCCTGCTCTCTCTCCCCCTTTCACAAGCCTATCCACTGTCTCTCTCCTATCAATAAAGGCACAAAATGCCCAAAAAATACATTAATAAAAAGAAAAAGCATTCCTTCCTCCCCTTGAGAGGGTCATTAAGATATCAGGGCCACATTTTCATATATAGTCTTACGTTTTATACTTAATAAAGACAAAAAATGGCAGGCGGTCATTAGGTGACACTAAAAAAAAGACTGATAATTTATGGTGACCTAATAAATCACACAAAATGACAACTGACACAACCCCAAAGAGCACTGACGACAAACATATTCTCTGAGCCCATCGGATAAGAAATCTCTTGGTCGTGATCTTGCACTTTAAAGATCACAGCAGAGTGGCCGACACTGATTGTGACTGTAAGTGCAGGAAAGGTTTGTGATCACAGCCGATGAAAACAAGCAAAGGACTCAACTGAACATACATCACAGTATCCTGAGGTCCACAAGGAAAGAGCTAAGGTCTCAATTTTAATCAAGAATTATTTGGTACTGTTCTTATTTAATTTTTATTTTTAGAAATCAGGGATTTCCCCTCCCGGCAACAGCTGGCATTAGCCACCAGTTTGAGTGGATGGGGTGAATATGAAATGGGGAGAAGGCTCAAAGAAGAGTCTTGACTCTCAAGCTCTCAGATAAGTCCACAAAAAATACCCAAGTGCACTGGGCAAACACTTCTTTGCAAGGGCCACTGCCACAGCTTGTGGAATTATATTTTTGCTCCTCTTGTGAACATATTATCTCAAGAACACTTCGGGGGATGCTCCATAAACCTTGCACAAATGGTCACTCCACTTCAAGGATAGAACAATTTGGTTTCAGGGGTCAAAGTTAATGAAGATAGAGAAGAGAAAACGCCAAAGAGAAATAGAAAAAAATGTGGTTAACTATTGGACATTGTCAAGTCTGATAATAGCATTAATATTGTAATTGAACAAGTCAAGAAAATGTAACATCACATATTTACTAGCCCCATGCCTCTGCCCCCAGCTTGACCCAAGTTGACAACCACCTTCCCATTAATTAGCTGCTCATTTTGAGAGAAGTTGTGATGCAGTTCATAAAAATGGACAGCAACTTTAGCAATTACCATGTGGGTGGCCACATTATTAGACCTTAGAATCGGGCACTTTACTTTTACTGCAAACCCACTGCAAAGCATGAGCTCAGGACACAATAAGAGTTTTCATTGATGAACATTTCATACAAAGTGACAAACAATCAAACCACCAAAACATTCACCTTGAATAATGTGATCATTACAATATCATAACAAAATTATCTTGATCAATTTTTGCTTAATTGCTAAAGTATTGTTTGTGTCTTTAATTCAAAGAATCTGAAAAAAGTGTGACATCTCACCAGCTTTAAGTTGATCAATAATCATGCATAGTTTTCATTAATAGACAGATCCTTGATATAACTGACTCCCATTTGATACCAGATAGAGGAAATAGGCATTGTTCAGACCAGACCTGAATGAGTGATTGTGACATACTGGGTTGTCAAAAGAACCTTTTGGAGCTTGAATATATAATTTGATTTGTGCGTATTTTTAATGGTATTACCAACCACATAACTGCCTTTGAAATATATATCTTAAATTGTCACAGGGCTATTGATTAGAGCAGTCAACAGATCGGCCGCTCAATTTCTAGCCCTGTAGAACATGAATTAATGAGGGTTGAAAAGGCCTTTTTCCACCATGCAATCATAAGTAGGTGAGCAGCCTGATACTAGATAAACATACACAGGAGTAATGGATTTACCTTAGAACCAAAAACTTTGAAGAATTCAGTGCTATAACCATCAGGTCCAGGAGCTTTATTGTTTGGAAGGGAAGAAACTTTTTTATCATCAATCACCATCAATATTATTTTCAGCCTTCAAGACTTTTATGTATGCTTCTGATAACGTGTGAATTTTTCCATTACATCAGAGTTAGTCATGGATGGATGACAGTTTCACAGTGTGCTCCCAGGCTTTTAAAATACTGTAAGATGCTTCCCAAAATAAATACCCAGAGAGTTCAAATATTTTCCCGACTTTATCCAGGAAAATATTTTTTGTTTAAACACAAACGGCTTAATTTTCTGCCAAGACCATCTAAACTTTAGAAAGCCAGGTTAAGGTAACACTATAGTTAACATCTGGTCCAGTCCAGCTGCTTTACACTACTGTATATGCTGCTTGACCCATTTCATCATACTGTTATTCAACTACTGTGCTGGCTGTGTATAAAAGCATCCATGCACATGAATGCATTTTGTTGTGATACTGACACAGAAACTGTCACCATTACAGAGGACTCCTTCAACTCCTCCTCACACATGCTCCCCAGCTTCCTCTCCTCAACAAAACCACAGTATCTTAAGTAGTGAGTTCACGTCTAACACAGATGTTCTCCTGCTGTGTGATAAAAAAAAATCCCAAATGTCCTGATCTTATCAGGAAACTGTCAGGAGTATGTGTGTAAAAAGGCTACGCAGCACTCACAAAGTCAGGAAAAGATCACTAAAAGAACTCCAAAACATACAATGTTTATTTACACAACTGACAGTTTACTCTGGAAAATCACACATGTAGTTGTGATTGAACTGAAACAAAAGACAGCTACATGAACAAACTGAGTTTTCATAAAGTCCTAGAGAAAAGTCCTTATATTTGAGAATTTCCCAGCAAAATCATGCACCATGAAAAAAAATCTGTGTGACAGTTTTGGAAATCCTGAAGACTTATTTTGTCTGGTCCAGCTCAGCGAACACAAACATGCCAGCATTCCTCTCCATGACATATTGCATCTTCTTTTGGACCCCTCCTGTCTAACTTTTCTATTCAGCCATCATTTTGATGGGATATTCTATCATACTCTCCCAGGTTGTAAATATGTGTGCAGCTAAGTAGAACAGAGCAATATTTCCCCTTTCATGGTGTCTTGGTCTTGTCCCTGGTGCACACAAATCTATGTGGCTCTTCCCAGCAGCTTGGCCCAGAGTAAAACTGGGAATGTTAATACTTTTGTTTCAGTTTATTAATTACTGCTCTGTGTGAGTCTGCTCTCTTGCAGCTTGTCTCCAACCAATAATAAGATTCCAGCCCATTAGTTTTGCTCCATGACATTAATTAAACATTTTCTTCTGAATCTCAGTGCAACTAATAATACACACTTATCTATGAATGTTCACGTGCCACATTAATGAGTCTCTTTAGCCCTACCGAACACATTTGACATTAACATATGACCTGAGAATATAACCAAACTGTTTAGACACTTCAAAATGCACGATTCAGCAATGAACTGGTTTATGTTGTTCACTTAAGGAAAAATTACCATGACCTTTTAAGATACATAACACTAACACAAGGAGGATTACAACTTTTGTTTTGTGTTCTAACTACAAAATGAAAAATAACCCTCACAATGTTTGTAAAAATGAGCAAGAACCAGCTTTGCCATACCCAAATCACACCCATTAAAAAGTAATAGGAAAACTTATTAGTATTCTAACACCGAGTAAAAGTTTTGCAGTATACTTCCTGAATGCATAATTATTACACTGAAAAGCTGCCAGTACCTCACTGTTTCTATCTGATTTACTCCATGGTGGCAAAGAGGGTTAAAAATCTCCTTTTACTACCCAAGGTCACATACCAGGCTCGTTAGGCCTGACTTTAGGGCTAAGGTATCAAGGCATACAGCTTTAACAACTGTCTGTCACCCCTTCAATTATGGTGGCAAAAATTTCCTCACATATCATCCTGACAGTCATTCATACTCTCGAGTCAAGCTAAGCCAAATCTCCATAGCCCTGACCCTGTTGGAAATCATTTCTTTTACAATCTAATAAAATGAATTTGTCCAGTGGGTACGTTTTGCAAGGCACAGTTCCTAAAACATCTCTCCTGATGAGCTTCACACTGTGTGGTGTATTATTTCTCATCCAACCAACTTGTGCACGAGCAAGATGTTTTCCCCCAATTTATCACTAAATAGCATTAGTACAAGTTCTCAGAGAATTGAAGTCCTCTTTCTCAATTACTTGAGCATGCAAGGCAAAAACTACCTGCCAGAGGCATTACATGAAACTGGATATTTAACTGCTTATTCTATAAAACCCTTACCTTAACACATGTAAACCTTAAACATGTAGTTTCATATAGGCTTTAGCATGAAAAACAGTTTCTCCTTAAAAAATGTACAAACTGACTTGGCTCACAAACACTTTCTTAACACATGCTGCCCTAAAAATAATGAATCCTGAAGAGTTTGTCACAAGCTGAAAATGTGTTAAATGTATTTTTGCATTGTCCCAACTCCCTCAGTTATGCAACATGACAACTAAAGCTGGGGGCTAGGCTAAAATATCATTCTGTTAGTTAAGTTATTTTTTGTAATTTATTTTGATTCAAAGAAAGACAATATGTTCCAAATACCATCTGGTTCAACTGAGGTTTAAAGCAGTAAAACAGGCGATTGTGGCTCAGAAAAAGAGTGGATGTCTAAATCTGCAAACAGCTGTTGATAAGAATTACATGTGTTAACCATAAATAAAAACACAGTTGATTTCCTGAAGTCGACTATAACCAAATTACTTATTTTCTCAATGATAGGTATCTACATAAAGAGACCTATTGTGATTGAAGGTGTTTAACTTTTTTTGGGCAAAAGTAGGGGGCTCAGGGGGAAAAAAAGTAGTCCACCACTGCAGCAGTCAATTGCACTAGAGCATCTCCATTAAATCAAAACAAACAGCCATTTTGCCGCACCTGCTCCATCCCCAAATTATTACAAATTATGTCAATAGCCCATTAAGAGGTGTAGAAGTTGAAGTTGTATTTGCACACATAAATACATTAAATAATTATAGCTGGGTTTTTTTACATCCATTTCAAAATTTTCATGCGCCTTGGATGATGGAGAAGAAAAAGTACTTGTGAATTTATTGTGCACTTTCAAACAAAAAAGTATACTAGATTTTAGAAGAATAGTTGTCACACTTTTCAGCCACCTGGCATTTCTAAAAACTCTAGAAAGTAGATGCACAGATACTGGATTTCTGAAATTGTGCAAACCCATAAGGGTTTGGCATTTTGAGTGCATGACACATAATTGTAAATGGTAAATGGATTTGAGCATATATAGAACTTTTCTAGTCTCTTTAACAACTCAAAACAGCTTTCCACTGCAGGTCACATTTACCCATTCACATCCATTTTCTCTCACATTCACTCACAGTTCAGGGCTTCTATGCGAGTTATATCAATTCATCTTAGCTGACACATCCACACCCTTTCATACACATTACGCCACTGATGCAGCATTGCCAGAAACTTGGGATTAAGTGTCTTGCCCAAGGACGCATCACCATGTGACTGCTAAAGCTGGGCTGGAACCTGCCAAATCCCAACAGTATTAGACCATACCACTGACATAACTAAGGAATAATCAACCAATCAACGTACAAAGTTATACTCATTTGAAGAAAAAAAATAGTTCTGAACTTAATGGTCCTTTATCAAAATATTGCTTCATAAAAAATATAGATCTATAGCTGCCAATCTGTCATTGCACTAAATGAGAACAATGGGAGAACAAAATACTGCCAAATAAATAGTATCTGCAGTGTTCCCAAATCTAAAAAAAGAAAACACTGATCCTATTCAGTCAACCACATTTCAAATTGTGTTTTGGATGTCTTACAAAGTTTAACATTCATACAGAATACTTATTACACTCCCTTTTTAATGTACTTCTGTTTTTTTTGTTCTCTGCCCAGGGGCAACACATGCAAATAGCTGTAAGCTTACTCTGGTGCAGCAGCACTTAACTCTGTGTTTCTTCTGTAACAGTCAACAACAAAACAGATCAATGTAAAATAGCAACAGGTGATGCCTAAAAGCACTGGTAATGCAAAAATGAAATGTTTTCTGATTAATTCATGAAGGGATTACTGCTAACAGGTGCTTTATGTGCTTTACAGACAGCTGATTGAAGGGCTTTTGTGTGGCAAACAGCACTTTGGTGTTTTAGGTTTTTTAGGAGCCACTGTCAGCACAGTATGTGGCTCTCTTCTCTTGCCTTCTCATTACAGCCACTTTACTTGCAGCCAGAAATTGAGTAGTATTGTTTCAATAAAAATGAAGAGTGCTTGGAGATCAGTTACTTTACTGCTGCAATCCTGGCAGTGTTGGACCTGCAAATGTGGACAGAAAATTTTATTTTTTAGGATACTACTACTTGCAATTAAAAGGATATTTTTGACCCAGAAATTATGAATATCTTCAGAAACAATCTACCAAGACTATTTCCAACTTGATTCTCCATTGTTTTTTTCTGCAGAAGTGAGTATGGTGGATGCCACTTGTCTACCTGCCTGATGCCTCCTGAATAATAGATCCATTTGCTCTCTTCTACATCCTGTGATGAGACAAAATTTTGTTAAAATATCAACATGAGAACAAAAAAACAGCATCTGTTAAAAACATTTTAATTTGAAAAAGATTTGCAAGTTTAATCTATTTTTATGATAGAGAAGATATTAAAATGTTCAAGTCAGGGTAAAGTAAATAGCTGACAATCTGTAGTATATTTTGGAAAAAAAAAAAAAACAAAAGAATGTAAGGAAATAGCCTGGTATCTTTTGGTAAGATGTGGATGGAAAGCAAGTTTTCTAGATTGTCCACCAAATCTTAGGAGGGACAAAAAAGCCATTGTATGAAGATTTTCACAAGCCAATACACATTTTTGGACCTTTGAAAAACATACTGTGGAGATCATTATACTGACAAGTACCCATGTATGCAGTAGCAAAGCTGCTTCATAAAAACATTCATTAAGAATGAACGCTTCTCCTGAAAATCTCAACTATTACGTTCGTATGCAAGTTCATTTTGAAAAGAGGTAAGTCTCTAGCTTTGCTGTGCTTCCTCTGTGGCCTGCTGTCTTCCTCTAACTGATGTCTACATTTTCAAAAAGCATCCTGTTGAAATAAAAACCACCTAATTAGCTAGATCACATTAGAAAAAAACAACTGAGAGGGTAAACGTAGCATGAAAAAAATGTTTGAGCTTGAGCTGCATAAGCTTGCAGCCAACATCGTTTGGTAGTAGGCTAACCTTAGCACACATTAGCTTTAAACTAAGGTTAACTAATATACTCAAGATTGCAAATTTAAAACATTAACTACACTGTAAATTGCACCAAGTTGTTATCCATACACTTGTTGGTGACATACAACTTTAAACATTGATATAACACAGAAATATACCACGGTACTTACATCCAGAGAGGTAGGCCCAGCTCCAAGCCATGTTTGAGGTTCTCTCCTCACGCAGGGAAACTTGGACACATTTTTACTTCAGTTTTGTTTGTTTGTTTGATGACTTCAGCAGAATTAATTTGTCTCCAAGGCACTGATGGCCATTTGCAGAAGTTGTAAAAGTGGTGTCAGGTCCTACAACACCAAGTGAGGGTAGGGAAGATGCCTTCCAAAAAAGTCCAAAGAATTCACTACCTACATACACAGCCTAGACAAAAAAGCTGCCACCCAGAAAGGCCACACACCAACATCTTGTTGGACTCCTTTAGGTTTGATTACAGCACATTGTATTGATAATGGGAGAGTCTGAGCACTGTGCAAAACCTTCTCCAGCCCATCACAGATTCTCAGTGGGGATAAGATCTGGACTCTGTGGGGGCCAATCCATGTGTGAAAGTAATGTAACTTGCTCCTTGAACCGCTCTTTCACAATTTGAGCCTGACGACTCCTGGCATTGTCATCTTGGAATATGCATGTGCCATTAGGGAAGAAAAAATCTATTGATGGAATAACCTAGTCATTCAATATATTCAGGTATTCATCTGACCTCATTCTTTGAGCACATAAAGTCGTTGAACCTTGACCTGACCAACTGCAGCAACCCCAGATCTTAGCACTGCCCCCACAGGCTTGTACAATAGGCACTCGGCATGGAGGGTGCATCACTTCACCTGCCTCTCTTCTTACCCTGATGCTCCCACCACTCTGGAACAGGGTACATCTGGACTCATCAGACCACATGACCTTCTCCGAGTCCTCAAGAGTCCAATCTTAATGTTTCCTAGCAAACTGAAGCCTTTTTTGCAGTTAGCCTTACTGATTAGTGGTTTTCTTAAGGCTACACAGCTGTTCAGTCCCAATCCCTTGAGTTTCCTTTGCATTGTGTGTATGGAAATGCTGTTACTTTGGTGAAAGAAAGAAAGAAAGAAAGAAAGAAAGAAAGAAAGAAAGAAAGAAAGAAAGAAAGAAAGAAAGAAAGAAAGAAGTATCAATGTTTTTAGTTTAGATGGATAGTCTGGATTTTTTTGAAGTGGGGACATATGAAGTGCATGGCATTAGCCTGAATATGAGGTTCAGTGAAAAGTTCAGCTTTATAGCTGTATGAGAATATATAGCCCCATCTATGCTGTGAGATTTAAAGAGGTGGCTTTTTAAAAGTAAAAATAAGCCATAAAAAGTGCTGGTGGTGTATAATTTATTGAAGACAATTACAACAACTCATTTTTCACAACCAAACTGCTTTGTTGTGGCACTTAACTACACAGTCCAGCCAACATGCCCTTCCTCCAGCAGTTTTCAGACCAGCTATAGTCTGCGGACCTCTCAAAAGGAAATAACTACTACTTAACTAGATAAATGGGAGATTTTGCTGCAAGTAAGACTGCTGATTACTTTGAATACTTTGGGATGCTTGTTTGCACTATAATACACAGGGCAAAGTTCAGTAAAAGGAGAGTCAACAGGTCTGAATGAAAAATGAAGAAAACTGCTATAGGAACTTGAGGACCGGGGGACCCAAATAACCCACTGTGTGTAAATCATGAGCTTGACCGAATGAAAGCAGTGTGATTACGAGAACTGACTTTGGGATGTTTCATGAGCAGAGGATACATGGTCTTATACTGTATGTACATCTGCAGTCGGTGGCTCTCACCATGCAGAGTCTCTTTGCTGAAAGGAACATAATTTGTCTGTCTGTTTGTAAAGCACTGTGCGCTACATTTTCTTGTATGAAAAGTGTTATATAAATAACAAGGCTTGATTTGAATGATTGATTCTTCTATTGAGCGGATTCACAGTTTTAACAACTATTGTGAAAACCCGATGAGGGAAACAGAAGTTTATCTCTCTTATCGCAGATAAACTTAGATAAGTTTATCTTATCTAAGTAAGTTTTGGCTTATACAAAATGTTTTATACATTTATACATACATTTTTATACACACCATCTGCTCATTGTTGTGGAAGCAAACAAGCTAGAATAATATGTTTTATCAAAATTATTGTGCTTGGTCCACAGGATGATCTTTAAACATTTGTAAATTTAAGTAATCCTTATTTTGGGGTGATATTCATGTACTTCTGAACATATAGGTAGAGTAAATTCAGATCAGTATGCGTCTGGCGGAAGAACACGTTGGCTGTGTAGCATTGTGGAGCCAAAACAAAGTGTTTTAGTAAAAAGTTAGCTGGCTCAAATGTGTTAAATAGTCAACCCAACTCTTGGGTGTTGGGCTTTTTTTCACCTAAAACCCAACAAAATTATGTAGAGTGGGGTAAACCCATCTGCAACAATATATTGCCATAGTTTCTATGCCATCTCTTTCTGTGCAGATGCAGAGCTGGTCTTTGTCACTTTGACTATTGCTCAAGCAGTATCCTACCCCACACAACCCCACTTTGAAAATCCCAAACTTTAGCCCTCTGTGGATATTAAGTTACTTTACTCAATTGTATTGGTGTGGTTAAATCTAAAGTCTGGCATGTTACTGGTAGCCAATTTTAGTTTATAAGTAGAATTGGTACATAAAAACCCTGAATGGAGAACATTTTCATTTTGATAGCAGGGGAAGCATTGATGGTTTCTTTTCAACCTCATTTTACTTGCAGAGATCTTTAAGTTTTCTGTGTTTCAAAAAACTCGTATCTTAGATTAAAAATTATTGAGCCTTAGTGTTAAGCTCTGTTGCTTTATTTCACCTCCTCACTGGTGCTTCTTGACTTACACACCTTCCCATCACACCTTCCCTCGCTCCCAGAAACATGAACACTCACTCTGTCTCTCACTCTAACACACATACACTCTCACAGAGGCACACACACTCTTGGGGGTGCACACACATGCCTGTCATGTAATCAGGAAATCACCTCTAGTTGCAGATGGTGACTCATCTTTTGTCCCTGGTGAAACCTTAGCTGAGGATGAAGTCGAATGACTTTTGGGTGAGGGAAGGCAGGGACTGTCACTGTGCAGGGCACCACGCAGCACATGAGGGGGGAACTCCATTCTCAGCTGCACCTTTTATGGCTGCTGAATACAAAGATGTCAGCTGCCCATTTAAAGTTTGACAGATACAGAAAACAGAAATGCTGTATCCCTTGCCAGCAACATCAGAGAATCACCAGCATGCTGTTAAGATGTGGGACAAGGAAAGTTTACAGAGATTAAAAGTTTACAACAGAGATCTTCACATTTGACCAGAACACTAAAGAAGTTCTGAGTCGAGAGTTTTGGCAATTACATGTAAGAAAATATCTGATCAAGTATAAGTAAAAAACTGTTTCAACTGTGAGCACACTGCATGTCAAATATCAACACCGAGTTGAAGTTCATGAGGGTGTGGTGGAGACAGGGCAAGCCCAATTAATTGCTACTTAGCAAGACAAAATAAGACAGAAGCTGCGTCACCTCTTCAGACATTCAGATGTAAATGTGCTTTAGCATCAGGTGTTAGTCAGTGACCTCGACCTCAGAAATGGGGAGTAAAAATACCCCCGCGTGGCTCTGGCCGGGGAATCATCATTACTTGTCCTGATGGAGGGTTCGTGTCATTACACACCGTCTGCTCTCCAATTCCATTCTCCGACCACAACGGAGGACACGCGCGCACACACACTCTCTGAAATTGGCCACTCAGCCACAGCCAATACAAACAGACGCACCTTGCAGCTGCACAAACACGGCGAACGGCTCATCAAAATGACCGAGGATGAATGACCTTGTGCATGTATGTTCAGGTCACCTCGTGAGAGACGAGCACCGCGCGCACAACAAGTGCTCAAGTGTCTGCCTCACAGACTAGGGTGTATGCAACAGCCCTGCACGCTGCCGCGCGAGCCTTTTCTGTGCGTTTTGGCAAAAGGCAGACAGGCAGCCACAAGCGCACCACGGCAGGCACCATCAGTTTGTTGGAATGACCCTCACTTTCATTACTTGACATCAACATGGCAAACTCAAGGGCATCTGGCAACCAACGCGAGAGCTTTGAACTGCACAGACATGCACACACACACACACATACACACTCTGGATTAAAAATGTATCTGCTGATGGCCGCTCAAATCTTCTGCTCACCTTTGCCGTTATCTTCTTCTCTGTTCAGATGCATGACTCCTCTCACCATGTACTCATTTAGGCTGTCTTGTTCTTGAAGCACAGCTGCGTCTTCTTCCAAAGAGTTCTCCACATAAACTCTTACTCCAATTTTGGATCTGTGGTCCTATGCCCGTTTATTGTCTTTCTCGGCTGGCACGCATGGACGCGCCTGCACTTGTGCGTCCTCCTCCCCTCGTTGTGCTGGAGCAGGTAGTCTAGGTGATGTTTTTGGAGTCTGCGTGGATTCTGACTCTCCCACTTTCTCCCTCTGTCTCTCAGTCTGTGATTTCTTGCTCAGCCCAGAGGCGCTCAGAAGGATGGACGCAGGAAAGGTTTCAGGGAGGAGACGACAGGCAGACGGGCGGGGTGACGTGAAGTAAGTCGGTAAGAGGTCGTCTATGAAGGATCCGCGCGCGCCCTCAGTGCTTTTGACCATCTCGTCCAGTTTTTAGCGGACACTTTTATCCCGGGACTACATACCGATGTGCTGTTTACTGTGACATGTAAACAGAAAAAACTGAATGAGATATTTAAATGCTTTATTCCAATTTCCATAAAGCCGATTGTGCCTCATATTTGCATCACTGCGTGACCATGAAATGCACCTCACAGCCTTGCAGTAGTCACCTTTTGCTTTTACTGTGCTAATTATGATACACAGCTGATGCTTTAGTCTGGTTTAAAAAATAGCCTGTCGCTCCTCTGTGGGAAGGACAGAGCGCACGTGAAAACAGAAGCAGACAACCTCATGTGGTTGAGATCAGCTCTTACTCTCGGGTTTGCTCTGACTCTCGCTATAATAAGCAGTAATATTCTGGTTTCATAATACAATCACTAATCAATGAGATTTCTGTGAGAATCTCGGCTGCGTACCCTTTTACGCACAACCTAACGAAGTTGGAGCCTCGTGCTCACGTGTTAAACCCCATCAAGCTTTTGATTAGTGTCAGTGTCATGAGCAGCCTGTGTGCTTTCATTATGACCATCATGCCATTACAGCCAGCAGGCCTGTGCTGTCGATAAGGAGGCACATTTACTCACCATTCACGTCCACCGAGTCACGCGTGTATCACGGCTCACTGGCGGTCTCTAGTGTTGTACATCCATTAGTGACAGTCAGCCGGGTGTTGATAGTGGAGATCATTATTCCAGCTTGTATAACAAGCTGAAAAATATCAGATGAATCAGGATCAGAATAAAGAGAATTCATACTTCTTTTTAAACAGACTCAAGAGTTTATGAACATGGACTGTAAAGATTATGAAAAAAGTCTATATTGACTATATCACTTAATCTGTAATGAAATGTTTCACATAAAGAGAATGATGTATAACAAGACTAAGAAAAATGTATTATAGAAATAAATTATGACATCAGATATATTTCGAGGAAGGTAATAATTTGACACTTTTGATTTACCTTAAGTTTCACAAAATCTGGTGCCAGGTACCCAAAAATGCCATGGACAAAAATAATACAGCTGAAAGAAATTCTTCAAAATCACTAGGGCTGTGTGTGGCAGACCAAAAATCACAGCAATATTTGTTTTTTCAACAAGTGACATTATACACTATACTGCCAAAAGTATTCGCTCACCCATCCAAATTTCCAAATCAGGCGTTCCAATCACTTCCATGGCCACAGGTGTATAAAATTAAGCACCTAGGCATGCAGACTGCTTTTACAAACATTTGTGAAAGAATGGGTCGCTCTCAGGAGCTCAGTGAATTCCAGGAACAGTGATAGGATGCCACCTGTGCAACAAATCCAGTCGTGAAATTTCCTAGCTCCTAAATGTTCCACAGTCAACTGCCAGCTGTATTATAAGAACATTGAAGTGTTTGGGGACGACAGCAACTTAGCCATGAAGTCAAGTCAAGTGGTAGGCCATGTAAACTGATGGAGCGGGGTCATCGGATGCTGAGCCCCATAGTGCGAAGAGGTCGCCAACTTTCTGCAGATTCAGTTGCTTCAGATCTCCAAACTTCATGTGGCCTTCAGATTAGCTCAAGAATAGAGTGCAGAGAACTTCATGGATGGGTTTCCATGGCCGAGCAGCTGCATCCAAGCCTGACATCACCAAGTGCAATGCAAAGTGTCCGATGCAGTGGTGTAAAGCACGCCACCACTGGACTCTAGAGCAGTGGAGACACTTTCTCTGGAGTGACGAATCACGCTTCTCCATCTGGCAATCTGATGGATCTGATGGTTTGGCAGTTGCCAGGAAAACGATACTTGTCGAACTGCATTGTGCCAAGTGTAGTTTGATGGAGGGGGGATTATGGTGTGGGGATGTTTTGCAGGAGCTGGGCTTGGCCAAGCCCCCTTAGTTCCAGTGAAAGGAACTCTGAATGCTTCAGCATACCAAGACATTTTGGACAATTCCGTGCTCCCAACTTTGTGGGAACAGTTTGGAGCTGGCCCCTCCCTCTTTCAACATGACTGTGCACCAGTGCACAAAGCAGGTCCATATAGACATGGATGACAGAGTCTGGTGTGGATGAACTTGACTGGCCTGACCTCAACCAGATAGAACACCTTTGGGATGAATAAGAGCGGAGACTGAGAGCCAGGCCTTCTCATCCAACATCAGTGTGTGACCTCACAAATGTGCTTCTGGATGAATGGTCAAAAATTCCCATAACCACTCCTAAACCTTGTGGACCACCTTCCCAGAAGAGCTGAAGCTGTTATAGCTGCAAAGGGTGGGCCGACGTAATATTGAACCCTATGGATTATGAATGGGATTGTTGAAGGTTTTGTTCAGTTTGGAAGAAGGCATAAAGTCCTGGTTAGATCGGTTAGCCAACCATTTATTGACAATATGTGAAACAATACAAAAGATAATAAAATCACTCAGCTGCTGAGGGATCTGTTCTGCACCTCACCAGGGTTGTACAGGCAAAGAGCCTTGAACACAAGCATACACAAGATCTTGTACACATCAGGCTTTGGGGTGGTATCATCCTACACATGTTAAGATTATGTTTGGTTTCATAAGCTATGTCTGCCAGGAAAGATAAATATAGTGGCTAGGTAAAAGTCAGACTTAAGGCAGAAGTTCAACCTAGTTCAGTAAAACCACAGGGCCACAGGATTAGAAACAGAGAAAGTGCCCCCCCAGGCATTTCCAACTGAAACCACTGTCCTGTCTAACCGAAACTGCACCTATACCGATTTATGACACATTTGGCCTGTTGAACAAACACGTTTGAACTGATCCGTCGTAACATAATATATTTGAATGACCGTTAGCATAAAATGAAATCTTTGGATAAATGTTAGCATAAACCTTGTATATAATTATAAAAGGATGCCACTTAAGTTCACAAATCAAGGCAGGTGAGCGAATACTTTTGGCAATATTTATGCAGGAAACAATATTTTTCTTGTAGATAAATAAGTTATATTTTGCCAAATCTACATGGGCCACTATAAAATGCCCCTTGGGTATTTTTATTGTTCTGAAACAACAAATGCATATTAACATGTCTATTGAATATCATATATACCAATAAAATACATTATAAAGTGAAAATTCTGTAAGAATCTTTTTTGCCTAATATTAAGACTGACGTTGTTCTACTTTCAATTTAATACCAACATAAAATAACTTGAAAATGGATTCTATGGTCTTAAACTTTATCTAATTTGCAATACATTCTTATATCTAGAAATAATCAATATATATCCAAGCCCTACCTTTCAAACAGTTTGTTTCATTATTAAGGTTAATAATCATAAATTTCTTTTTTATTATCAATAAGTCAATTTCAGGGCATGTTTGTATAAAAATTATATGACTAATACAGCTTACAAATGTCCAACAAAACTCAGACAACATGGACAAAACAGTGGATGACAAAATATAAAATGAATTTGGCTAAAAAGTAACACAATCATCTCTAAAATTGAACCACAACAAAACTAAAGAGGAATCAATCCTAAAAAAAGGAAAAATAAAAGGCAAACAGGAAGCAATAACCACACATCAGTATTTAGATCAACAGTGTGTTAAACACAAATACAAGAGAATTTTTCTTGAAATAAGGAAACTAATAAGAGGAAACCTTGAACTTTATTGATCATCCACAGAGGGAGGTTGACTTCTTTTCAGCTGTTGTGTGTTCGAGTTAGGACAGGCAGGGCATCAAGATCTTCTGCTACATTTGAAAGAAATACAAAAATCTATAGATCTGTCTGTGACATGAGGGTGAACCAACTAATGCACAGTGAAAGTGCAGTGGTGTGGCGTTTATTTGTTATGTAATGGAAGGAAGTCCTACTTCTATAACGCTGGAACTGATTGTTTTGAGAAAATACATTCATAAGCAAAGATTAAGAGAAAGAATGGGGCCAAATAACACTGGCTTTTAACCTTAGAAAATAACAATGTCATCCTCCTGTTGGATTAAGCAGTTTGTGAAAAGTTTTAGGAGAGACCCTCAAAGCAGCATTAGCATATTATGTACAAGAACTGGACTGATAGGCAACCATTACAGGGATAAGAATTGATATGGATGCAAATGTCGTGATAGATTCTGCTCGTTGATACATTTTTATCAGTTTATAATTTAATTCCTTTGGATTTTGTATGTGGAAAAAGCTTGGCCAATTTGAGCTCTGTGTCAACAGCATCGGACACATGCTACTCCTGGAATCAAATGCAGTATGACATTTATTGGCATGTTGCTTGTGAACTCAGAATTACACAGGGGGAGGTATGGCATGTTGGATTGTTAGCAGCATCTATGTAAAATGTTATCACAACTATACCTCCCCAACTCCTGTGTTGGCATTGTGGAGAGAGCATGTCATTATTTAGTGAGGCACACAGAACCAAGTGGTCACTTAGGGAGGGGGGTTGAGCACAAAGGCAAATGACACCAGATACTCAAACTAGATAACGGCTTTGAACAGGAAATGCTATGTGAATCCCATCAAATAAACATATATCCTCTCTGTCCCTCACCACGATCTACACAGAAAATAATAAACTACTTCCAGTTTACAACTCATTCTATTCTTGTGCATCAGAATTATCACTGAACTGCACCCTTCTTTTCACAACCTTATCTTGTACTTGGACTTAGTGGTGTGCGAGATAGACTTTGACGCGTACCCAACTAACCAATCGTAGCACATTACGCGCAGTGCATGATTGCATCTTCTGTTTGGTTATGTAGCATGAAGCCATGGTGGAAAGAGAAAAGGAGATAAAAGCTTGAAGATGTCTGAACAAAAATCTGTTCTAAAGCAGCTGTATTATTCACTCAGGTTATAGACATTGCAGTTAGAAAACATTTGTTCTAAATTATTGCACTTTAAGAGATAACCAGTTACTTAAGTTTGCATTTAAATTTGACCCTTTTCAATAAGCTATTTGGTGTGTTTAGTTTTTATGTTACAAAAGTGCACTTTATTGTTGTTCATTACCTTTTCTGTTTACATTTATTGCACATTTTTATAAAAACTGCAATATTTAAATTAAAACCTGTTCAGAAAGTTTATTTGGCTTAAATTGCCTTTTTTTTCTTTTAGGGTTTCACATGTTTTATATATTAAAGGAATACTACACCCAAACAACGATTTGGCCTCATTTTCTACTCACCCTCATGCTAAACAACACTGTGGAGTAGTTTTGGAACATCTAGGATGCAGCCGGAGATCTGGGGGTATCCTCGCTGTCCACTGATATTGATATCATGACTTTGGTCAGAGCCCGAACAAACAGTGTCATAAAAGTCCACAGAAAAGTGGGCAATATTCCTCCATACGCTCGTGCGCTGTAATCCAAGTGTCCTGAGCGGGTAATGTACCATTTACTGAAATGTGACATCATTTAGCACATATTTATAGCCTAAACAGCACTACTTCAGGCATTTCTATGATACACTTACGGGTGCCTCACGGAGCACTGTTCGCTCGGCTCTGACCCATGAACAATAGCAGTGGACAGCGCACTCTGCAATAACTAGGGCGTAGAACAAGAAATGCCACATTCTGCTGTGAGGGTGAGTAGAAAATGAGGCCAAATCGTTGTTTGGGTGTAGTGTTCCTTTAAGCATAGGGAAAAATGGTCAAACATGCAAATTAGTCTAGAAAAATCAACATAAAAAAGAATTATGATAAAATCGTGATCGTCATTTTATTTTTAAAAAATCATATGGTATTTTTGCCATATCGCCCACCCCTACGTGGACTCCTTAAATATCTGCTGCTGTTTATTCAGTTTGTGCAGGCATTATGTAGAAGTTTTACTGACATGACATAAAAACACGACACAAGTCATAGCTTGCCTGTTTTGAGGCACATTTGGCATCACACCATTTGTAGACATTTGCTCAGCCACATTCTTCACTTGTCCTCATACTTATGTTGTGTAGCTGAGTAGTTTAGCTCCCAGCAGTTTAGTCACTGGTTCTTAAGTTTCAGTAACACCTTGTTTCTAAGCTTTTTCTCTAAGATCCATTCAACATATCTCTTTTGACAGCACTTTGACAAGATTTCTGTGCATCTGTGCAAAGCAGAGCATCTTGTTTTACAGCTTTTGTTTCTCTTTATAAACACTGCATTCATTCTTAAAAAATGATGTCCCTGAGAATGAAACACTAGACAAAAGCAGCTTTTTCCAAACTCACTGCATCAGAGCACAGCCTCCTTTTCACTCACAGACTTTGTCATGAATATTTATAAGTCTGTCACAGAGTTTCTCTGAACTCAAAAACAACACATTCATCAACCGAACCCAAGCCACGCTTTAATCCTCCAGGGGTTTTCAGTGACTTTGTCTAATTTCCAAACAAACATTTTCTCAGTGCACAAGATACCATTTCATTTGAAACAATAAAGAGATGTTTATTGGCACACAGTTTTAGATCATTTTAGAGTCATTATATTGCAGTCTGCACCATTAATTTTTATCAGCCTTAAAGAAGCAACTGAGCCCATGCACCAATATTACAGGAATATGATTCAGTAAAAAAAAATATAATCACATCTGTTCAGGTTTAAAGGCAAGATTCAGCAACAACAAAAACAGTGCACTATAGCATGTATAATTTTATAAGCCATAAGTACATAATTTGAACTACAGAAAAACAATGGAAGTGCACTGATGACTTCATTCCCCTTGAAGGTGTCATAAAGTCCTCCACCAGGGTCTCCTGTATGTTCTTAGACAGCAATTTCATAATAATGTCAGCTTTTTTATGATGTCAGCAAGCTGTAAAACATTTTAAAGGCCACTTAGGACTCTTTAAAAATCTCTGTAGGGGTCTCTAAGCACGAGTATTGATAGTTTGAGGTTCTTCAGAGGCCAAATAAAATGCCTTCTTTGAAAAAACATCTGACAGCGATCCTATCCATCCTCGTGTAACAATTTCTTGTTTATTTCAAGTTTTATTTTTTTTTCTCTGCAGGATCTGACTCTATAGTTCATCCTCAGCAAATGAATTACAGGAGTCTGGTCCATGAAGGAAGAACCTTTTTGAGATCATGGACTCTGTAAGCAGGTAATGTTTGATCTGGAGAGAAAATACATCTCATACTTCTGCAGCTCGCAGCCATCCAAAGTGATTAATGGTAGTATCTAAACATTAAAGCCTCAAACATTTTACATTGTTTAAATAAGGACTACACAATATTACTGATGTATTTTATCAGCCGATAACTTGAAAGTGTATTATGTATATTTGTAAGTTTAACATAAAATTTGTTTGTCACAAACATAACAGAATGTTTTTTTTTACCATATAAGGGTGAATATTTGGTTTGTGAGGCTTTTAAAGAAACCATCAGACTTTGCTTTGGCAAGATTATTGAATTTTTCCAACCTTAGCCCTGGCACTTAAGAGTGCATTTTACAGACTGGAGATTTTTCACTGTAGGAACCATAATTTGGCACTTGAAAGCAACTTCCTCTTAGGACTGTGTCAGGGGATCACCCTGCAAACCTCTTTATGAATTAAGATGATCAATTTTCATTTCAAAGAACTCCCAAAAGAGAGGCATATTTTCTGGGAACCATCATGCTCACTGTCAATCACAGTTTATGGTGCGCAAAAAAGAATACTGTCTTAAATAAGTTTCACATATTTCACAAATCCAAAGAGTATACTTGCAGTTCATAATTACCAAGTCTATACCGGCAAGAAAAATAAGCATCATGTATTGCGCACACAAAATGTTTCCTGTCATTTCAGACACAAATAATTGAGTCTGTCACAGTAAGAGCATTTTGAAAACTGTAGCACAAGAGAGATTTTTCATTCTTTAGAATAAAAAAAAGTGTATTGTATATACAAAGAGTACCAGTATTATCATAAATGACCTTGACTGGTATCAACATCAACTATGCAAAGCATCAATATTCAATGCTGCACATGAGTCCGAAAGAGAACACATGTTTTTGACTGGGAATACTTAATTTGCTGCTTCAAGTTTTTACCACCATCCTAGGACCCATGTTAAACATAAAATTACACATTATCTGAACAACAAGGTTAGCTTTGCTTTCACACTTATTCAATGTTTATAAGATTAATCTTCCATTAGCATTAGGAAATGCACACCTTAACAAGGAAACAGGGGTAACAGAGTTTATATGAAATCTAAGTCATTGCCCATGTTTACAGGTAAGCTGAAATCTGTTTTATGTGAAAGGCAAATGCACAGTTTAAGGTAAGATATCACAGGAAACGAGATAAAATTTCTGTCCTTGAGAGAGAAATTATACCTTTCCAAGACACAAATAAAAGTCTACCTTTGTAGTAAAGTCAATCAACCATTCTGTGGTATGCAGATAGATAACATCACCTATAATTTTGTCACATCTTCTCTGAATAGTGAGCAAAGAGAAAAAGTTAAAATAGCTAATCACAGCAAAGCCCACTCTCCGCATGACCACTGCAAGTTAAACCAAAGTATAACATTATAAAAAGATGGCTTTCCCGTGATGTGCCTCAGGTTTTCATGCATATATATTTCTCAGTTCTGTTCTTTTTTCATGCTCATGGCTGCAGCTGCCTAAGAACTCCTCAACCGTCTCCCTCTTTCTGATATGTAGGTTGCTCTGTACATGCTCACTGCTACCCTTTATTAATTTTGATTAAAAGTATAGTCAAGAGATTTTCATTCATTTAATGCTGTTTGAACAGAATATAATCCTTTAAAGGGGACATATCATGCTTGTTCCTCCTTTTCTCTATGCCAGACTAGGATGCCTGTAAAGCATTTCTGCCCTCAGTACAAGTCATTTAGTTCCTTCATTGCCCCACAATAGCGTTTTCAAAATCCTCATTTTGAGCCACTATGAAGATCTCGTTGAAACACGAGGATCTCAGGATGACCTACAGTTACCTCGCAACGTCACAGCCCTTTGTGCTCTGATTGGTCAGTTCTATCGGGGGTAGAGCCAGCCTGTCCTTCTTCTTCTACTGTATTTTCCGGCAGGCTCAAAGCAGCGACCGCGTATTGAGTCACCCTACAGGCCAGAGCTGGTAATGAGTGAGTGTGAGCTAGGGAGCTATATACTGCTGCTGGACGAATGTGTTTCTCGGTGACGGTTTTGTGGCTAACGGACATCACAGAGGAGGAAGTGTTTTATCAGATTACTCCAATAAAAAGAAAGGTACCTCGTGTCGTCACGACGATTTCAATCTCGCGGACATCTCGCAATGATCTATTTTCAGAGGCATCAAATCTCGTTCTAGGATATCAGAAAAAATACAATATCTCATTTTTTGAAAATTAAGGGGGTGTAAGGTCTTGTTTTCAAATTTATTATATTATATGTAAGTATTAAATCATGCATCAGCATCATATGTCTCCTTTAATAAACATGCATACAGGTGCATAAAAAATATGATGGTTGTTTTTATGTTGTTCAATTCAGGCATAAAGTTTTCATGCATACTTTGTTACTTCAAATAAGATGTTCAGCCCCTCCAATGGTTAAACGTTGTTTGTCTTACATGTAATGAAAATGTATAATCTAATATTTTAAGGATATGATGTGATACCAAATAAAAGTGTTTATAATACAGAAATGTCAGCCTTTAAAGGAACTTGTCAGTTTATAAAACTCAGCACACTGGGCACCTTTCCTTCAAATATCTTAGGTGGTAGCCCTCAGCTTTTATTATCTATTCTGGACTCTGGATTTGACAAAAACTATGGACCAGAACTTTCAGACTTGCAAAAAGTTTTAAATACTTTTCTCTGAACATGAAAAAACTTGATTTCTGTGTCTCTTTACTTTCTCTGCTCTGGAACCTTGGTTTCCAAATGAAAATCAAATTTCCTGACAGGAGGACTGGACCACTTAGCAACAGCTGAGTCATTTTTTCCCCTCGCTGAGGTAAAGAGGATGGAGTTACAGGTTGATTCAACTCTGAATCAGCAGTTAGACTTGCTTAATGTCAGGGATGAATCATTGAAATATTATACTCCTTATCAGATATAAAATTGGAAAGAAATGCAAAAAACAGTTTTAAGACGCACATGTAGACATCATCAAAACTTCAGGAGTGCTAACTAAATTCTATTACAACACTTTACAACTGTCTATTATCATTCATTAGATCAACTTGTAATCATTTTAACAACTATTGATCTCAAACAGTTGCCAGTTTTTCAACAAAATTGAGGGAAGGAATTACATGACAATAAGACAACCTGTGAGTCACAATAGTGAGAATAAGAGATGTCATTCCTGAATTTCTTGTAATCTGTTCTTTTTCACACATGTGCAGTTTTCAGGAGAGAATAATAAAGAAGAGTACCCGAACATAAGCAGGGTCACAAGCACTAAAGAAGTTCAACACTAATTAATTTATGCACGAGCCAACATACACTATCGGGGGGCCATTACACAATCTTAAGTTTGTCTGGCATTGTAAATTAACTTAACTCGGACTGCATTTATATCCTGTTAGGAGACTGCAAAGATGTTGTGCAATGAAAACACAATAAAGTATTCTTTAGTTTAGAATACATTAACCCCTTCAAGATCACAATAAATCACTCAAGTTATTTTCAGTACATTTTCCACCCTTCAGGTCCACAGATATGTACGTTTCCAAGAAGCAATTTGTTGGTAGCAATGTTCCTTGTCAAGGGATTAACTGTGGTTCTCTCCAGAATTTGTGGATTTAATGTTATGATTTTGGCTTTTTTCATCTGTGGACATCTGCTCCATTTATTTGTAATGACCAAACATGGCCACTGAGTGGCAGTGCTGCCATGTACCTGGTAGAAGTGTGGACTATGGATGATGCCCATAAAAGACCATCTTTCATCTTTCTTGCTGGCCGTCTACACTTGTAAATTTTGTATTATTAAAGGCAAATAGAGGCAAAAAATACACAAATGGTGAAAGTCAAGTGTTGAAGTGTGACCATCTAATACGTCAGTGCAAAGCAGCCCCCGAAATGGGATGTCTATAGCATGCAGTTTGTCATGTTTGAACAATCTGCATGTTAAAAATAGCCTTAAAAGCCTATCCAGCCTATACATGGGAGTCAAATTATCTTTATTTCTCTCTGCAAAGAAAATGTCAGACAATACTAATTTCCATTGTTTTGTGTGTTTGTTTGTTTGTTTGTTTGTTTTTTAAGTTTTTAAGATTTCATTAACTATTTTAACTAAGGCTGCTAATTTTTCTGTCATTTACTTTTTTGTAGATTCTTTAGTGACCCATTTCAGGTCAAGCAAACACACATGCGAATTCACTCCTGTTGATGAGACCTCTGCTCAGCATAGATGTGCAGAGAAAGAGATCAAGTAATGAAACACATGAGGTTAAAGCTGATACATTCACTGTCTGGGGAGTACCTCGACTCAGGCTAACAATTGATTACACTTAGTTAACCTTTTCCTTCGCGAGCATTCCCTCATGAAACCTGTTCTACTGGTTTTATCAATGCGAAAGAGCCTATAGCTCAGAAGTCTAATTATTGGTTACTGCCTAATTGAGCAAGTAGGAAAAGGGAAACTGACTTGATGAATTGTAAGGCCTAACTGGTGTTGATCAGTGACTGTTGTGCAACAAAAACTGAAGTCTGCAGTGAAGTCGGAAAGGGTCAACAACAGGTCAAATAGTCCAAACAGGTGAACAAACCCGACAGAGAACAGACAATTTCACTCAAAAGACAATTTTACAGGCGAACAAACAAGAGCAGAGGACTGGCTTTCCGGGACAGGAGCCCATACTCACTGGCTAAAGGTCAGGGTGGTCAGGCTAATCAGACACAGGTGAGGCTAACTACAGGAAATGCACAGGTGAACAGGGACATAAACATTAAACAACATAAATAGACATCTATGACCAAAGTTCCTGGTTGATGAGCGAATCCCTATAATCATTTTGCTGAATGAGGACATATAAATAATAATACCTTGTGTCAAAGGGTTTGTCTGGAAACGAATCACTTCCGGTTGCTGTGGAAAGGTGTGCCTGTAAACAGTCCGGACACACCAAAGGTTAGCCTGGTAAGGTCCCGTTTCTTCTGGTGCACTTTAATCTCCCAGGTCTCATTTCAGTGGCTTGAAGCACGGTATATTAATTAAAAGGAAAACTAGTCGTTCATTTATTTCGTAGTGTTTATTAGTTTTGTACATTTACAGGATGCACATGGGCTGTGTTAGCTATCAGAGGCTAAAGTTGGTGCCTCACCTTTACGCCCTCACCATAGAGCGGCGCACGGATGACGTTTTGTTTTTGTAGGCCAACGAGGACTTTGGCATCTCACTAGCTCCCCCACTTAACTTTTAACTGTTTTGGATCATTGCTAATTAACAAACAAAAATATTATGAAACTTACATGTTCTATTATCCATGACAATCTTAACAAATGAATGCATTTGGGTTGATGCAATGTCTTATGTGTTTATTATTCATAATGCTGATGCAAAGTATTACATAATAATCAGTAATAGTCTTAATTTGCAGTTATAAACCTAATGCAAAAATTATCAACAGTGTTTAATTAAACATTTTCATACACCTGTTCAAGTTGAATAATTTACAGGCAAACAAAAAAACATGAAACACATCTGTTCTTTTTGATAATCCTAACAAAGAAGCTACTCTTTTTTTCGATTTTAAGCTTACATTTCATAGGCAACAGTAAGCAATTAGTAAACAAGGAACTACATGGTGGTTTAACTGCAAAACATCAATATTTCTGTTGTGTAACCTCTTTTATTTGGGATAATCCCCATAATTGAGTGATCTTATTAAGTTGGGTCTCATGACTGTGGCAATACTGAATTATTTTTTGGTTAGGCTAAATAAAAAAAAAACAAGCAGAAATGCTTACTGTTGGGTCCGCAACCATTTTTGTAGTCATTTAGCAGTTAGTTAGCAACTGTTGTTTTGAAAACACAATAATTGTTTGTTTCAAAGGCAGAAAACAGCAGATGTATTTTAATGTTTGCCATTAAACATTAAAAATCTAATATGCGTGTGTTCACCATGAACCTTCAGGCCCTTATCTAAAACAGGTTATCTATTCTTTTGCACTTAAGGGATGGGAATCAGAGGGCCACAACTAATTTTGGTTTTGTTATTTATGTTGTGTTTTTGTGAAATCAATCAGAAATAGGCTACAAAGAGTGAATTGTAGGTTTTACAATCATTGTTATTGAAAATCATAAGGGATTCATGTTTTAAGACTTTTTTTTCACTGCCTGATATGTTGCAATTATCAGAACACAATTCCTTTGTAAAGAACACCAAACCTGAGCTTTACCGAAACTCATATTTTTTCTTTCATCGAGACAGTCTTTTTGTTTTGGAAGTACATTTAAAACAGTAAACAAAACATCTGAGTCAATGATACTGTATTGGTTTTTAAAATGTAGACATTGAGTGATGCCAAAGTCCGGCATTATAACCCATTTGCACATTTTGCTGATATTCTGGCTGATAGGGGATATACAGGAAAATTTTGTGAGTTAAGTGTTTTCATCAAGTTTTAAAGTCTTTTTGATCCATCTTATGTGGCATTGATGAACTAAAATCAATGCATTATTTTGACAGCTTCATATTTTGTATGTTGAATTTGAATTTGAATGAATGACCAAAAAGGTAAATTGGAGTGCGCTTAAAACGTTTAAAAGTTATTAATTATTAAAAAACAATCTCGGCTCCAGGTTTCTTTGCCATTAGAAGTAGGCTTATAATTTAACAATTCTCTTATTATCCTGATAGTGTAAACGTATCTAGATATATTTTTCCTTGCAGTTGTACGTGTAGTGTCCTTATCAATGACTCTTTTCTCTTAATCAGCTGAGCTCGCGATGTTCGGGTGGGGTAACAGCTCTCGTGCAGGCGGTGCATTCACGGACCAGACAACCGCAGTGGGCTCGTTATGTTTTATCCTCGATCCGGGGCGCCGCTGCTGCCAGGCGCTGTGCTCCATACGCTCCCTGTCGCTGAAGTGCACACTGAGTGATGCGCAACCAGCCAGCACCATCCCTCACAAATCTGAAAAGGAGGTGACTTAATCGGCATATGAGATTCTCCTGGTAAGAATTATTTCATTTTCTATATAATTTCGAGGGATTTGATCAGCACTGAACACCGACAGCGATGGTCGTCTTGCACTGAGCATCCACAGAGGCAGTGGATGGATGCTTATCAGCTTTGCGTGTTGATTCGTCCTCAGCATCCGTATCAAAAACAGGACGATGGGCTTGGACCATTAACATTACTTGTTTTCTGTTATTGCTAAATTGTACATTAGTACAGTGATCAACCCAATTAAAAGATAACAGCTGATATGAAGTCAGTTCGGTGTTCATGATTCATCATCAATGCGCGGCGCAGTCTACGCCTCACATTGTCGATTGTAGACTTATTGCGAAAGGCCTGTTTTATCTTATGAATTGTAGAAGGTCATTAGTTTTTAGATGTCCTCAATGGTTCAATTTTTGCATGCATTGTTGCATTACATGGCAGCCCGGGCTTACACAGTCTAATGGGCTACCTCTGTGGATATCAACCCAGATATGTGTTCATTTTCTCTAATCTTCTATATCTTTGAACTGCACTCCTCCACAGTAGTCCAAATTGTAAGTGATATATTCAGCTGAATTTTGGTGCTAACAACAAGGTGAAGTTACACTATGTGAGCCTTTGGGGGGAACACTGGTTTCAAGTTCAGACCTGGACAATATACCAGGGATGTGGGCAGTCTGTATCTGGTGGAGGATTTGTATATCCTTAAGTGCCAGCTGTGTGCCACTCTGTGCCTGTCCAGGGCACAGAGGAGGGCAGTTGCTGACAGGCCTTGTGTCTGTCTGTGCATTGTTCAGAGAGAGAGCAGGATAGAGGGCTCAGATGGTCTGTTCTGCATCGTGCAGTGTGATGTTTTCACCATCTCTCCTTATCCAGTCATGCAGAATGCTTTTCATCAGCCATCATCTGCTTGGGAAATCTACGGGCTGTCTCATTTGTAATGCAAGTCTTATTTTGATGGTACTTTTGAAAGACAGAAACATTGCTTCTGGAGTCAGAGCAGGCTCACAGTGAAATATAGTGCACATTTTAGTTTCATCAGGCCAATTTCTAATGTTAACTTGATCATTTTTATGGTCCTGCAAGATTTATATCAGTTTTAAGCTCTTAGGTTTTTGTTGGGTTTATATTGCAAATGGTTGACCCTTCAAACTCTATTATGAGCAATGTCCTGAAAAAGAGATACGTTTTTATTCAAGTGACAGGTATAAATAAGTGCCCACAACTATGAGAAGAAACAAGATCACTGAGAATGAATTACCACTGTGCCACTTACATGATCATTTGTCCATATGTTTTAAGAAGTGCAGAGAATGTGATGGTGCATGTTGTCCTTTTGGCCACAGGAGTGCTTCATCGCTACCTCAGAAATTGGACTTATTTCATTTGCTGATCATCAATTGTACTTCTACTTTCGCCTTTTTTTTTTTCTTTTTCACTTTTTCAAACTGTTCCAAATCTTTAAGTATCAAATCTAATGACGTTTGGAAAACGCATTGGATGCCAGTACTGTTAAAACTATGGGTACTCTATTTAAATAATCATGGTGGATTTTTTCTTTGCCAGAGGAGCCTTGTTTGATTTTTTACTCATTTGAATTGCCCATTGAATTACATTTTTAAATAGGTAAAATAATAAATGCATTTTACATCCACACAAAAACAAATAAACAAGAAGAAAAAATAAAGAAATCAGATCACTTACCGATCTGATGTTCACATTTAAAAGGATAGGAAATAAGTTAAAACTTGATTAACCCCACCCTTTTTCAGAAAGTTGGCAGTCATTCTGATTCCTTTTTATTCTGTACCAGCCTTAACATAGATTCAAAAAGATCCCTGTGGTTTGGAGTAGAGAGCTGACGAGTGCTATGAGGGGTGAGGGCAGATAAAGGAGAGTAATGCATGGCTATTACATTGTGAAGGAGCCCCAGAGGGTCCTTATAGAGAACTACATGGTGAGACAGACATAAGCATGTTTACTCAATGCTATGCTGAGGTGAAGATTCTGGGTTTTTATTTTCTCCTCCTCTCTGCAACTTTTCCTCTCCACCTTTCTCTCACATGACCTCCAGTTCTGTGAACATCATGTCTCTTAGGGTCCGTTACATTAACTCGCCGTGTTCATAGCCTGGGGTAGTACCTACACTGAAGGACAAGCATCGCCCCTGCAACCTGCAGGAATAGTGCTGAAGCTGTGGTCAAAGAAAACTCTGTTGCTTCCACAAATTGTTTCACAATCACAAAATGACATTAATGTTTCAGAAACATAAGCCTAAGTCAGTGTACTTTAACATTTGGAAGGGTGTACAACAAAATAAAAAAATGGCAAAATGAGTACAGTGTCAGTGATGGAACTGCTACAGGGTAAAGTTGAATCCATCTTAAAAAAATAAATCGGAAGCACAGGATCCTACATTACTGATGTATATGTTTTGAACTCTTTTTCTAATGTCAGAGTGGAGGTGTGTTGTCTAAAACAAAACAGTCGTTACAAATCGTGAAGCAGCAGGACTACAGGCTGTGAGTTGATCTTTTTTGGCATAAAATTATCAGAATGGCATAAAGACACTTATATGATTGTTGATAATGAGGCTTTTGAAGGATGAGAGGTGCTACAGCAGATGACTGCTAAAAAGCTTTGTGTAGGCTATGAGAGTGGACAAATTTCTCTTCTGCATTTAGCATGTGGCCACAAAACTCGCTGTTGTTCTGTTAGCCTGTGTACAGTGAACTGTTGAGGCTTGATGGGCAGATTAGATCAAGTTTATACCACAAAACAGCGCCTCTCAAACTGTTGGCCACAGAGGCATGACATAAACATTGTGTTATTTGTGCACTTTCTTTGCAGCAATCAAAGAGTTATTTATATATTCAGAGTAATTTACCCCTTTTTAAATAGGTTATTTTCTGTCAAACTTGATTTATTGTTTTAGATCTCAAGCATAGAGGTTTAAAGAAGTGAAATAAGTGGGAATTATTTTTCTATTTATCCTAAGTACTTGCTTGTGGGATTTAATTTCCCTTTTGAAAGATTAAACATTCAACTGTTTTAAACCAAATGTAGGTTACTTGCTTATCAAAAAATATCCTGGCCTCATTTTGAGTTAGATCAGGACATGGCAGCTGTCGTATTGTCCGATAAGTCTTCCATTATTCAGCGTCTTTGGGGGATTGATGTCCGAATGACATCATCACTACACTCATCCTCTCCGCTGCACTGCTTCACAAACCAAATCACGGAAATATGAATCACACATTTTCACTTTCTTTTATCAGTATGAACTATGTGATTGTGACAATGACTTGATTATCTTTTTTGGTACAATTCTGTCAAACATAATGCCCTGATATTCTCTTTCTCACACACACACACACACACACACACATATGTATATACATATATATATATATATATGAAGTAATCATTGCTTACTCCTCTGTTAAATCAGATGTAGATTGGGAAAAATAATTTTATATCACAATCCATGGTTCATGCAGCCCCAGCAAAGGTCTTTGAGTGCTTTCTCATTTTATTTGAATCCAGCCATGTCAAGTCTAATCTAGAATAAAACCCAGGTATAAACTTTGTTACAAGCGACCGAGCGCTCGGTAAAGAATCAAATTTAAAGCTGACAGAAGCACTTCACCTCTAAATGTACTGATTGAAAATATGCTGAACCTTTCTATCCTTACTGGTTGTGTTTCCTAAGGTAATTTGAAATGGCCCTGTAACCTAATATATCTACCCAGTCCATGCCCTTTAGTTCAGCTTCTTGCACTGCACAGCTGTGCTGGCACTTCTGTTCGCCCAGTAAGGACTTTCATCTCTTGGTTTATATCTTGCCAGCGTCTGCTATTGTTTTTTTTCTCATTTTTCTGTATTTAGATTAATCACAATTCAGTGCTCATACCAAAAAATTTTTGGACTTGATGTGGACTTGATTAGAGTTCCTTAGTCACTGTTGAACAGACAAGTTACTCAGTGTCATATGTCCTTATTATGTATTCAAACTCTCATTTTGACATTCATTTACAAATTTGACCTTTTCATACATTTTTATCAGCTGGTTATGACACTGCATAAACTATACTGATGATTCATGTTGATGTAAACTGAAGCAGTTTGATAAAGTATGCTGCTGTTTGAAGCAGTAACTTCTATCTCTAACCAAATGTACACATTTCTTCTCCAAATAACACAAATCCAGGTTGTATAACTTTGTAAATACACAAATTTCTTGGAAACAGTTTGGTCAGTCCTTGTTGTCGAGCTCTTGACACCGTGCTTATATCACACGCATGAAAATGACAGCCATATCAGTGTTACTAAAGCTGTTTTGACAGCGCTGTGTCTCTCTATTTTTCCTTTTACCTTGATAGTGTGATCTGTGTTTCTGCCTCTTTTATGCTGCCTTTTTAAACCCTCAACAGAATGCTTTGATACAGAAACAAAGCAATAGCCTATAGCTTTCATCAGCTGGAATCGATCTGAAGTGTCTTGATCTGTCTTTAAGAGGTCAAGTGTTTGTCTTTCTGCCTTTAAGAAGAGAACATGCTGATAGCAAATCAGGTAACAATATCAAATAAAAATCCAGGTCACATTCTGGTTAAAGGGTAGTATTAAGACAACTCTTGATCAGTTGTTTTTTAACATCTCTTGATCTTTGGACTGAACAGTTATTTAATCACTGTGTCTTTCTCTGAGGGGACAGGAAGTCTGTGTACACTTCAACCGATGTGGAGATTGTACCTGAAATCATCTTTCATTTCTATTAAAAAACAAAAGATCGAGGTACAAAATTATTTTTGTTCACTTAAACCAGTAATCTAATTTCCTCAGCAAGATCAGCTGACTCATTTAGAAACTGAGGACTTGTTTGCCTCAATCACAGCCAGTTTAAGGCATTTTGCAATCTTTCAACCTTCAGTATGGATGTTTTGAGGTATCGTGGGGAGAGGGCAAAGTGATCTCCTCTTTACTTGATGTAGATGGAGTACCAGAGGAATTGAAGGAGCAAGTCAGGAATGGTCAAACCAAAGGTGGAGTGCAGCACTGTGTGTGTGTGTGTGTGTGTTAGGCATGTAACTCTATGAAAATTTCGTATCACGGTTATTGTGACCAAAATTATCACGTTGTCATTATTATTGCGGTATTGTTGCAGTGTGCTCAAAATGTTCAAAAAGGATTTTAACACAGTCTTGAAATCTTTTAACCCCTTTAATAATATAATTTTAACAGTTCTTTTGTCTTTTTGTCAATAACTGTGTCAGGAAATGTCCTTTAAGTAAATTTGTTTAAACTTTTTTTCAAGAGAAATAAAAGTAAACAATTCTGACATTTGTCATTATTTTGTCATAAATGCTTAAACTGTGTATAATTGCAAGAAAAGAAAAAAAAGAATTGGACTTTTAACAGGTTTCTCTTCATAAACTATTGTAAATGAACATGTTCAAAGTTTTTTGATGGCCAAAAATAAACGTAACCTATTTTACATACACTCACACATTTTTGTGTGAGCATTAGTGTCCATGTTACAGCTCGTTATATTAGACCATGTCCAGGCTTTTTTATTTATTTATTTTTTGTTTTACTAACAATAGTCCCTGAACCAGACTGCTTGGCGACTCTCCTCTGGTCTCCCCTTTCCATGGCAGATGTCCTCAACATCTCCTTCTTTAGTATTTCAGAATTATGATTGACTAAATCCATAAAACACGAACTATTGCATAAAAAAGGACGATCTATTACGACGAAATATGGCAAATAAACAGCGAAAGAACGGCAAGAACACACCCCAGAATGATCCTAATGCTGTTATTTACAACCTTTGTACATAATTTACACAGAAAATACTGATAAACCGCCTATAATTCACTCAGTTATGGCTCACTGAATCTTCTCTCTCTCTCTGTCTGCTTGTTTACTCGAGGAGTTACAGCAGTTTTTATCACGCACATTTTTGTATTTCACCGCAGCTTGGTGTTTTAGACAGGGTGACTGTCATCAATCAGTTTCCCCTCGACATTCTTGTAAAATCCAAACTTCGACCAGACTTTAGCCGTTTCGAGTGGGAAAACCTGTTAAGAGTCTGAGCGAGGCTCCAACTGCTAAACTTTCAGAGACTTAACAATGCGAACTGCGCATGCGCGCCTCCGTTTTCGAGACACACATAGTTCCGGCTTTACGGGGCAAAGAGCAGCATCACTGTACGTTATTGACACAGTGTGGTGATCAAACTTGGTAACTCTGTAATTTTAATAGGGCATGGTGATGATTACCGTGGGCCCTGTAGTATAATCAATATGAATGTCTTCAGTGGTTATGACAGCAGTACTTCATTACATCCCTTTTGTGTAAATATACTTTAAAAAAAGCTGTTTCAGTAACAGGTCCCAGCACCTCACGTCCTTCAGTTAGAGCCAAGATGGTCAGACTTGAAAAGACAGATCAAATACATCAAACACTTACACCCTTGACATTTTCTAACACATCACTGGCCTGTACCTTCAAGCAATCAATATCCAAGCACTGACTAGTTCAAGACTGACTAGTTGTGAGAGATGGTCTTGGATTCAGAAAAGACTTTTAATCAATATGAATGTCTTCAGTGGTTATGACAGCAGTACTTCATTACATCCCTTTTGTGTAAATATACTTTAAAAAAAGCTGTTTCAGTAACAGGTCCCAGCACCTCACGTCCTTCAGTTAGAGCCAAGATGGTTTGAAAAGTCAGACTTGAGAATACATCAAACACTCGCAGTTACACCCTTGACATTTTCTAACACATCACTGGCCTGTACCTTCAAGCAATCAATATCCAAGCACTGACTAGTTGAGGCAGAAAAAGTTGTGAGAGATGGTCTTGGCATTCAGAAAAGTCGACACTTCCTTTTTTTTTTTTTTAAAGGACACTGCTGAGTGAAATATCATTCTTGCTTGATTTACACTACATGAAGTGGCACAACTTGACTTGGCTTGCCTGTTTCACATAGTATTCTTATACCATTGTTACTGAGATTCAAACTCATTCTCAGATGATTAGTGAGGTAAATGTAAACACAGTAGACAGATACACTCGTCAGTAACAGCTCAACACACTGTAAAATTTAGCTGTTAAATTAGAACTGCCGGAGATAAGCTTATGTTATGGAAATACACTTTTATTGATTAATATTGGGGTTTTTTTGGGTTAAAACTGCACAGTACCAGAAATGCTAGATAAGGTGAGAGTTTAAAAATTTTTAAGTACAGCATAAATCTCCAACAGTTCTTTTTAGGAAGTGAAAGTTAAAAATGCATGCATATAGCTGGTCAACTTTCATAGTAACAAGGAATGATACCTACCATGAAAACAGAATAGTATTCTAGAAGGGGAGCATATGCCCTCATGGTTTTTCTTTTACTGAATTTATGAGTAATATGGTTCAAACCTCCAATGATTTGTTCCATGGTGTTCCCATAAATCAGTGAAGTGATGCACTTACCTCTCTTTATGGCTTTAGCATGTAAATGAGCCTAAATCAGTTTTGCACTCCGTGTCCAAATCAGCTCCCATTGGAGTGAAAGCAAAGTAGCTAAAAAGAAGAGAGAGAGGGGACAAGAAAGAAGGAAAGAAAGCCTTCTCCACAGCGTTGGGTAAAAGAGAATCCCATTCATAGCTGCATTAATCATGGGTGGCACTGAAGAATAGCTCAGAGGCGACACCCAAAGAGAGGGTGAGTGAAGCAGTGGAACAGTCGCTAACTTGATCCATCTGAATGACCCCAGTCCTTTTTTTTCTTTCATGAAGTCCTCTGTTACCTTTTTCAATCTAATTATAGCATTTGATAAATGTACCAATTGTACCATTTTCATCAAGATTTAAAAATCTGAAATAGTATATAATCAAACAGCATGTGTTATATCAGAAATCAATTTCCAGTTTAATTCAAATCTTCCATACCGGTGTCAAAGGGCCAAAAGCTACAGACTGTATTACACGCTCAATTTAGCAGCTGCTAGTATTTATTGCTCAATGAAAGTAACAAATGGTTAACTTTCATTTGACTTTGAATATACTTTTGATATTCATATTACTAAACTTTAAGTGAAAAATCTAACAATTTATGTATGAGCTAAAAGCAGAATTCAAGCTGATTTGAACAAGTTTACTGGTTATTTTAATGAATTTAATTTTCATAAATGTTTTGTTACATTTATAACGTATATATAACATATCTCCTAATACAACTACTGGAAACTGTGTTTCTGCTGTGTGTGTGTGTGTGTGTGGAAGTTTTGCAGTGTTTTGAAATACAGATTCTGAAAATGTACAGTTTTCATCGTTGTATGCTTTGTCATGTTATTTGATGTTATTTCATTAAAAAGAAAAAAAATATTAAAATCTTAAAGGGATGGTGAGGAGTTTCTAAGTGATTACAAAAAAGTCTCAATTTTAGATGTGTGCCTGATGAAATACACACTTTAAGATAAGTTTTATAGCATCAAAATAGGTTATCTATAAATGCTATTCCTAGCCTTCAGGTCGGGTCGGACAGGACTGGACTGGCCTGGATACTCAACTTCAGGAACAAGACAATTAAAACTAGAGCAAATTTATATTATTCGGACATGTCTTAAAGCACCGGGCTTAAGTAGCTATATATAGCCGGCTACAAAACTACCATACTAAGTTTTCCAAAAATTGCTTGTTGTCACACATCAAAAACTACCACTACGTAACTATAAAGAGATACTTTACCTCGTCGCTTTGCATCCTGTAAGTTGTTGAAAAAAGAAGTTGCAAGGCAATGCAGAGTTCTGAGGAAGGGCCGAGCTGCATTCATCAGCATCACAACAAACACTCGCTTTGGCTTGTGGTGCGTTCCAGTTGTAGTCTGAATTTCTCGGAATTTCCGAGTTCCGAGTAGGAAACTGCAACTGGAACGTCCCCCAAAGTCTGAATTTTCTACTGGGAACTCGGTGAAACCTCGCCACCCCTGAGTTTACAATCGAAGATGGATACTCACTCACTTAAAATTTCTTGCATTTTGTGACTTAGGGCTTAGGCCTTACAAGGAGAAGTTTTGACTGAACTTATTCATACCAGCATACTCACGTTTCCCTTGTTAATTGTTTAAGCTGTTTCTATTTTGTCTTTGTAACAGGACAGACCATGTGCACGCACCTCAATTACTGACCTTAAATGTGTTTTTTGCTGTTTTCCAAACTCCTTGGTTCATTTCTGCCTCACCTGTGAAAGTTTCAATGATATTGCTCATAATGACTGTATGCTAACTTACAATCAGAGTCTAAAAATGTTAAAGGTGGTCTCCAAAAGGGCCTTAAAAGTAACTGTAGAACCATCTTTTGCAAACCTGAGGATAGAGACAGTAAGTGTGCTACTATTCCACTTTGAATACATTTCTGTCAGTCTTAAGGATTTGCTCCTGTTATGTGTAAAGCAAGACATTGAGACTAATGCCAACAAAGAGATGGATTTATGCAGTCATTATGTATAATTACAATACCTGAATTTTAAAAGGATGTAATCCCAGCATACAGTAAGTATTGCTACAAGGTCATGTGCTGTTTTAGTGTTTGGTTAGTGCAAGAACAAATGTGTGTTGAAATAGCTTAAATTTATCTATTTACCTTTCACCTCTGTTTATAAGTCATAAGACGATTCTGCTCTCAGGGTATGCTGTCACTTAAGGCCTTACTTATGCTCAAGATGCATCGACTGCAATAGCTCATTAGTGGGCACATTTGTTTGAGGAGCAGCATGATATTAGCATATAGATGTGCAGAGGGCCTCACCTGCTGCTGTCATTGTTGGGTTGTGAAGACAGATTCACATCAGGCAGGTTTCTTTTCTAAATAGTGAGGCAATACTGCAATTTAAAGTAACAATGTCATCTATTGATGCAGATGTAAATGTATTTCTATATAAAATGTAACAGGCTGTTGTTACTGGGGCATGGCAAATGTGAGTCAGGGCGAATCTTCACTTGCTTTGAGGTACCAGCCTCTGACTCATTAACACTGCAGCCAGACAAGTTTGTTGATTGACAGTACAGATGATTGTTTATCATTTGTGTGATAGAGTAAATGGCAGAGACAACAGATGGTTGTTTTATCTGCTGTGAAAGACCTGCGCAGAGATATACTGGGAAGAAAAGGACAGGCAGTAATAATGACTTGTTTTTTACTTGTCAATGAATAACTGAGGCAGATTCATCTTAGAAAAGTTTTGAAGAATTTTGTATCAGACCAAGACATTGTCCGATGAACAGAATTAGCATACAGAAGCAACTTTTAAAAATGTTTCTAGTTATGAGTTAGAGATGTTCTTAATGTAGAAAAAAAAGCAAATTAATTTGTTTCTGCTCCGCTGCTGTGAGATCGTATTATCCATCAACATAGAGATAAATATGTACAAATGAATCATCTTTATCTACAAAAGCCACATTGCAGGCCCACAGAGAGACTGTCCCAGATGTAATTCAAGTCATGCCACTTCTGTTGTTCAACATTCATTTCACGGGTAATGCATTTTCATCAACTAGTGAGGTAAGGTATGCAATGGGCAGTTTTGCAGCTCCCAGTCTTTTTGTCAAAACATCAGTGTGACAGCAATTTCTTTAAACTATTTGCAAAGTGTTTGTTTTGGTTGACACATTTTCTCCTGCTTATAAATCCCTCTGAGTTGTGGTCATAACTGAGGTTATCTTAGTAATGCAGCATATTTCTTTTTTAAAGATTATGAATAGTCCCAGACATAATTTTTTTACACACTTAGAATTGTAACAAAGCCACAATTTACCCTGGACCTTGCTGAAGTGAAGTTTCTTACTTTTTATCGAAACTGTAATTCAACTCTCATTGGATGTAGATTCTTAGTAGTTGCTTTTTGCTATTGATATGTCCTATAATATTATTTGAGATCAGGTCCATAGCTTCTTCTACAGTAAAAGTCTTCTAAGGGTTTTAATGAACAATACGTCCACATTATCCCTCTGGAGAAAGGCTGATAAGGTTGTTTTGAGGTTGACGTGCAGCCATCCCTCACTGCTGTCTGTTATTGTGCGATCAGGCAAAGGTTGTGAAAAAATAGTGACAACTCACAAAACTCTGGTAAAATATCAAAGACCAACACAGCAGGTGTCTGCAGAGCTCCAACCCAAAATTACTGCTTTGTTCTTCAGTGTTGTATGTAGGCCATCTTTCTATTGCTGTATTGCTCACCCATCTCACCAGAACAGAGGAGCACCAGAGATCAGTTCAAACGTAAGCGCTGTCAGAAATCAGCTTAGAGGATGTACCACCTATTTTAGGGTCTTCCCTGTTGTTTTCTGCTCCCTTGATATGATGGATTATATAACAATATATTACTTTACTGTGGCTGGTTCATAAACTATTTTAGTACTGTTATTTTATTTGTATATTGGGTGTGTTAACCAAAGCTGTGTTTGATAAGTATACCATTCAGGTTAAAAGCAGTCCTCACAAGCAATGAAAAATTAGATAAAGAAAGGAAATAAATATGAAAGGATCCTCAAACATTTTTAGTCACTTGATAGGAATTGGTATCTTTTTATAAGATTATTTTTTGGGGCATTTTGTGCCTTTTTGATAGGAGGGAGAGAGACAGAGGATAGGCTAGTGAAAGGGAGAGAGTAGGGGAAGGACACTCTGCAAACTGGCCACAGGCTGGATTTGAACTCGGGCTGGCAAAGGCATGTAAATTGGTCGTGCCTGGTTGCATACCACTCCGCCTAATTCCCACCCTGGGATCTTCAATTTTAATGCTGTAGAAACTATCAATGCTTTATAAGATCCTTATCCATGCCACTATTTGTATTTAGTGTTTTCTGCAGCAAAACAATCACAAGTTAAGAAGTGGGGCCTTATTAGAATAGATTTTTTAAGACCATAAATGTCATTCAAACCAAGCAAATGTAGACAAAATGTGTTTTTTGTGATTTGTTTTTTGCAACCCCAGTTACATGTAAGGTTGAGATAAATATCAGATTGGGGAATAAAGGTGACATGAGGGAATTTTGAATAGCATGGTTTTTGGTAACAGATGTACTGGTCTGAGTATATCAGGAACTATTGATCTACTGGGATTTTCACACAGAGCCATCTCTGGGGTTTACACAGTGAGGTCCAAAAATAGGAAATATCCATTGAGTTGTAGTTCTCTGGTCCAAAATACCTTGTTGATGCCAGAGGTCAGGTAAGAATAGTCAGATACAAAGGCAACAGTAACTCAGAAAAACACCTCTTTTAACCAAGATAATCTTTAGGCCATCTCTAAATGTGCAGCATGTCATATTCTGAAATAGGTGGGCAACAGCAGTTGATGACTATGCCGGTGCCACTCCTGTCATTTTTGAAAGCACGCTGAGGCTACAGTATGTACAGTGTCACCAAATTGAGAGAATAGATGGCAGAGTGAGAATTTAGTGTAAGCAGCATGAGAGTTTTGATCCATCCTGCCTTGTATCAACAGTTCAGACTGGTGAAGCTGATGCCATGGTGTAGTAGGGCTTATGTTTTAGGCACACTTTCTCCTCTTTGTACCAGTTGTGCATCATTTAAATGCCACAACCTAACTGTATTGGCCCTTTTCCACTAGCACGCCTTTGCCCTACTCTACTCGGCTCTACTCGATTTGCAGCGTGTTTCCACTAGCCCGGTACCTCCCAAAACAAGCTAGTTTTAGTACCTACTCCGCTCTGGTTCTAAGCGAGCTGAGTCGATACTAAAAGATGACGTCACCGACTACTGATTGGTCAGACAATGTGTCATTGATGAGTCATGAGCGCGACGACCTAGCATGCTAGCGGTAGCTACCATTAGCTTACCCTCATACGTCTTTTCTTTGCAGCTCAATTGCTTTTGTCCTTGGCTTCATTCTGTTGTATAGCTTCCAAAACTCTCCTGTGCTTCTCAAGGGGTATTTCTTCCTGCCACCTGCAGTCTTCTCCTGCTTTCCTTTTTTACTCTGTTTGTGACAAAAGCCACAGATTGTTGTGTCGCACTCAAAATGGCGTCACCGCAGAGCCGCTCTCTGTTTACAGCGACACTGCACGCCGTTGGGCAGGCGACTGGGGCTAATGGAAAAGCAGCACAAGGCGAGTAGATTAGAGCCGGGTAGAGTCGAGTAGAGTAGAGTACGGCTAGTGGAAAAGGGCCATATATTTTTGTTGACGATGTCCTTCTCATTATGGCCACATTTTAACCATCTTCTGAGACTACTTAAAGCTGGACAATGTACAATGTGACAAGCTAAAATCATCTCAAAGTAAATTTCTTAACCAGAGCAGTGAAGTTACTGTACGCTTGTGCCCACCACAGTAACCTAATCTCAATTCAAAAGAGAACCTTTGGGATGTGGTGGAATGGGAGATCATGAGTCAGATCAAGGATCTGCAGCAACTGTATGATGGTATCCTGTTAAAATGGATTAGCAACCAAGTGCCAGCAAGGTGTGCTTAAAGTGGCTTGAGAGTGCATATGTTAGTATCTTGCCATATTTTCTATTCTTTTTTTTCTATTAAAGTCACATTTGAAAAAATCACATTAAAGTTGCCTTTGCCTTTTAAACCAAATAACTAGCTTTTATCAAGATGCTTTTTAAGTGACGTATTCGAAAGTAGCTATGAGTGAGTAAGGGTGACTGTCCTGGAGCCAGAGTGAAGTTGATAAGAGGTTTTTTGTGAACATTTAAGTTGCTGTATTTCCTCTGATTCACAATGCCAGTATATTCAAATTCAAATGCTTGAAATTTCATCAAAAACCTAAGCAATCATTTCAGTGTGCTCGTGATTTGTTGAAATAAGTGATGATACAATGCCATACTGTGGGAGCTACATAAAGTAATGACAGTACAAATAAACTGAAATTTCCTTGGTCCAGGACCCAGGTTTGATTTCTGTCTTTCATGCTAACTGCAGTACATTCAACACATGGAGGAAAATGTTCAATGCAGTTCATTTTTCTCTTCAGAAATTCTTCCGAATTAAAAGGAACACAACCTTTCTGGTTACATGCTAAACCGCTGCATGATGGTAACATATGTATAAAGGGTAGAGTAAGCAAAACGTGTAATTTATTTGTGCATAACCACCAAACATTTAACATAGAAAAAATCAAAAGAGAACAGGAAATGTTTTGGAGAGAATACCCAAGAGGGCATGTAGGGACTTTGCAACTTAATGGATTGTCTTTTTATTTTATCTGTGTATCAAAAAAAAATCTTAAATCAGCTTCAGAATTAAATCAGTTATACACAGTGATCTCAGATGTTTCAGTTGGGCTTGCTCTAAAAAGTAGAATAAGCCACATAGTTGTGTAGTTCTTTACACCAACACAGATAATTACAATATGCTTGGTACATCTTGACACACAATTAGACAACAGAGAACATTATTATTCATAGTATTAAACTAATTAAATTGAAACTGCATGAAATACTTTCCTTTACCTTGTGATTAAAGTGGCGGAGGCATTTTAAAGGTCAGATTAAACGTCCCCCAGCTCAGCAGTAAGCCCAGAAACCGTCCGTTGATTTGGTGTTGTGCTGAAATTGGAGCAGTCTGTGCTGACCTCCTCACTTCAGGTGAGCTGAGGCTGGCTGAGGAATACTGATGAGAGAATAATTAAAGGTGAAATCAGCAATTTTGTTGGCTGTTGAGGGTATTGTCTAAAATTTGTCTTTTCGATACATAATATCATTGCATCATCCTTGCTACATTTAGAGGGTAATTAGAGTATGACCCTTGCTGTTTGTCTTTTATTCTAAAAACTAAATGACTCCAAGATTTGAGCAGCAAATAAGGACATATGGACTGTTTACACCCAGCAAGTTGTTTACCCAGAACCTTCAAGGCATCTCATTTCATCCACTGTTTCCATCGCAGGGTGCCGAAGGCCTGTAATTCAGAGAGGGGAGCTTAGTTATTGCTCTGGGACGGGAGGTCAAGGCAGCATGGCAGTGAGCAACCTTGTAAAAATGTTGACAGGGTGTAAAATGCCAGAGAACAGCTTATGCAGGATTTTAGAGTGAACAGGGTACTGTAAGCCTCCGCCTGTCATGACAGAGGCGGGTGGGAGGATGGAGATCAATGCTCATAGATTTCCTGCAGGAGGAGTGTAGGTGTGCATACAAGTGTGGTGTGTATCTGTCAGCTTGGTTTTATGTGTATTTGATTGTGTGCACGCGTGTGTGCTGCCAGTGTCTGCATACAATTCCCATCAAAGTGCTTTATCTGTTTTGGATTGCATTATAAAACCAGAGGCTTTTGCTGCATGTTTTACAACAGCAAAACGTATCAGAATAATCTGCCTTACATAATGCCATGAGAGAGATTTTGAACAGTCTTGAACAGCAACTGATAAATTCAGGATCAATACAATGCAGTTGTTTGAGCATGTGATCCTGCTTTACTTCATTGTCAGGATTGTATATTAGTCTCTGCTCTCTTGACAGTATTTGTCAGTACTACATTCAATAAAGATGCTCAACTCAGATAATTTTTATTTTCAAACCCTTAAAATGGCATTAAATCATCAAAGCAGGTGAGCTGCATGTGATTTGGTATTATTGGTAAGGCAGTGTGTGGCAAATTTCATCCTACAGAACAGGAGCAGTGAACAACCTTTACTTAAAGCTATGGTCTACGATCTGAAAACCAGTTTGGCTGTTGAGACAGATTTGAAAAACGCAGCCTGCCCCCCCTTCACTCACCCCTCCCTCCGTGTTCCAAGATCCCGCCCCCCAGCTCGTGTTGCCTCCTAACAACACGCCCCCTCCGATAGAGCAGGAAGCCCGACGGCAGAATATATTCAGTGGCGTGAAGATAAATGAGATTTCTCATAGCTGAAAGTAACAAACACGACAGTCATTCCCCTTGTAACACACAGCGATAGCCATTTCAATTGGACCGGCGGCAAAGCGGGTCTTGCGTCGCCACTGTCTGATCAGAGCAGAGCCGATTGTGGGCGAGGATTTACCTTTCTCGGCATGTCTTCACCAGCTCAGTTTACAATGCTAACAATGAGTGGCTAACTTATGCTAAAATCTGTTGATAGAGCCTACCGGTTCAGACCAACAACGTTCAGTCATTAGCCAGTACAGGCACAAACTAACCAGAGTTATTCAGCAGATATCTCCCGCTGTAGTACACAAAGCTGTTACCTGTTCAACAGAAATTTGGCTGTCTCAGCGTCAGTTTTCAGTCACAAATCTTTCTGCAGCTTTTTCCACCCGTCGTACGATTCTCCAATGTTAAGTCTCTGTTGGGACCTGTATTGCTAATATTTCTTCCTTAATTCAGCCTTTTCCTCAAAACTTTTACGTTTCCTTCCCTTCAATGTGGAGGGTAACAGAAGTGGCCTCCCGGTTTCGGTGCTGGTCTTCTCCGGCTCCATGACGCTTCAGTAGCTGTGCAGCTCACTGCTCACCGGTATATGAGGGAGGTAGTGGGGAGGAGTCGGGATGATGCAGAGCAGGGGAGACAGGGGATTGGATGGACTCACGGACCAATCGGCGGTTCGGATTGGTCAACTATTATGCCGCTTTGCAGCGGATATACTGAATGGATTTTTTTCAATCTTTTTGGTCTTTATATTGCGTAGATCGGACCATAGGACCATAATGGCCTTATAAATCGTAGACCATACCTTTAAGTGAACTGTACAAACTGATGACCAAACAGCATATACCCTCATTTTTAACGTGAGGTGTTGTACCTCAAATAAATGGCTAATATACCTGCTTTGCTGTAGAGCTAGTTGGTACCATGTTAATTTATTTTATAAAAGCAAAAACAAAAGTGTGTACAGCCTGGTTCAAAGACAGTCTTGGTCAGCTGGCCAGTGTGCTGCACTTTGTAGTCCAGTTGGTAAATATGAACTTCCTGTGGGTTTCAATGCAAGTATGCCAATGAGTTGCTCTCCACATGTCTGCCCTGTGGCTGACTTTCAACCAGTCTGGGCTGTTTGCTCCCGCCCAACAATGACCCCAAACAGGATAAGCCGTAAAAATAATGGATAAACAAGTAGATGTATTGTTAATGGCTTCATAAGTGCACACTGTACAAGGGGTGATGTTTTTCTTGGGTTTTTTTTGTTTACTTTTTTATGAGGATAGAAGTTATGTATCAAGGCTGATATAATTTCAAGACAGCGCATTGTGGTTATTTGTTGGGATGTGAAGACTCACTTCATCTTTACCCTATTAATGCACTGGTTGACAGAAAGGTTGCTGGACACCACCATTAATGGACTTAAAGGCAGCTTTAGTATCCGGTTAACTTTGTTTATGACTGGAGTCTCACACAAGACCCACAAATGTTTGTTTAATCTGTACAATGTTAAAATTTGTACTTTTTAAAATGTACTGCATCACCCCTAGAGCTGCTTGCTTATGGCAAAAAAATTTGATCACGATTATTTGATAGATAACTGTAATATGTCCAGGTTACTCACAGATTTCACGGTGTGTGCCATGGAAGTTGTTAAACTTATCATCTCTTAAGACTATTATTCAAGGCCTTGAAGAACAAGCACAAATAAAAATAAATATGTAAATTAATACAGATATGTAAATTAATGGTAGATGGGAAAAGACAAATACAACATGTCAAGTGGCACAATGAACTTTATATCTCGATTTTATTCCTTTTTCTTAATCATGGTATACAGTAATTGTTACTGAAACTTGATTGATGCTCAGCTCTAATTGGCCCTACAGTTTCTGTATAGTGATTGTGGCAGAGTGACAGTGAAACAACTCTTGACTACCATTATTCATCAGACCTGTCACAGTGTTAACAGAATAACGGAAAGCAATTCCAGCAAAAGTAGTACACTTTGAATTAAGTTTTTAGACAAATATACAAACTGCAAAACAAATGTATCTTTGCTATTGAGTGCTTGTCTGAAATAATGTGGTTCTTGAAATAAGGCCAAGTGTTATTCTGAGATTGCAGCAGACTACAGTATCTTCCTTCTAGATGTTTTTCTTTTCTTCATTTTTGTTGGCTGGCTGTAAATTTGATATGCTGAGTGTTTTGTCTCAAACACTGTATAGCTGCAGTGTGCTGCAGTGTGAGTTGGACCTGTGGGACCATTTCAAGCCTCTGGGCTTTATTCAGGAGGAGGAGGGGAGTCGTGGCGGGTACAGCAGTGCTAGATGGGAGAAATACAGTCATTGTTATTGATTTGAGAAATGTTAGTGGGTTACAATGTATTTCTCAACACAAAAACTGTAATTCAAAAATTTGTTCACACAGACAGTGTGATTGTTTGTTCTTTGTTGTTTGGCGACAAACAATGAGATGTGAGCACCTTGGCTGAATGTATTTCCTCCTACCTCTGTCTGTGCTCTGCCTCTCTCTTTGTATTACACTCAGATAGCTCTCATCTTTTCCTCTCCTGTCCAGCTAACTTTGTATTTGCTTGACAGTAGACCCAGCCAATGTTGATTACTCCCTGCTAAGAAGACCTTTGGTTCCTCCCCTTATCCCCCCTCCTCAGTGTTTTGCAAGATGATCAGATCATGTGTGCACCTATTTTTTAAGTCTCTGTTAAGCCAAATTCTTTAAGAAAATACTTGCTATAGAGAGAAAACGGCAATGCAAACATTTTTCCAGTGATTAAAACACTGTTAGAAATATTGGTGTTTAGCATATAACAGAACAGTCTTTATCAAAGAACCAGTTTTTGAAATGTAATTTCACAAATATTTATGTGCTAATAGAAGTTAACCTTGAATGGATTGTTTGTAAGAAAGAATTCATTGTAAAATCTGCCTCTGCTGCTTGTTTTATACACAGATATTTAGTTACCAAATTACCTAGAATAACCTTTACTCTAAAAACCCCAGGAAACTGCTGTATCATTTTCGGTGGTCCATTTGGCATCTTACACTTACTTTTTCTGCTCCATCCTATTTTTATCACTGCAGTGTCCCCCAGTTGTGGATAAGAGTGATCTTGCTGACACCAACAGTGCGTATGCTGCTGGTGTGATACCTATTTGATCTGATCCCACCGCTGTGAGGGGACAACAACTGAAGGCTGTCACAGGGGACATAGGATAGGATAGGAAGCAACATGTGGCCCTGGCTTTGAAGCAGCGGGTGATAAAATGCTGTTAGAGTTTGAAAGGATCTTGCTGAGCTGAATTTGTTGCTTCAAGAGAGCTTTTCTGATTCCTGCCCTGAAATCTAAATTTGGGTTGGTCACCCTGATGTAGCAATAGCAGTGGCACAAATCCCTCTGTAATGTTGCTGAGTTGTTTTGATGCTTTCTCAAATGTCTTGCATGGTTATGTTAAACAATAACTTTAAGTTAGTGTTCCTTGTTAGCCCATATCCTCCCTGTCTTCAGCTTTGTTATGCTCTACCAGAAATATCTAGTGTAAAATCATCTGACTTAAAAAAATAATGTAAAAAGTGTTTTAATTGGAGGAATGTAAGGAGTGGAAATTAACTGTCGAAACAAAATCAGAAACTTGATGTGTTCAAGTGAACATCTAAGTCCAAGTTATAATGACTTACTTTTTAAATTATAAATCTGGAATAAAAGTAAAGTACATAAATGTTTAAAGAGAATTCTAATATAGTATGATATTTGTGTCATATATGAGAGGATGAGGATGTCAGCATGTCACCAGTCTGTCCTCTCTGACTGTCACAGTCTGTTGCATCAGGCAGAGAGGAGAGAAAAACTCTGGACAATTTACAGATTCATTACAAATTAAGATGAAAAAATGTGCTACATACAGTGAAAATTTCATTTTAGCATAAAAATGAACACCCTATTAGCTGCATGCTGTGTTAATTTAAACATGCTGGTAGACTTTGAACAGAAGAGTTGAAATTTTGCTTTTCATGTTGTGCTTGTTGAAGAAGTGGAGTGATGAACAACTTATCTACCATTCTGTGTTTCAATACACTTACTTCGTCCGATCACCACCGCTTTGTCCGCCTGCCTCTGTGTGAACACAGCTCTGCAGCAGCAGCTCGGCCAGGAGAAACAGCTTGGACCAAACCACTGTGAGAAGAGGGGGGTTGTAATTTTTAACAGTTAAAATTGCCTGATGGGGTGCTGGTTTGGCTGTGTGGTTAGCAACCAGACACCCCATGTACTTGCCTCTGCAGGTCCAGGTTCGAATCCGGCCCGTGACCAGTTTGCAGAGTGACTTCCCCTACTATCTCACCCCCTTTCACAAGCCTATCCACTGTCTCTCTCCTATCAATAAAGACACAAAATGCCCAAAAATACTTAAAAAAAAAACAAAAGCTGTCTGACAATGTGTTTTTAAGTAGTGTTACTTGTATTGTACCACCAAAACACGTTACTGTACTACTAGAAAAATCTTATTTGAGCAGGATTTTTTGGGGGGACAACTTTGTGGAATGGGGGGGAACGTCCCCTGCGTCCCCCCAGGATTTACACCTATGAGCAATAGCATCAGAACCTCTGACTCAAACAATGTATCGCAGAAAAAATATAAAATCCTGTCACAGAATCCTGGAAAATCAGCTCAATGAGAAAATTTTGTTTGTGACAGAAGATGTACACTGAGATTTGAGCAAAAAACATGTCTTAACCTTTGATGTCACATAATGTATTGTGTTTGTTCTCTACAAATGGGTGTTGAGTATGAATGTCTTTGTGCTAATTAGGTCTAAGATTTTATAGACAAGCTGTAGTCTGTTATAAATTAGAAATACATCATGTTATCTGCATAGTTCTAGTGTTGGCAAATAACAGCTAAAAAACTTGATTGTAGGAAGGGTATGTTAAAAATGTCTGCCAATATTTACAGCCATTGTTACCATTATAAATATCAGCACAATGTGCATGAATAAATTGTCTATAATAAATTGATGTTTTAGGGCTGAAATACAGGACTCTATCTGCAAGTGTTGTTCTGTGAGGAGAATGATTTTGATCTGAATGTATAGGGTTAACCAAAGAGTTCATTGTATATACTATGCTGTTTGTAATTCTCTCAAAGCATATGAGTTCTCTAAGAAAAGTAACTGTATCTAAATTATTATTGGCTAAAATGGGTCTAAAAATATCAACAAGAAAAACTTGATTTGATGCATATATCATTGTGTTTTGTACTCACATGTTTTTGTCTAACCATTGAAATGGTTTGAAATGTTCTTTTAATTTTTAATGGATTTAATAAGCTCCTTTGCTTCACTTTCATTCTGTGATTGCTGAGACCCTTATAACTAATTTGGTTTCCTTTTAAATTAATACTTAAAGGCAATTATGACAAACATGTCTGTTTATTTTGTTTGCAGGCATCCTTTTTTCTTTTTACTTCTATAATTCTTACATCCATTTTTCATGTTTCAAAATGTGCATGTCTCAGTGGGGTAAGAAGTTTTGATTTTAAATCAGGTCACTGAAATAAATCAAAGGTTCTAATTTTTATGGTCCCTTGTACCTGCTGCATATTCAGGCATGAAGAGCCATCAAAGTTCAATTATCATACTGAACTGTTATTTTCATATGGGTTGTCAGTTTGATGCTCTCTTTCCTTTTTGTTTTTTAGGTCATCGCCTGGAGCAAACACAGGAGCTGCTCTGCCTACCTACAGATACCTGTAAGTTACATTCTGTGCTTTGGCAAGTTATTACAGTATAATGTTGCACTGTAATGAGTGGAAGGCATCCTGTAAGTGCCACATCAAAAAATGAACTTTACAGAAAGTTTAAGCTTAACAAAAGTATGGGAATAATTACCAGCTTAATCAGAAGTGAGGAAACTTTGCAGTGTTGTAAATATATTTCTGAGCCTTTTGTATTGGATAATAATGTTAATAGTTTATTCATTTTCTTCTAAAAAATAAAAAAAGCACAGAAATTAACTAATCTCCATCACAACCTTTTGTGCTTTTAGTGTGAATCATCGTGCTGCGGTAGTGGGCCACTACAAATGCGTGACAGGAAAAACACTGAATGTGATAGCTGATGGGTCACCATCTTGTGTGTTTTTATGTGCTGGTGCTCTCAGACCTGTTGGTGGGCTTTGAGCAGCCAGACATCTGGGGCCCCTCGGGAGCTCCCTCACTTGTCTGGCTGTCCTCTGAGTCAGAACACTATTGTGGAAAGATGGGAAAAAACAAAACAGGCAAGCTTGGCAATGAGGACAGAGAACATAAAATAAAAAGGATGTTTAAAAGATGAGGGTGAAAAAGTCGGCAGCCTGGGGTTTTCATGGTATCATGAGCTGTTAATGGGGAAAAAACTGCCATGGCTACAAAGGACCATATGAGGATACTCAAATCCTCTAATTAACCTTTTCGCTATTTTAGTCAATGCAAACCCTTTTTCACTACTATTGATATTTACATCTATATTATTTCATGAATGTATTTGTCCATTCGTTCATTCTGCTCTATGCCACTAGGTTAGCAGTAGTTTTTACTGTTGAAAGGAAAATACCTTGCCTCTGAGATGGGCACATGCAGAAATTCAAAATTCTAATATTCTACTATTCAATTCTACTATTGTAAGGTTTTAAAACCCTCTCCAGGACCAGTGGATAATATTTCAAGACTTTAATCAATTTTTTGCAGTTTTTTTGCATTAGCATTGATATTTCAAGTTTACTATCAATCAATCAATTACTTGATAGTCATAGCACATGTCACAAGAACAGAGCTACAAATTTTTTCTTTACAGTATAACCCGTCCAAGAACATACAAAGACAGTGACATGCATGGGGGAGACAGGATCGAGGGGACTACTGTGTTTAAATGTGTTGGTTAAATGTTATGTATGTCCAGTGCAAAAAAATGGAAAGACTCTGCAGCAAACTTCAGACAGAGCAACTCACAAACTTTAGACTATCTCAGTGCTTGTTTTTAAGCACTGCTAATTAATTGATGTCCCTCCATTTTGGCAACTTCTTTTTTTGGCAGTAACTAGAAACCAACATAAAGCCTCCACACCAACCTTCTAACAGCTCTGCCATGATTCAGTTCTGCTGCTTTTGCATGACTGAAGTCATTTGCTATAAAAGTTTGTAATTGTGTACCTCAGACTTATCTTATATTTATTCCAGGTGGAAACACGTTACCAAGATCAAAATCGTCATTAAGTATAAGCCTTTCCAGGTGTGTTAATCAGAAGACTTGATGGTGAATCAGGAAAAAGTAGGGAAGCAGGGAGCTTGTTTTCTGATGGAGGAGGAGAAAGAGCATCATGGGACATTCCCATGGAAGACCTACTGTACAGGGGTGGAGAGAAAAGGATGGAAAAAAGACAACAGTTGAGCGATCAAAGTGTTGTTAGCCTCCCAACACTGCCTCATCTTATCATTTATTAATACTCTGCTAGAATATTCATCTCTCTGGTACAGCTCTGTCCTCCTGGAGAGAGAGAAAAAATAATAGAGCCCTGTATCATCTTGACACTAAACAGTGCACCACAGATGCTGTTATTGTAGTCGCATGGAAATTATGTGTCATCAAATGTCATCTTCCATCCATTCCTCCTGTCTCCTTATTATTATTTCAGCTCTACCTTTTAAAACCAATGCTTTTTGCAAATACTCAACAGAAACTGCAGAGCTATTATTTTAGGGTTTTAGGCTGGTGTAGCCATATTGCAGTCTGGAAGGAGTTATGACTTCAAAACAGGGCTTTTGCACACACCTCACAACTATAACTCAGTCTCTGTTAGGTCTGCAATCATCCCTAAAATAGGTCTCCATCCATCTGCATGTCACTGATATGGGAAATCCATGGCTGTTATGATTCATTCAGCCAACTCTAGAGCTAGACTCATTTTGGGGGGATTGCTGTATTTGAATTTTGAGTCATCTGGTCTGCAGTGCAGTGATGTGTGCTCAGTCTGTCGGCTGCTACACTTTACTTATTTCGATTAAATCCCTTGAAGAAGAAGGCAAGGACAATGAATCTGGCAACCCTGTAACTGGATATAAATCATCAAAAGCCAGAGCAGCTCAGTTAATGTGTACATAGGCCATGTAATACCACTCTGAGAATAAACTGATAGCTAACCCCTAAGTCAGTGGGTAATTTGATGCTCAGCTGTGAAACTTGGCTGATCTGTTATCATGTATGCTGTGAACTGTGTGAGAATTATTTGTAGTTTCCTCATTTCTTCTTTCTTTTGCTCCCACCAGAGATTGCACTTGTCCAAACGCACGAAGGAACTCACAGTTTCTATTTTGTGCTCAAATGCACTGAGTAACTCTGTAGTCTTGTGTGCAATAAAGAAGCAAATATATTTAATTGCTGGATCAAGTCTGCCAACCCATTGGCACAAAATACAAGGTTTTCAGAATGCATGGGGTTCTGAAGGGAATTTGGACAAAAATATTTGAAATAAAAATGTACCCACCGCCACCCCCCTTCCTTGCAGGGAAAACTTTTACTTAAACATTTGAAAGAAATCACCAAAACTCTAAAGAAACACAACAATATGTTAAAACACAAGAGGACTTAATAGTTATTCTGCCTCTGAGTTCCCACACTGCAGACACTGGACTCAAAAAAGGTTGGCTCAGGTACATTGTTTGTGCATTGCTATCTTTGGTGTCATAAAAAATGGTCATATTTAGAGGGGAAATTTTTTCTTGCTGTATTTATTTTATTTATTTGTTTATTTAACAGGGGCCATGCAAGACAAGGACTGTCAAGCCAGAGTTAGCTGCAAGCTTACATCTGTGGTTCCTGGGCAGGACACAGAAAAATATACAATGCAGTAATAAATTATATAATACAACAATAAAAAACAATAATAAAATACAAAAGTTATAAACCAGATAAATTAGTATTTAAAAACAACAACATTCAATAATAGTCCATGGTTAACAGCACACTAAACACTAAACATTTAAGCATGATATTCAGCTTGTAATATATGCCTACAAAGGCAGGATCACAACCTGCACTCTTCTTATCACACAGACAGAAACATACCCTTAATGACGACATTTCACCCTTTTCTATCCTTCACAGTTTTGCCTTAGGGTCAAAATAAGTCTTTATGATTAAAATAACATGGTATCCACCCTAGGGGAGGTTTTGAACTCTGTACAAACCACTTCTAGATAGCCGTCTTGTAAAACTCACTTTTTGTGTGCATCGCTTTAAATTTAGTAATTAAGTAATAATACTCTTTTTCTGGGGTTGCATCAGTAAACCAGCTGTGTGCTTCAATGCTAGGGTGGAGACCTAGGATGGGTGAAAATACCAGGTCAGTGTTATTGCAATGGCACTGAGAAGACAGATTTCCTGATTTTAAACAATTTGTGGGCCACAAACAAAGAGCTCTATAAGCTTATTTCACAGTAGATTTGCTACTCCTAGAGACCTAAATACATTTGCACAAATACTAAAGAGAGCAATTTCCGTTATATATGTTCCCTTACGTCATTATCCATATCTCTGTGTCTCAAAGAGATATGACAGCATTTTCTGTTTTTGTATCTTCCTTCATCCCCAAGTCCATGACAAGCAGATAAACACCATCCTTTCTACTGTGCGTACAGTAACAAGAAAAAAAACACCAAAGCTCACCCACTGCTAGCTACATGTAGGACAGTTTGCCATGGCTCTTCATTGGGGCTTTCCACAGATGTATGAAGTGATCAGAGGAAGACGTAGCTATATGGTGGGATCCATCTTTCTCATGCATGCACTGACTGCACAAAAGAGACTTCCGAGTCACTACTTGCAAGCCGAACTTTATTGTAATCCAGCTACAGGGAGGAGAGCTGTCTGTGAGAGGACAAGTAGACCTCTACAGGACTGGAAGCTGAAGCTTGTGGAGAGCCCTGCTTCATACTGGCACTTGTGACATGAATGGGTCAAAGTGAGCAAAACTTTACTTTTTAAAGGCATTTTATACTCCTCAATCAAATAATCAAATATTATAATGTACTAATACTTTGTCTTGTAGTAAAGTATTCCAGAATTGCAATAATATTGTTGATACAATATAGAATATTGCACTGAGATAACCTATGATTTTTTGCCCTGGACAGTTATTGTGCAGAAAATAATCTACCATCACATTGACTCTTGCAAGGTTGGTAGGATGAGGTGAGAGAGCAGGTTTAAACCAAGCAGCAGCCTTCAGTGTCAAAAATGAAGTTGATGCTGACGTGTATAAAATTGCAGTTCCTTTAGTGGAGTAGGAGTGGAAGCACTGCAAGATACATACACAATAATATCAAAATGTAAACTTATTAACAGAAGAAGATTAAAGCTGGAATAGTCAATGTCCATATGGACATACACTTAACATGGGTTGAGTTTAAAGTTCCTCTATTTTTGATATTATCAAGGATTCAAATTATGCATCATCAAGAATGTGGATGATCGTGACTACAAACTGGTTATAGCTGTTTGTAAGGAGGGGGATTAGCCTTACCTCCCCCAGTGTCTGCTAATATGTTGACAAATCGTCCGTTTGAGACAGTGTCTTAAATATGTTGGACAGCCAGAGGCTTAAGAAGTTGACTTGTAACCAAGCGATCAAAGTCACAGGGACTTTGTCCAACATCTTATACAGTGTACAGTTTTACTTGTTCAGTTTTAGTGTTGGGCTGATAGAAACCACAGCAGGTGAGGCCTCTGTTGAACTAATGTCTTTTTATCCACCATACTGCTGCTTAATACGACTTAACTGGTGATAGTTCAACAGTTTAGTTTTAGAGTGGAGCAGAGAGACAGATTCAGAGTGATGTGATGTAAGGGGATTCAAATGAGAGCTGCAATAATCCAGATTTCTGTCATTATGGGATCAGTGTTGACTCAATTTGGTCGGTTGGCTATGCTGAGCCCTGTGAGGCCTCTCTCTGTCCTTGCTGTCTCTTAGGATCCTTGGCTGCATCCCAGAGGACAAAGAAATGAGTCCTTTGCTCTTCACACAGAGATGACTAAGGCAATGTATCTACAAGCTGCCATCTTTGGCATTGATTTATTTCTCCTCAGATCTGACCTTTTAATAAAATAGATTAAAGCATGATAGGCCTCTCAGTGAGCCATTAGTACATAATAACAGAACAAAAACAGCATCAGTTAAGCCATAACCTTACATTATATAATCCCACATCTAACCACTTATTCTGCACGTCTATAGTTATGTTGACTGCAGCCTTCAGAACACACAGCCTCCATCAAAAAAACTGTGAGGACCTGGACGGGTGGTTGAAGAGCATACACAAGACAGGCGTGGAGCTATCAGCATAGGGTTCTGCCGACAATACTGTGGCCGCTGCTCCTCTATTCCTGGGTAGCTAGCCCAGCCTCCTGTTACAACAAACCAGGGGGAAGGAGCAGAGGCGACATACTGAGTTGCTGCTCAAAAGCTCTGGTGGATGGCCGGTACCACTGGCGACACAACCAAGTGCTTAAGACCACTGCAGAGTGTATATGCACCCCTCAAAGGTCCAAACCAATAAAGCAAAGAATCAGCCCCATCAAGGCTGGAGAAAGGCCAAGAGTAACATCAAATGGGACATCAGGGCTTCTCTGCACTGCTCAGGACTTGCTGCTGAAAGTGGATCTAGATTGGTAACTCAGGTTTCTCAAGCACATCGCCAACACCACCTTCACTTTCTTGATTCAAAGATGAAGAAGAATGTGGTCATATCGGGACTCACAATGCCCTGGGAAGACCATATTTAGGAGGCGTTTGAATTAAAAAGGGAAAAATGTCAAGACCTGGTCTGCGACTGGCACAGACAAGGCTGAAAAGCAAGATGCTTGCCTGTTGAGGTGGGATGAGAGGCTATGCGGGACAGTCCCTCTGCAGGGCACTCAGGGTCACAGGCGAAAAGCGGAGAGCCATCTGCAACAGATAAACCTCAAGGTGGCTCTGAATAAAGAGAACAGAGAACAGTGTGCTGCCAGGGCACGAGCTGAGGCTTGACCAACCTCAGCTGGGTCGCCGCAGAGAGGGTGTCTGATGTTCGTGTGACCTAAAACACCTGATGACCTCAGGAAACTCTACTGGTGATGTGCCCTGGCTTTGCATCAGAAGATGTTTTACTACAAAATGTATTTACGTCAAACCTTCATTGCAGGTTTTAGTCTCTGCTGGCTTCATGTTAACACAGTTTTGTGTAAAAAGCTCAAAATCCCAAATGTGTAAAGGGAATTTTAAGGCCACGCACTGTATCATTAGACCTGCTTCTGGATGATGAAAAATACTCTCCTAAATGCACAGAAACAATCAGACGAGACTAACCTAACTGTAAATAGTGTTACAAGTCCATGGAGAGGAGAGGCAGTTTATGATGACATATAATAATTTGAGAAAGAGATAAATGTAGCATATGTTGTTTTTTCACAAATCCCTTTCTTTGAAGTAAAAAATGCAAACTAGCTTAATGAATATTATGTTCATTATTTTTCTATTTTAGAAGATATAAATCATCAAATCACAAACGTGTATCTTCTACAAGGCAAAAAGCCGCTACATACTGCAAGATAACACTGCAACTGTTTTTGTGTTTTAGCTTGATGATCATAAGACCAAACATATATCATTTGATTTAACATGTTATTTACAGAAATTCTCTCAAATTGTAAATTGAATTAAAAGTTGGCTTGTTATGAAGTGATATTAGGAAACAATAAATCTGAAGTCTTTTTGTAAAGTAAAATAAAAAATAGTTTCTCGAATGTGAGGCAAGGACATTTCATTGTTAGACAAGGACTCATAATGTATAAACTGTACAATCACAGTAATCTAAGGTTTTGATTATTTTTAGTTTGTTTTCAAGCATCTAACGAAATACCAAAAAGAACAAACCAGATGTGCAGACAAAAATAATTTATGGTTTAAAAAAAAAAGCTGCAGACATTTTACGACAGAGAATATGTCATCAGTGACATCTTTTCTTAAAATGTAGATATTATAAGCATAATAAACATAATCATATGCATGTAGAGTATGTACACATTGCAATGTGTGATTGCAGTTTGCCTTGTAATAGGGTTAACCATATGAGTAAAAAGAGCTTTAATCAATATAGGACAATGACAGGAGATCTTTTATAGCACTCACTTGGACTTAGGCCTGAGGGCCTATGATCACAGAAATGATTCATCATCAAATTCTAACTTTCAGACATTTATTCAGATTTAAACTATTTTTAGCCTGATTTAAAATCCCTCACAGGCGTACAAATTTGCAGTCAGCCCATCCATTTTCACAGAGAGCGCAGAGGCTTGCTGGCATTTTAAGCGTCCTCAGCAGTTTCTGCAGTAATAGCATCAGTGCTTGAATAGAAATTAAATCAAGACAACTTGACCCTTAGTCAGTAGCAGATATTTAAATAACCTAACTGCATCTTTGATCGGCTTTTTTCAACTTTCTATTTTCAATCAGACTCAGGCCTACAGGTCCAGTGCAACTGTAAATTACTCTATTGTATTTTGTGACTTTGCCCTTTTGGTGCTTTGCATTTTGTAAATGGTCATTAAAATGAAGTATGGAGCTCTTTTTCTTCATAACAGCTTGATTTATTTTCAAGTTAAAATGTCTGTACTTTGACTAAACTGTATAAGCTAGAGAATGGAGATGTATCTCAGCTCAGGACACTGAACTGGTCTAATCCTTGATGCTGAGCTCCTCCTACTCCCTCTCCATCTCCCCAGCACTCTCTCTCCTCTCTCTCCCTCTTTGCCCCTTTCTTTTTTTTCTCTTGTGTTTGTCTTTGCTGCTCTTGATCGTTGGTGTGGATGGCCTGCTTCTGTGAACCTACAGAGCTTAAAGAATAACAATGGCAAATATCTGGCTTTTCCTTTAGCCCATCATATGAACCTTACATTTTCTAATATCAACTTCAGAATGATCAATCTATTCAGATACACAGTAGGTAATATCACAATTATTTTGCTGTAGCCAAGACTGCCAGCCTCAGTTCTCTCCAGTTCGTAATCGTTATGAGTGGATGAAGACAACAGATGTACCATGATGACGCCAAATACGAACAGATTTGTGTTCTCCCACCTTGTCTAGGTATAATCCTGAGCAGGAGGTAGCCTCATTACAAAACCAAAGTACCGACTGTGCTCCTGCTTTGCACAGATTCCACTGTGAGCGCTGTGAGACAGATTTCCCCAAAGAAATCTAGGTTTAGCAATCCACAATCTTAAAATAGCTTTGAATCATGCATTATTACATAGCAGACCTGCCTTCTCTCTGTCAAACTGCTCTTGCCTCTGTGATATTTTCTTCTTGTTTTCTTCTATGTTTTACATCTGTAAAGATTCCCCTGCCTCATTAGCATAGCTTTATAGTTGATATGAAGAGACCCGCTGATGGCTTTCTTTTTCTTAAAAGTAAATGCACTAAAAAAAAATCTTTGGAGATCATGCACCACATAAATATTGTTATGATTTGATTTATGAGTGAACAAAAGATTGGGAACTCAAAACAAACAGAGCTGCTTTTGCAACATGAGGGCATGTTTTGTTTTTGCGAGGGGAGTGAAGTAAGCAGATTTCAATCTTCCAGTTTGACTCTGTGTTTTTCCCTTGGGTTCAGTAAAGCATCGAAGATGGTGGGAGGTGTGACACCCCCCCTCGAGCCTACCACTGCTCCAACTGGATTGATGGGACAATTTCACACGTATGTGCACACAGGCATGCACAGAGCCCACCGATGCAGTCATTGGATGCAACAAGATAGATCTGTGGTGTCCACTGTCTGTCAGCATTATTTCTGGCAGGTACCATAGACTTTAAGATTAAAATGCTCATGACTTTTTCTGTTACATTTTGAGGATTTTTCTTTTGATTTCAGTAATTGAATCCAAAAACTGAAAAACATTTTACTTCAGCTTTAGTCAGTGAAATATCACATTTTACTCTTTTCTTTTGGTTAAAATGTTTATCTTCTCAAAGCTGAATAATTTGACAAAATGTGAATTTATAATATTTGTATTCCACTCAAGTTAATGCACTAACAATTCTTAAATTTTAAAATAAATGAAAACACTGACATACCAAAACGAAGGACTTTCACTTGTAGCTGAATATTTTCTTGTGGGTCATTTGTTATTGATCCAAAGTTATCCATAGACCTTTACCTATAAATCTTTATTGGCATAACTAAAATTACTAATCTAATAGTTGATGATAAGATGAGACAATATACTGTATCTCTAACAGCTTCTGATCCAACAGGGGGAGGAAAATTTTATTCAGATTTAATTTTCATTTTTTCCTTAAAAATGTTGAAGCATTACAAAATGCCCCTGAATCAATACTTTTAGATGCAGTTTTGAATAAATTTCCTTTAATTAAAAATGATTTTCACACCCAGCCCATTTCGTCAAGCAGGGTGAGTGTTTTTCCTTGCTGGTTATGCTGCGATAAACATTAGCTGCGCAGCTACTGGCAATAGTGCTTCCATTGTTGAAATTGTACAGCTGTGTAGATGTACTAATGTGTTGTCTCTGTCAATGGAGCTGGGGGATTGGAATGGGGGGATGTTTCAGGCAGCTACATTGTAAAAGGGGGAGGTGGAGAAGTTTTTATGACACAAACTTTTTGTCCTGTGCATTTAACTACTACTGTATGTCACACAGAGGAGGTGTGTTAAACACACTAAATCCATATAAACGTCAAGTTTCTGTTATCACTGGAGGCATTTGCAGTTGGACCCAATAGCAGACGAAGCAGTTTTGACGTTTTTTATTGTACAATTGTTGAATGAAAGAGTGAATTCCAAGGGAGGGTTCCGGGTGAAAGTCGTCGAGTGCGCGAGGCAGTGTATTGTCGCTGGGCAGCTGAGCAGGAAAACACAAGGGAGGCACTGGAGGGAAAAAGAGCATAAAAAGGAGTTAGAAACACGAATAAACAAGATATCAATCTCAAGAAGATCAGGATACATCCAAGAAGCATCTGAGGCCCTCCTCACACAAGGATGGCCCCGTATTGTGTTGGCGTCGGCATCAAAACATGTATCCCTGTTTACACATCGGATTGTACATAGGCCTCTGCATTTACATGACAACGCAAAATCGTCAGGTTGCCCGTCTGGTTCTGCTTCCGAGGTGTGCGTAACATGCTGCGTCTCTGCACGAGCACTTGTTGCTGTTGTTGCTGTAGTTGGTGTTGTTGGTGTTCTGTGAGCAAATGTTGGTGTAAAAGTCGTAGCTATATTTGTAGCTGCTGGTACAAGATCAGAATCAGCCCGGCTGCCGCAATTGTTGTTGTTGTTGTAGTGTGTGACAACGTGGGTTGGGGGGCGGGGAGGAGGAGGGGTGCTATGAGGTCACCGTCTTTCTCGGACTTATCTGTTTATACCAACTACGGCATGAAGACAAATACGCAGATATCCACTGGCAGACCCGTTTTCAAAAAAGATGCGGAGTCATGGCTAATACGTGTCTCCGTGTGCCAACATCACCAGATAAATAGTTTATTTTACCGGAGTCTTACAAATTCGTACTCGTGTAAAGCCCACCTGAGATACCACAGTAGAAGAGCAATTCTCCGGCGCCGATCCTTCCTTCAGGAGACGCCGAAATACTCTGATAGACGAGCTTGATTCAGTGCAGGTGCAGCGTGCAGCACAGGTGCAGGAGCAGGTAAATCAGGTCACAGCCCAGACTCAGGAAGGGTGGGGGAGAGGAGCTCAGCTGAGTGGAGGAGGGGGCTCAGCAGAGAAGATCACAACAATAAAACTTATTTAAAAAAAGCTTAATATGGGCTAATAGAAGAAAATTGATTAGACACACTTAGAATACTATGATAAGAATACGAAATGGAGAACAGTGACCCAACGCTGATTTCAAGTCTGCTAGAGTAGTGCTTGAGAAACAGTTCAAAACCTGGACTCACATCAGTTGTCACCACCCAGAGTTAAATCAGTAGAGCATCCAGAACATCTGAGCAATATTTCCGTGATCTGTCAACCACTTTTGATGAAACAGATGACAATAATATATCCATTAAACATGGTCTTTCTATGAGGCCTGTGTTCCTATGCAGTATCATCAAAAATGTAGACTTTTGAATTTATAGTTAAATATGTTTTTCTGACTCAAGCCCACAAACTTAAAGCTTATTAATATTGCAGAGTTAACAATTTAAACCAAAAAAATAATTTTATTTTTCTTATTTTGACATGTTTTTGCAGTGTTGTACCAGGTTGATAAAATCATTAAAAAAAGTGGGCTTCATGTTTTGCATAAATATATTACGCTTTTGGATATCAAATAGCTTTTTTGCAACCTTGTGTGCTTTCACACTAGGCTCAATAATTCATGCAGGGCCTCGGCATGGCTGCTTCCCACTCCCCTCTCCCCTGCTGGCCTCTTTCACACTGGCAATACTATTCTGTGCCAGGGCAAATTTATGCATGTACCCATTCTGATACAGTAGACTGTGGTATACGTGTATTCGATATTCCAGTGCATCAGAAAGAAGTTTACAGATACAACCACTTTATTATGACTCCTTGCAGACATGCTGTGTGGCTACTGTGGATGTTTTATTTATTTTTTGAGGGGCCAACAACAGCTAATTTCCATATCTAATGTACAATATGAGATGGGGCCCATTGTGCAGGTATGATAGTACATATAGCTAGTCAAGCACAGTTGCGTTTACATTACCTTTATGCCATAGCTGAGCACACTTGAGTTCTACTTATGCCCACCATAACAAGGGGCCTTGGGTGTAGTGCTCAAGCATGGTGCCTATATGTTTTCTTATTTTTATATGACTTATAAGACACTGAAAATCAAAACAGATCAGAGTGAAAACAGAATGAAAGATAAAGAACAAACACATTACAGGACATGTCAAACCATGACAATATTGTTGGGCTGACTAAAATTTTTCAACCACAAGGTCTGTTTCAACAAATTTATTTACAAGTTTGGATAAATTGTGCAATATATTAGTACAGAATTGGCAATAAGACTACATTGTAATGTCTAATTATACTTGAAGGGGTAGTGAGGCTGAAAGTAGGATAGAATAGTCCCCTCTTGGAGTCTAGACACTTGGTGGTGGTGATGATGATAGAAACAGGATCAGATGAGCTGCTTGATGTGGGCAGTGGTGAGATTTTGATGAGGTATGAAGGATGAGTGTGGGGTAGACTTTTGAAGAGTTGGACTTTTACAGTATGATGATGATGATGGGATGAGTAGAGGTGCTTGTGTGGAGGAGGGTTGTAGTCACACTGCAACAATAGATTACATTTTGAGGAGAGGAAACTGGATTTTAAAACATGATATCAGCAAGATGATTGGCCAAACAAGGCTTGGCAGGATCTGGTTGACTCAGTGCTTATGTGAGTGAACAGTCCTGCTCAGTTAATGATTCTGATCACCAGTGTAGGAGATGACAAGAATAGGAGAATGAGATGACTGGAATGAATGAATGCACAACAGTCCTCTGACTTGAACTGACATAAGCTCCATTTCTCCTGCCAGTAATTGAAAAATCATGGACTTTAAAGCCCGTGTAAAGCAAATTCAACCATTTTCTTCTCAACACATTAAATAGGTCATAAATGTATTTCTTTAAAACATGTGAAAGCCATTCAACCATTCAGAATTTAATTGTAGAGCTAGGCGTCACAAACTGTTTTTTCACAGTTCTGTGTTCAGGATTGAATGAGCGTGTCGGAAATGCAAGGCCGCGTTACGTAACAGGGCCCTCATTGGCATAACGCCGCCCTTGCTGCTGTAGCGGTATAAATACTTTCAGCGTACCACTCGCTCTGAGGTCTCTGATACCATCTCTGGTGAGTGGTTGTAGCCAGTTAGCCAGTCAACCAGTTAGCTAACCACAATGTCTCCTCCAAGTCGCTCATTCATCTTTCCTGGATACCACAGTGTGCAGGGTAAGCTCCATTAGCCCATTTAAGTTCCTTACTGAAGACAAAGTAAGGGAACGGTGGATCGTTTTGTCAAGAGCTACTGTTGAGAGTTCAAAATCACCACCAACACCTGTCTCTGCAGTGCCCACTTTACCCCCAACAGTTAGAAAAACTATTACAAGGTAAAGTCTGGATTTCTGAAGAGTCCAGTCCGCCAACCGTGTGCCGCCATTACGGCCACCGGAGTTATGAACCCTCCGCCGCCCCTCCATCTCGCTGACCGTGTGCAGCCATCACGACCACCGGCATTATGTACCCACCGCCGACAGCATGCCGCCATCACGGCCACCGGCGTTATGAACCCTCCGCCGACCCTCTCCATCCCGCCGACCGACACCTGTTTTATGTACTTAGCAACATTCTTAATCTTTTAAATTTGGCTCAGTGGTCAATGGCACATGTTTCTGTGGTATGAAAAACTTAAAACACACATTTGTTTTTGGTTTACACGGACTTAAGTGTCTCACATCTAACTATGAGTGTAGTTGTCTTTTGGAGAAAAAATAAACATTCATTTTATTTTCCAATCAAGTATTTATTTTTTCACAGACAACATTAACACAACTACCTCATAAGACGGGTCAGAGGCTGAAGCAAACAAACACACACTCATTTATGCAAAGACAGATGAGGATGCACCACAGGGCCACATTGATAATCAAACCCAAGCCTCTTTGTGTCCATCTGTCTTTTGTTCTCATCAGACGTGCTGTTTCTCATCTGTGTGGCCGAGCAGGCACTGATTGTGTGATTAATCCTCTGCCTGTCAGTTGGCCAGCAGTGATACTGAAACCAAACAAAAAAGTCACACAAAGCTCTGCAGAGTGCAGTGTTCTCGTAGTGTGTTTAAGGATTTTGCAGACACGTTTAGGTCAGTCTTGCAAATTGCTTCTCTGCAAAGTAAAGAGCAGTTGAACAGTCATCTGTGCTTCTGGAGGTTACAGAAACATTAAACGCATGAAAATCAAGAGGCTTGTTTTGTTTTCAATTTTCATTTAATAACAGTCCTCAGGTTTGTTTTTGTTTTCCAAACATTTTAGTCACAAATGCATTAAGCCCAAGCGTGCATATATAGATGTGGAAAAAGCCAGCTAGGACTGATGGAGTGTGTTACAGTGTGCATGTTTGTGTGTTGTGAAACCTGATGAATATTTTCCTCCTGTTTTCCCTAAGGGTTTGTGTGATTGACCGAGCCCAGAAGTTATTTCATGTGCCTGCCACCGAACTGCATTTGCAACCCTGGCCGTTACCATGCTGCCTGTCTGTCTCTCAACAAGATAAGGGGATATTTCTCAGCCCAATATTGCGTGCTGTACTCTGTGCTGTCACTGAATACAATGACCATCAGTGAATTCAATGAATATTATTAACATTTTTCTGAGGGCTCTGTCAATGTGGCAGACAGCACCATGGGAATAGAAGTACACGCTGTGGTCTGATCTCAGCACTAACTCTTCTTTGCAGTGTTTTGTCCAAACTAAATGCAATTATGAATCAGACGTCCATCATGGCTTGTTAATAACAAGAAGTAATATCGCTCGACAGGGTTATTTTTGGTGTGAAAGGACATGACAGAGGCTAAGAGAGGGAAGGGCACTGAGGAGTAAGTGCTGTTGATTAAAAAAGTTGACAGAATTAGGATTAGAGTGAGCTGTTTGTGGAGAAGGGTCAGTAAAAAAGAGGATTGTGTGAGACCTTTAACTGAGGGATCAGGTGGACTATTGTGTCTGCCAGAGAGCAATTCTCAGCTTCATCTCCCCAGACTTAAAGTGACAATTCAGGAGGAAGCTCAGCAGCATGAAGTTGTGTTATTGACCATTCTGATCCCTGGCTGTTTCCTCAGGTCTGTTGCAACAGGGCACTATAACATCTGTTCATCCCACAACATTACTTAATTTTTTTTCGCATTAAGGGGCAGATAGAAATGATCAGTGAAGAGTGAGAAAATCCAATTTTAAATTTCTCTCTGGACAAGTTTATAAAGTTCTCAAATACTGATAGCAACTAAAATTTCATTTTATATTAGGCTCAGAGCGTAATGCAAAAGTATAAAGTCATGAATAACTCATGTGATGGCTGAAGTCTACTGGTCTGTGGGGGTAGCCAATGTAAAGAATATTAAACTATACTGTAGCTGCTTATATGGCACTAACAATGCTATGATATGATATCTCTTTAATGTGGATAAATACAACTAGTACTTGATTAGACTGATAACCAGTATTATGAACTGTTATGCATGTAAGTAAGCAATTACTTTCAGGATGCAACAATTTTGTTTACTAATAAAGATTCATTGTTTTATTCAAAACTGGACATGGAAAGTTTTCAGTAATTTTCAGTATGTCTTTTACAGGTCATGCATATATTTATCAAAGTAGTGGGCAAGTAGCGGGGTGCTGGTTTGGCGGAGTGGTTAGCAACCAGGCACCTCATATACTTGCTTCTGCCGGTGGAGTTTCGAATCCCGCCTGTGACCAGTTTGCAGAGTGTCCTCCCCTACTCTCTCACCCCCTTTCACAAGCCTATCCACTGTCTCTCTCCTATCAATAAAGGCACAAAATGCCCTAAAAATACATTGAAAAAAAAAAAAAAAAAAGTGCAAGTAGCATTATTTTTCCCTAACTTGAAAAAAATACTCGGGCAGCACAGTAGCGCAGCAGGTAGTGCCCATTTTGATCCCTGGGTCAGGCAGGGCCTTTCTGTGTGAAGTTTGCATGTTCTTCCCGTGGATGGGTGGCTTCTCTCTTCTGCGTGGCCCTACGATCAACAGGTGACTGGTTCAGGGTGCCCCTTGCCTCTCGCCCAGTGACAGCTGGGATAGGCTCCAGACCCCCCGTGACCCTGAAAGGGATAAGCGGTATAGAAAAGTAATGAATGAAAAAAAAAATACTCAAGTATAAGTCTTGTATTCAAAGTTGTATTTAAATAAATTTGATTATGAATAACAAAAGTTAAACAGAGTATCAAGAGTTATCAGAGTGTCAAATTGAATACCAGAACAACAAAATACTTGATTCAAACTGAATCAAAACTATTAGAGCTTAAGTTATAGGATACTATCTAACCACTCAAGTACCTCACATCTACCAGAACAGTGATCAAAGGTAAAAAATACTTTGTTATGATCAATATTTGGTTGAGTTCTCAGAACAACATTTCTGCAATAACTGCTGGTAGCATCTGAAAGATTACATTGTTTTTTGTTTGGTAGTAAGACCTATGCTGCAGTAAAGCCCATCTACAATCTCCAGGCTTACACTTTAACGATAACAGAATAAGTATTAAGTCAGAATTATTGGAAATTTGGGAGGTGTTTGTATCAGATCATGGAGCGATCTAATCCCCTAAAAACAAAAATGAAATGAAAGGATTTTACTCCCCTGACTGTTTTCCTCACAAGTTCCAGCAGACTTGAACAACTCCTACCATTTTTAATTAGCAGCATCTCCGTCATCTTTATTCTCTGACTACTTTTTCTGACTAAAGGATTAATACCAATTTTTTATGTTGTCAGATTTATGATTGTTTGGAGGAGAGGGTTGTAGGAGGATTTCCCAGTGAAAAAACTTTGCATTGATGTGAATGTGTAAGCACACTGAGTAAAGAGTTGGCACTGATGGAATTCAAAACTACCTCCACTGTTTTACCAAAAGTTCACTGTGGTAAAATGCGGAAGGTTTCTCAGTCCATCCCCCCTCTGTCTCCCTCAATGCCTCTTATCATTATCCAAGCCGACAGCCTCAGTTAAACCCTGTGAAATTGCCCCAGTATCCCTCCTCCTGTGGGGCCATTTAGTTATAGCACGGCTTGTCAGTAGGAAAACTGAAGATTTTCATATTCCCCATTTAAATGTGGGCAAAACCAAGCCACGTGCCACCTGTCCAGGGCACACAAACTAAAGATTGTGTGCACATAATTAATTAACAGTTAGCTTTGCATTGGTAGTGTGAGTGTGCTCACGTGCAACAAATTTTGATAAAAACAAAAATAATGCATTTTATTTATGGGTGTCTTTCAAGGTCATCTTACAAATACAAATGCTACTAAAACAACACAGTAATAAAAGGCAATGATATACAGTTAGCTCCATTATAATGACTGAATTAAAAGACAGAAAAGAAGAAGAGATTTTTTGCAAATAGGCAGCTCCTAAAGAGGTGAGTCTCCAGTCTGTGTTTGAAAGTGTAAAGAGTCAATGTCTCAGATGGCTTATGAAAGACAATTCCAAAGATATAGGACAGAAGGGCTAAATGCCCGAGGCCCCATGGACGCCATTTGAGCAGGAGGTACCAAGTGAAGCATAGAGGGCGAGGATTGGAGGGCACAAGAAGGAGCATAAGGACAGAGAAGATCAGAGAGATAGAGGAGTAGGGTTGTGAAGAGTGCTTAATGTAAGATGAAGAATCTTATGGTCTCTACAATATTTGAAAGGTAATGGAGCTGTTGGAGGGTGGGGATGATGTGTTCAATCACACTGTTTGTTTGTTAACATTACTGTAACTGTCAGTTGTAAGCTGATTATTGACTGAAATACAAACTAATCCATCCAGTCTTTATAAAGATGAAAGCAGTATACAAAGTAAATGAAGAAGTGTTGACTGCAGTCAAGAGGTTATTGAATTCTGTGATGTACAGAGAGTGAAGTTTTCTGAGCAAGTGCTCAGGGTTCCCATTTGATTCATGACTCCTCCACCTGGTATTCTCCACTCTCTCTTTCTACAGTTTCTGCCTTTTGTCTGCAAGGGGGGTGTATTGGCAAGAATCTGGGGCTCAACGATATACCACAATATATTTTCTGCTAAATCCTAACATTTTTCTCATTTTTAAGATATAGATACAGTACGACAAATCAGCTTCTAATCAGTGATACTAATATAAATAATTGGTCCCTGCAACTAAGAAACTTTTTTGTTTGTGCCAGTGATGAAAATAATAACAATAGACGTATCTGGAAGACTGCTGAAGAGTGGTTGGAGGCTGGCTTACAGCACAAAACAAAAGTCAATAGTTTCACAAATTAAATATCAATATTCTGCTATAAACTGATACATTATAGCCCCACAAAATATCTTGATACATCTGACAGGGGCATAAAAGACCACAAATAGCTATTTTTTAAATAAGTAATCAACTTTTTTTCACAGTCCAAAAGTCTTCCTTCCCAACCTCTACTCATCTGTAAGCATGTACATGTATATGCTGTCTTTCCAATTATTCAAAGATGTTTTTGTCTTTATGAGACTTCGTAGATGTTCAAGAACTATCATCAGCTATGAACATTTATATTTTTCGTAGCAGTGTTTCTCACAAACCATGTACTCGGCTTGGGGTAATAAGGGTGTCAGTTGAGGGCTTGGCAAGTGGCTATCCCACCATGTTTCATACTAGGGCTGAAAACTTTTCTTGTTTCCTTTCTTAAAGGAGACATATCATGCTGATGCATGATTTAATACTTACATATAATATAATAAATTTGAAAACACGACCTTACACCCCCTTAATTTTAAAAAAATGAGATATTGTATTTTTTCTGATATCCTAGAACGAGATTTGATGCCTCTGAAAATAGTCATCAATCATTGCGAGATGTCCGCGAGATTTAAAACGTCGTGACGACACGAGGTACCGTTCTTTTTATTGGAGTAATCTGATAAAACACTTCCTCCCCTGTGATGTCCGTTAGCCACAAAACCATCACCGAGGAACACATCCGTCCAGCACTGGTTTATAGTTCCCTAGCTCACACTCACTTATTACCAGCTCTAGCCTGTAGGGGGACTCAATACGCGCTCGCTGCTTTGAGCATGCCGGAAAATACAGTAGAAGAAGAAGGACAGGCTGGCTCTACCCCTGATAGAACTGACCAATCAGAGCACAAAGGGCTGTGACGTTGCGAGGTAACTTTAGGTCATCCTCAGATCGGAGTGTTTCAACGAGAGCTTGATAATGGCCTAAAATGAGGATTTTGAGAATGCTATTGTGGGGCAATGAAGGAACTAAATGACTTGTACTGAGGGCAGAAATGCTTTACAGGCATCCTAGTCTGGCATAGTGAAAAGGAGAAACAAGCATGATATGTCTCCTTTAACATCAGTAAACATCTGTCAGATATCACTAGGCTACCACAGAGACTATAGGACATGCAGGGTGTTTCCAGCGCTCACACGCATGTATTAATAGAGCACAAGATACCTATACAATATGTATCATATAAGTTTTTTTGGGCCTGACACAAGACGGTAACATCTAAGTGCAATGAACAAACAAAGCATGTCTTTCTTTAAATGACCTTTATGCAGACTTTGACAGGACTTTTGAATGGAGAGTTGATGACTTCAGATTTGTTTACAGTGAATTTCTATCACTTCTTTCTACTTCAGAGGAATGTGAATCGATGCGGGATGTTCCATTGAGCTGAAAATGCAGTCCATTTGAGCTGGCTCACTCAAAGAAACATGTCCATCTGTTTGATTCGATCTGCCTTGGATTTTCTTGAGGGGAAAATTTGCTCAACAGAGCTGACACCCGAGAGAAGCTGTTTCTTATGTTTCCAAAACTGCTGAAAAAGGCTACATTAGCACAGTAGCATTGTTTGAATAGTGTGGGCAAGCATGTGTGTGTTTGCACTCTAAACTGGGTTGTTTGATGATTGGCTGAGACGGTCCTCCTCTGAGAGACTGCGCCGGAAAACAAAGAGTTGCTATGGTAACAGTCAAGGGTGAAGGAGGAGGGTGTGTCTGTGGTTTGCTTGGAAGTGGCGAGATGGACATCAGCAGGCGGGATAGTGAGGGAGCAAATGACGTGTTCTGTGGTCCTTTGCCACTCCTGCTACTCTCTAAGTCCCCTGCTTTCCTCCTGTTCTCGTCCCTCTGCTTTGCGCCGTTGTTGTCGTCCTGAAGCGAGTGGGAGGCTGGAGAACAAACACTGAATCTCAATGAGACAGCTGAGAGGAAAACTCATTTTCTCGCTCCGTCTCTCTCTGATAGTGCCTTTATTCTTTATTTACAAGCAGCATAACTCAGGGCGGTCTGGTTATTTTGCAGTACATCAGCATACATTTAATGGTGCGGAAGTGTTGTGAGGGTAGTTTAATAGCACACAGTTAAATGTTTATAAGATCATGTGATCAGAGATGACCCTTTACAGAGATGATGAATGTCAGCTTCCTGACAGGCTGCTGGAATTGTTTAGTGCATCACGATATTTGAAGTTTTACATACTTAGTGTCTCAGACTGTCATATTTCGCTCTAAATAGCTTTGATTTATTAAAAAGGTATTACAAGTAATTTTATTGTGTTGATTATGGGCCAAGGAAATATATGCTCTATCCATTTTTGTTTTGCCTGGGTGCCTGCTGTTTTTAAGAAACAGAGAAATGGAGCACAAGGCAGACAGCACACTTCAACTGGAACAATAATTTCCTCTGTGCTGAGTACCAGCAGGAAGCCAGGTCTCCATCTTTAAAACAAATGACACTCCCTCTTGGTAAAGGCTGACAGTAAACTCCTTGTTTGTTGGCTTTATCCTTCATATACAGCAGACCGATCTTATTTTTGTTTAAAAGGAGCTTTAAACAGAGGAAATAATTAAACCTACAGCCTAAAGGAAAATGTTTTAGTCATTTAAAGCACAGCATGAGCACATACAGACTTCAACAATGCACCATGTCAAAGAAAAAGTATTCAATAGACACAACTGTTGCTTTAGCCTTTTTATTGGACTTTTTTGCATTCTGGGACATCTAGTTGTATGCTTATTAGAGAAACTAGTAAGGAGAGAAATTAAAGAATAATATTTAATTATTCAAAGGGAAATACTTTAAAGGTATAAACCTATAAATTGATTTGTTCTTGAAGAATAAGTGACAAATGTTGACAGTCACGGATTTTGTTCTAGTAAAGGTCCCATGTCCTGGTGTGTTTTGACCTTTTATTTACCTTAAATCTAGGTTTTCTTTTGAGTTTAATATTTTTTTTGTCTCTGTGGAGGATCAACAGATTCACGTTCAACTGATTGACTGATGCTTGATGTTCCCTGGACTAAAACTGAATTTGGTAAAGCTGCTTTTAGTCCCTCTGCAGCATCCTCCTGGAACATTTTGCAACGTACACTGAAACTCAACAAAATGGTTTCTATTGGTCAGTTTAAAACTATGATTATCAACTACTGTACCTTTGAATGTAACTGCTTTTAATGTTGTTCTATCAATTGTTTATTGGCTGTTTTTCTTGTGATTTTATATTGTTGATGTGCTCTCCACATCATTGTAAATGAGGGCTTAATAAATAAAAAAAAAAAAATCAGATGCAGCTCTTTATCCCTCCCATTTGGAAATGCTCTGATCTTAAGGTACACTGAGGCGGCAGAGGCTCTGATGAGCTCAGTGCTGACTGGCTGCCCAAACAATGTCAGATGTAAAGGAGGGAGGGGTTACAGTCTAAGGGGCAGACTTTCAGAACTGACATGGCATCTACCTGTGTAGATTACAAAACACTCATGGAGGTAGAAGTTATACTGTTATGGCATTATAAACCCAAGTCAAAAACCGGACATATTAAGGGACAATTTTCTTTAAAGAGCTCTAGTGCATTTCTCCTTGAACTGTTCTTCTGCCTCCACAGCCCCTTTAACAACATTAAAGAGAAGAAAATTGATTTTACAGGACATTGGACCTTTAAACACTTTACAGCTGGTGTTTGGTTGATTCTTTTGGTCAAAAGATTTTGTCAAACATGACCATTAAATAATTGTTACCAGTGGTCAAAACACAGTTAAATCAAAGCTTGCAGTCAGTATGTTATTACGGTATTTAAGACTAACAACCATGAAACACCGCATGTTAGCTAACAAAAACTTAGCAGTATATAAATGACCTATAACTCTTTAAACGTAGCATACAAAAAAATTAGCTACTTTTTAAAATGTAATCAAAGATATTGTGTTGTACTTTACTCAGATGTGAACAGTTTGGTAGCATATCGACAAAGGTCTGTCGGTTTTAACTTTAGTCATCTTTGATATCAGTCAGTACAGAAATAGTAACATAAAACAATGAACCAGAGGAGGCAGAATAAGGGTTCTAAGAAATACAATGAAGTTTACTAAAAAATTAGGCCTTGTCAGTTTAATGAATAGCTTGTGCTGCTGTGAGATCGAGGTTTTAAAACATGAAAATGTCGATTCCTTTGAACTGCTCTGTGATTATACCAAAAGTTAAGCTGCTGACAGAATCTTTAACATAAATTCTTTTTCATTGTTGTCTTGTACTTTCTTTCTCTTTTTGTAGTTGAAAACAAACTGAATTAAAAGGCTCATGGTGCATTCAAATCAAAATTTATAAACTATTTACTACATCACAGAAGATTTTTTTAATCTAAATGATCATATGAAGCAGAGGACCTTTAGGCTTTAGAATTTCCACTGATTTCCACTCCTTTCAGATTGCAACAGGATACTGAGGCTGTTGTTCGCACTGGCTCACCAAAACTGAACAAAAGGGATTAGACAGTTTATTCTTAGTCTGATAAATCTCTCTTTCTACTGAAGCATTCAGATGCTATCATCAGAATCAGGCAAGAACAACATGAGAGCATGGATCCTTTCTGCCTTGCCTTGCTGGTAGTGGTGTAAAGGGAACATACAGTTTCCTTGTACCGACTTGGCATCATTTGAGTGGAACACTGAACCTTAGTATTATAAACTCCCTTTTTTTTTTTTTTTTTTTAATGTATTTTCCGAAAAATACTCAATAATTATTTTTTTTTTCCATTTTCAAAATAAATACTCATTCATTCATTCATTCATTCATTCTTTATGACCACATCATACACATCTTCCAATGGCTACTTCTAGCAGGATGACAGGCTACATTACAAAGCTCAAATCATCTGAAAGTGTTTTTCAACAGGACAGTGCTTCAAAGGCCCCATCAGTCACCAGATTTCATTTCAATAGGGCACCTTTGGGATGTGAAACAATTAGTTCACTTCATGGACGTTAAACCGGCAAATCTACTGCAGTTATGTAACGCTGTCATGTCAATATGACAAAAATCTGAGTTGTGTTTGTACCTTGTTGTGTCTATGCCACAAAGAATCATTTTGCCTTGGCCCATTATGAAGTCATGGATGTATAATGCCTCTATAAAGTGCCATGTTGTCTTTGCCTTAAATAACTCAGTGATTTGTATAATTACTTTCCTACACCCTGAGAGGAATTGTTTATGCTAATGAGATCAATAGAGAGTCTAATGTTTGTCTTATTTCATTTCAAGAACAGCCGTATTATGGTTCAACTTATAATCCTCTCTTCTTGTTCTTCTCTAACACTCTACGGACTGACCATCTCTGCTTTTTTTCTGCCTTGCCTCTTCACTGTTGAAGCCCGCCTGCCTCATTCAGCTGTGTGAACAGAGGTCAGAACTTAGGATTCAAGGCATGGAGACATTAGTATTCCCAAGGCCCACACTCTGACCAAGCCATCTGCTGCTTTCACACTGCTTCCATTGCCCTCTGTCTTCTGCTTTAAGCACACTCACTTTTAAGACGCGTGTCTGCCAAACAAGGGGGAATGTCTAAGGTTAATTTAAAGCTGGCTCTTACAGTAGATGAAGCGCTTTGTGGCAGGCATGAATAGATCTGTCAGGGGAGACAGCCTCGCACAAGTGGTCCCCAGCTGCAGTGTAAAACAGACAGCAGGAAAGCAGGCTGGTGTGTTGCTAATAGTAATACCAGTGTGGGTGTTAGTGTGTCAAGCCTTTTTTTAGTGATGGTGATAACAGCTTGCCTACATTTCAGGGTGTTTGTGTGGGAGACAGATACTGTGTATGTGTGTGTGTGTGTGTGCAGGGGTGTGTTTGTGTGTGTGAGTGTATGAGTGGGATATTGAAAAAATGTGGAGTCATGGATCCAGCTAAATCCTTTATTTCTCTATACATGCACCAATCATTGATTCGTTTTCTTTAGCCACTCAATCATCAAGCATGCCCTTCATATGTTTTATGTAACAGAGAAACAGCCTGTTAAGAAGAGACTCACGTAATACATACATTGAAACACTCCAGAGACCATGAAACTAGAGCCATAACAATATTTTTTCGACCCTTATCCACTAAGGATAAAGCCTTACGTTTTTTTGCTCTTAGTAGCAAATGTAGGGAAGAAAAAATCTCTAAGAGCCACTAGCCTCGTGGCCCCAAGCAGGCAACTGGACTTATTACCAAATCTATGATATTTCTGTTTTGTATAAAGTATGAAGTTCTGGTTTTGATGAGTATGATCCATAATAAGTTCAGTCTAAGTAGCCGCTGGTGCCTTTAAGTTTGCTGGCATGAGTAACTGTTTATGTATTTGCTCCAGCTTAATCACTTCTTTTTCTGGTTATTTTTTCTGTTTTCTTCTGTGCACAGTGCCCTGCATAAATGAGTATACCCCCTAGTAAAAGTAATGTATTAATCAATATCTAAATTAAAGGGACTGTGAGGAGTTTCGAAGTAATTACAAAAATGTCTCACTTTTAGATATATGCCTGATCAAAATACACACTTTAAGATGAGTTTTATAGCATCAAAATAGGTTATCTATAAATGCTATTCCTTGGCTTCGTGGTCGGGTCGGACAGGGCTGGACTGGCCTGGATACTCAACTTCAGGAACAAGACAATTAAAACTAGAGCAAATTTATATTATTTGGACACGTCTTAGAGCACCAGGCTGTAAGTAGCCATATATAACCGGCTACAAAACTACGATACTAAGTTTTCCAAAAATTGCTTGTTGTCACACATCAAAAACTACCGCTACGTAACTAGAAAGAGATACATTACCTCGTCGCTTTGCATTCTGTAAGTTGTTGAAAAAAGAAGTTGTAAAGCAATGCAGAGTTCTGAGGAAGGTCCGAGCTGCATTTATTAGCATCACAACAAACATGCTTTAGTTTGGGTCACGTCTTTTGTTGCGTTCCAGTTGTAGTCAGAAGTTGGAATTTCCGAGTTCCGAGTAGGAAACTGCAACTGGAATGTTCCCTGAAGTCGGAATTTTCTTCTGGGAACTCGGTGAAACCTTGCCACCACCGAGTTGACAATGGAAGATGGATCCCCCCAGTGTGAACAGTTATTTAGCTCCTGTAATAATCAATTTATTTGCACTTCTGACTGGGGTGTGTCGCTCTAGATCAGCTGTATACATCTTATTGTAAGACTTATATTTACAAAAATGTTGCCATAGTGATAATCACAATCTTCATGTGATATTTGTGAACAAAAATGCAGAGCGTGCTAACAACAGCTAACAATAGCCTGGTAGATGGGGATGTTTTTTTCTGACTTCAACTGGAATGCCGATAAGTCAGAGATGATGTCACTCCCATTTTTGAGGTTACTGGAACGCAGCATTACGACAGTCGCGGCGCGTGCTCATGGGTAGCAGAGTCTTTATGTCGCTGGAAAGAGATTGTCCTCATAGCACCTTTAACAAAAGAAGAATTTTCCAAAGTTTTGACAAAGCTTGACTTCAACATAACATTTTTTACCATAAGATGAAAATAAGCGTAATATGCTCACTAAAATTGAGCCTTGCTCCCGCCCCTTTGATTGGGGTGTATTAATTTTTTGCATCCTGCTATTAAATTGAAGAAAAACTTTTCTGAGTGCAAACCTTGAAAAAAATTATTTGCAATCAATGTCCTACATTTGGGGAGATATTTTGTGGTGTAGTATGCCATAGAAAATGTCGATTTTGAAAGGATCTGATTGGGTGTACAAATTTATGCTGAGCACTGCAAGTTTTAGACATTTTCAAAAATTGAAAATTATTCAGCAAAAAAAGCCTCATGTTCTTTCTGGGTGTTCTTTTTTGAACGTTGTAAGGAAAAACTGGAAGTCAGTGTCCAAATCACCTTGCACAGAGACCAACAAAACAAACAAGCCAATCGTGCTTGTGACACTATAAATTTAGCTAATCACATAACGGAGAAGTTAGATGTCTAATGAAATAACTGAAAATGGCACTGCTCCATTCTTCTACCCTCGATTCATTGTGCAGAGCAATGCTCTTCAAAGAAGAATAGGGGTTATTTAGTTGAAAAAAAGGAGAAACAGCAGTGCAGTTGGGGTATAACAGCCATCATCAATTCAGCATAAATATTAACTGTCTTGATATAGCTACCTGTGTGATGGAAGTATGTTGAAAAAAAACTAGAAAGTGTTCTTCAGGATTCATTTCAGATCAAGTCTTCAGCGCCAGTGAATGTACAGCACTAGGTGGATTAGGAGACCTTTCCTCTTCACAGTTGGTAGCTGCAATTAAACAAATGTTTCCACACTTACTTGCCAAATCAAGCTGAGACTACTGAAGCACAATAATAAGGTTTCTGCTTTTAACAGCAGATGCAGTGGAACTCATCTGCAAAATCCTTAGGAACTTGTAAGATTCCTAATGTTTGTTTTATGCAGTTTAGGGCAGTGGTTTTCAGACTATATGGAGTTGAATTTGAGATCCACTGGTTTAGGGCTTTAGTATCAGTCTCCATTGCTACTCATACAGACTGTAAATACCAAACTGTCCTATGCTAAGTTGTCTGATTCAAATAACTGAACATTTTACCCGCAGTACACACGCATTTATACTGCACTTATAGTGTGTGCTCAAGCAAGCAGAAGTCTGGAATCTCTCAAAACAATTGTATTAATATTTTTGAGAACCATGATGCACAAGATAAAACCTTAGAATATAAATAGAATATAAATTCTGATTTGCTCCTAATAAAGCCAAACAGGTTGGATGGATTCCCTGTGTGTCTTGATGATTACATCACCATTCATGTATCAATGCGTGCAATTAAAGAAGAGCCAAATCTGAACTGTCTGCCAGACAAAACAGATTCAGGAAAAAAGCCACCTGGTAAGGCAGTCAAAGGAGTCCCACATTTTTCCAACAGTTGTAATAGCAGAGTGGAAAGAAGAAATCATGATGTGAAACAGTAAAATAGCAACATTTGAGTAACACCATTGCAAAGAGGGCAGAGAAAGGCCAACAAAGAGGAGGTTGGAGGGTATCAGTTCCCAGGGGAAGCAGTTACCCCTAGTTACCAATCCTTACCACGAGCTCCAGGGAATTGTTCGAAGCAGAGCAGAATCTCTCCAGGAGGATGCTGGGATATAATGTGGAGGGGCAAAGAGGGTGGAGTCAGGGAGATGCTCTCTGTGTAGCAGCTGGTGGGGGAAGGGAGGAGCAAAAAGAGATGGGAGGGAGGGAAGGAGGAAGGATGGAGCAGTTGTTGCTGCAGGAGCCAGTGCGATTGTGTTTCTCATCCCAGGCCAGGACCTCAGGTAAGACAAAGAGTCAGTGTTTCACAGATGTTTCCAGGGCGAGGTCAGAAGTTTGTGGTAAAACCTTTTTTGTAAGCTGCTGAACAACAAACATTTTTTATTAGATGTAATTTTGCTATATTTCATCAGGTATGTAGAACATGTGAGGTCCTGAAGTGCATTTAAAAATCTGCATCAATTAGTGACCCAAGGCTTTGTGCACGAATGCAGTCTTGATTTGACTACCTGTAGAACCACCAGCCTTATGTATGTGAGTGTGCACACGCTCCTTTCTTCTGTCATTGTGTTTTAGTGTAAAGGTGCTTGTGCCCAGTCGCACTGAGTTAATTAACATGTGTAATAGCTGCTGCTGGAAAATCTAATTATGGTGAAGGAAAATAGGGAAAAGCGGCAACTACACACCCCTCTGAGGACAGTTGTTCTTGGCAACTGGATGGCACAACAGTTGTGAAGGAGACAAAATGCATGTTTGCACATAGGGCTTGCTTTTGTGAAGAAAGAAAAAACACCAATTTCAAGCTGTTATATGATGACAGTTTACAATACACCTTGTTTCTTATGAGGATCCCCATAATTAAAATGATTAGTCATTGATTTAACATCTCCACCACATGCACAATTTAAACACACTCTAAACTTTTTAACATTTTGAGCAATTTGTTAAACAAACAATAAATGGAAATAAATGTTTGTGTGAAAGTATATTAATGTGTGGAAATGGACTGTAATATTTTAAGGTTTTGGAGATGTACTCCTGTGACCATATTAAAAAACACACTGAAACACCTGCCACACAAGACAATACTCATGAATAAAAAAAACATAACTCAGTGTGTGGCACAAAATTTAGGCTGATTTACATTATTTTGTTTCAAAATTGTAGAAAGCTAAAATAGTGTTTGAAATTGATATTAATTAGTCATTGATGTTTTGATTTTAATATCATATTTTAGTCAGTCTGCACAGCATTTGTGCTGTTGTTTTATATTTTTCCCTTTGTAGCTTATCCTTTGTTTTTAATTTTAAATGTATGTGTTGAATCATGCATAAAGGTAATTATCATTAGTTGTGTTTATACTCTCCCTGGTTTGCTGTTACAGTTTCCTGTAATGTGTGTTGTTTGCTTTATTTGTTTTTAGGCTTTCAGTAGTTCTAGCATTGGTTAACAAATGTGTGTTTGTGTCTTTAAGCATTGTTTAGCATGATGTGGAAATTTGTAGAAAAATATGGTTTTGTCATCGCATGGAAACTATATTAAAAGAGTTTTAAGTGACAGATATACTTTTTTTAATGAAACGTAATCCATCAAGGAAACACTGTCTTTCACAGTTCACAGAACTGTGGTTGGAGAGAACTTTACTTTACGGTCTCTCCCATTTAAAGGTGTACGGTATTCTAAAATTTGGTAATTGTCATGTTTTAAGTGTTTCAAGTCATGTAAATTTCATAAGTGCTTTAGTTGTTAATCGATTTTAGCTCATATTTATTGAGGGAAATACCCACTTACAAAGTAATATAATTTTTCACAACTGTTTGGTTGTACTGAACTCAGTGTTGTTTTTGTAGTGTTCCCAAGGCAGATTCTGGGACTGTATTATATAACTGACCTTGTATTATTTAGGTTGGCTAATTCTACATTGTATTTTATTCATATACTGAGGAAAGAGCTCATGATAATAGTGTGTGAATAGTGTAGATACTGGTACAATAATACTAAGCCTCATATGTAAGCTATGTACATATATATTTATATATATATATATATATATATATATATATATATATATATATATATATATGTGTGTGTGTATATATATATATATATATATATATATGTATGTATGTATGTATGTATGTATGTGTGTGTGTGTGTGTGTGTGTGTGTGTGTGTGTGTGTGTGTGTGTGTGTGTGTGTGTGTGTGTGTGTGTATATGTATATGTATATATGTATGTATATAATATTGATTGATTGATTGATTGATTGGCTGATGTGTCCAGCTCCTGTTTATCTCTGTGATGCTCAGAGTGTCTTGCTATATGTTCCAAAGTGCATATAGCAATGTGTTGGCGCTACACAGCACATTTTAAAGCAGGAGAAATATGCTACCAGAAATACACATGCTGACTGCATGTGAGACTTGAGAGTCCTGGAAACTTCAGAACGAGAGGCTAGGCAGAAACTGTGAAACAGATATCTGGTTGGAATTTTAAAATTAAGGTGTATATCAAAGATTTTGTTGCTGATTGATATTTTGGGTTTCCAAAAATTTGATTATCGTCATTAGCTAATCGATGTATTGATCCAGATTGATTTATCATTACACCCCTCAATTTAAGTCTATTTTCATCATTTTCATCACAGAAATCTCTCGACTTAAACAGTTTGCGATTAAGCTTGAGGAAAAACAAATTAAGATTACAACTTGTAAAATGTCTGACTTTCTGTGTTCACTGTATCAAGTTATAGTTTGCTCACTAATAAACCAAATTTGTTTCAAGAGAGACATAATTCTCTCCCGAGATGATCATTCCTAGCCACAAGCAAGTAAAGGATCGATCCAAGTCTGGACTCTCTCTGTTTGCCCTGTGGTGTCATTATACATGTGCAGGACCTATGTGCAGATGACCTTGATTTGACTATTGATTATTTCTCTGCCGCTGTCTCGATAGTCTATCATATGAAGGCACAGTCTCTTGACAATCTTCTGTCTATTGTTGTGAGGCTGTGCCTAAGGGATGTGTGGAGCCCACTGTTGTGTACTTGAATCCATAGCTTTGTTGTATAAGAACAAAAAGTTTCCTTAGGTGTGGGCTAAGTAATTCAGAGATGGACTGGTTCATTGGCCATTTAAGCATGTTGCATTTTTATTCAACCCACAGAAAATGAGGAAGAGTGATCAATGGAGGGCCATTTTTTTTTGTTCCTTGTGAGGATTTAGGTATGACATCAAAAAGTAGACTCTTTATTTTGTTCCATTTTGATTATGGTTGGCATTAATCTCTTTGGTCTGCTGAAACTCACAAACACACTGTTGCACTTACCTCAAAAGCCCTTAGAGCTTGCTTTCTTCACCCTCGATTATTTTATGTCCATCTAGTTTTTCAATGGCATGTGCCTGTTTTTGAATAAGGATTTTGAATTACATTTGTTTTGTTCTAACACTGTACACCCTGTGTCTTTCCGTGTCTCCTAGGGTCAGACCAATAACGATGCATGGCCTGTAAGCAGCCAATCATGGCTCATAGGAAGAGGCCGGGGACCACTGGAGGAAACAGTATGGCAGCTCCAAGCCTCGCCCCCTGCTCCAACTCTCATCCTACAGAGTCATGTGAACCGAAAGCCCTCCCTCCTCGGCCACGGCCAGTCCACTACCCCAAAGAGTCACGTGATCCAAAACCTCTCCCCCGCTCCTGTAAGGCACAGTATTCTGCCCCAAAGTCTCAAGAAGTGAGTCACAACCATCCAGAGGCAGATGTGGGCAAAGAAGTAGAGGTGAAGCGGTATAGCAGCCAGGCAGATGCAACGGTGGAGGACCAGCGGCCTGCAACACCATCCACACCAGAACATGACCACGACCATGACCTAGATGAGCACGATGGGCCAGACTTCCATGGCGGAGCTGACAGCCTGGATGATGACTCGAGCTCTGACTACATCAATAATACTTCAGATGACGAGGAAGATTATGATGACGGTAACACTAATGTTCACAATCATAATAATGACTTTGTAATGATCACAGACATAGATTTTATCCTCTTCTATTCATTATGGTTTCTCCAGAATTGCCTCTGACTTTTTCCATTCTTTTGTGTCTATTGTTCCATTTTCATTCATATTTTCAACTGTGATTTGATTTTTTTGGCAGCCAACACAAAGAGCAGAACAAACTAGAAGATAGAAAATTTTAATAAACTGTTGGAGACAGCATCATCAAAAGGCTGTTTTTGTTCAGATGAGACACCAATGTTTTCTGTTTGTTAACTCAAGCAACAATCCATTTCAGCAAAACATCCCCAAGAGTGTATTATAATTTTACTTGTATCCGAAAGAAATAAGAGTGAATCTCGCTAGTATGTCAATCCCAGCATATTTAGATTGAAGTGGATTATCAATGTTATAGTTGTGCAGTAAAAGTGAGGCAAAACTGTGTCATGCTGATATGTCATTATCATGATTATGTGATACAGTGGCCAAATTGAGCATGGTAAGGTGGAGTTACAATGGCCTTCCAAAATGAACTGTTTGGACTTGGTACAGATTACTTTGTGTGAGTGCACTGACAGTAACAAAACTTAAAGGATTCAAATATCCATTTCCCTTTTCCAGTAAGTGCTTGAGAGTGTTAGGAAAGTCAGGACAGAATATGTAGAAAATCAGAAACTAAAATGTGTGCATTCATCATTAAAATGACTAATTATGTGTGATTGTTACTGTTCATTTTATACAATTACTTAGATGACCTCAACTATTTCAACAGATTCCAAAGACAGAGAAATCCCTGATTTTTAAAGTTATAACCTGAAGTGCCTTGTTGTTTTGACTCTGTCTGACGGCTGAGCCACCATACTATACATATTTTTACAGTTGCCATGGAAACATCAAGGACTGCCGCACATTAAGTCAGCAACCGCTGCTCAGTTCTGGCTATGTTACATGTTTCTGAACCTTTCCATGTTTTATGCTACTTGGCTGTAATTGTTCAAGATATTGCTCTGGCTTCTATGTTATTTGTCTCTCGTGCCTCCTTGTTCTGTGTTATTCTGTCCTGCTGTCCTGGCCAAAGTAAAGTGGAGACCCCATGTCGGCTCCAACTGCCTGCACTGTTTACTTTTTGCTGTGTGCAGTTACTGTGATAAGGGAGAAAATCTCTCTAAAGGGGGACTTATGAATTGCATTGCAGCCTTCCCATAGCTTCCAGATTGCTTACAACACAAACTAGAATGCCACTCTTTTAAGACACTGATTCCCTATTTATGTTAAATGTATCCACCAAGAGAGATGTGAATTGGCAAGAATCTGACAATACCATAAGTATCACTATACTGGGATGACAATACAATATGTCATGGTATGTCATGACACTATAGGCAGGGATATATGTTAAAAATTTGAGTCTGTGCCTGTCAAATGATTTGATTACACAGCTTCTCAAGGTGATTGTTTGATTCAGAGTCAACTCTAATTTTGACCTAGTCGCAATTCTCAGTCATAGCTTTTTTGTCATAAGGGGTGCTTGTATCATAAATAAGCACAGTTTGTTGTGGGTTTTACAGTGACAGACAGCTTAGAAAAACATATTTTAAGACTCCAGAGGCAAAGCAAGGCAAGTTTATTTGTGGAGCACAATTTGTATACAAGGCAATTCAAAGTGCTTTACAGAACAAGAAAAATGCATTAAAATCACAATTCAAAATAAAACAACAATAATCATGAAATAAACTTTAAAGAGCAGAGAGCAGATAAGATGCTTTCAGTCAGTTTAGAGCCTAGATTTGAACATTGTCAGAGTAGAGGCCTGTCTCACATCTTCAGAAAGACTGCTTTTTAGCTGCATAAAACTAGAACCCTGATTTTCCATGCTTAGTCTGGACTCTGGGCACCAGCAGGAGGCCGGTCCCTGAGATCCTCAGAGTCCGAGATGGTTCATATGGCACTTACATGTTGGAGATGTACTTTGGTGCTAGGCCGTGGAGAGAGGGATACCATTTTTAGTAGGTAAAATATTAGGTGAATATATTCAAGCTTTTATTTCTAAAAATGGGTTTCCCATGTGCTGTGTGCAATATTCAGCAGACATTATCATTACTGGCTACTGCCCCTCTTCCTTTAACCCCAAATGAGGACTTAAATTTCATTTTGCATTGTCTGCTCGCTGAAAACATCGTGTCAAACCCTGTCTTACCGGGGACATTGTAGATCCATAGTGCACCCATACTTGCTTTTAATGAAGGAGTGGCAGACTGTATTTGTTTTTGCTGGTCCACGCTAAAACATCACTGAAGCATAGTTAAAAAAGTAAGTTAATAAAAACTTATCGTTTCTTATCAGTGTAGCTAATATAAATGGTGGCCCCTGCAGTGCCAAGGTCAGATTATAGGATCTGTGCACAGTTATGTACCGACCCACTGGCCAGGGAAATCTGACATTCTGTCTCATGAAGTGTGTCATGTTGACTGACAACAACAAACCACACTGGGATGCATTACGACTTCACAACAGAAAGTCTAGCATGTTTGATTTCTGTCCTGCCATTGACCAATAAGAGCTCTGTGCAGAAATTATGGGTGTAAACAGGCTAAAGTTAATGGCTTAGGAGCTATGAGACAGAAAAAGTTAAGTAAATCTCTGAAAACAACATCCCAGCCTTTAAGATAGGTTGTAGAAAAACAACACAGCAAAGGACTGTTAATACCTTGGTGAGTGACTGCTTGCATTTAGCATGAAACATATCATTGATCATAACATTTGGAATAAGGAACAAGTACAGTATTCTAAATACAGTGTGTTTGTCTTCTGTACTCAGTGTCAGCCCTCGTCTTCCAGCATCATCACATCAGTCATTATTTTCAGCTGGTTTTAATCATGCAGTCTGTTGAACATAAAATGGATGAATATAATTGTTCTCCTGGTGTCGGACAGCCTTGCAGAGCAGACAGACCTGCCTGATTATGAAATCCTGCAGCTCTGTCTTACCAGCCTCCATTGTCCAACGAATTCACTCGGCTGAATTCTAAACGGCCCAATCAGGGAAGAGAGGTGGGAGCTGCAGAATGCAGATGTGAAGACAACCGAAAGTTGAGAACCGGAAGTTGAGAACGGACATGCCGATTAGCCTATTGTCATCATAGCTACTCAGTGAAACTTGGCGAAATCTGCCCTCCTCAGAAGTTTACTTGTAGGGATTGTCTTTGACGATTTTCATGTCACATTTAAGTGTTAAATGAATCATCTGTGTGGGATAATTTAGTGTAAGACGATAGCATAAGGCCGTTAGCTGTTAACGGCTAACGTCATTTACTGGGGTTAGCTGTTAGCAGCTAACGGCAAACAGTGATTAACTGTTTTTAACTGTTGGCGGCTAAGTTAGTTGCTATGGCTAATGTCCATGAACTGTTTTTAACTGTTGTTAGCCATTAGCTGCTACATTAGCCGCTATGTATGCTTCATTAGGAGGCAACACTGCTTGATGTGGATTGGTCTGTGGTGAATGTCACGAGCCAAATGATTGACCAATCACAAGCTTGTGTTTTTTTTTTTTTAACGTTCTCCCCCTGAAAACTAATTTAAAGGGCTGCTACTCAGATGGACTAGTGAAATATTTCTGTGGCAGATATATGGAGCTGTCCATCTGGCTTGTCAGGCTGGGTGTCAGAGGTAACATAAGTAAACAGGACAGTTTGATAGTCAAATGGCTGAATTCTTGCTGTAAATATAAACAATTGTCTTAAAATTTTACCAAGTATTCACCAGTAAAATTTCAATGTTGCACTACAAAATACCTCTACAGTATTGTGCAGCAAAGTATCACAGTGTATTGGTTACAGACAATTTCTTACAACCCATAAACAGAGCAGAAAAGTTCAGTAAAAATGCCCATAGAGTGCTGTTTTTATTGGATTAAGTCCTCAGTTTACAATCTAAAGTAAATTGTAAATGTGATCTCAGGTGGCAATTGGTCAGCCACAGCTTCTCCTCTTGTATTATTGTTTTGCCCTGTGTATTGTCATGTAAATTTTTAATTTTAAATGTCTGCAGGGCTGGCAGAGGAGGATGAAGGCACAACTTACTACATCCGCTACTGCCCAGAGGACGACAGCTACATGGAGGGCATGGACTGCAGCAGCCAGGGAGACTGTAACCACAGACACAGCAACAGCCAGGGCAACTGCACTGACAACATGCAGCAGAGCGAAGCACACACCACTGAAGGCAGGGAGACCGAGGAGGGGTGGGTCGAGGAGGGAGAGGTCGAAGGGGAGGTGAGAGAGGAAGAATGGGGAGAAGATGAGGATGGGGAGGAGGCCGGGAGGGAGGAGTGGAGAGAGGAGGAAGAAGAGGCAAGAGAGGAGTGGAGAGAGGATGAGGAGGTGAGGAGAGAATGGAGAGAGGAAGAGGAGGAGGTGAGGGAGGAATGGAGGGAAGAAGGGGAGGAGGTGAGGGAGGAGTGGAGAGAAGAGGGGGAGGAGGTGAGGGAGGAGTGGAGAGAAGAGGGGAAGGAGGCGAGGGAGGAATGGAGAGAAGAGGGGGAGGAGCCGAGGGAGGAGTGGAGAGAGGATGAGGGGGAAGAGGTAAGGGTGGAGTGGAGAGAGGAGGAAGAGGAGGCAAGAGTGGAGTGGAGAGAGGAGGAAGCAGAGGTGAGAGAGGAATGGAGGGAAGAGGAGGAAGAGGTGAGAGAGGAGTGGAGAGAAGAGGAGGAGGAGGCCAGGGAGGAGTGGAAAGAAGAAGGCCAGGTGAGTCAGGAGCAGTGGGCGGGGAGGGAGAGGCTGAGGGTGGAGGAATGGAGTGGGGGAGAGGGGGAGGTCCGCTGTGAGGTCGTAGAACAAGATCCAGATGAACAGATTTACAACGGGAGACCTGAACCAATCCTGGACCACCACCATCACCATCATCACCACCACCCTCCCCCACTGCAAGACACCCAGGATGAGGAGGAGGAGGAGGAAGAGAGCGAGGGTTATTGCCCTAATGAGGAGGATGATGAGGAGGGGGATGAGGAGGAGAGACATGGAAGGGCCTACACTGGAGATTACTATGCCCCAGAAGATAATGGGAACTCAGTGAGGGTCTCTCCATACCGCAGCCGTAAGGTGCTTGTGGTGGAGGGGGAGACGGGGGAGGAGGCGGAGGAGGACATTGACCAAATAGTTGCAGAGATCAAAATGAGCATGAGCATGGGGAGTCTCAGCAGCGGCACAGACCAAAGCCCTGAGGAGCTGGTACAGGACCCCACACCTAATGACTACCCCCACCCCAAACCTGACCCTGCCCCTTACCCACCTGCTCACCATCGCCATGACAGCAGGCCCAAGTCACTGAACCTGCCCTCCATGCACCACAACAACCCAGACCTCCAGAGAGGCATGAAGGCACATCCACGCTCCCCTGAAGACAGGCAGAGATGGCAGCAGGAGCAGGTGAGCTGTTTTTGAAACTTCAAATGTGGCCTGCAGTGTGAACCAAGCCACATCTCAATAAATGTTCAAAAACTAATTAAAACAAAGGGATTTCTTAAGGCCAAATGTTGCACAGGCCCTGTTATTTACATATGAGTGATCCTTTGGCAAGCACCGCCCTTTATAGAGTGTGACCTCAGCAAACCCCGCCTCGCTTTACCTTTGTTATCATATAGATTAATTATGTTGTTGCTGACCTCTTTTCCCTTTGAAACAATTGAAAGTAACTCACTTTCATTCATATCTAATGAATTGGATTTTTTCTTGTATTTGGCCTCAGTGAAAGAATAAAAACAATCAAGTTTAAGACATTAATTCAAAATCTCAAAAAGCTTTTAAAAAAACATTGTCATATTTTTTTAGTGATGTCGTCTAACATGAGCTGTATAATAGAAACAGGATGTTTTTATTAAAATATGACTATATACTGTATATAGAACACCAAATACCATCTGTTTTAAAATGTTTTCTCCTCCCTTGAAAGACCAAGTGCCAAGTGTGTGTAAGTTTTGTTTTGGATTTCTGATATTGAAATACACAAATAGAGGGGTTCTCAGATTCTGGTAGGTTTGTCATGAACTAATCAGAGAGTCAAAAAGTGACAATGGTTTGGCTCTTTTTGAAACTGAGCTGTACCTCAACAAAGCGCCTCTCCTTACCCACAAGGAACAACCCAATTTGAAGAAATTTTTTGACACTCTGGAGCCATTCATTGAAATAGCATATTTTGCTTGTTCTCATTGATTGTTAATGAGCATTAACTGTAGTGATGTGAACAATTTATTACTTTAAGTAACATTTAAAAACATGACTATGTCTCTAAAAACACACTGTAAGCTGAGCCTTTGTCTTAACTGGACTTAAATGTATCTTTTACAGCCGCACTAACTTATAGTAGCTGCATCTTGCATTATAGTGAACCAAAAGATTACAAAAATAAGCATTTTAGATTAAGAAAATAAACTGTGTTTCATCATCAGTTTGGTAAATTCAATCCATTTGTAACCCATATTTTTCACTGAAGTATCAGGGAACACAGTTTGTATCTACATAACGCACATACATTTGCTTTTTAGCTTCACTGCCTGCCAGAACTGATTTCCTGAAAGGGCTGATGTATTGATACTAACTTGATTATCCTTAAACAGCACTAAAGTTCCTGCTAATGGTAATTTCTTCCAGCTTTGAGCCATTAACATCTTATGGTTACAAAGCTTGCTACCAGCTCACTTTCTGAAACACTGTAAGATGGTGGGAGCTCCTGCAATGGATACCAATGAGGAAAATATACAGACCAGACCCCTTTCTGTCCTGCAAACATCAACATGATACAAGATAGTGCTTACTTTTTTAAATACACAATAAAAACTAGGAAATTAGCAATCAAAAGAACTGTGATAAGACTAAATAGGTTTCATTTTTGTACTTTAGTGACACCCTACAAGACTGGAAGACAAAAAACAAACATAATATCACCTTGTGTGCTGTGAATTTCAGCAGGATAAGTACAGTGGCTAATTACAATAAACAATATCCAGGTCTAATTTTAACTCTTCTTTTCTACAGGATAAAAGATAATAGTCTTTTGTTTGTAATCAGAAACTGACTTCAATAGAGGAGTACATTATTTTAACAGACTTAAGAGTTACTTTGTTTTCATTCATGGTATCAACAATGACACTGTGTAAGTAACAATGCATAGGACCCAAAAAGTGATGCAGCAAATTGAGCTTAAAATCAAAAAAAATATTGTTGTTTCTTTAGAGGTGTGTAGTTTAAAATGTCTCAGTGCTATGAGTCCAAGCACCTAATTAAGTATGAATAGACCAAGATCTTAATTTAAGACCTGTAGTCGGAATTTTGCAACATTCTATTTGGATAACAAACAACTTTAGATTTTAATCAGGTCAAGAATAAACTGTGTTTTGGGGTGCTGGTTTGGCGGAGTGGTTAGCAACCATGCACGTCCCGTGTACATACTTCTGCCAGTCCAGGTTTGAATCCAGCCTGTGACCACTTTGCAGAGTGTCTTCCCCTACTCTCTCACCCCCTTTCACAAGCCTATCCACTGTCTCTCCTATCAATAAAGGCACAAAATGTCCAAAAAAAACATAAAAAAAAGAATATACTGTGTTTTAATTCTCCACTGAATACAGATGAATCTCTAATTCTTTTTCAGTGTGAAAACTAAATCTATCCAAGAAATACTCATGCACAGATTTGGCAGGCCATGTCTCACATTGTTTTTTGGCTAACTTGCAGCATAAGTACAAAAAAACAAAATAAAATAAACATAAAAAAGTCCAAGCTGACATGTACTTGAAATTGGAAACCAAACAAATTCACCAATTGTGTTGGTGCCAGAAGGACAACATATTTTACAACTCTGCAAAAATGTGAAAGAAAGAGCATCAACACTACTGCAGACATTGTTTAAACCACTGACAGTATTCCCATAAGACGAGGGATGATTTTAAAATTTAGAAACACACATTAATCTCAAACTATAGGGCTTAAAGCTGTGGTCTACGATTTGAAACCGCAGCCTGCCCCCCCTTCCCTCACCTCTCCCCCCCCCTGTTCCAAGATCCCGCCCCCAGCTCGTGGCGCCTCATATAAGTCCCCTCAGACTGAGCTACGAGCAACTAGCACAATATATCAGCAGCAAACTCAATCAAAAACAGCTCAGCTCAACTGAAAGTATCAAACACGACAGACATCCCCCTTATAACACACAGCAGTAGCCATTTCAACTGGACCGGGCGGTACGCGGGTCTGGCGCCGCCAGAGCGGAGCCGAGTGTGGGGGAGGATTTATCTTTCTCAGCTTGTCCTCCCCAGCTCAGCTTACAGTGCAAACGATTAGCGGCTAACAGGCTAACCCGCTCCCCTACAAGTTATTAGCCCGTGCAGGCACAAACTAACCAGAGTTATTCAGCAGACATCTCCCACTGTAGTAAACAAAGCCATTACCTGATCAACCAGGGGCGAAACGGCCGATGCTGAAGGTCTGACGGCCGGGTTGAGGCTATTCGTTAGCCGTTAGCCCGCTAACAGGCCTCAACCCGGGCAGAGCTCCGCTGGGCCTCAAGGAGAGGGAGGCGGCTTCGGTCTCGGCGCTAGGCTTTTCCTGCTCCATGATAGTTCAGTAGCTAACGCTGCTAGCTGCTCACCGGAGGTAGAGGGGAGGAGACGGGACCATGACGCACTACGATGACGCCATGTAGTGAGAGAGACAGGGGATTGGATGGACTCACGGACCAACTCACGGACCAATTAATAGTTGCAGGTTCTTAGGCTTGATTGGTCAGCTAGTATGCAGCTTTTCAGCGGATATACTGAATGGATTTTTTTCATTCTTTTTGGTCTTTATACTGTGTAGATAGGACCATAACAGCCTTATAAACGGTGTTATTAATATGTACAAAGCTTCCAAATCGTAGACCATAGCTTTAATGGGGTAAATATCACAACAAATTACAAAGGGTTGTCACAAGACCAAGATAATAAGCTTGACTTTAAGCAGCTGTGAACTTGTAAAAGTAACACTGTTACTTTGTGTATGATACCACTGCAACAAAAATAGAGGTTCTGGACATTTTTTATTGTTAATGTTTTATTTCTTATTTTCAGAAATTGCAGACTAGCCACTCACCTGTCTGCTCTGTACAAAGACTGTTTCAGCATAGTCACAGATAGAGGTTGTGAAATTTCCTGTGTTCTTGAAAACCATGTGTTTGAATTAATATTATTCAAACACTTAATGATGATGATAAATTGTAAATGAAATAGGTGATCTTCTGTGATATTTTTAACCCAGATCCCTTACTTGTCACCATTTTTGCCCTCCTTATCAATTTTTGTTGACAAATTTGTGTCATTTACACAGTATCAAAAAAAAAAAATCTGCCTTGGGCTAAATAAAAGCAAGGACTTACTTTTTGTTGGGTACTTATTTTTCCTATCTTTATTTTTTGCTTTTTATTTTGTTGCTTTAGGGTAAACCGAGTATTAATATACGATGTGATGTATAGGCTCAAGTCCATTTGTACTGATAATATTAATGCTCATTTAATTGCATAAAATAATTAAAATAATAGTTTTCACTTATACTAAATGTTTCGAATTGATTATGTTAAGGTCATATGCATCTTACTGATAATCACTGTGACTTTAAACAATATTTATCAACATTTCCTTTGTCAAGATTAATCGTACGGACACAATGTTGTATCCTCCGTCTCTTTAAAAAGGAATAAGTGTCTCAAGGCTGAGCTTTACTTTATCTCAATGTCTTATTCTGATGTTTATGATGAGTCCTATATTTGTAAGAGAGACATAGATAAAAAGAAGGAATGTATAGTAGTATAGGAATACATATAAGTGAATATATAATATAGAACAGTGCAATTCAGTTATGCTAATCTGGACCTTTGCTAGATGTAGAGCATTTAGAACAAAATGGCTTTTATAGGAGCCTCCATCCACCCTTTGTGATTTAAAGAGCTTTGTTTGAAGTGAAGAGGATGACTAACAGATGACATGCTGTTCATCTCTAAGAGACCAGCTCCAGCCTTTCCCCTCCCCCTGTTACCTTGAGATGTCCCCCTCCTCATATCTCTTTCCCAGACTGAATCACTGCCTGCACACAGACACATTGATAGGTCGAACATACGCAGAGCTCCCTCATCTTCTAAAAGTCAGTTGGTATAAGGAGAACAGAGAGTCTCCTGGGCAGCGTGCTGATCACACCTGCTCCAAAGCGAGCACATGTGCTTCTACGTTCATTGTGCAGAACTGGGTCAGACAGAATGGATGAAAATTGGAAGAATGCACAGCACGCTGTAGATTCAGACAACTCCCAGTTTAGCTGAGATGGCTCATCCTTTCTTATCGAGTGAAATGTTCTCTGTACATCACCACAACCCGACCTCTGAGTGAACCAGGACAACAAAGAATTTAATAAGAGCCTAGCTGCACAGTGTGAAGCTAAGAGATTATGATAAGAGAAGGGTTATGAAGCAGAGGGCGGTCATCCACAGACTTTTTGTTGCTCTGTTGTGTTTGAAGAAAGAAAGTATAAAACACAATGTCATGCAGCATTTATGTATGAAGATTTCATATGTCTAGACTAATTATTTCAACTGCATTTTACATTCATATATTTTATTTAGCCGACTGCATGAAGATGTTCACAAGCTGTATTCTCAGTCCTTCTGAGATGAGCTTTTGGAGATCCTTTCACTTTAAGGCCCCCCTCCCTGTGTAGCCCTAATCTGCTCTGATTTGTCTACCGGTCAGCTCTGCCATGATATTTTGTTTGGTAAATGTTTGGTGCTTCACACTAGGCTTGCTGCTCCAAGCCAATGGGCTTAGACTGCCTGCAAAATAATGGTGCAGCAATACGCTGGTAGGCCTATCTGGGTAGGCCAGGGATATGAGTCTTTTCAGGTAGCTTTTTGCACTGTAAACAAGGAAAAGAGAAAATATCCTCATGCTGTAGACTTTTTGTCTTCTGCATGGAGGAACCCCATAACTTGTCATTTTATTATGGTATAGCTGTAATGGGGCATGCCATGAATATATTATAGAAAAATGCTCTTATTTATGTTAAAAAAAGTATGATTACTTGCATATATGCTTAAATAATGGCATACAGAAAAAAGATCAGGGATAAAGGCTGGGAATACTGAAGACATTTCAAATGAATGAATACTGCTCATAACCTTTTGATTCAAATGATCAAAAAAGCATCTGCAACAGTGATTTATGACTGTATATTCCTTTATTTCTAATTTGGGTATACAAGCCTAACTCCAATAAAGTTGGGACGTTGTGTAAAACGTAAACAAAAGCAGAATGCTCTGATTTGCAAATCCCTTTTCACTTTTGATTTTTAATTAAATACTCTACAAAGTAAATATGTTTAATGTTCAGACTGTTAAACTCTGTTTTTTGCAAGTATTCAATCATTTTAATGCGTATTACACATTCCGAACAAGCTTGGACAGGGGCACGTTTTCCACTGTGTTACATCACTTGTCCTTTTAACAGCTCAGCTAGTGTTTGGGATCTAAGGACTCTAAATGTTGAAGCTCTGTAGGTGGAATGATGTGCGACTTCAGTTCTTCAACAGTATAGGGATTCTGTTGAAGAAAAAAAAATGTTGCTTGGCGCATGCTTATTAAGTTCCTTACCACAGTTTTATGGTTAAACTGTTTAGCTTCTGTTTTACTCCTGCCATACATAAACTGAAAGTTTTTATTCTTGTGATGTCAACCAACTTCACCATTTAGAGATCCAACCAACACATAAGCGATAATCAGTGCTACCATCACCATGCAAATAAACAACAATATTATGTTTTACTTGTTCTTTAAAGGCTAGATTCAGTGTAAAAATGAAATAATACCAAACCTGACCTATTTTAGAATATCTGTTGTATTTCATATTGAATGAGAAGAAATAACAAATACACCGATTAAGAATTTGTAATCATTTAATTCACCATTTGAAAGTCCTCCGTGCTCCACTGATCAGAACTTTTTTATAGCAAGTGCCCTTTTTTGTGTAATTAGTCCCCATAAACTAAATTCTGTGTCATCCAGATGTAATACATCCATAATGACCCATTGGTTGCTTTATGTCTAAAAGCATTTAGGCTGGTTAATCTAAAGGTTCTCTAATGTTCATGAGGCAGTATGCTCTTACCCAGGCTGTCTGCAGTTCATTTCACCATATAAGAGCATGGTATGAATCCCATGCCCTTCTTAGGTAAATAACTTGACTGTGAAACTCAACCTGACAGAAGTTTAAGGTTTTGATTATTTATGTTGAAATTAATATCAGTGATGAAAAATAATAAAATACATGCTGATAATTAACAACAAACAATGAGAAATGTGTGCCCATTGCTCTGTATAATTGTCTCATAATTGTCGTCATAGCTTGCAGTTTCAGCACTGTTGGATCTTAACAAGTTCTTTGTCAAGCTTCAAAATGCAAAAAGAAGTGGGAATGAGAGACAGTTTTAAGCTGGCAATTTATTAAAAACTGAATTTAAACTCAAACATACTTTTTTCAGCTGATGAGAAGTTTAAGACCACAGCCTGTAAAAGCCAAAATCGGCTTAGAAAATTGGATTCCATGTCATTTCTTTCAGGTATTCACACTGTCATGGCCCCCTGACGGCAAAGGCAAAGAAAGCTTTCTGTCTTTGAACGTGGTAGTATTGTTAAGCTGCATAAGCGAGGTCTCTCGCAGCGTGCCATCACTGCTGAGGTTGGACTCAGTAAGAAAGTCTTTTTGAATCTCTGAAAAGATCCAGAGGTACAGTCAAGTTGGGTAGACCCAAAAAAATATTTCACGAGCACTGAGCAGATAGGCTGTCCATCAAAACAGCATCTGTGAGGTAAGGGATAATAAAACAGCACATCTTTAAAGTCCACATCTCCTTTAATGCCATACAATTGCTTGTTTGGACTTGACAAGGGAGCACCAAGTATAAGACTATGAAAGGAGGAAGAACTTTTATCTTCTGACAAACAAAACTACAAAGCACTCGGAAACCCCAACCACCACCAAGGTAGCTCACATATTGCTGTTACATTTATAAGCAATAATTCCATGATAAAATTACTATCTTAATATGATTCCTTGACCCTGAAAACCCACACCTAGCACTTTGAATCATATTGATGTCATTCTTAGTTAGACAGTTATCAAGCAAAAACGATCATTTTCTAATGGCGGTTGTCTAGATCACAACCAAAATCTAATTATTTCTATCCTGGGTCATCACCAATATCTCCTGAAAATTCTAGCAAAATCTGTCCAGTAGTTTTTGCGTAACCTTGCTAACAAACAAACAAACAAACACACGCTAGCAAAAAAACATAACCTCCTTGGCAGAGGTAAGAAGTAACCTTAATGGTCCTGATGGCTTCCCACCTAAGATGTTTTCTACACGGCACAGTGGAGGGCGCGCCATCATCTTGGGTGCTTTTTCCTGCTATGGAATAATCAAGCTTCAGGTTGTGCAGGGGCGTTAAACTTCAGTAACTACACTCTTGATTTTGATCAGGAGTGTAGTTACTGGAGTAAAGTATCAGACAAAAGAAATCTTACCCTGTCTACTTAGCACTCATTGTGGACATGCTAATTATGCTAATGAATAAAATCTGATTTGATAATGATTTATGGAAGAGTAAGTCCTGCATGTTGACTATTTATCTCACAAATTAAGTCTTGTATCTCCTGGAGTCATTCTGTATCCTGTACATGAAATAGCTCTGTTGAACATCACACTTTAGCATGCAGTCCCATCAAACCAGACAAATCTCAGCTATTTAACGGTTGTTTGCACAGTTGAGTAGGGCGACACATGAATACTAAACAGGACTTTATGTTCAGTTCACTTTTGCTAAAGAGACCACTAGTGTCATGTTTATTATGCTAGTTTTAGCTCCTTATGCAAACAACAGTAAAGACCATTTCTCTTCATTTTCATGCTGCTCCAAGGAGGAGGAGTTTTTACTGGCTGAAGGATTTCATTTCTTCCAGTTGCATGATTGGATGTTAATGAGCAGTTGTGAACTGCAGGATAGATATCCAAGGGATATATTTAATCCTCCCTCTCTCTGATATTACAGAATGCTGGATGTGCACCATGTAGTTTCATATTTGTGATAATAGATAAAACCAAAAGGAGACTGGCAGACAAGTGAAAGACAATACCAAGCAGCTAACAGCACCCCAAATCCTTGGTGCTCCTACAAGCAGCCTCTTTGAAGCAGGCTAACACACTCACAACCTCCTGCTTTGAATTTCTGTTGCCAACATCAGCATAGTAACAAAAACAAGGGATGTTTCATATGCATTTCTACTATGGTTCCTCTGTGCTGTTGTATTTTAATATTTTTGCTCTCAATTGTGCTTCTGTGTTGACTCACCAGGTGAGCAACGGAGCAGAGCAGCCCAGAAAACAACAGCGCTCTGACCTCAATGTCCCCCTGGAGAACAACAATGTACCAGAGGTAGGATATTTCTTCACAGTGTTCCTTGATCATCCTCAAGATCTGTAGCAAGGTCATTTAGGTAGTAGATGGAGGACATGTGTGTTTTGTGTGTGTGTGTGTGTGTGTCTGTGAATCCGCCCGCGTGTGACTGTCTGAGTAAATTACTAATTGTGTAATTACAACCTCAGCTCGTGTCCTCTGCTTACAGCATTCTGGTAATTGAGCAGCGCATGTGCGAGCAGTTTTATGAGAGCCATTTTTCACTGAAATGTCTGCAGTGGATGCTTCCTGTGCTGGCTCCAGCCCACATCGCCCTGTCCTTGGGCGGAGTAAACTTTCTGCATGTGTAGCGAGCAGGTTAGAGGATCCAATAGATCCAGTGGGAAGAGTGTTTGAAACTAATGAGTCACTTCACCATTCAGAGCTCTCTCTGCAGCACTCTCATGCCTATAACTTCCTCCTTCCTCCTTTTCTCCCCTCTCTTTTACCTCCTACAGCAAAGTCAATGTGTGAAGTGGATGAGTAACACAATGCACTATTTCTGCAAAGTCTTTGCAGTATCTTCAGCATGGTGCACATTCCGAAGGTTTTGCAACAATTTAACAAAAACTGTTAAAATGATTGACAAATAAACATTGCCAAAAACTTCCCAAACTACCCCAGTACTTGCAGGTAAATAAACACCTAAAGGAATTTCTACACATAAAATGAGCATTGCAATTAGAAAGATATAATGACTAGAATTTTTTTTTTTGATATTCAGACCACTTTAAATCGCTTAAAATCACTTTAGTAGTTTTGGTGGCATTTTGTTTTTGCTTTTTGCCTTCAGCACACTGTCATATATGTGTGTGGGTGTTTGTTTCAAAACAAGTCTTTGCCGTTAACAGTAGTAGATAATATATACTGATATATTGAAAGGACAATAAGTATTCTTTTTTTGTCATATTTGAAAAAGTAATAGTAAAATAAAGCTGAAAGTAGAGCTTATACTCTTGACTTAAAGTCAAAATGCAAAAAAATGTAATCTAGATGCAAATGTATGAAATAATGTCGGGGAATATGGGCAGAAATTTTCATATCTGTTGATACTGATGTTTAGGTTTTTGAAGTAATTATCTGTAGATATCAGTTTAATACTGATAATATTGTGCATCCCAAATTTATAAAGTCCACAATCTTAAGGTAGTGTACTCTAATGGCAGACTGTGAATGTGTTCCTTTTAGGGTTGTGTCGTAACAACCTCATTGTAATGTAGTGCAATATTATTACTTTGACTAGTAACCAGCAATTTAAGGATTTTTTTATAAAGGATGTCCTAGGTTGGCTGGTTTATGATAGCAGGTAAAAGCAGTCACTTTACTGACACTTAAATCAGTATTGCTGGTCATATGTATATATTCTCCATATATGTAGATGTCAGCATTGCATACATATTTATTTGAATAAGAAAAGCCAACAATTATGTTTGGAAATAATATTTGATCAATTTTTTGATTGTGGTTTTTGAATTCCTAAACCCATTTTGCCAGCTAAGAAAGCAGTATAGAAGCCAACTGGCACAACAAACCTGGAGTATATAACAATACGGCTTCTGCTGAGTTACAGTGTTGTTTGAGTCCATGTACTGGATGGCTCATGCTGTTTGCTTCGTACAGGGTTTGTATTGTTTGTGGGGGGGGTTTGTAAAACATACTACCTACCAAAACAGCAAAAATCCACCATGCCACTTACAGTAGGAGGATGGACTTGGATGTTTGTGGAAGGTCAGCAAAGAATAACAATCACTGTTATGTAATCCTGAAAGGAAGGAAACCATTAATGTAGCCGGCCTTTAATTCTCATTCTCAAGGAAAGACAGAAAATATTTAACATGATTTATTTACTTTGATTCCCTCCTGTTTTCTTTCAAGGCTTTGCTTAAAGTAAACCAGCAGCCTTTAAAACATGATGAAATAAAAATGAAATACATAGAAACCACTGATGAGTGCATGAACTGACTCATACTGTTTGAATTCAGCGCTGCACATTGTTTTTCACGTGTATCATTTACAGCATGCACAAACAGGATGTTTCTTTTTTCCTTAAGGTGTTGATTTTATTTGAAGCTCAAGAGAAATTTTTAATTTTCTCTAAACCTTCTCAAAATTACATTCTGCCATGTCTTTTTTTCTTTCAGCCAACAAAGAAGGTTGCTTCATTTCCCAGCTTTGTTGATGGTAAGTTAATCTGTCTACACGCCTGTTGGACAATGAATCAAATGAATGAACCCACTCCAAATATTACTCTACCCTCCGTCTGTCACATCACAGACCTGAAATAACTGGGCAGATGAATGGCCTATTAATGTGTGTGGGGGCATAGCTGCTTGTCTGCTCCTTCTGATCACGGCAGCAAATTGACCCTGAGTGGGTGACTGAGAGTGCACATCTACATATCACAGACCCAGATTATTCTACACCCAGCCTCCCACCAGCACCATGAAGTCACAGCCAGTGGCCATGTCACTGCCCCATCCCACCCTGACTGATATCAATATGTAGCCAGCTTCAGACCAACACTGTTCAGCTTCATTACTCCTAAATGCACCACCCTCTCCACTCATAAGCTGACCCCCTTTCAGTTTCACTGTATTCTACTATCCACTGTGCCTCCCAGTTAATCACTACCCTCTCTTTTTCATCTCTCCCTGGCCCAGTCCCAGGGCCCTGCGAGCCAGAAGACCTGATTGATGGGATTATCTTTGCTGCTAACTACCTGGGCTCTACTCAGCTGCTGTCTGAGAGGAACCCCTCTAAGAACATACGCATGATGCAGGCCCAGGAGGCTGTAAGCAGGGTCAAGGTACTCAAATGCACGCCCACTCCCACACAGAAACACCAACTCATGTGTAAGAAGACAAACATAAGATATACGTACTTATGCTCTCCCTTTTTAAACTTTTTTAAAAAATGAAATCTATTATTTGCCTTTTTGGCTAGGAGCTAGTGTTTGTTTCCTTCCATAGCTCTCCAACAGATAAAGAACCTTACCTTTACATCCATACCATAGATCACAGACGTACATTCAGAATTACATTTTAAGAACAGTCTCAGAGGTTCAGTATGTTTATCGATGATCATAGCTAACCCTTTTGCTCAAAGACAGCCTTAATACCACCTGTCCTCTGATTAATACAGTTCTGGTTAGTTTCTATTTGTGCTGCTTAGTGTGGATGCCTATTGACGCCTCCTCCAAACCAGGGGGCTCTTCAACTACCGGGTTATGGATCCTTTCTGCCAAATTTAGATCAAATATTTTTTTGATTTCCTATTTTGACTTAGTGTCTGAAGGGTGTTAGATTTTGACAAAACAAAAAACTAGATTTTATGAAAACTGTATGTGGAGCTTGATTTCCAGAACTTGTCACACAGGCTTAAGAACTGAGATAAACTCACTGGTAAACTTCCTCTTGCTTACTTTTCTGCCCGAGTCATGAGCATTATTGTATGTATTCTATATAATTTAATTATAATATTCAACCAACACAACATATGCTATAAGAGGACAATGTCCCTAAATGTTTGGCTATAAAGCTATTGAAGACAGAGCAAAACATCCTAAATGTGTCTTTCTGTGTTTTTGTTTACGTTTCTTGGATATAAATATTTCTTCCTGCAAATAGTTTAAAAGATGTGTATTTAGGGCAATACCTAACTAATATGAAGAAAGCCATGGATAACCCCAGCTGAAGTCACCGGCTTTGTGAATTGAAAAAAGGCAAACCCAGATCCCACGCATATGTCTCACTAAAGAGAAAGATATGAAGCTGGCACCAGATTATAAAAGGATAATCATTTAACTTTCATACAGAGCATCAGTCATTCATCTTTGGTCAAGGGTGATTACACGACGACTGATTTTGTAAAACATGTCAAAATTGTTTTGCCTAAGTATTGAGTTTGTGTAGGTGAATTTTTGTATGATGTTCTTTTGGCATTTGCCAGAGCATTGACAACCAAACAATTAAAACAAACTACAAAAAAATAAACAAAAATTCCCACCACATTGTGAATGTAGTAAAAGACACCTCATAGAAAAGCCATTGCTTCAGATTATCTTTTCATTGGCCATTTAATAAAAATAATATTGATAACAAGTTTAATTTGTACTGCCCTTTACATTTTCGTGATCCCAAAGTGTTCTGTACTTTGACACCGCTTCCCTCTTTCTGAACAAAAACTCTGCTCATCTCCTTATGTCAGGTAATGTTTGCACTACCCCTCATGGTACCCCACAGGGCATCCACAACCCAAATCATTTGATCATGAAGATCCACCTAATTTTGTGGAGGAATCTTGAAGAGTTCATTCTTCAAACAGTCAAAGAAAAGGAAATTGCATGACATGGGGTCAGAAGACCTTGGTGACCATTCAGTTTTGTGATGACTTGCAGTGACACAGTTTGCAAAGAACTAGACAACAGCAAACACACACAGCACCGGACGGGAGAGCACTGAGCCACAGCAACTGTGTGCGCCGCCATCCTGCTCCCATCCTGCTACAGTCAGGCAGACGATACGAATCTCTTATGTCAGGCACCAAGAGATTCAGCAATAGTTTTTATCCTAATGCGGTGGTTACACTAAATGCTGCTATGAGATCTATGAGATGAGATCTATCCATCTAACTATCCAGGTCAATCACACACAATCAATTTCTGAAGTTCTTGGGCACTATGGTGCACCCACCAAAGCCTCCTGAAAACATCCCATCTCCGTCTCCATCTCTGTCTCTATCTTGGAAAAATGGCTTGATTTGGATCACATGTAGGTTTGTGCAAAATGAAAACTTTGACAAATTCAATTTTGACATGTTCTACAAAATGTATTATTGCAGTAGTGTTATCTCACTATATAATGACCTTATTCCCATTTTACAGAAATAAATAGAAATAAGCTCATGGCTCCCGATGGTCCCGTCTCAGAACAATGGCTGGTCCTTGAAGATAATGTTCTAAATTTTCTTTATGAAGCTGGTTCATAATGTAAAACCTGAAATTGTAGACCAATGCTAACTGGTCAAACCCAGACACCTTGGCTCTGTCATTTTGCACAGCTTCATTCACAAAATAAGATAGCACTGGATTCTTGAAAGAATGGACAAACGTCTTCTGTTATTTAGTCACTTGTGAAATTAAAGGCTCTTAACTTTTTATGAAATAAGGACAATATAAAGGAAGTAGTGGTTGTCTTGTTTTAAACTGGATGAGAGATGAAAGAGAATTAACAAGACAGCAAAACTAAGTCGAAAAGAAAAAAATCGAAAAGCATCATGAAACACTGAGCCGTCAGTTTTGAAGAAAGTGAGTCTGGCTGCCATTTTTTTCTGTTTGTTCTTCACACAAGCCTGAAACATCAAAGTAGAGCAGGATGGCTGTGTGTTGCTGTGTCCTTGTCTTTGAAAATGTGTTTCAGTTGCCTCTCACTTTTTAAAGGCATCATTGTATTTTCTTATCATTACCGCCTTGCAGATGAGCCCAGGCTTGCTAAATCAATTCGAAGTGTCTGAAATTTTCCTGTGGATGTGCGTGTGTGTGTGTGAGTCGGGTGGGATGCTATCCTGCCTATGTTTGAAAACTGAATCTCAGGAAAAACACTTAATGACCCTACCTCTATATTTAGAAAGTGAAGAGTAGGACTAGACAACACCAGGAAAACTTACATTGCAGTTTTTCCCTTGTATGATGTGTATGGTAGTATTATCAGTTAAATTAGAAAAATGCAAAGATAACTATTCACTATAATTTGGGTTGTCATTTCGTTGTATTTCAACTCTAAATCCCCTTCTTTAAAGGTGCAGCCAGGGGATTGTTTGTAGGGCTCAATCCATGAATGTTTTCTCAAAAGTCACACATTTTCAGGTATTTTGAGAATTGTTACTGTGCCATCTCCATTTTGATCTTTTTAATCTATATAGTGTTTGGAATGGGAGAAAACCATGTCTTTGATTCCCCTGCTGTCCTCCTTTTATCTGTCACTGAGTGCAGTGCTGAGACAGAACACATGACACGTGTTTCTTGTTTCTTTGAACATATTTGTATGTACAGCTGCAACTTAAACAATCCCAGTGTTCATGCCATTAACATATACTGCTACGACTGAGGCTGTCAATCAGACAGACTTTTATGATTAGGGAGTAAGATGAGAAAAATGACTGTAAGTAGCAGCATGATTGCCTTAGGTCTCATGACCAGTATTGCACATCCACATTATATTTAACACATGTTGATGTGTGATTGTGTTATCCCTATCTAAAACTCTAACTGGGTGCTTACATGAGCATTTAAAAGATCCATTTGGGGAAAAGGGATTTGTTAAAAGTTGTTGCTCCTCTGAAATGTCGTGCAGATCCACGAGGGTGTGGTTGTGACTATTTTTGTGCAAAACTTTCAGGATCCTTTCAGTGCTGATGATTTGCTGTCCAAGTCTGAAAGTGCATTTTTTTATAATGACAGTTCTCTCTTGTCTATCCAGAGATGACAGCATAATGTTTACTCATCTTGTTGTTTTGATTGCAGAAGTTGCCAGCCAAAAATATGAAGAGGTTGTGCAGGGAAACATTCAGCAGCTTTTCTGCGTGTTTGATTGTATTTGTCATACACTGTCTTAGGATGCATTAAGGTTGCTTTCATTTATGCAATTGTGTATCTATGTGTAGCAGTCCTGATGGCATATAGAGATTGTAGCTGTTGTCAGAGGGACAGCCCTGTGTCTGACACAGGGACTTCTTGCATGTTACCCCTTCCCCCTGTTGAAACTTTGCTATTTTCATTTTGACAATTATGAAGGACAGGGTTCTAAAAGTAGTGTGTGGTACCAGTGCAACACAAGATTGTGACTCATCACTTTAGAACAGCTTGATTGGTTTCCAAAGTGCTTTTGTCCACCAGCTCCTCACAACTTTCCATCTCAAAGCAGACCCTGGATTTCAAGCTTTTCTCCCTCTCTCTCTCTCTCTTGGTCTAAGGCTTGTTTGATCAAAGGAGATTGTTTCGTGATGTGGTGACATAATGCAGTGCTCATGTTTTAGTGCACAGTTGCTGCCCAGACACCAGCCTCTTTTATCTCAGTCCCAAGTGAACACAAACTTGGCTGTATTTCTAAATATTAAATGACCTCCCATGCAGAGGCCTACTTTTTGAAAGCTAAAAGAATGTATTGGGAGGGTTGGAGAAAAAAATTCAACTGTATTCAGGGGATATTGATTTAGTTTCAGTAGTGTGATATCCGTAAGAAACAAAAAAGTTTCAAAGAAAATAGCAGCCCATTTCAAGCACATTTTGAGAATAAGGTTATGTTTTGGTGTCTAAAGTTGTTTAATGATATCTCTGCTTAGACAGATTTTGAGGATCCTTCTAGTTGATATCAGGGGCAAACCAACATTATTTTTTATGCTGACAAATGCTTATAAAGTTCAGGTTCTGTCTTAAGACTATAATAGCTCCATCCTGGGAATTGCTTTTTAATTACTCAGGCAGCAACCCATATTGCTGGTCCATGTTGTCTCTGGATGTTTAAATGCTGGAATTGTAATCGTGTTTCGCTTAATACTGCTGATAAAGAGGACTAGAGTGGCTTATTGTGATTGTAGTATTCATACAAGGATGCCAAAAATGCATGTGCCAAGTTTTGTTGCAGTAAGATGACTTTAAGGGCAACGTTTAAGGCTAATGCATTAACAGAGTTTTGGTTTTGGGAATCACTTGATTCAAGGTTGCAATTGGTTAGTTAGACCAATATGTTATTTAAAAACAAACAATGAAGGGCACTGCAAGAAAAGAAGTTGCGAAGCCTCTTTTTCAGATCTTTTAAACTGGTGAGTACGCACAAGTAGATCTGTTCGGGGAAGGTAATAAGGCAAAGTTTTTATAAACTGTTCAGAACAGGTCAGTACATGTACTGTACTGTGCAGGTGTTTTTCAAGATTCTTAAATTCACACATGGACTATCAAGGTTGTGATAAAAGAGTATGAAATTAAGACTGAAGCTGTATTTTCTATGTTAATAGGATTATATAACTCAAGGATGTATGATTCATTTCAAATGCTGTGTAAACAGGGACTTCATAACTCCCATGCTCTACAGACAGAGCTCTAGACCTGCACCCAGGGCAGACTATTTTCTTTAATGACAACACTGACACCACAAGTCTTGTAAGAAGCTTCATTGTGCTCTCACTGATGAGAACCAGCATGGAAATACATGAAACTAAACCCACTAAATCTTTCTAATCCAAAGTCTGAAGTGTCAAAAACCAGTCAAAGGTTTCTGGGATCAAAGAAAAGGATAAAAGAGAGCGAGCAGGATCTAAAAGCTTTCTGGCCTGCTTGCTGCTCCCACTCTGAAAGTCTTCTACTGGCACCACTTCACATCTATGCAATCTTCATCTGGTTCTCCTCTCACTCACTATGTCACGCACAATTTCCTTCTCTGCAAAAAGTCTTGTCAGGATGAAACCATGGAAACAGTTCGCTATCATCTTTTAGTGCCTCCTCTTGTTGGCACAGGTCCATAGAACAAGAAGACGTCCATTATCTCGTTGATGTGTCCCTTGTGAAGACATGAGTAGATGTACATTACACAACATTTAATCTTTGATACTGATACGGACAGCACGGCACATGCAGTAATGTGCAGACATACTTGTTAATATGCCACTGATCAGTCTCACATGAAGTATGTAGACATTGCAGTGGAGAAATGTATGTGCCAGGTAAACTGCAGAAAGGCTGTAAATGTTGTTTGTCAGATCTTTTAGGTTAGATATTTTCTCTGTTTGATGTAATATTTATAGAGCTCCATTCCCTTTTACTCCCTCACTCCTGCTGTCTCTCCCTCCATACTTCTCAGCCGAGCAGTCAATGATGCTGAAACCCTCAGATGTCTGTCTTACATGAGAACAGATCATGGAGAAGGAAACTTTGAAATCCCCCCAAAAAGAGTCCTTTTTCCCTTTTCAGCTCCCTTTCCCCCCTCTCTCTAATTCTGTATCAGCACTACCAGCTCCTCAGCACAGTGTCGCAGACAAACATCCAGTCCCACACTCTGTAATGAAAAGGTCAAGACTGTTTCCTCTGGTTGATGGCAGACGGAGAGAGTGGCAGCAGCTCTGCGTGAACTATGTAAAGTACAGAAGAGTTGATTTTGAAAGATTTCAGACTATTGCAGAAGATTATCTGTGTAAGTTGAACCCCTGCAGGACCAACGCCAAGACCAGAATAACTGATGAACTAATCAAGCTGTTCACACATTAGCTGTCTAAAACTGCCGCCATGTTGAGCCAGGCTGTTAAAATTCCAGACATAGTGACTCGACTTTTTAATGCAGCCCAGTAAACAAACCCCAAAGCTCACAGCTAAAATCCTTGCTGAGGGCTTAATCTCCCCCTTTGCTACAGTGAGTTTATTTGACTGTTCCTTAACATTTTATGGTTATAGCATTTAAACTGTGGCATGAAAAATGAAGTTGGCAGAAGAGACTTTCACAGATTAATTCTGTTGAACTGTATTTTCTATGTGTGATGCCTTTAAAATGGAGAGGAGGATATCTAAATGTTTTGATTTTACACAGTTACTAAATTCAAATACTAGGAGGCTCTCAGTCAAACAACAGAGACAGTTATGTTTGTTTTCTTTTACTTGTGATATTTTACTGCAGTGGTTATAGTGCATTTTGTGGTGTTTACTCTTGATTTTTAAAATTTATTAATGATATCACAGTTACTTATCTGGTCATGCTTTGTTACTGAGATTTTTTTGGCCTTAGTGGGTCATTTCCATGATTATGTGTTCGTATACTGACTGGTAAGACATAAACACACATGGGGAATGAGTTATGTCTGCTGGTATTTGTTCATTTTTTGACAGGATAAATTGAAAGTTACCAGTGAGTTTTGATTACATTTTCAGGGAATGTCAGTAGTAGCATAAGAAACATGTGATTTGATGTTGTTGGTGATACATATTCAGGCGTGTATCCAGGAATTTTTTTAAAGGATTTCACAAGTTAGGGCAAATAGTCTCAGAAATGCCTTGGCTGAGGTTTGTGCTCTTAGAGAACCTCTGGTTTTGCTTTTGAGTTTGTATCCCTGAAAGAGACGAAGAATGTTCGTCATTGTTTCGTTTTTAAACCTGTTAGTTTATAAGTAATGATCAATAAAAAGTTAAAAGTGGCTTAAAGTAAAGTTATTTGTTACTTTTGATACTGATAAATAAGTATCTTTATTATTTTTGGGGTTATTTTGAAGTAACATTACATTTCTTGTGGAACTTGCGCAACTCTGTTTTCCGAAATCATGTATCATCTCAAAGTTCCATATATTACCTTTATTTCCATTGGAGCTTCGTCGGTCCCACTACCAGAGGGCAGCTGAATACTGCCATTACAGACCAAAATTAGAGAAAATATACTCAGAAACTAAATATATATGTTTTACTGAATATTGTGAGTAAATGAAGGATTGAAGAATCAATCTTATCCTGCATTACTCTAAAGTGAGCAGGCTTTGACATATGCAACAAAGCTAGGCTAGATTTCATAGAGTGTGTCTGTCTCAGTCAAGCATACCATTTATTCATTCACACAAGCACAAACCTGTTTATATTGTTAACAGAGCTCTATAAAATAAGAGCAGATTGAAAACATTCTATCTCTGTGCTGTATCACAGTTTTATGTTCATGAATTGGTCATTACATATGAGCTCATCCAGAGGTCCCAAGGTGATTGACTCAGATTTGGCTTAAAATATGTGTTGGTGCCTCTAAATATTGAATGAGCATATGCCAAGTTTGAAGTGGAAAACCTTAAGGGTTTCTGAACAACTGGCCTTTAAATAGGGGTTTTGTGCCCGTTTTGACACTCATTAAATGTATATGTTCCTGTGTAGCCAATAGGGATGCCAATATCTCTGGGCAAAATTGACTGTTCAGGGTAATTTGGACCCAGGCTTTTACATTCTATCATCGGAAAGGCCTTTTTCTCTTTAGTTTCTGAGATGTTGTTCTCCAAAATGGTGATATTTTAAAGTGCAAAAATTGAAAAATCAATTTTCAGGGAGCCAGTGTCAGCCCACAATCATTTACAACAGGCTTTCAATGCTGGATTCCTTCAATTTGAGAACAAGTCTGTCTGGAAGTCAGGAAGGACATGACTCTGTTAAGGTCTTACTTTAGAACTGAGGGTACTCTAAAAATGATTCTGGCTTTTAAAAAAAAAACACTTTTTGATGAATTTTTGACTTGCAAATTTGCCAATACCCATTGTCATGAGACTTTTTCTACGTAATTGTACACATTTTTAACCACTTGCTCTAAAAATCTGCTTGTTTTTCACCCTCTTCATATTTGAATGTGTATTCAATTGTCCACCTTTTTTGTCTGTGATCACTAATGTCAAACATGGAGTGTCAATGATTTTTTACAGCTGGACCCAAATTACCCAGGAAATCAAATTTCATTCAGAAATCAATGTTTGTTTCAGAGTTCTTTGGCTAAAACTGGCTACGTAGAAACATAAGTAATTCACAATTGTCAAAAACAGGCACAATGGCTCTTTTTTAAAGGTCCATAATTCAGAAACCCTCAATATTTCCCCCTTAAACTTTGCATGTGTGTGTGTTTTAGGCTGTTTTGTGGACTTATTTGTGACTTTAAAACTGTAATTTTTCTTTTTTTTTTTTTTTTACCATATCTAGTATTTAGTGGTAAACCACCATTTTCTTTTTTTTCATGGATAGAAATGAAGAGTAAAAGCTTTCAGAATGACCCCCTCTGTTTGTACCACAAGCTTCTCTTAAAGCTTTAAACCATCATTATGTGAAGTTTTTTATCAATGGAAAACGGGGCTTACTGTATATGCGATACAACATGGTGCATGCAGATTCTATTGAGAAAAGCCCTTAGTTTAGAAAAAGTATGCAGTGGAGGAGGGTGGAGCTAACAGTATGTCACTGTTTGACCTGGACGTGTTTAGTTGGTCCACACAGTTACAGACACTTAACTGATAGGAGAGAATAACTCTGATCAACTTCAAGCAAGAAGCACAAAACTTAAAATAGAAAGGAACACAGAATGACAGCTTAAACTTAAACTAGTATCAGACTTAACATCCAATGTTTCCTCAGGTCTCGCTATGGTGGCCAACATGATTACTCAGATGGTTTTACTAATGAAAACTGAAAACATGTCTGACAGTTGAAAATATGTAAGATTTGAAAAACAAAAGAATTAGGACAAATCAGTGCAAAATGTAAAAATTATGTGCCTTCAAGGATTTTTTCAAACCCCAAAACTGTCTTTAATTGTTACACTCATACAAAGAAACAACATCCAATAACCCTCCATACCCTTCTCATTCTTATATGCGTGTGAAAAGAGCAGGGACACTGTCAGTTCATGTCTGCACGCCACTATTTGTTGTGTGTGAAGCAGAAAAAAAGCAATTACTGCCCTCTGTAACTGCTATTTTGATTCCTTTATGATAACCAACATGGCTGTGCCACCGCTATCTCCACAAACATAGACTTTCTCACACACAATTCTTCATTTCCTCTCCCTCCATTTGTGAGATAAGTGATAGCACGCCTGCCGTTTGGTTTGGGGGCTTTAGTGTCTTACCTTCCTTTATTTACCTTCTTTATTTTCCTCCTCCTCTTCCTCCTGTTTTTTTGTTGTGCTCCCGTATCTGCTGACCTTGTCCCGTCCCAACGCCTGCCTGCCCACCTGCCTGCAAGAGGGTACAGAAGGCTGCCAAAATCAAGAAAAAGGCGGTGTGTAATAAACGGAGCGAAAGGGAGACCCTTTGGCTGTTTTTCCCTCCACTTTCACCTTTTTGTTTTTCCATTTGATTTGTGCCTGTTGGTGTTGATCCTCTCCCATCTGTGTTTTTGTCACTTTGTTGTGCTCATTTATTTAAGTCAAAATAATCTTTGTTTTTGGTTTAAATACAATGACTAACTGGTTCGTTAAATCTGGATGGCTAGACATTGTTAAAGTGAGAGCCATTTAAGCAATGGTACTTTAATTGTAGTGAAAATTTCAGGTCTAAATGCTATTCAAAAAGTATCTTCATTGATTCAGTAGCTGCACACTATGCAGCTCCAAAATCAAGTAAATCTAAACATAAAAATGTAAGCAGACAAATTAATCATCACACTTTCTATTATTATCAAAGATCAGGGTTTGTAAAGGCTGAAAGAGAAAAGCTATGCTCAAATCCCACGGAAACACACTGACATAAATCCATGTACAAAACATTTGCCTTGAGCATCAGATTATAGGAAACACACTAAAGAGAAAACCAAAAGGAGCCTTTTTCTGGCTACATTTTTCACAGCAATTTGTTTCCAAAACTATTATGAGTCCTTCAACATGTACAAAATCATTGCACCTGTGACTCGAGAGCTGAATTTAATACTTGTATTTTAACTATTGTTTAAAGTATAACAACACTTCTTAAGCAAATCTGTGTTAGACTGTAGCTCTCTTTATAAGCCACGATGACATGACTTAGTCTAAAAGTAATTTCTGATGTACGGAAGTGCTTATTTCAGTTTTTTGGTCTTAATACTGGCATGATAAATGTTTATTGTTGATGTAAAAGACATGCCTTGAAAGTGAGCAAAAGAGATTTTTACTTCTTAGTTTGCCTTGTTTGACATGCCGACATAGTAACAGCCCGTAAATGTAGTTAAGTAGAAATGAAATGAATCTCTGCAGCTGTTAATGTAATAATATCATACATGTAATAGAAGTTGCCTACAACAGATGCACTGTAATATTTTACATGAATGGCATAACTATGAATCTTTATTTGCATGAATTTGTCACATTTGTGGAAAAATTACATAATTATACAAGTTAGAAGTTCGACCTCTCAATCTGCAGTCCTCATTGAAGTAAATGTTCACTGGAATATTTGTTCATGAGTTGATTCAAGTTTATTGGCAACCAAAAGTAAATAAACAAACAACATGATTGCTGAGATTAGCAATTCTGAGTAAGTGTAGTAAGATATCTAATAAGACTCTTTCGAACAAAAGCTCTCCAAAAGCTTAAACTTATTATTTCTATTCATTTTTGTTTGTGTTTTCCCAAGCTCCCTCAGATGTACATACAGTATATAACATTTAGTTATGCCTCACTTTCCCATCTCTGTTTTATGTGGATTAAAGGAAATGTATTTAAGTTCAATAAGGTTTCTGTCTTTACCTGACGAATAAAAAAAAACAGGTCATTCATTAATGAAGGATATGAGCCAGTGAAAGTGTGAAACATCCACTTTCACTGCATACAACAGTGTTAAAGAAAGTTGAGTAGGAATTGGATTTTCTTTGCCTTACTTTTTTCTGATTGCTCATTTTTCATCAATTCCTGCTCTAATTCACAGATTGTGTCTTTCTCACTGTGCTATGTCTGGTACAGTCGGAAGAGAATTATCCATAATTCAGCTTCAGGTAGAATTTGGTTTCATTTATCAATAAAACAGGCGGATGTCCATCATAGAAGAAACTTGTCATCCCTGCTACTGAAACAGCAGACAGTTACTGAGATAATAAATGGAGAAGAGGAAATTCGAATGCGTTATATGGCCACATTTACCAAACCTGAACCGTGCCTACATGTTAAAGTGTTTTCAAAGTACAATCAGTCACGTAAAATTGAGATTCCTCAAGCAAAAGAAAACAATCATAAAAATGCACCTCCGACAAATTCTAAGTAAACACATCTTCTGTTTGTCCTCAGCATCTTTGAGCACATGTCAAAATACTAATTAGTGTTTCAGGGCCGGATACAAAATAATACTACACAAATTACTGCTATATATCTTTTATTAATATTTTTAGCGCCGTTGCTTTATTTTGAGCTGTCTTAATTAGCAAAAGTGAGTATATTTTAATGAGCCTGCACTTCTCAGTGATTAGAGGAAAACGTGTGCGGGCTCATTATGTGCTGAAGCTGCATCGCTCTCACTGGTAAAACAGCCAGCTGGTCAGGGTTTAGTGTTAAGCTGTTTCGTGTTTCTATGCCAGCTTGCCATCCCTGTGCCAGGAAGGTTGATGTAAAGTAACACCCTGCCAAACACTTTCGTTTTTTGCCTTTTCCACCTCACCTCTAGACTCAACAACCTGTTCATTTAACAAGCATTTCTCAAGCTGGGTCTTTCTTCTTTTCATGCATGCATTTTTTTGGAAATCTTGAACTAATGCTTTACCGCATTTAAAACAGACACCATCCAGGCAGTTCTCAGTGTTTATCATGTGTTTTAGGTGCACATAAGTAGCAAAGAAAAGTTGATGCAACCATTTTTATCCTGTTTTTGTCTCATTGCAGAGTGCAGATGGAGATGCTACAACTCTCACCGAGGTTGATTTATTCATCTCCACACAGAGGATCAAAGTCCTCAACGCAGACTCACAGGTGAGTTGCAGCCTGAAAAAAATAAGAGTGTGGTCGAGCTTTGCAAACTGTGTGAATAAAAGCCTACCCACTTGGACACACGGATCAAGGAAGGGGACTGCTGCGAGGAGAGCTGACATAACTGCAGCTTAACATGTTGTACACGCAGCCTCTTATGAAATCAAACAAATGATTTATATTTATATATTTATTTAATCTTGTGATGTCAGGATAAGCTCTGCAAAGCCTAAAAATACTGCAGCAACATCTGTCCATCACAGTGCAAGCTGTTTGGCTGCTGCACAATCCTCCCACCTTGTATTTGGTATGTTATACCTTGATCATTATGAGTCTCAGAAAAAAATAAAAACATCTGTACTGAAGGAGTCAAATGTTGAACTGGTCAGATTTTATGTTTAATGTGTTTTATGCTAATTTTATGTTTTTCCTGAGTGTTCTTTAGAGATTTACAACTTTCAATGTTGACTTTGTTGTGGGACATTAGCTTGTTTTTCTTTTAACAATATTTCAGTCAACAGAAATAAAAAATAAGTGTTTAAAGGACTATAGCATGGTTGCATGGTTTTAACTACAGCTTCCCAAAGAGTGGGCCACATCCTTTAGGTGGACCCTAGAGGTACTGCAAGCGGGCAAAGAGTGGTGATTTACAATAAATGAAAACCATAATTGATATTTGACCTTATTTAGTGTTTTTAAATACTTGAGAACATTTTTTTATGCAAGCACTGACATGAAAAAAGGCAGATGATTTGACTAACCTGTTAGATCATTATCATTTATACTGTGTTGTATATGAAGCCGTTATGGTAGGTTTGAGTAGTGTTAAATGAACTGATGTCACTTACAGGTGGCACCCTTTGGGGCTGAAAATGGAGGCATATGCAGAAATGCTGAAAGCTGTTGTATCTGAGTGTCTGTGTTGTATATGAAGCCGCTATGGTAGGTTTTAGTGGTTTTAAATCTTTCCAGCTTTGTTGTATATGAAGCCGTTATGGTAGGTTTTAGTGGTTTTAAATGAACTGATGTCACTTACAGGTGGCATCCTTCGGGGCTGAAAATGGGGAAAATACTTCTAAATTCAACTGGATGCTGAAAGCTGGTTAGACTTGAGTTTCCACAGCTTGTTCCTGTGGGGAAAAATACTTTAGGGCCTAAACAAACATCTTTCCAGCTTGTTTCAAAAAACGGCATCAGTCTAAATACATAGTACATCTGTGGGCTCTCACTGTACAGTGCTGCCCTTTTTTTTATTGAGGATATTCTGAAGACTTCTGGTTTTGGAAAAGTCTTGCAGTGTTATGTCCTGCCTCAACACTGCCCCTCTCTCTGTCAGTAGTTTTAGCTGAAGTTGAGTTGAGATGACGTGTTCAGCATGGAAGCATCCATTCGAAGGCATCCACATTTTTCCAAAGTCTTCTTTAATAGTCAAACACCTGATGTCATATAGCTTTGTACAATTCGTCTACACTCTGTGGTCACTCCATAAAATATCTTACTTGTTAGTACCTTCAGATATATTACTGTTACAAGGAAAGAGTCTACTGCTTATTCTTGTTGCATCTTACACTGACTGTTTTTTTTAGCAGTATATGACTTCAAATGAATATTTGACCTTTTGAATGTCAGAGTTAAAGCATTTGTCAGTCGGGTACGTTTTTTTCTCCTCATAAAGGCTCCTCTCTACTCTTGCCGGTGCTTTGTCAAAGTTATCCTCCCTTTCAGCATAACTTTAAAGAGTTGTGCGAAACAGCAATTCATGTCTTCACAGGAGGTTAAGTCTCTGATTGAAGCAGGAGTATTGCTGAGAGCTGTGGGAGAGCTAAACACTTTTGCTGCAGCAGAAATAGACACTGTGTTCACAGTAGCACTTAAATGTACATGTGATAGATGATTCATTTGCAGTATATCAGCCTGAGCTGCTGGCCTGCTGTCAGTGTGGGCAGCTGCCTGGCAGGTACTGACGTCCCGCGGTGCTGTTTGGATCTTCCTGTCTTTTCCATGTGCTTGTCACTGGTCCTGATGTTTTTTCAGAAAGAGATGCTGATTCTGGCAGTGACACATTGGACCACCGTCTGAAAAGGTGGTCAGGAGCAGCAACACTAGTAATACAGAAGGAATACCAATGACCAGGGTTGATTAATGAGGTTAACTTGACGAGAAGGAAATATGGCGTCAACACTTTCCACCCACAGATTCACCTTCTATGTATCCTCTAAATATTAGCTCTGTGGCTGTGTTCAGAAACAAAGCCTCCTACACTATAATCTTTATTATTACACAGGATGATTATTTGGCTGAGTGAACAAACATGATTACACAGTTTAAATCACTTAGTTTCAACAGCGCAAACACTCAGATATCCAAACCACTCTGCAGTTGTTTTCTTTTTATTGTGTGTGTGCCCTTGTTTTTTATTTCACTGATGATCATGTTCTGAGAATCAAATTTAGTGGGGTATTGTTGTACTGCAATCAGATTATACAGTACTTTTGTATTTAAATCAGTGAATGTCTTTTATCATTAAACTGTTGTCCTACACCACAACCTTAAGTGAAGGCACCTTTGACAAAACGAATGATTCTGCACATGATACTTTGAGTTCAAGTTGTACCAATCTGAGGAAAATAACAACCATGAAAAACAGTCACCAGTTTAAAAAACCGAAGAGCTAAAATGGTAAGCCACTTAAAGGGACTGTGAGGAGTTTCTAAGTAATTACAAAAAAGTCTCACTTTTAGATATATGCCTGATGGAAATACACACTTTAAGATGAGTTTTATAGCATCAAAATAGGTTATCTATAAATGCTATTCCTTAGCCTTCCGGTCGGGTCGGACAGGACTGGACTGGCCTGGATACTCAACTTCGGAAACAAGACAATTAAAACTAGAGCAAATTTATATTATTCGGACAGCACCGGGCTGTAAGTAGCGATATATAGCCGGCTACAAAACTACGATAATAAGTTTTCCAAAATTGCTTGTTGTCACACATCAAAAACTACCGCTACGTAACTAGAAAGAAATGCATTACCTCGTCACTTTGCATCCTGTAAGTTGTTGAAAAAAGAAGTTGTAAAGCAATACAGAGTTCTGAGGAAGGTCCGAGCTGCATGCTTTATTAGCATCACAACAAAGGCACTCTTTGGCTTGGGTCTTTTGGTGCGTTCCAGTTGTAGTTGGAAGTAGGAATTTCTGAGTTCTGAGTAGGAAACTGCAACTGGAACGTCCCCCGAAGTCTGAATTTCCTACTAGGGACCTCGGTGAAACCTCGCCACTCCCGAGCTGTCAACAGCTAACAATAGCCTGATAGATCGACATGTTTTTTCCAACTTCAACTGGAATGCAGATAAGTCGGAGATGATGTCACTCCCAGTTCCGAGGTTACTGGAACGCAGCAGTCGCCGCTCGTGCTCATGGGTAGCAGAGTCCTAATGTCCTCCTCCTCATAGCACCTTTAAATAAGAGGCTCTAAATAATGCGAACTTGTGTTGAGTTTTCTTTGGTCATCTGCTTTAGCGTGGACTCTCCAGCAGGCCATCCTATAAAAAATGACCCAAGAAAGACAAGTCAGAGATCCTTCCCAGACACAAACCTACAATGTAGACCAGAAATGGTCAACTAAATTTGATTTCAATCAAGAATGCAATTACAGCCTTTCACAATTATAAAAAATGAGTGATTGTGATTACAAAAATACATCTGCCACGTGGCACTTTTTTTATTAATGTGAAAAATGATAGTGTTGAATAGGGCTGACAGATATATCTTTATCCTCTCTGTATCGAGATATGAACATTCAATATATTAATACCGAAAAAGCAACAATATAAACAATATAGATTTCTCCCACGCTCACCCTGCATGTACAGCTCTGGAAGTCACAGCAAATTGAATTTACACGATTGTCCTTGAATGCATCACTTGGTTCTTGCCAACCCCGTAGTCATACTGTATCGTATCGATATCAAGATATCTGGCATGAATATCAAGATATGACAGTTTGTCCATAACGTTCAGCCCTAGTGTTGAAAGTATATGAGTATATATTCGATGAAAGCATATGGGGCTTGTTTTAAAATCTGCAAGTAATCATGTTTCATAATTGCAATTGTTTTGATAGACAACGTGATTTTGTTGTCTATCAAAACAATTGCAATTATGATTGTTGTCATGTTTGAGCAGCCCTAATGTAATGCTCTACATGGTGGGTTTTTGTATTCTCTAATGGGAAATTCTGTAGGTTAAAAGGAAAATCAAGTATTTAGCACGGCATTATGATGGCTTTGCTTGCCCCTCATAGTCTCTTAGTAATGCAGTTCCCTAAAAAGCTTTACACTCCCTGTATGGGCAGCTTTGCTCTCTTGCTTATTTATCAGACATATTGTTCTCACACGCTCACTTATTGTTTTGATACCAATAATATCCTTGTCCAGCTGTTGTTGTCTATATTTGGTTTTAGTGGTTTAGTTTATTGAGTCTCGCCATTATGCAAATAATAAAACCACATTTTCATAATCCCAGAGGATTTATTTTTCTGTGCTGCTGCTGTTAGTCAATATTTACAGTAATGAGCCCCCAGTCATCTCAGTAAGCTGGAGCGCAGTGAATAAAGACCCTTCAACAATGACATCACCAGCTTTTAGGGAGCTGGTCCCGAGGAAATGAATTATTAACGTGTCTCTGTTCATGTGCTTTTTGGGCTTCACATGTTTGTTTCACACAGATGCTTTTAGGGCACATAGCTGTGACTCAAAAATGTGTTTATACCGCAGTAAAATAAACACATAATTTAGTTAGAGCCATTTTTATTATCTGTGAAGCAGCTTAATACGTAGACAACATCATCTTAGCAGTCTGTTCCTTTGTCCATCAGCTTAAAAACACATTTTATAACTGTGCTGCTGTGTCAAGTGTTACAAAAGCAGTGGGATTACTGTTTAGAAGATGATTCTTCCTCTGATGTATGTGGTTCTTGTCACTATGCCCTGCAGGAGACAATGATGGACAATGCGCTCCGCACTATTTCCTACATCGCTGACATTGGGAATATTGTGGTGCTGATGGCGAGACGCAGGATGCCACGCACAGCCTCACAGGACTGTATTGAAACCACACCTGGAGCACCAGAGGCAAAGAAGCAGTACAAGATGATATGCCACGTCTTTGAATCTGAGGATGTAAGTGCTTTGTGTGTGTTTTAAGCTCACTAACCTGCTGAGTCTCTTAATGTGTTAATGAGAGAATCTGTTTGAGATCCCTGTGGGATGGGAGCAGGTGAGAGGTTACACAGATGACAGCGACAACAGGAAATCCGCTGTTATGTAAGAGGCTCATCTGGATGATTAACTGCAGCATCTAATGAGAGCAGAAAGTGGGACTTTTTTTGTGTTGTTGTTGATGTTTTCATGTTGAAATGTTACAAGTTCTTCTGTGTTTCTAAAAGAGTTGTGTCCATAGCTGGCTATTAAAGCTATATAGGGACTCTACAGATCTAATAGGGTTTCGTAACATGTGTTGTAGACTTAATGCCAGCCGCTCTTCATTGGTAGAGCAAAGAGTGCAGGAGGGAGCTTAGATGTTCATGGGGATATTCAGGAAAGCAGGAGCCATTTTGTTGCTGTTTCAAGAGGTTAGAGGAATGTGAGTGAGTGAGAGCAGAGGCCTAAATCAAGGTTATTTTTCTTTATTAAAAGTAAATCTAAAACTAAAACCAGCTTCTCAAATGAATGTTTAAGATGTGTTAAAATAAGATACATTTAGAGGCCAAAGTTCTTTGTTGTTACCTTTTGACACAGGCATGTTGAGTTACAGATGCTTACAATTTTTCTGTGGCTGGTCAGTTTCGATTTGGATAAGTTTGACAACTGCATAAGATGAGTCTTAAGCCCCTTTTTAATCTTTGCTTTGTTGGGTACTTTCACCTCATTTAGACCTGATGCACAGTTTGACTGGTTTTACCTCCAATAGCTGGAGCAACACGGAGGCTGTGCTTAAAGGGAAATACTCGTGATTTTGATTTAACTGATTCATTATTTGAAAAATGTCTATTTATTTTAGAGCAAAAACATGATTTGCGATTAAAGCAAGGAGTTTAAGTTTAGTATGTTTTTATGTCATGTCTTTGTCTGCTGAAGGGTTGGTTTGTTTGCACCCATGGATCTGAAATGGTTGAGGAAGTTGCTTTCAGTCTACCATTTACAGCACAAAAACAAAAACTTACTTCAAACTGAACTGAATTTCACACAAAAGCTAAACCAACTGATCAGCATTGAGCATGAATGAAAGTAAAATTAAAAGCAAAAAATTTAAATAAAATAGTTTGAAGAGTGATAGGACCCTAGTACTTGCCCTTGAGGCACTCCAGTGGATAAACTTTGCAGATTGTTGATGTGTTTGTCCATATTCTCTCTAACCATTGTTTCACACTGATACTAAAGCCGGCCCAACAAAAATGTGTGACCTTAAGCGATGAGCTAGTACTTTCCACCCGAGTAAAACCATGTAAATTAGCAGGGCATTTGTATTATTTATTTATTTAAACTCGGCGAGCCGCTGCTTGTCTTATTGAAGCAGTCTCAGCAAGACTTGGCATCATGAACAATGCTGTAAAGAGGAGCCAGCAGCTGAGTCTCTGTGCCAGTCAGCCAGTTTAAAGGCTGGACTCCAATCTATCTACTCTCCATCTAATTTAGCTGCCAGGTTTGAAAGGCCAGCCCGAGATATAATAGAAGCATTCAGCCGCTCGTCCATCAACTTATAAACTGTGTCTGTTGTTGAGGCTCCACTGGCTGTTTGCCCTGTTTGCTTTTGCCTCTTTTTTTGTTTTTGACTTTTTTGTTCTTATTGTCCCACGAAACTAATTCAACAACTATTGATTTTAAGTGTTTGGGACATTAATGTCTGCAAATACTTGAAGAGATTTATATACAAGAGCAGAATTCAATTAGATAGAAGAATGGGACACACAGCTGCAAAATGACCCTCTTCACTTGCTCAATCTATATTACCTCTAACAGCCAAGATAAGCCTTTGAGTTTATGGTTTTTACAAGTTCATGCTTCACAGTTTCTACTTTAACAACATTTATTTGTCGTGGTTGTAAATGTTTTATAGTTTCAGAACAGATGGAGGGTGGGGGTCTAATGTCTGAAAAGATTAGCTCAAGTACGCTTTTATCAAAAGAACTTGCATCTTTAAAAAGTTTGTTTAAAATAATGTTTGCCTGTTTTCTAAGATAAGATGGAACTTTAATGATCTCAGAGAAAGTCCTTGTCCCAGGGTTACTCTAACATTACTTTGCAAATAAAGAGAAGCAAGAAGAGACTCAAATATAAGTGAAATACTAGCAAAACTGTAAGTGCATTGTCAAGTGTATGTTTAGGCAAATTAAATTACATTTTGTTTAAACCTCATGTATATCAATGCATGATGTGGAAAGAGACACTGCACATGGTATGGAAGTTTTTGCATGGTTGAAAATATGAAATATAGTTCAGACTAAATTCAGTTGCATTTTTCTAAACAGAAACAATGTTCTTTTTTTCTTTTTTGAAACACTGCTGTGCAGATATCTTTCTTTTTCTGACAAAGATTTTATTCAAAAGGCACCAGTTTCACCAAAGACAATACAGATATAACTGGTGTAAATCATACAAATAAAACAGAATGTCACAGAGAAACAAGACGAAATTAAAAGATAAAGCGAAAAGTCGGAGGAGAGAGCTCAGTACGAGTACATCGGGGCCAACGTGCACCCTCAGTGGACTGAGCTGTTTACTCCACCTGACTCTTACACCTCATTTTGAAATGCTTCTGGGTGTGAATATATCATTTAAAGTGCTTGACCCTAATGGAAATATTCACTTACAGCTGACTTTACTGAATCTGCATTAGCATTACTGACAGCACTGGGACGACAAATTATGTAGGTATTTACTCTCTGTCTATGTTTCTGCACAAATAAACTAAAGGAGAAAACTAGCAGTGATTCTCTTTTATGTCCTCCTCTCTCAGTCGGAACAAACAGCTTATGACAGCGAAAATCTATTTAAATTTATCTTATAACTTATTCTTGGCACACTCATTGCCACCATTGTTTTTTGCCAATGGCTGTTTTATACCCGCTGTGTTTTTATTTATGTACATCTCAGTGATGATTAGCCTCTGTGGAAATAACAACACATAATCACAAACGTGTTCGCACCATGATTTATTTTTTCTCTTGTCTGCAGGCCCAGCTTATCGCTCAGTCCATTGGCCAAGCATTCAGCGTTGCTTATCAGGAGTTCCTGAGAGCCAATGGCATCAACCCCGAAGACCTGAGCCAAAAGGAGTACAGTGACATAATCAACACCCAGGAAATGTACAATGACGACCTCATTCACTTCTCCAACTCTGAAAACTGCAAAGAGGTTAGTCCATAGGAAGTGTGAAGTACCTCCATGTCATGCGAATGTCTCTTCCTGTCTGTTTGTGTCAGTGCGGTAAAAAACAAAGACTGTTAGGCTTAACATATATGGCCAAAATCTCACATAAGCTGCAGAGCTGTTCACGTGAATATAAAAGTTTGCAGTGGCTGTTTACTAATTAGATAGATTAAACAGATGGTGACTAAGATCTCTGGCTTTACATTTCCTCCTTAGCAGACATTTAGCCCTGAAAGCAAGGGCTGCAGGGTTTTGGAGAACTAGATGCTGTGAAATACTTTCTACTTTGTGAGCACAGGAGCTGCATGGGCACCATCACACAGCTGCTATTTCACAGGTTCATCGGTCATTTTCAGTGAAGGGGAAACTGGGCTTTCTTAAGGGAATAAAGCTTCTCTACAGACTGGGATGAGATTTAACTTTAGGAATCAAGGTTTCATGTGCATGTATGCTTGTCTCAGCTGCTCACAGGGCATGCACAAAGAAATGGACTGAAAGAGCCTGTGAATTTTAAAAGTTCAGATTCAAAATAACAGCAATTCGAAACATCGCCCTGTTATCTCCAGTGGTAAAATAAATAAAATTCTAGGGTGCAGACATTATTTTGGTCAGTATGAACCATTTTCTTCAATAAAGAACACCATGGTAATAGAATTCAGTTTAAATAGATTTAAGGATGGCACATTATTTTAGGCCTCCTTATTCACCAGTAACTAGCTGTTTATTAGCATGTTAATTTGAACATTAAAAGCTGCTTATTAGACAATATTGAGATTTATTAGTACCTCATTTGGCACTACCATAACATATAGCTAGAAGGCACTTAAGGAAGAGTTTTTTTCCTTAATAGCCTAACTACTGCTCACAGGTAGCTAATTAAGAAGTTATTAAATGTGAACTATCATCTCAATGAGCTTTACCTAGTAAAGCCTCTGTGAGGTGGTAGTACCATAAGAATAGTTATTCTCCCTTAATTACTCTTTGTAAGTATAGTCTATTCAAATGAATCAAATCTAATAAATGTAAAACTAGAGTGCATAAGGTATGAATAGGACTTAGAAGGTTGTGATTTAAGCAACAATTGGAAGATTACCAATAAAATCCCTTCATAAATAGCTTACTACCTTTATGTTATTGTCATGCAGAATTAGGTACTAAAAACCCATTAATACTGGCTTACAAACAGCTGGTTAACTGCTTATAAGCTAGAATTTAATATGGTGACCTTAAATAAAGTATCTACATATAAACATATACAAAACCCAAAACCAGCGAAGTTGGCACGTTGTGTAAATCATAAATAAAAACAGAATACAATGATTTGCAAATCCCTTTCAACCTATATTCAATTGAATACACAGCAAAGACCAGATACTTAACATTCAAACTAGTAAACTGTGTTATTTTTTTGCAAATATCAGGTCATTTGGAATTTGATGCCTGCAACACGTTTCAAAAAAGCTGGCACAAGTGGCAAAATAGACTGACAAAGTTGAGGAATGCTCATCAAACACTTATTTGGAACATCCCACAGGTGAACAGGCTAACTGGGAACAGGTGGGTGCCATGATCGGGTATAAAAGCAGCTTCCCTGAAATGCTCAGTCATTCACAAACAAGGATGGGGCGAGGGTCACCACTTTGTGAACAAATGCGTGAGCAAATTGTCCAACAGTTTAAGAACAATATTTCTCAACGAGCTATTGCAAGGAATTTAGGGATTTCATCATCTACGGTCCATAATATCATCAAAAGGTTCAGAGAATCTGGAGAAATTACTGCATGTAAGCAGCAAGGCCCAAAACCAACATTGAATGCCCGTGACCTTCGATCCCTCAGGCGGTACTGCATCAAAAACCGGCATCACTGTGTAAAGGATATCATCACATGGGCTCAGGAACACTTCAGAAAACCACTGTCAGTAACTACAGTTCGTCTACATCTGTAAGTGCAAGTTAAAACTCTACTATGCAAAGCCAAAGCCATTTATCAACAACACCCAGAAACGCCGCCGGCTTCGCTGGGCCCGAGCTCATCTAAGATGGACTGATGCAAAGTGGAAAAGTGTTCTGTGGTCTGACCAGTCCACATTTCAAATTGTTTTTGGAAACTGTGGTCGTTGTGTCCTTCGGACCAACGAGGAAAAGAATCATCCGGACTGTTATAGGCGCAAAGTTCAAAAGTCAGCATCTGTGATGGTATGGGGGTGTGTTAGTGCCCAAGGCATGGGTAACTTACACATCTGTGAAGGCACCATTAATGCTGAAAGGTACATACAGGTTTTGGAGCAACATATGTTGCCATCAAAGCAACGTCTTTTTCATGGACGCCCCTGCCTTATTTCAGCAAGACAATGCCAAGCCACATTCTGCACGTGTTACAACAGCGTGGCTTCGTAGTAAAAGAGTGCGGGTACTAGACTGGCCTGCTTGTAGTCCAGACCTGTCCCCCACTGAAAATGTGTGGCGCATTATGAAGCGTAAAATACAACAACGGAGACCCCGGACTGTTGAACAACTTAAGCTGTACATCAAGCAAGAATGGGAAAGAATTCCACCTGAAAAGCTTCAAAAATTGGTCTCCTCAGTTCCCAGACGTTTACTGAGTGTTGTTAAAAGGCGATGTAACACAGTAGTAAAAATGCCCCTATGCAAACTTTTTGCAACGTGTTGCTGCCATTAAATTCTAAGTTGATGATTATTTGCAAAAGAAAATAAAGTTTCTCAGTTCAAACATTAAATATCTTGTCTTTGCAGTGTATTCAATTGAATATAAGTTGAAAAGGATTTGCAAATCATTGTATTCTGTTTTTATTTACGATTTACACAACGAGCCAATGTTGTGTCTGAAAGTCCAGCGTACAAAGGCTGCATCAATGGCTGAGTTTGTACATTCACTCTACCATCCTGGAGGCTTGACTGGCTGTCAAACATCAATGTGGCCTTGGCACATAACCCAAGTTGCTCCGACTCATCAGTGGTGTGTCAATGGGAATGAAAGAGACTGGATGTGATAGCTCACACTTACAGATAACTTACATTGAAACCTCAGCCGTCAGAGAGTGAATGGGTAAATGGGTAGAAGTGTCCTGTGGTGCAAAAGCACTGTGAGTAAGAAACTCTAGGCTTTTTTTCTACTCATTAATTGCTTTCTATCCCCCATTTTCAACTCGACCCACTATCACAAGAACTGAAAAGAGGACAAAAACAATTAACTCAAGTGAAAGTACAGTTATTTTGATTAAAATATTATTTTGATTAAAATATGCAACAGATAGAAGAAGCTGTTTCGTGCCACTTGCAGCACTGTCCACCGGAGGGGAGGGAAAGGTCCCTTTGCAGCAGACTTTGTTGCATTGTGGAAGAGACCTGTAAAAGACACCAAGGGTTATATAAAAGTTTCTATAAATGTTTCTATGTTTTACTGTTTGATAATAAATGATAGGGCTAAAAAAGTAGGAAACTCTGGAAGAGAAAGATACAATAAAGCAAACTGATCCAACAAAGTCCCTCTTTGCTTTTAACACAATGAAAAATGCTTTATGATGTAGAAACATTAGAGCCTGATTCTGTTTATAACTTCATGCTGTGAGTTATCGATTAGGTCATGTCGAGTAGTCTGTATCTTAATGGGTCAGTTTCTGTACATGACAAATTTGTGTGACAAAAAAATGTCACTGACTCCACAGCTGCAGCTAGAGAAGAGTAAAGGGGAGATCCTGGGCGTGGTGATCGTGGAGTCTGGCTGGGGCTCCATCTTACCCACAGTTATCTTGGCAAACATGATGAACGGTGGGCCAGCGGCTCGCTCTGGCAAACTCAGCATTGGAGACCAGATCATGTCCATCAACAATACCAGCCTTGTGGGTCTGCCACTCGCCACCTGTCAGGGAATCATAAAGGTACCCAGCTTGTAGTGACTCTAAAGGATACAGAAATACTGTGTAACCAAAGATTGTCTTTAACACACAACCACAAAATGAATGTTTATGTCTCTGTGCATTAAAGGGCTTAAAGAACCAGGTTCAGGTGAAAATGAACATTGTAAGCTGTCCTCCTGTTACTACCGTCCTCATCAAGAGACCAGATTTAAAGTATCAGCTCGGCTTCAGCGTCCAGAATGGCATCGTAAGAATACTTTTGATTTTCATTTCCCATAAAAAACACTCACCACTGATCCTCACCACAAATCAATAACCTCATTTAACCCTAATTTATAGATGACTGCATGAATACAGACATCAACACATTCATAAAAGACACACTCACATATAAACCTCCCTCTAAATTATCTCTTAACTAGTGAAGGAAATGATACAGTAAAAATGTTAATATGTAGTTAAATTATTTTTAAATTACTGGCATAGTGAATGTGTGGTTACATATTGATTTTTGTTGATGTTTTTGTTTTTTATTCGGTCTGTACTCTAGGTTAACATGTTTCTGCCATAGTGTTGATAAATCTGCTCATTTTTACCTCCACCAAGGAGGTTATGTTTTCCCCAGGGTCTGTCTGATTGTTTGTCTGTTAGCAAGACTACGCAAAAACCACTGAATGGATTTATATGAAAAATTTTACCAGAGGTGTGGTTTGGTACTAAAAAGAATCCATTACATTTTGGTTGTGATCCGCATATTTGTATGGATGCAAAAAAATCACAAAATTTGGAGAAAATCCCATTACTTAACATTGGGCTGTATTTAAAAAAAAAAAAATCTCTGATATTGCTTGATGGATTTGAATCAAAATGTATGGATAATATACATAATATAACTCTGTCATCATGATCAATTTAATCTGGATTTGATCCAGGTTGACGTCACAAGAAACACTGCCGTTTGGATTTGCAAATCCCACTCATATCTCCTCAGCTGCAATTTGTTGCATTTGCTTTGGTCTGGAAACACTCCGAACACATTTTGTCATTTGCAGTGTTTTGATAAATTGCTATGTTGCCTTGAACACTATGTGCACACCTAACAGAGTCCCTGCAAAATAATCTTATGAACATAAGCAGATACGCTGTTTTGAGTTCATCATAGCTCTTTGGATAGACAACTTTCTCTCACAACCATCCAGGCTAATCATTTCATTGGTGCAGACACATCACATTTATGCTTGCATTAATTTGATGAACTAACTTTTCCATGTGTGTTTTTCTATTTGTCAGATATGCAGCCTGATGCGAGGAGGCATCGCTGAGCGAGGGGGGGTCCGAGTGGGTCACAGGATCATAGAGATCAATGGGCAGAGTGTGGTGGCCACAGCACATGAGAAGATTGTCCAGGCCCTTTCAAACTCTGTTGGAGAGGTGAGGCTGATTAACCTGGAACACAGATGGACAACTCATATATCCATGGGTTATACAGTGTTTCAAGTCCATCAGGGTAACATCCTGTAGACAGTGACTGGAAAGAGTAAAACCTTTTGAGAAAACCTGGAAAGTGACTGGAAAACATGAATTTTACCCATAAGGCATCTCCAGTGCTGACAAGGATTATGTTCAACTACTTTAAAGTAATAAGGGAATAACTTTAATAAAAAATAAAAAAATAACACAAAAAGGCTGACAGGATTAAACCAGATTTAGTCTTTTCAGGGAGACTTAAAAGCAAAGTAGTTTTCCTCTCATTACAGCCTTATTTCTTTTTTATTAGGGAATGGACAAAGTCATTATTTATTCACAGAAGAGCACTTTGTTTGACGACAACACTTAAATCATGCAGTAGAGATTTTGAAAGTTGCACAAGATAAATGACCATCAAGTGATTTTACAAGTACCAAAAATGTAGAACCATAGACCGTCGTAATGTAAATAATTTAATGTAAATAAATAATGCAAATAACAAGGCAGTAATTTAATGTTTGGTCTTTTAATAAATCATTTTATCTTTCAGATCCACATGAAGACAATGCCGGCAGCCATGTTCAGACTGCTAACAGGACAGGAGACTCCCATGTACATATAAAGACTGGCATCTTTCAGCAGGACGGGCTAATGCTCAGCTGTGATTGGTTATCTCACAGGCAAACCAAGCTGATGCTGACTGGGCAGAGGAAAACTTCTCCTAACAGATTCATTATCCTTTTTTTCTTTGAGCTGATGAATTCTTTATTATCTCTTTCCTTGTCTGTGCTTAACATGCAACAGTCATTTTATTGACATACGATTTTTCCATCAACCAGCTGAAGAGACTGTGTGTGTGTGTGTGTATGTATGTGTGTGTGAGTGTGTGTTATTTATTTGTCCTGTCTGTGCTCTCCCGTGTCAACCTCTGTGAGATTGTGTGGAAGGACTTATGGTGTGAATGCATCACAGTTTATTTTTTTATATTCATGTAATGCAATATACTTCTACTATACTATCTTGTATAGTTTCATTTCTCCTCTATTTATTTCTCATGTAAATACACATTTTGCTAATATTGGAAGCAGTGGGGGAGGGAGGAGCCACGGCTGCGTTGTAAATATTTCTTGAATATTTGCTGTTTAAATGAAAACAGTCCTTGATGAAGGCAAAAACTCAATAATTGCCGGATGTTACAGTTGTTGCCAGTGAAAAAAAGAGGAATGAGTTAAGTGTTTGAAGTGTTGGGTTGAAATATGTTAAGTTGATGAAATGTAAATGTGAATTAAACCAATGCTTGCAGCAGGGGTTTCTGGGGGAAAATGCCATATGTTTGATTTCCTTCATTTTACTGCAATACACAAAGATCAACCTCTGAATGGCAAGAAAGAACTTTTCTAAATCACATGTAAAAACACTCACATTAGTCTATCAAGCAACAGAATGAAACTATTAACATGCATTAATTATTTATGCTTTTGATATCAAAATCACACTTATGAAATCTTTCTTTTCTGTGCTACTCTCCTGTATGTTCATCTTTAGTGTTCCTGACTGAAACTCATGCAAACTATGAGTGGATTGTGAATGTAACTGTGTCATGTGAGCTGTCCCATTGCCATCTGCAGTATTAGAATGTGTGTACATAAAGAGAAAACTTGTCTAGTGTCGTGCTCATGTTAAATAAAACAAACACACACAGGTTTAGTCACTGCAAACATCCGCCCACCTGTATGTTGGCTTTCAGTCTCCAGAGGGAAAGAGAGAACTGTGAATCATACACACTGTGACAGAGACGAGCATCACCACCAGGTGACGCTCCGACAATGCATTGTAGTGAATTGATCCATATGAACATTATCTGTGTGCATGCCTTGTAAAGTAGTTTCATGTCACTGTGGAAAGAAAATAAAATCAGAGCTAAACTTGATTGCTTTTGTTTGGGCTGAAACATCAGAAAAGGTCTGAGTTGACAATGTGTCCTGGGCTCTGCTTTTTCCAAATACTTTAATAATTACCCTGATTTTCTGCATGGAAGCTCCCCTCCACCAGGGAACTACATGAAAAGGTTTACTGACAGAAAAAAAGTGAATCTGAATATGTATGTCAAGATCTAGCTCATCATCTTAAGCAAAACATATTTTTGTTTAATTATTTAACTTACTACTTTTAATTTCAGTAAAAAGTAGACTTTGTTCTGGTTATCAAACTACTTAATTAAACCCCTTTTTGTAAGTCTTCTAATTTCACACATCAGAGCACCTCTCTGAGGGGGATTTGAAAATGAAAAAGAGGGGAGGGGGCCAACTCACAGGTACAACACATTAAAATAAAAGGAAATAATTTAATAGTATACGGTAAAATAAATCCTGAAAGGTCTTGTCAATCAGCGATCATCAACTAGCAACCCTGGGGCCACATCAGACCCTCCAAAACTTCCCATGTAGCAAATTCAGAAAGCATGAGGGGAGAGGGGGTCTGTTGTGTACAGCTACCAGAAACCCCAAAACCACTGGGATTGAAACGATTTAATTGGAACAAAAAGTGCTTTGCAAGCACAAACCTCCACCAAGGAATTTCTGACATATCTAAAATGTTGAAACCTGACAGTAATCTGGTTTTAACAAAATATTTTTTAAAATAGAGCTTCCCTGTCAGAGGTAATGCTTTCATGCTCAATCTGTCTAAAAGAAATCAACCTAGCAGCCATAATTCCCCCAAACTTAAACAGGAATAACTAGAGACAACGTGCAGCACATTTAGGTAGATTTTGAAGGAGTTGCTGACCACACAGTGGCAGCAAAAGAGATGTTCTCAGACATAATAACCAGTGATATGTGCTTCAAAGAGATTGCCTGAGACAATATTTCAGCCTTCCAGTGACCTTTGGTGATGTGAAACAATGTTACAACCTTTTTTTATTTAATTTTTTTGGGGGGGGGGATTAACCAGTCTGTACCTACTTTATGTTGCCTACAAAAAACAATTTCCTTTAACATCCATACATTTGTTCAAATAGCTGTGCAGTTAATTATGCGGCAAAAACAACACTATAATATTCAGATTCAGACTGTAGCTCCACCTCATGACAAAATGCATTAACCACAAGAAGTGCAAGTATTGTGAGACAAAATGAGCAGCGAATGTTCAAGCATTTCGCCAGTGTTAATTTTATTAATGGATTATTTTTACAGTGCTGCGTGTAAAATAGTCAATAAAAATGGATTACATTTCAATATTAAAACATCTATAATCAAACAAATATGAGTACCCTTAATAAATTACTCTAACCACTCAATGCTAGCATGTCTGATGTGCAGCCTGAGCAGGTCAGTCCTTGCTCACAGTCAAGCTGGGAAATTAAACGAATTTCAATTACTGCAAAACGGCAATTACGAAAACCGAACAATCAAGATTCAATAACTGTGCCATGACATGTTGCAGTAGGTTTTCTTTTTTACCATCTATCATTATCTTAAGGTATTTGAATGAGTCACAATTTTTTAATAATGCTTATTCCTCATGTTCAAAATGACTGTTAAGAGCATTAAAGCTCAGTGATTACATGGTGTTAAAATCAGTTGGTTACAGTGTTTTATAATTGTGATCTAAAATTCTATCAAAGTAATTCGGATTAGGATTTTTGCCATATTGGAGCCACCCTGGCTCATAGAATTGTTGTTCGAGTGTCTCTTTGAGCTTGATCTGTTATCTTTCCAGGGCTCAAAGTCCAGCGAGAGGAGGTCCCCCTGTCACGCTGAGGCACACTCGATGTTTTGTGACAGCTACGGGTCAGTTCAGGGAGTCTGGTCATTCGGATCACACTTTAACATGACCTTTATCCCCACACCCTGGCGCGTGGTTTCAAAGGCCTGGACCACCTGCTCCAGAGGGAAACGGTGGGTAACAAGGGGCTTCACATTGACCTTACCTGAGGACAGCATTGCTATGGCCATTGGCCACCTGCAAAAAAAGACAAAGATTCAAGTATTATAATCAACTGCTGGGATGAATATTGACTTTACTGTTATGTATCTGCACAAGATAAACTGCTTATCATTCTGATTGAGGTCATCTTCAAAGATTAGGGAAATAGATACAATTCCATTGATATCACTGACACTATCTTCTCTCCTTCAGAATCATATTAATCATCAATTCTCTTGATACTGGTACATTGTTTAAGTGTAACATGTCACGCTACACAGGATCTATGTGCCAAAGTCAAGCACATGGCACTCCTGATATTTTGTGTTGCACAGTGTCAACAGTATGTTTCCTGAGTGTTGGCATCTTTGCCTAAAATCAGACTACTCCTGTCTTTGTCCATCATCATTTACAGCTTCGTGCTGACTGCCTCTTGCAAGTCCTTAACTTCATGGCACAATGAACTAAGTGGAGGGCAGTGACAAGAGAAGTGATACTGATTTCTAAAGCTAGATGGAGCCTGTAGTAAAGTGGAGCATGTTTTTGATTCCCACCCCTTGTAGAACTGCAGTGTGGAGATAACTGCTTACGTGTTGCTGTAGCGAAAAACTCCTCTGATGTCCACTTCCCTGACAGCAGCATTTACCAGAGGAACAGTGACCATATCAGGGCCGAGACCAACCAGCACCATAACCCCTCCTGAACGAGTTGCCTAAGAAATAGAAGACAGTCAATTGAGGCCGACTTATCTGCAAGCAGTCTGCTGTGTGATTCATTGTAATATATATAATTCTGTTGGCAGTTTGATCCATGAAAAGGCAACAGGCTGTCAAAGGAACTTTAACTGTATGGTACAGTGTCACGTAAAGGGGAGATAACAGAGTAAGAACACTCAAAAGGGTAGTCAGGGTTTTGCAGTGGGGTTGTGTGAGCTACATGGCATGAGCCTGAACGTGTTTAGGCACTATTCTGAGACATGATACAACCTGAATTTTTCCACCAGCGGCACACGTTCAGGCTTGTGCCATCTACCTCACACAATTACACTTCAAAAACCCAAACCATCTCTCTAAAGACAAAAAACACGAGTCTATGTGTGTCTTTATTCTACTGTCTCTAGTGCAGAACTGTTCAACGAACTGAACACAACTTTGCAAGTTGAATTTTTCTTTGTAACGTACATAGATGGCTGTTTGGATGCTGCTCTCCACACCAGTGCATTCAATAGTGCATTGAGGCTGAGCACCAAGATGGTCGGCTACAATCTGAGCCAGCTGCTGAGCTGAGCTTTCTTTGCTCACTGTCAGCTGGAAGTCTGCACCCAACTCTTTGGCCATCGCCAGGCGCTCGGGGTATAGATCTGGGCACAGGAGAAGGGGAATAAGAAGTGAAAAACATCAGAAAAGAGCATGCACCCAAAGTGACAGAATCCCAAACAGCACAGTAAAAGCCTCACAGACTTCGAGTGTCAGGTCCTAATGCATCAGTACACAAGGGCCTGAGATTCTATTTGAAAAAAAGAATAATAGGACATACTTTTACACATCAAACATTGACTTAAAATGTTACATACTTGAAAAGCTCCCTTCAATAATGTTTCTTTCTCTCTTTATTTAATTTAATTAAATATTTTATTTTATAAAAAATATAATATTTTAATATTTTTTCTTTGTCAAATTCAAGCCCCGATCAGACTGCCATTGCAAGCAATGATATTTAAACCCCTGTGATGTTTCACCTCCATGGTTAACCCTTGAAAACTGAATGCAGGAAATGAGTGGGTTCCCCATTTGCTCCACAGAACTAGAGGTTTAATATTGATGAGGACTGCAGGAAGGATAGTAAAGCTTTAGGTGTGTGTGTCTGCCTAAGTCTGTGGGTGAAGCACGGGCTGTGTCTGTTGTCCTGTGAGTTGCCACAGCCATATCACACTGTGAAATGACAAAAATATTACTTTATATCTTCATGGATATGTAGTGTATATCTCCCAGTGTAAGGACGGCAGAGCATTGCAGCTCACATTTACCATGCAAAAATAGATGAATTTTTGCATGGTAATACGATGAATATGCTTCATTTTTCACATCACCAATTTTTGCAGTGAAGAATTGTCAAGTCCACAGATGTGTGGGGGATGATATCACAGTGGAATGATGCTAAATGTCAGCACAATTGGCATGAACACACTCATAAGTGTGGAGTTGGGGGTTGACATGTGAGTGTTAAGTGTGTTTGTTACCAGTGATGACAACTTTTGAGGCCCCCATTGCCTTGGCAACAATTAGAGAGACCAACCCGATCGGTCCTGTGGAAAAACAAGAAACAAACAAGATACTTTAAACTAAAGAGATGGGGCTAAACATCTGCTTACTTATACTACAATACTTAAAGAAATAATAGACAGAAATACTTTAAACATGTTTAAAGATGTTTAATGATGCGTAATCATTCACATAAACCAGTAACAGGCTTTTTGCAGATCCTTGATACTTCAGAGAGACTACAATCTTATTTTAAAAATTTATGCTCGTGTAGTGTCTTATGAAGTCTTTTACCTCAATTTAACATTTATCGATTTACACCATTTAGGGAAGCGTATGAAGTAGACATTAACAAAACCATTAATAAAAGAATGATAATGAAGATGTGAAAATGTAAATTTCACCAGATGCTGCTCTATGGGTCTGTTTACAGTGACCAACAGCCTGTTTTTACATCCCTGTTAAATATTAAGTGTCTTACAGTGTGTGTGTTCAGGTTCAGCAGTTTTACACAAAGTTTTGTTGAGTCAGTGTGATTCTCCCCACTGAGACTACACCCACTGGGTGTTGCACCACATCCCTCACCTGCAGAGGCATGTTTTTAATGACAGTATCTTCATGTCTTTTATACTTGATATATAGCTTGTTTTTGGTTGTTTATACCTGCACCACAGATGAGTACACTGGTGCCTAGGGTTATACCAGCTCTGCGACAGGCGTGGATCCCCACAGACAAGGGTTCAATTAAAGCTCCCTCCTCAAATGTCACATTATCAGGCAGCCTGAGCAGTTCAGAGAGTCACAGTGAGAGAGAAGAAGAAGACAGAAAGAGAAGGATGTGTGCCAACATGAAGCAACAGTTACTGTTGAGTAATCACGGCGGTAGGTCAATAAAATTCTGAACCAAAAAAATTACTTTAATTACTTGTAACAAAATCTGGCACTGTGTTTGTAGAATCTGCACAGATTCCCATCATCGGGGGGTGTGGCACAGAAGAAGATGGTTGGAGATAAATTGTATCGTCCGGTTCTTACAAACTCATCCATATCACGGGGAACACCCGGCTCAATGGCGACCCTGTCACCTACAAAAACACAAAGAAAGCTTTTGTTTGAATGGGTCACTCTTTCACTGTGTTAATGAATCCAATTTTATTAAGACCACACAAAATAAAAAAAAGACTTTTTTTTTTAAATGTCATATTTTGTCACCCTTGTCATTTTCTTAACAATATAAGGTGACAGTTGCATTGCATAGCATACTGTCTCTAGTATTTCACAGTAAAATACGTACATCCCTTGTCCTCTCACCTGCTTTTAGGTGCTGCACTCCAGCACCAACCTTCACCACCTGCCCCGCTGCCTCGTGCCCCAGCAACATTGGCTTTTTGAGCACAAAGTCCCCAATTCGGCCGTGCTGCCAGTAGTGGACATCTGATCCACAGATTCCCACAGAGTGCATCCGCAGCAAAACCTCTGGTTACACAACAAAGACAAACAGCAGGAACACAGCTCTGTCATTACAACAAGGTAAGTAATGGACTCGATTGATTGGTTTTCATTATTAAATTTGTTTTTAATTACAATTTGCACTTCAGTGCACTACGGCTTTTTACACAGACATTTATTTACATATTTTGATACAACAAAAGTATCGGTCATGAGCTTATATTTGTGTCAAAAAATGCAATATTTACAATTTATATATATTTTTTTAGCTGCAAATGCTAGTGATGGAAATTAAGAAACAGCTCCAGCTGAGAATTGGTGACAGGTAGTTTGAGGAATACATATCATTTCTCTTTGTACTTAACAATTCTCTGAAACATATCGCTGCATGCCTAGCAACAAATAATGTCAGACTTTCACGAGAGGCTGTCAGGGCAAACAACAATAGAGCAAGAGATAATAATCATGACAGGTAGAAAAAGAGGTGACTTTGCTTAACCCAAAATGACACTAAAAGCAATGCATGCAAGGTCTGTCTGTGTAAACTCAAGCATCACCAGCAACACACTGAAACATTTGTCAATGCAGCACAGTAGCCAATATGAGGAGTGCCATGGGATCAATAATGCGGAGTCCAAAAACCTGAACAGGCCTTCGTTTTTCAAACAGATAATCCACAGGTATGGAGAAGGGAGAACATAAAGGATTTAATGAATATGCAGACTCAATAATGACACTGGTATCAATGAAACCTTATTGATTTCCATCATCTGTTGCAATGAATAAATGGAGGAATAATAGATTAGTAAAGGAAAAAAGCATTGTTAGGATTTGCATCTACAGGGAAGCTGTATAATTAACACCAAAGGAATTAAAGTTGAGTAACAGGAGTAAATATTTGCGACAGGTAGACATGCCAAGCAGGAAGAACACCACCTGTACAATGTGCTGTACTCTTTTACACACTTCTCTAAAATTCATTCACAAAATGATCAAATATCTGACAATTTTGCATTGCACCCTGTCCCTCAGTACTGGACCATACAATTATTTGTAATTTACAACATATGAGTATTACTGTTTTGAGAGGTTTGTGAAGTAAGGGATTACAACTTGTAAAACAGAAATAATATTATAAAAGTAATAATTTGAGTAACCTGTCTACTTTTTGTCCTGGGTGAACTGTTACCATAATTACATGTATGCAAAGCAACAAGAAAAAGTTCAACTGAGCATGTTTGACGAGGGGAAGGGTGAGCTCTTCTTTAGTTTAAGTGTTTTCTACATTTTGAGTTTGCGAGGGTTGTAAACACTATTTATCCCTGTAAGTAACTTTTATTAAAACTGTCTTTGCCTTTTGTTAAGAGGAAAAGCAAAAAGGACCTTTAAGTAATAATGTGGTTGTTTTTAAGCAACACTGTGCTTTCTTTCAGGAAAAAAATATTTATTAAATGTTTGAAAAGTACACCGGACACTGTGATCTCTGTATTAATGTGTTGTTGTTTTGTTTATCATGTCATTTTATTTTTCTATTAAAAAAAAAATCCCAACAACAAATTTGTGAATCATTACTTAATCTTAAATCTCATCTTTAAATCACATATAATGAACAAAGGGGTAAAGGGAAATTTCACTTAGATCTGATTTTATGTCAGAAAGTAGAGTAAACTGAACGAAAGCTTTGTTTCTTGAACACATAAAAAATACAAATAAACACTGAAAAATACTTATGTTTCTCTGTTGCTCGAAGTGCAGCATTTTCAGAAAATAGAGCTTAAAACAAATCAGAAAGCAGACTGACATTCCACATACTATGACCTAAAGCTGACAAACTGCTGTAAGAAGCTCGGTAAACAGACAGATGATCACTCAGTCATACTGCACCATTAGGTCCTGGTTCCGGGATGGGACGATTTTCCTTTGAGATATTAAAAACAGGTGTTGCAGTCAGTTAGTGCGCTGCAGATTATATGAAGCGTCTTGTTTTGTAAATTCTGAGCACATGTGCCAGTTTCTCACCAGCCTCAGGTCTCCTTTAGCGTACAGCACCGCAGACAGATTTTCCTCCCCCATGACTGATCAAGCAGCGAGCTGACAGAGACGAGGTGAAAAAGAGCACGAGAGAGACCAAGCCCAGGTTAGCACAGCGACGACAGACCGAGCTAACCTATTATAACCAAACTGCAGTCAGCACCTGCGCTTTCACTTCCTGTTAGCGGGGCTGGTACCACAACAAAGAATCTGATTGGTCGAAGGCTGCGGCACAGTCCATTCAGCATCAGGGGGGCCCTGCCTCACAGGGACATTTCACTAACCCGAAATTAAATGGCTCCTATTACTGACCACCAATAACTGCTTGTATTACTGTTTCCATAAAGTTTATTTCAGTTGTTTATGCTGTAAGGCTGACAGAATTTAGAAATATCTTATTGGTTTAAATGCGGTTACAGAAACATTTTATAACATCAACAGATTAAAACAGGAAAATGAGGGGGTGCTGGTTTGGCTGAGTGGTTAGCAACCGGGTACGTCTTGAATCCAGCCTGTTACCAGTTTGCAGAGTGTCTTCCCCTACTCTCTCACCTCCTTTCACAAGCCTATCCAGGGGCGTATTTAGTCATATGGGGGCCCAAGGCAAACCCAGTCATTGGGCCCCTCATATCCCTGTACTGTGCTGATTAAAGTTTTATGATTATTTTAATCTTGTACCGGGTAACATCACAAAACTTAATGCATTTCTTCAAAATCTGTAATTTAGTTCAGTTTTGACAGAAGTGAGTTTGTTTATTTGGCCCCTTGTCCTGCTTTTGAAACCTGTTAGCTATCTGAAAGCTCAAGTTACTAGTTACATAACTAAGTTTATATGCCTCCCCATCCAGGGAATAATATTTATGATCAAAATAAGATTTTAAATATTAATGTTTATGATTACATAGCCCCTGAAGTGATATAAATAAGAAGATTTTTGTAAAACAATCCTGTGCCCGGGCCTTATACTTTTTATACTAAGTGTCATTTAGTTTAAAAAGTTATGTTTTAACCCTTTATCTACCAGCTCAACGGTTTGATAGAGGTCATCAGTAAATTCAGGGATAATTCATGTTTTAAAAAACAGAAATAATCAAATCCTTGTTTGATTTTGTAATCACTTAAGGGAACAAAGAAAACTAAAAACAAACCAAAACCAGAAATTTTCTTGGTGTGGGACTTAAAGGTTTTAAAAGCTAATGGTTGATTAGGTCATGACACACAATTGCACAAAAAATTGGAACAAAATAAATTAGAACAGGCAGAAATATATGTAAATATAATAGCAAACACAACTTTAAATAGATGATACTGAGTTTGAAAAACAAAATAAAAAAGTTTTTTTTATGAATAATAGATTTTATAAATGAATAATATTTGTAAATGTTTTAGATAAGTATTTAAAAAAGTAATGATTATAATAATAATAGCTTTTAGTTTTTGAAATCCTACACAAAGAAAATATTAGTTCTTTTGGTTTGTTTGCATTTATTTCTGTGTCCTGAGTCATTGATAGCAACAATGTGTTATGTTCTTTTAACAAATAAAATATTCCCGCATTTATTGACCTCTGCCAAACAATTGAGCAAGTAGTTAATGGGTTAAAGTATTTTACAGGATATGATGATTGAAAATAAAGCCAGTGGCCAGTGCCATCAAATGTATGAGGTCGACCGACAAAATGATGATGAAATATGGATGTTGATCTACTCTACTTCAAACAACAGCATGTAAATTCAGACTTGAATATTAATAACTGCTTTGAACCAAAAAAATTGTATTTATACATTTTTATGAGATGTTTGGGGGCCCCTGGACAACTCAGGGCCCCAGACAACTGCCTGTGTTTGCCTAATGGTAAGTACGCCCCTGAGCCTATCCACTGTCTCTCTCCTATCAATAAAGGCACAAAAAATGCCCAAAAAATACATTAAAAAAGCAAACAGGAAAACGAGGACAAAAGTAGATGAAGGGGCTAGACAAAGTAAGCGTTGAAATTTATCCTAACAATTGTTAGAGACCTAGCAGTGAAGGCAGGAGACACAGGATCAACTGAAAAAATGAGAAAGTCAGTCAAATTCACAGAGTAGATGTTTAAAATTGTGTCAGAAACAAAGCCAAATATAGGTAAACAATAAACAAAACAGAAGACATGGTGTTCTTCAAACAACATAGACCAAACAAAATGAGACAGAGAATGTAAATAGACGGGTTTGGCCAAACCAAACCAAACACCCAAACGGCTGCCACCTTTAACTAAAAACAAAGCAAAGCTAGCTTAACCCAAATGACATCAGCAGACTTGGTCGGCGTATAGAGGACTATTGCCCTAATTAAGTCTGAGAAAAGGGGAAATTACCACAAGCCTGCTGGAAAGGAGTGTAATATAGTACCAATTCACGGACCAGGTAACAATAATGTCAAATCAGCAAACTATAGACCCATTACTCTAAAATCTAATGTATGCTAAGTTATGGAGAGAATGATAAATGAATGACTAATTTATCATGTAGAATTCAATATAAAAAAGATTTTTTGTATGAGACATCAATTCAGAAAAATGTATATCAGATAGTTTTAAGGTTGAAAATGGGGAGTCCTTTCTTATTTTCCTTTAAGCTTAATTATGTTTGTAAAAGTAAGGACAATGGACTGGATTTTTCTTTTCTACTTTTTGCAGATGATGACGCGATGTGGAAAAGAGGCAGGTAATATTGAGACTATCATGAAAACAGAAAATTGGTCTTACAGGTGGGGATACAAAAAAAGTTTCTGTACCAGAAAAAAAAGTTGACACTTAAAAGTTATTTTTATAAAATCAACAACTAGAAAGAGTTAACTTCACATATCAGAAGAGAACAAATGGCACTGAACTACTGACTTTATTTGAAAGGTCACAGTGAAAATCCTCCAACACAGCAGATATTAGAGCCTTGCTGGAAAAAAAAGAGAAATAAAAAGCTTTGAATTAGTAACAGAAAGAAAAGCAAAAAAAAAAACAAAAACTGAATGAATAACTTCAGCATCAGCCCTTTAGTGCCCCAACCAGTCATACAGCTGTGGATGGCAGATGATGCAGAAGTTAACTTGGTGTTATTACATAAAAAAGATGAAAACAAGGATCTACTCCATTACCAAATAACAAGAAGAACTATGGATTCTTACTGATATACACAGGTGCATCAAAGAAGACCAAGAGCTCAATAGGAATAGGATGCACAGTTCAGACTTTAATGTAAAGAACAGAACACGGGGAAATGGAAGCAATTTTCATGACACTAGGCGGAGAAGTATTGCATCTGTATTTTTCATTAGGTTCACAGTTCCTGATAGAAACCCTGGTCACAGTGCTCATGGCTTTGGGTCTGTCTTTATTTAGGCCATATGGTGGATATTGTATTTACAAAATAAAATGAATTAACTGTGAGGAACTGTGATGTGTTACAAGAGTCTGCAGCTCATGGTCTAAGATTTTTTGAAGGATTTATTAACATTGCAAGAAAGGGCAGTGTTCTACTTTTTTATGGATAACTTGGCTAAGAACATAAGCTATGTCTCGGCAGAGGGTTGCACACTGTGAGGACTTCTAGTTTTACATATTTATTTTATGAATGTTGCTGGACCTGAGTCCTTTCTTATTTTGCTACTCAGGAATTGTTGCACCCATGTACATGTGAAATGCACATGGGCAAATCTTACATGAAATCTGATTCGACAACACTGGCAGTATTAATACAAAAGAATTTCCTCCTCAGAGAAGATTATCAACACAACCAGATATTATTGAACACTACAAACATGTTTTCCATGTGTTTTAACCCTAAAGAATATATTTGGATTGACCCACACTGGCTTGTTACCTCGCATACATCACCTGTAGCTCATCTTCCTGTTCAATGGGAAAGTCTATTTTTTATCATTAGTTCAGCAAAAGCTTTACTGTGCTTCTCAAACTATAATAATCATAGCATTGATAAGTTAAATAATAATGCTATATGTCACACTTATTTAACTAAATGAAAGAAAAGGAGATTATAACAAATGAGATAAGGAACACGTTCGACAGTAACACATGTATTATATAGGTAATTTATTTAATAAGTGTAATTATTTGCACCAACTGATAGCTGATAAGGAACGGGAACACCATTAGAAAAAAACAATATTTAACTTGCAAACTTTCCTTTGGTCTTTTGGTGCACGTCACCTCATGTTCACTACAAGCAGCAATGAGCTTTACACTTGGAGCACTGGAAACATCCGGGCTGAAAATCCTGCAGGTCACCAGAATATTTCTGCAGCCTCTCCATGCTGATGTACCCTGCAGTGTACAAGTCCAAAGAAAAAAAGGGCGCATGTTTACCAAGCTTACTGCACAGAAGACACTTCTATCTCCATTTAAGGATAGTCCCATGATCCAAAATTATATTGAAGGTCAGATTTCCTATGTTGTCATGAAAGGCAAAACTAGATATTCAGTGAAAAAGCACACGTGTCGATAAATGTTTCACCTGAATGTTTGCTCCTATCTGCACAATGGCCACTTCGAGGGGCTTTGTCTCCACATGACTCTGGGTCTGAGTTTTCAGATCTGCAATAAATACCAAAAAGCTTCAGTCTGTTTACTGGACAGATGATGCAATGTTTTCTATTCAAACATTAATAGGAGAAACTTTACAAACCGACTGCTGCTGACTTCACTGTACTCATCTTCACCTCTGCTGCTATCACTCTTGTTTGAGCTCTGTTTAACACACAGATCTTAATGGCTTTACAGTCACTCCTCTGCTGCAGGCTCATTTCTGCATACCCCTGAGTACTAACCTGGGCTGCTGACTGCTCAGCGTCGTCCTCCCAAATCAACCTGCCAACCACCTTCCTCACCTCTGAATTATAAGAAAAAGATTTTTTAAGTTCAAATGCATTAAATGGTCTATTTTTAAACGGATTATCAACACATTGCCTTTTACCTTCACATGTTACTTAATGCTGTGAGTCAAACCACAGAAACAGTCCTGAGTAGATGCCCTGAGTTTTGTTGATCTGTTATTGTGTTTTGCTTTGCTGGTGCAGTTTGGCTCCATCTGGTGGCAACAGCTATGCTTACATGGCACTGCAGCTTTATTCCTGTGTGCCCGAGCTTTCGGTGCCATCTGGTGGTCTTGAGGCCATATTGAGGTCTGTAAGGAAAATGCCACCCTCCCCACTGATCACTGAGTGGCTACAGCTGGCTGGAAGGCATAAAGCCAGGCTGTCCAAGTCTGTTCTCGTTGGACTGCAAAGCCAACAGAAAACTGATGCCAAGATAAATGGTCTGTACTTTTGAATTTTTGTATTTTGAAATGCAAGCTCACTGTGGATCTCATAACAGGCCCTTTGTAAAAGCTTTTGGAGCCCTGCAATCCATCCACTTTAAAGGGTGACATAGATAGCTGAACATTCAGAAATAAGTTCTATTGCAATGTCTTGGATAAAAACTAAAATGCTACAAAAATACAGTAGGTGATCCCAAAAATGTGCAATAAGATAAAGCTTCAAAGGGCGAGCAATGTTTGAATTTATTCACTGAATGGATCAAATTCGTATTAGACTTTGAATCGTTTTTCAAAGCTGGCACTATATGAGAGAAAATGTTGTGACATATTGCTTTTGACATTATGATGTATGTATAATAGGGATGGGATGAAATGTCATTCGGCAATATATCGTGATACAGTACGTGACAAAATGCATCGAGTTTCAAAAAAATGGATTGTGAAATAAAGACGTCATGTCCGGTAATAGCGCATGTGACCAGAAGTGACGACAACAAACATTAGTACCAACTACCTTGCCTCCAAAAAGCCAAATGATGGCGTCGAATGAAGTCGAAATTGAGGACGCTCCGCCTGGATACAAGTCATCTGTCCGGCAGTATTTTGGCCTTCTCATTAAAAAAGACAAAGATGGCGAAAACAAGTCAACCGCTCATTAGCTCTAACCTCTCGAGGGACAGAGTGTTATTGTTTGTGTTTGGCCTGTTAGGCCTTGTGTTTTCCTGTGTGCGACTCAAACAAAAACAAAAGTTGTAATTACACAGTAATATTTTTTCTTTTTTACTTTTTTGATACTGTATCGTGACGTATAGTGTCGTGACCCGGGCATATCAAGGTGCAGCGTATCTAGAGTTGAAGTGTATTTTCCCATCCCTAATGTATAATAGACCCTGTTCATAATAGCTTTAGCTTAAACCAATTACAAAATTGTTCCCATGGAAAAAACAACCAACATCAAAAAATCTTTAATACATAATTTGCAACTGTTACTTTTAAAGTCACTTAGTGGCTTGCTTGGATTTTTTCTGACTGCATGTCTGCAGAATGAAGACAATTTGCTTGAGAAAGCATTCCTCATGTACACAAAAATGTGCTTATATCAATTAATTTGAGTTGTTTGCCCTTGATTTTAGCTCTTCTTGGGATTCTTTGCTTGTGGCTGAATTTGTCAAACTGACGGCTCCCTGACGTTGTCAAATTTGCAGGACCTGTATTTCAAGGATAACTTGTTGAACTGTTTTGTTGCAGTAGGTTCTTAAAGTGGGACATCAAAATTTCTCTCCATACCCCACAATTTCCAACCTTCCCAGGTGTAACCAACCAGAGAGATTGAAAACATCTGCATGGGTGACCAGAGCCTTTAAGATTTTTAAAGGAAAAAAGGTTTGAGTAAAAACCTGTGGTTGTACTTTTATTTGAGCATGCAAGTACTGAACTCTTACTTCAAATAAAGTCAAACTAAAATCTGGTATTTCCTTAACCAGCAGCAATAAATCTTAATATTCTCCTGCATGATTTAATTTATTACAAAAACATGGACTATCAGGCAGTACAAAGTCTAATTTTGAATATCATGAAAACATTCACTGTACCCTGACCATCAGGTATAAGCTTAACCCTTTAACTACCAGCTCGACTGTTTGGCAGAGGTCATCAATAAATTCAGGGATGTTTAAAGTTTTTAAACAGAACAAATCAAATCATTGTTAACACCTCAGGGAACAGAGAAAACTAGAAAAAAAAAACCCAAAAAAGATATTATTTTCTTAAAGTGGGATTTAAAGGTTTAAAAAGCTATCAGTTGATTGTGATGACATAAAAATGCACAAATATTTGGGATAAAAATCAATTACAAAAGGCAGAAATGTTTGTAAATAAAATAGCAATCAAAAATACCTTAAATAGATGATACTTTACTGAGGCACTGAAATGCTTTTGATTAATTTTTAGATTATACATGAATCATATTATCAGTAAATGGTTAAGTAAAGTATTTAAAATGATAATTATGGTAATAATATAATAGATTTTAGCTTTTTAAACCTTAAAATCCTATACACTGAAGATATAAGTTTTTTGGTTTGTTTGCAGTTTTTTCTGTATCCTAAAAAATTGACAGAAAGAAACAATGACATGTTGTGTTTTTTAAGACATCAAAAATATTCCTGAATGTGCTGACTTTTGCAGTTGAGCTGGGAGTTAAAGGGTTAAGCCAAACAGGCCACTTTTGAGTGGACAGACTAGGATCTTATATTTTCTATATACCAATATTTAATGGTTCATTCCTTGACATGCTTTGGATAAAATGTGGCAAATTAATATAGAAATTTAACTAAGTGAAATAAAAAAAACAGTTCTCTGCTTAATTATAGTAACCTAAGTAAATGGACTTAGGTCCTTTCCACCCCTAATTTTCTCTGTAAGGTCCTTGCAAGTCAAACTCATGAATTCAAACATTTCTCTGTGAAAGCCTGCCACAACATCAGCAATACAAGCACCTCATACCGTCCTGCACTGGAGCTGGTGGCAGCACATAATGGCCGATGCTCACAGATCGTACACTCTGGCGCTTCTCACAGACGGACAAAAAAATGCTGTGAAAAACCACCACCTTATTCCAAAAATATTCCTTACTCTCAAAAATCCTGAAACGTAGAAACAAACATTGTATTATGGAATACAGGAATTACTCAGAAACAGTATGATCAGCAAATTTGCAGCTTTTTGTGTTGTGCTCACAGCAGAGTATCAGGACATGTGGCATCTTCACTGAAAAGGTAATCTGCTTTTCTCCAATTTGTCATGATCCCACCCTCCAAAACTACAAGGAAAATGTTATCAACAAAAATATTTAAGATTGATGTGAATTTACCCTAAAATAACATGTACAATAGCTCAAGATTAGAAACCATTTAGCAGATTTAGGTTCCTTTTTAATGTGCAGAGCAACATCATGAAAACCTAATCAGAGGCACATATACCACCATATTTAAAAACTTCAGAGAAACTATTTTTGTTTGTTTTTTCCAGCTACCAAACAGAAGCATATCAGTAATCAATATGATACACAAAGTAATGTCATTTACTATCAGTGTTTGGATTTGTCTCACTCTGAATTATCAGTAAGTTGCTACATGAAAAATTGCATTGTTAACTTTGTTATGGGTGAGTAGTCATCTGTGATGGGCAACTTTAGAAACCACAAAGGTCACAGTTATGTGCTCAGTTTCACTACAGATACAAATAAAAGGATGAATATCAATAACCACAAATACCCATAATCAAACAAAAACATTTAGCTTTCAACAGAACTTGCATTTTCTGGATACAAAGGGGAAAGTTCAGTTTTTGTTGACCTCAGTATGCCCAATTGAAAATAATAATTAAAAAAAACTGTATAAAATAACCTGGCACAGGCAGCAGCTGTAAAAGTCTTGGTTGATAATAGTGGCAAACTACACTACAATAAACCCTAACGCTTTTCTTTTTGGTGATAAAATTGGCACGTGTAAGTAAAAAAAGACTCAATGTGGGTGAAGTGAGATATTAAGGACTGGACCTGCCTGTCTGAAGTAGCAGAGCACCCCTGATCCTAGCTAAGTGTTTTGTTAAATGTCCACTGTTATTGTAGGGTGGTTAATATAACTGCGGTTTTATTTAATTCTAGTCAAATTAAACCTGACCAAAATCGAGTTACTTACTCCAGAAGTTTTGACGTTTATGAGGCACACTGGCAGAAAACCAGGCGGACTTGTCCCTAAACATGTTATCAGCGGTCCTGTTAGCTGGTCAGCTCTGTTAGCTTAGCCCAACCTTTTGGATAGAGCTGACAGTTCGGCTCCTGATCTTACAAGATTCGTCAAAGCGCGAGGCTTCATTTAGGGGAGGGGCCAAAATGATGACGTCCGAAGCGTCGCTGCCCGGTTACCACGTGACTGCTTCGGGAAGTTGTTCACATTTTGCGGCGACGCTTGACAGCGATATAAACTCACCAGGCTCCAAAATGTGGGTTTTTGAATGAGTTCCGGTCAGTTAAGAGTTTGGGTAGTTTGGATACGAGAGTTTGGATAGATAATTTGGGGAGAGATAGAATGAAGATTTAGGGGAGTGAGGAGAGGATAGATAATAGGATGGAGTCAGGTAGGAAGAGGAGGATTTGTTTATTGTGCTATAAAAGACATGTAACTGAAATGTCTGTTCTCTTTTAACCAGCCACCAAAAAAACAAGAGCTGGATGAAGTCGTGGTCTCTCCAATAGTGAAGGACACACAGCCCTTCAGTCTTGTGGATGATGTTGGATTCAGGACTTTTGTGGCCAAACTTGATCCTAATATGTTCCCCCTACAAAGCAGGTATGTATTAGTGTAGGTGGGTCATTCTACAGAAACGTGGATTTTTGGGATGGCAAAATGTCTTTTGTTTTATTTCTTTTTTCAACATTTAAACTTCAATTACATTGTTACATATGCCATTGACTTTATGAATACACATAAATGAAAGCTTAATGATTTTTTTTTTTGGGGGGGGGGGGCATCTATTACAAAACACCATTTAATAAAGTGTATCCACACATCTGATTGTCACTGGTGTTACTGATTGTTGGTGTTCCTTATTGTTATCCATAAGAAAGATAACACCAGTAACAATAACACCAGTGAAAGTTTCACAAAAAATGCCCTTTAACAAAATGGCTGCTGCAGATCATGACACAGTATGTTACTAATCTAGATCTATTCACTAAATGATGTCTTCTAAATACATCTTTGGTTGTTTGCAATTCCCTGCCAATAAAGTTGGTTACACCAGTGACGTCAACTAAAAGCTTCATATGAAATCATGAGATAAATGTTAATAATTCTGAAAACTGAAAAGGACATTGTTCTTACCAGGGCCCCTCTTCAAGTCAAGTGATGTCATCAGGGTGATTTCTTTTCTCAAAATAAAAGACTTTTGTCACATGGTAACAGCAGTGACATGACTGCAAGGGACGACTACTTTTAAAGATATTTTATAATACTAATTTGGCATTTTGAGATGATCAAACAACTGGAAGCACGAATCGAAGAACCACAAACAGAAAACACAAGATAGCGCTGCTGAAACAGGGCCCAAAGCTCAAAGGCGAGCTGGCCTGGGAGAACCAAAATGCCCAGAAGGAATGGGCTGTTTGTGAATGACATAAGTGATCATCTGCCAATTTGACAATGTGTGATGCTGAATAAGTGTGCTGACATGACCGAAATCAACTTTATATTCAACTTCATTCAACTTTATACCAGCAGTACACAGTGAACGAAATTCCGTTGCATATGGCTCACGACGCTTAAAACAAGTTAAAGATATTTATATAATACACAGAGACTTTTTTTTAAATATACAATGAGGTAGTTATGATGTTGAGGTCCTAGGACTGACCTCTTGTGCAGAGTAGCAGTGGGTATTTCAAAGTGAGGTGTGCAATCGCAGTTTAGTGCAATAGAGAGCAGTTTAGTGCATATCTCAAGGCTAGGGACAGAAAAATGCATCTTTCTGTAGAATGAGCCAGGTATGAAAAAATCTGTGGCTTTATTCAGTCTCAGAATTCAGCACTTAATATTTTTTGCCTTTAGGCTCTAAAAGCCATGATGGAGGCAAGCACGAGTCAGCTAAAGAGATGGCTAAGGCTGCAGTGGAAAATGTGGCTGCTGTTAGCCCTATGTCTGACATGTGGACATCCATCAACATGGGTGCCTACCTGGCTGTAACATGCCATTTAGTGAGAGAAAAAAACATGCTCAGTTTGTAGTGCAAGTGTTCCCACAGTCATACACAGCTGAAAATTCACAGGGAGCTGTGAAGGCCTCCCTGATGGAGGAATGAGGAATGACAAATAAGACGTATGGTCACTGATGGTGCTCCCAATATGGCTGCCTATGTGAGAGAACTAAAGCTTCGGCACCATATTTGCATTGCACACACACTGAACCTTATTGTGAGGAAGGCACTTGACCAGCACCCTGTACTCTCTGGCATCTGGGCCAAAGCAAGAAAGCTGATTGGCTACTTAAGACTCAGCACTGCTGCTTAGGTATGCTCTTTCCCTTTATTCCAACATAAGAATATTAAAGTTTGTGTTCCTACTGCAGTGATTTAATAGCCCACTTGTCTGTGTCCTTAAAGGAGAAGCTTACACAAGTGCATATTCATCTAGGGGTGCAAACGTTAAATCTTATGCAACAAGTGGAAACTAGAACAGCACACATTTGATGCTGCAATGTTTGGTTGAGCTTAGAAAGCCAGTAGGGACAGCTTTAGCTGGGCTTAGGCATGACATCCCTTTCCTAACTTCAGAAGAGTTCATCATTATTGTAGGGTGCCTGTCTTTGTTGTCTCCCTTCTACAATGCCACTGTAGAGCTGTCCACAGAGGAGAATGTGTCTCCCTCCAAAGTCCAAAGTTGTGCCCCTCATGAAAATGCTGGAACAAACCCTTCAGGAGGAAGTCACATGTGACTTTACCTGATCATTACCTGATCAGGCAACTACAGGAGAAGCTTTTCAGTTGATGAGCATCATGTTGCATGCTACACTCCTGGACCCTCAATTTAAAATTCAACTCGATTTTTCAGCCAAACAAAAGCAGCTGAAGCAATAAAGCGACTGACCTCCAGGTGTGCCACCCTTTATAAGGTCTAAACAAAGCAGAGAGGAAATCCCCCAGGCTTCCATGTCTCATGTCACTGAAGGTTATCTATTATTTTACATGTTGAGATCAATTAGTCCTATTGGAGCTCTTACTAACATGATCTGTGGTTTCCTCATAGGTAGCAAACTGTGGCATCGCCTAGACACCAGTGTCATGGAGGCTCAGAGGACTCAAAATGTAACGGCAGATGCCACAGTGGAGGTCCAGTGCTATCTTTCACAGCCCCAAACATAAGCAGACTGGAAAACCCTGTAGAGTACTGGGAGAGGTAAAAAATATTGTACCCCAGTTTATATGATCCTGCCCTTGGGTTTTTGTGCTCATCGACATCTTCTGTTCTCTGTGAAAGGGTGTTTTCAAAAGCCAGAGGTTGTCCAATGAAAGGGATTGTTTAAAACCTGTAGAAAAACTCATAGTTCTGAATAAAATCACCCCTGTTCTGTACATCATTGCCCAAGTTACACAAATATATTAAGTGGCCTCTTCCTAGTTCCACAAGCATTTTCACTTTCCTCTGCCTGCTCAAGCCCGTGACACTTTCCTGAAGTGACAGAAACACATTATACAGCCTGCCATATCATATGCTAGGCTGCTACCATTTTAAGAAAACACAGTATATTCGCAATATTTTATTACACATGTTATAAATTAGATAGAGAAATGACTTGGTCATATGTTTTTATTTTTAATTCCTAGTCATTCCCAAGAGCCATGACTGAATGCATCACACATGTGGTTAAGACAAAGCTGCCTGTGATTATACATTTGGCCAGTAGGTGGTTTTGTGTGCACATGAAGGTTCAAGAGATTAACCCTTTCTCAAACTAATTGGCTCAAGTGGTTCAGTGCCTCATGGGGCTTCATCTCAGCATCACTACTCCTTACTTTGAACAATGTAACATGATAAAATGCAGAGTAAATCGCTGTAAAGTCCACTGTTTGTTTCTATATTGCGTTAAATTAAAACTCCGTACTTATTCAGCCACAGCTCTGTTGTTTGGCATTCACACACTCTGCAGAGGGAACCTTGGGGAAATTTTATTTTGATAACAGGAAAAATCTCCAGTTTGTTAATCACAATAGGGTTTATCAGAAGTATGGCTAGTATGTTTTAACCTTTCTTTATTCTTCTACACAAGCGTTTTGATTCATTTTATTAGTTTTGAGGGACAGAGAGTAGCTGTACCATTCACCGCCATGTTCAGTACTGAGCAGCAGGTCGCTCTGCCCCCCTGTTCTCAAAACTACAGGTACTGACGAGTAAAGTAAATGTACCTACTCATATGACTATAGGAATTACAGCAATAGGCCCATTTGACAAGGTCAACTATCTATTTAACCCAGCTTCCGTTAAGTCAATCAGTCATACAATTATTTGTATAGTGCAAATTCGTAATTAGACTTTTGCTACACCATTTATGCTATTAAACTCTTAACTGTTCCTTTGGGGTTGGAAGGGGCGTTTTATCCACCTCAAGCCTTCAAATCCTTTAAAAATTGCTAGTCAGTGTTGACCTAAAATGAAACAGAGCCACACAAAATCATTAAGCAAGCGCTCCCTCGTACAATCACTGAGCCAGCGGGGAATGGAGAAAACCTCCTTTAGTATTTTGGTACATTTTTGATATATTTTTGTATGTTGTTGGTTTAGAAGAATGTATGCAAAAAAGGTCATTTAGGGTGGTTCACCAAGACATTTTAAAGTTTCATTTACCAGCAACATACATGCTGAGAAACCAACCTAATTACTGTTCACATCCTTAAAACACATCACTAGTCAACGAATACTTAATATTTTACTTATATAGATAGGGATATTGTTGAATTATTGAAACAAACTGAACACACTTACCTCATACATGGTGTGAGATTGAAAAATAGATAACATTTGTGCAAGGCAAGTTGCTTGTGAGGTTAGCTTACTAAATATGTTAAACAGAGAGCTGTATAAGGTTTTAAATCAAACAGTGCAACCAATTACTACTAAATCTGTCTTTTTATACTGCAAAAATTACATGATAGTAATACAATTAAAAAGTGAGTAGCAGTGCTTAATGGATTCTTAAGTTTTGTATAGCAACTATGAAGAACCAGAAGAAAATCAACAACAGTAGATATCAGGGGGATTTACTTGTGAGATCCAATGAGTATGCCCACATTTGTATCAAATTGTATTTTTTTTTTCTAAAAACAAAAATCTGTACTATTCAGACTATTCAGTTTTAAGCAAATTATTCTGTAGTCACATAATAAAACAAATGCATACCTCATTGTTGGTTTCTGTGGTGTCAGCTCTGGATGAAGTCCTCATAAAGTGTTTGTTGCCCCCTATCCTGCATGTAAACATTCTGGCCTTGAAAGGCCAAGTGATCGCGCGAGGCATTGTGAGTCACAAGTGCCATTTTTGCAGACATCATTTCTGTGCTTACATATGTTTGAGAGGCCATAGGTATGTACAGCCAGGGGAAAAACGCTGGACCCTGGTCCAAAGGCTCAGAAAAAGTAAGGAAAGTAGACGGTATAGACCTGTATGAGCACCAAGAGTAGAGTATTGATCAGCGTCAATGAAACAAGTTACAACACTGGTGATGAATTTAGAAATGGTAAGGCTTTAAAGGCTCAAGGACAATTCAACTTTGGGTGGGTGAGGAATGGAACTTTGTGATGATGCTAATATTTGCGAGAGGTTGAGCTGCAACACACAACAATAAAAGCCCTCCAAATAGGGGGCAAGGCTGCCCTGGATTTGTATTTTTTGTTGTGTGCTATCATTACTCTGGCCTAGCAACATAGGTTACTACATCAGAATAAATCTCACGTTGAAAGCCTTTTTATCCGTTTTAAACCAGCAACAGTTCAAATAAACTTTGGTGAAAATTAACAACTATTTTAACTATAACTCTCATTCTATTTGAGAGAGTGAATCAGTTTTTGGCCTGGAAACTTAATTCTATATAAATCTAGAAAATGTGATTTTAAAAATTTCATGAGGTATAACTTTTGCCTCTTTAAAAACACATCAGATAGGCCTACATTTTGCACTCATCTCTAAATCATACTCAGTCCCAATCAAAAATATTATTTAACTTTGGATTTAAGTATAAATTCCATAAGCAGCTGCAGAATGCAAAGTTATGCAGTTTCATGACTGTGCATTCAAAAAATGTGGTTTCTTATTTCCACTTGTTGGAGGTCTTAACTACAGATATTGAAATTAGACTAACCTTGCAAAGGAGTTCAAAGCTGATATGCTTGTTCTTGGTTATCAATGATCAGGCTTTCTTAACGCCTTTTGAGAAGGAAGAGAGGGAGCTATGAGTGTGGTTTAGTTATGCTACATAACCAAAGGTACAAGTTTCTTACTGGACCATGATAAATGTGATCCACAAAATATACTTGATCAAATTACTTTTATTGTCTATGAGATGTTGCCCAGAAGGATATAAAATACATCTCAGGGATGTGTGTGATAGTTTATCTGGTGCCAGTTTTAAGCAAAACTGTGTTTGTCTAATGTATTTAGTTTTTTAAGGGCTGCCTCACCAGAAAAGAAAACAAACAAAAACATTGTCAGCAATGTGACGCAGCAGTAATGCAGCAAGCATCATAACATTCTGTCCGTATGCGATGGCAGGTGCTTATTTATATATCTTCATCGCTTTCCCCTCATAGGAGAGCAATACTTACCCAATATCCTGTTGTAGATAAATAATTGCCGTTCAGTATTTTCACTATCAGTCTTTAATAAATCAGCATCTAAGCATATATTAAAAATATTTATTTTTTTATATTATTTTCTATTTCAGTGTGTTCTAAATTGCAAAATTTGTATTTATTTTCCTCAGTTGTCATAAAAGGTCATAAAAAGAGTAAAACTTGGTGACAGAGTGTGAAGAAACCTTGAGTAATAACCTTGTTCATTTCACAAACAGAAAGATGCTCAGATGTTGAAAGCTCATTACCAAATAGCATGACCTGGTGATGCTAAAATACATTCAGACTGTATGAAGTTTTTTACTTCTTTATGTTTAAATTATATAAAATGTAAAATATTGTTTCTCTGCTCGAATTACAAAAACATGTCATTTTTGCTATTTTCCCTGTTTCCAAAATTATAGTGTCTTTTTACTTGTATTTTTACAGTTCTTCCCACGTGCCCTTATTGAGGTAAGACCTTATGATTATCTTTAGTAAAATCAGTATTGTCAAGGCAATTTTACTTGTTTTCTCTTCAGTCCTGTATCATTTAAATTCCAGAGTTTTTATTTCGCAGTACTCAAATTAACCACAAGGTGGAAATGTTTTTCAATATTTTGTAAATCACACTGTCAGTTAATTTTACAAAGCTTGAAATAAGGATCTATATCAGATCAATCTGTAAATCTCAGTATTGATGACTATTCATGAGTTTATCACATCACTGTAAGTCCTTACTGGTGTTAGTATATTACAATATTTTTAATGCACCTTTTGAGCAATGTTGAGCCAGTCAGAATGAATTATTCAAACGGAAAAATGTGGCAGCTATCAGTTGATTATTTTTTTCCAGATTGAATACACAGCTGGTTGTTAGTTTGATTATTTTTGTTAAATAATCAGCAAATGGTCTCACATCTTTCTATATTGCTCTTCAGCATTCAGAAGTGGGTAATAAAATCACTTGAAACATTTCATTTTATGCAATTCAAACTGGCCTCAATATTGGAGACACTATTGGCAGCACATAGACATCAGTGCCTCTGCTTTATATTCTGAGACGTCCTCGGTGGGGTTGTCTGCAGGTCAGGCGTTCATTGCCATCACACAGACACACACAGGGCACCCATTGACTCCTGTTTTCAAAGCAGCGTGACGTCGGGTAACCTTGTGTTTTATAACAGTGGCAGCCTATTAAGGCAGATATTGCTGTGCAGCGGTATTGACCCTGGAAGTGATGGGCTCTGCTTGTTTGAACTCTGAGAAACACGAGAGCCTCACACTTGGTCACTTAAGTGGATGTTAGAGGCTGTTTCAGATGGAAACCTGCAGCCCCCTGGTGCATGTATGGGGGTCTCTGAACTCTGTGATGGTTTAATGACAAAGACAGCTCAGGTTATTGCAGGCATGTCTGTTATATTTTGGTCCATTCCACAGCTTGTTTTGCCTCTCCTCCACTTCATACAGTTTATAGTTAAAGGGGGTTCACAGCAAGGATATCTCTGTTTCCATGACAACACAGAAGCCACACCCTGTTTCATATACCCAACCCCCAACATGCTCCGATCAGAGCAGAGTGGTGGAGAGAGAGGGAGGAAGGCTGGTTATTGGTACATGCAGTGAGGTTTCACATGAGCAGGAAATCAGGCAAAATGATTCAACTGTCTGTAGGTACCAGGACCAGAGCAGCAGACAAATAAGAGTTGATATCGAGCTGAATTAGAGGTTGATTTATTGATGTATGAACCAAATACATACACCTACAGCAATGCTTATAAAGAATCATCAGTAACATTGACCATTATCTAAGTCCATGTCTCCACTGGAAGGATTCATCTTTATATCTTGGTCATTATTAATCACAGATCTTTAGATTTTTGACTGTTATTTGGAAAACAATTATTTTTAAGGATGTGTAGCTGGTATTTTAATAGCCATTTAGTCATTGGATTAACAATTAAGTCATTTGTTGTATTCAATGTAAGATACAGTACTTAAAATCAGCATAAAACAATGCTTTATTTGATATTTTTCTTCCTAATATGCCATCTCATTATTATGTGGAGCATTTTTTTTCTAAAAACATCTCTTCTGCTGTCCCTTTTCCAAATTCTATGTCTTAGCATCACATTATAATAGCAAATAGAGGTTGAATTTTGAATTTGTAAACCTTTAAAATGAAGGACAATTATTATTAAACCTGCCAAGGCTTATAAAACACCAGCCTCCTCTGCAACATCCCACAAATGTTTATAAATATAAAAATATCATTATTTGCTTGTGTATGCTAATCTAAAATT